>OW679196.1:143146971-143561327 GCA_940337035.1 Agriotes lineatus | reverse complement strand
CAAATGCATTTGCCTTAATTATCTCAGTTCTTATTAAGATCTTAGCAAATCAAATTGAACGAGTTTAATCAATCTTTTTGGATCAAACCTTAGTAACGTTAATGAGCGAGAATTTAATAGTTTGAAATTGCTGAAATAACAATGTGCATTATATCTCATGTACATCCTGACAAAAGAAAACATCGATTTTTTAACAGTATAAACTCCAGCAACGTTCTTTAAGCTAGGGTTCTGGCCATTGTACAGACAACAATTTAAACTACCAAGAAACATTTACATGTACTTGGAGAGCAATAACACAAAATTTTGCTAAAGAGTGAGAAAAATGTATCCTGTTCATAAAATACTTTACGGTATTGTACACAAATAATAGTGGGTCATATATGACATTACCAATAATAGAAATTGGAAAAATTCTAAAACATTAGTTTAAGAGTTTCATATTCTGTATTAATAGAAAATAGCTCAAGTCCATAACTTCACCAGGGACTTATACTTACTATTTTAAATTAATTTTTGAGAAGGCTTTGTCTAGAGAATGTACTAAATCATTTGAATTACCTAGAAACTTCTTAATATTTTTATAGGTTGAAACTACAGTTTTATATGCTTCGGAAAAGCACTTAAAACTTGTGTACATCTTGCATAAAAAGTAACATTACAAATTTAGGTGTACCAGTTATGTTACTACATTGCAAGGTTGTACATAGGGTTATCTAAGCTGTTTTAAAGTTGCATAAACAATGTTTTACAAGACAACAATTCAATAAAATATGATATTAAAAGCTTATTAGTCGACAGCCTCTGCCTGCATCGGTGAAACGTTTCAATTTGTCGCTCAGTAGCCATCAATTTTAAAAGTTGCAGGTGCGGGTCGTCTAGGAAAAGTATACCATGGGGAAAACATAATTAAGGCCGATCGAAATATTACGTATAGGGAGATCAACGAAGAACTAACTATTGAATCGTCCGCAGTAAACCAGTGCGGCTACTTCTTTTAGGAGCGCAGGGGCGCTAGCCTCTCAGCCGTTAGCAACCTATATGGCATTAGAAAAAAGTAACTATTCTATATCTGAAAATATATTTTACCATTATAATATAAGAAGGTTTTACTAATGAGCTGTGGAGGTAGCTATTCGATACCTGTCAAAACATGTAAAACAATATACACGAAGTGTGTCAAAATCACATGAGTTATATCGATCATATCAATGCACCGTGCGGCTGGCAGCCCCTGAGTGCGATCCCAAATAGGTGCCAAACTTATACTTCAATTATGGATGAACACTCTGAAGCAGCAGAATTGAGGTGAGCGGTATCAATGTGATGAGAGAGCTAACTAAGCTGCAACCGAGAACGTCGTAAACTGGCGGGCTTATTTACAAACACAATGTTTCCGAAACGTAATGCAATGCAAAAGTAAAGCCAGCTACCGGTAAGAAAATTTTATGCAATCTTTGGTATTGAAAATGAATGTGTTTGAGTTCGGAGCATTGTTTTAGCAATAAATTAGTTCTTATCGTTATAACTGCTTGCAGAAAAAAGTCGGGCCTTTACAAATTTGATACTTTCTAGGAGTTAGCTACTCGTATATATATATATAAATATATAGAAATAAATAAATGTAATTGCTAGTGATTCCAAGGATTTCAAAAAATCAAAATCCATCCTTACGACCGACAGAAATCCTTTATCTGCAACAACACGTAACAAGCAGTTGCTGTTAGTCAGCATTACCGTTGATTGCTGGAGAGGACTCAGGGAGTGATCTATGGGTAAAAGCGTTTTCTAATGGGGAGATAAAATTAAGCCCTCTTAACTACACCATAAAAATTCTTAGTGCTCTTCGAGGCTCACTATTGATTTAAGAAGTCATAGTTCAGCGACCACGCTTCTATTTGCAAGCATTGCTTTATTGAACTGTTCCCCTGCCATGAAAGTTTAAATTGAAAGGGTTATTTGTATTTTAAGTTTACTACAATATGTGGAGTTATTCTTGCTAAAGTAAGTTGAATTACAGTTTTGAATGTAAGGAAAAATTTTTGATTTTGGGCTTGATAGAAAAATTGGTAGATAATTATAAATTAAGGTCAAATAGCTGAGTGGATATCCGGTTTAAAAAAATATCCTAAATCAATTATCAGTGGATTGGTATAATTGGTGTGTGATGTATGAAATATTCTTTATCTACGACATTGAGTAAAATTGACTCTTAGGTGGCAGTTTCAAGTTTTTAACACGACTGTTTAATAACATGATTTCATTAGTCACATCGCAGACAAAATTACGACGGGTAACTAGGGTGACGTTTTCTTATCAAGACAAACCTGTTATTTAATGCAGTAATTCTAATTTATATTTAATAGTATATTGTGATATTAGTGTCTAAATACGCCTTTAAAGCACGTGCGGGAGTTTAAGAGTGCGTCGCGAAGGGGAGTGCTTTTAACGTCGCTAGTGCTTTAATGGCACTTATACAGGTATATCATACGCTATTTTTTCTACGATCGTAACAGAAATATAAAAACTTAGTTCGATGACACTTTTTCTGTTACATTGTGTTAGATATTCTAGGTTATGTTGACATTCAAACTTACAGCAAAGCGTGTTTTAATATAGTATTAAAACACGCCACCGTGGGAACGTGCGAAAAAGACTTAATTCGGGCGCTGATATTAAGAGTGCTACAAACGTCACTTTTGACACTAGAAACTGTGCAAACCTAACAAGCGCTACCAAGTACGCCTATAACTAGAAACCGATACTACGTACTTAACAAAACTAATGACAAATCAAAGGAGCAACCATAAATAAACACCGTAGAAAGCACTTTTGAAAAACCCAATGTGCCTCCGTGCCTCCTCTATTCATGGGTCCGTTAAATATCCAGAAGTAGTTAAAGATCTAGAAAAATTAACTCACCACCGCATGTGCTGGCACAGCGGTAAAAATTAATTTACAAGAACCAGATCACTTTAGATTACTTACTTCATTCTACGACGAACACAATCTATTTTCATACATTCCGTAATCCCCAGGAATCCAACCAATCAGTTGTCATCAGAAACTTTCCTGTTTCAATCGAGAACGAAGAAGTTGAACAAGAATTGTAAAATTTTTTTCCAGTAATAAGTGTAACTCGATTACGTATCAAAGAGAAGCTACCTATTCCCATATGCTCAGTAATATTAAAACCAACTGAAAATTCAAAAGACATATATAACATCACACATCTATTTCACTGTACTGTAGCAGTCGAACCAAGAAAAAAGTAATCTGATATACCTCAGTGCCACCGTTGCCAAAATTATGGGCACACTAAAAATTATTGTAGTTTATCGCCCAGGTGAGTTAAATGTACAAGTACTCATTTAACCGTAGAATGTAAAAAATACAATACAGAAAAATTACAATGCTTGTTTTGCGGATCGGAGCACCCTGCTGATTATAAAGATTGTCAACATCATCAAACACTGAGAAATATTAGACAAGCGCAACCACAAGCTTCAAAGATAATCAGAAACAGCATAGGACTTCGTCAAGTGCGTCCACGAACAACAGCTGTTACTTGCGCAAGCATAAATGCCTATGGACACGATCACCAAAAAACAAAATTTCAGTTGTCTGATACTATTTGAAACATTATAATACAGATGGTTAACACAATCACTAAACAAATTAAAAACAAATATCACATATAAGTAGTAGCTCACTTCAATATGGCAGCAAATAAAAAAAATCATCTTAATTATTTCTTCTCAGCTGGAACTCCGATGGTATCAAAGCCCAACGCATGCTTGTCACCTACTTGCTTATTCAACACAACACTGATGTAGCCTTCATAAGTGAAACACACTTAGTACCTAATCGCAAATATCGAAATGATAGAATACCTAGCTCCAATTGCATCTGGCAGTGTAGTAATCTTGATAAAAAAAACCACATACGCCATCATAATCTACCAACACATAATCTAACGAATTTAGAAGCAATTGTTGTAGAAATACTCGTACAACATAATCACCCAATTCGACTTATTGCTGCGTATCAACCTCCTAACCGACAACTAATTTCCGAATATATTGCCTCATATTTCAACACGAACCTTCCAACACTGCTTTTGGGAGATTTGAATTGTAAAAATACAAGGTGGTGATGCCCCCTGAATAATCCAAAAGGAAAGAAGTTACATGAAATAACTTCTCAATATACTATTCATATTACAGCATCTACATGAGCCACTCACTTCCCGTATAGAGCCAATCATAAGCCAGATATACTAAGTATAGGTTGCACAACCCACACACTTGGCGACCACAGAATTAGATTTTTATCATGTGCCAGTGATTGTAACTGTAGACAGTCAACCTGAACATGTAACACGACCCGCAAAGCTAATCAATGAAATCATAGACTGGGACAAATTTGAGCATCACATATATAAACAACCGCAAAATTTACCATATACTATTCAAACAGTGAACACGCCCATTAAACACATTACAGACACCAAAGTGGATGCTACTCAGTTATCCTCTTAGAGAAATAAACAAAATCATTGACAACCGCAACACAATTAGAAAACATATTGTCTAGAAGAGACTATATTAACGCACACACAACCCAGCCTACAAAATTAATTGAATTGAACAAACTGATTCACCAAGTTAGATGGGAATTAGATAATTACCGCATTTCCCAATACAACGGATATATTTCAAGACTACGAGAGACTGTTCTTTATGGAAGGTGACTAAACAGATTATGCGCAAACCAAACATAATACCACTATGAAATATAATAACGAAGAGTATTGCAATAATTCAGAAAAATGTCAGTTTATGGCAGAACATCTGAAAAACCTGTTTACCACTAACATCTCAGCTGATAACATCCAACACACAAATGAAATTGGACGGACAAATTGTTCCAATAAATGATACGTAGGCTACTACTACCATCCCATCAGAAATCAAAGAAGTGAAACAACCTGAAATAATGCTGAACTTATAATATTTCTCAAACCTGGCAAGAACAAAAATTATCCCAGCAGTTATAGGTCCATAAGACTATTATGTACTCTCTAGAAAGTCCTGGAAAAAATAATTCTTGCCGAATTAAACAAATACATCGAAGAGCAGCTAATCATCTCTCATTTTCAATTTAGATTCAGATCTATGTATTCGACGACGCATCAACTACTAAGAATTACTGAAACTATTATCAAGTGTTACGAACAGAAACAACACACTGTAGCTGCGTTCTTAGACGTAGCCCAAGCCTTTGACAGGGTTTAGCTGACAGGTATAGCTTTTAAAATGATTACCTTAGATTTCGCAAGTTATTTAATCAAGATAGTACAGCCATTCATCGCAAATCGAACATTCCGTGTCAAAATTAATGCCATACTGTCAGAAATAAAGCACACCGCTGCTGGAGACCGCAAGGATCTGTTCTAGGACCTGTTCTATTAACGTATTCATGTATGATACTGCCTTGTACTCGGATGATACCGCGATACTCACACACCACAACAATATAACAACGGCCCCTGAAATGCTACAGAAAGCTTTAAATGCCATTTTGCTGTGGTTTAATCGATGGAATATCAAAACTACTTACTACAAGTAAAACAAACATTTAAAAAATTCGAACTTGAAAATAAAGTACTGATAATAGCGACGAATGCTGAATGGTACATTCGAAACTCACAACTTTGCTACACTCGCGTTTTAACTCTGCCCTACTAGTGACTAAAGACTAGCTTTGCGCACTTGTATCTTAAATAAACTGCTGAATTACAGATCTAAAGAGTAGCTTCAGAACGTGACCACCGAAGTTCTGTAGATGGCGCCAAGTGGAATTATAGCGCACCTAGAATGTGTAGTTCAAAACGTGACCACCGAAGTTCTGTAGATGGCGCCAAGTGAACGAGCCGCCACCGTGCTAAAATGCTTGGAAATTTTGTTTTCAAAGTGGAAAATCGCCACCTTTCGCCAAAACCAAATAGCGCATGAAGGTGCTCGGGACTTTAGCAACAACTTTGCCGCCTTTCACAATTTCGATATCTGTAGCCGTTCGAAAGTTACAGGCGATCCAGACAGACAGACAGACAGACAGACGGACGGACGGACGGACAAAGCGTTCGCATAAGTACGCTGAAGCTACTAATAACTATTACCCGTAAAGCTAGTCGTTAGTCACGAATGGGGCAGAGTAAAAACGCGAGTGAGCGATCGTTTGAATCCCTCATCATCATCATCATAAACAGCGTTATATCGTCGTGGTGGCTGCAATACGTCGTATGTCACAAAAAATCAGTTTTGTTTTTATTGCACCATTGTAACCAAAATAGCCCTTGCTACAAGCTGCAAATCATCCTATGTCACTCAGCCAATCAGAAGGGAGCATTAGCGAAGAGTTTCAATTCGACGTATGGGCGCCGTGATTGTTTTGGTTACCACAATAAGTCTTATGTCAAGCTGTGACAATACGTGACGACGCATTGAGTGATAATTTGGTGTAATTCTGTGGAAACCTGTTAGAAAATTAAACGTAAGTATTAATTATATAATTCTTCATAAATTTCAATCTTAAATAGATCATCTTTGTTCATTGAAAGATTTTGTCTATCATTTTTCGACAGTCATTCATCTAACCTAACCAAACTTTTATGCATAATTTATTGTTTTTGTATAGTTTTCATAGTTTAAAGCTCATGTGACCAAAAACTGAGTAAACTGGTGTTTTTGGTCGCCTTTTTGAAATATTACGCCTCTAAATTACATTTTGTCTTGACATACAAGCCTTTGCAACAGTAATCTGTTATCCATTTTCAACGACATACGACTTATTGCAGTAGTAATTCATAAGTTTTTTTTTTCTCTGTAATAATATATAATGTGGTAAACAGGCTGATTGACGGTAAGCTGAGAATGTTTGGGAGCAGTAGAAGCGCTCGTTTGGTGCAGCTAGCTATCACTATTGCAGAAAGCGACACAACAACCGTAGTAGGCGTTACTCCACAATCACGTCTACAGCATGTCGACGAGCAAGCATGTGTCACCCATACAACCCACGCTAATGTGCTTGTAGAAACTGCTAATGCAAGTAGCACAGAAACATGCATTGACAATAGGAAACAGAAAATCCGCAAGAATCAGTTGAAACGCAAGACTCCCTCGTGACTATCCGACGTGCCGAAACTGAAGAAGACAAAAGAAACGACTTTGTTCCAGCTGTCCAATATAGCCGTATTCAGTTATCTGATAGTCGGGACCAAGACATATCCGATGCTGATTTCAGTTCGGGATCAGGGGAGTTGTATGAGCCATTAGAACTTGAAGAAGCAACAGCACCCGAGGACATTGCAACAGAAGTCGAGCTAGCAACAGAAGCACAGAAAACTGAAACCGTAACAAGGAAGCGCAAAGGTCAAGCTGACTGTAAACAATGGAAAAGACAAAAGAATGCACAGTTGCGGCTTAAGGGAAAAACCTACATCGGATTTAAGAAAAATGAGCATGGGAAATACCAACAAACTGAAATGAAGGAAGAGAAATCTCTTCGTCCAAGATGTGACGGGCATCTAACAGAGCACACTTCAAAAGGTGGTCCAAAACAAAACTTTAAATGTTCCACAATCAGCGAGGAGGACCGCCAATCCATTTTTTCAGCTTTCTGGAATCTCTCAACGTGGGAAGCAAAAAAGGTTTATGTCGCAGGATGTGTGTTACAAGCACGTCCAAAGCACAAGAGAAATGATACTGATGCTCAAAGCTCGAGGAAAAGAGTAGGGTTCAAATTCTACTTGACTGTGTGCCAAGGAATCGATGATAGAGTAAAGAAACATGTTTGTAAAAAAATGTTTCTAAGCACCTTGTGCATCGGCGAAAAAGCTTTCCGTTCGTGGGTGTTGGATGGTAAATCTGGTAGTGGTCCATCAAAAGCCCTAGAAACCGAAGCCGGTAATACATCAAGTAGCGAAAGATCTGCAGTTGTAAAAAATGTTGAAGAGTTTTTGAACTCGTTGCCAAAGATTGAAAGTCACTACTGCAGAGCATCGTCCAGTAAACTTTACCTAGAGCCAACATGGAATAGTTTCAGAGAAATGCACAGACATTACGTGGAGAAATGCCAGAATGAAAACAGGCAATCAGCATCTTGTAAAACTTTCCTTAATGCGATAAAAAATTTGAATTTAGATATCTACACTCCTAAAAAGACCAGTGTAATGAATGTACCATGCATAAAAATGGTAACATTGATGAAGAACCCTTTTGGAAACACATTCAGAAGAAAGATCAAGCACGATCAGAAAAAGAAAAAGACAAATCGTTATCTACAAATTCTCCAGAAATACAAGCTTACGCAGTTGATTTGCAAGCTGTCCTTCTGTGTCCTCGCTTAAACGCAACTGCGAATTATTATAAAACAAAGTTGAAAGTCCACAACCTCACGTATTATAATTTGTGTAGTAAAGATGTAATGTGCTATGTATGGCACGAGGCAAATGGAGGACTCGAAAGTGACGTATTTGCATCGATCGCCACAAACTATTTTCAAAAAGAAATAGATAGCAAAAAACCCAACAAAACTGATCATTTGGAGCGACGGATGTGGGTATCAGAATAGAAATGTGAAACTGTCTAATGCCCTTCTCGAATTAAGTATAAAAATAATCTTTTAATTGAACATAAGTACTTAGTGGTGGGGCATACGCAGATGGAAGTTGATTCCGTTCATGCGACGATTGAGAAAAAACTGGCAAGGAGGAGGGAAGTGCATGTTCCAGCCGATTATTTATCTATAATACAATCCGCCAGACAGAATCCCAGACCTTATGAAACTGTTTATTGCCGACATACAGACTTTTTAAAATTTGAACCAGTATTCTACAAAAGCATTCGACCTGGAAACAAAGTTGGTGACCCTTGTGTTAATGATGTTGTAGCCTACCAGTATACTTCAGAAGGCGTAATTAATTACAAAATTGATTTTCAAGATTACTGGATGCCCTTGCCTACGCGGCCAAAACGAGTAGATGTCTTGCCGGCACATCCTAATCTTTACATAGGGCCTTGCCCTATTGAAGCTTCAAAATTTGGACACTTAGAGGAACTTAAAAAGCTTATTCCACAAGATTATCATTGGTTCTATAATTCTTTGACTTACAAATAAATGTATTTTTTAAATAAAGTTAAATTAATAAGCGTTTTTTTCCTCATTTGTATATTGTCTTTTGACCTATGTCGTAGTAAATATTAAGTAGTGAAGTACCAATAGGTTGTATGTCAAATTATCTGGTTATGTATCGTGCATATCACATTTTCCTTTATATTGTATAAATACAGTGAAATTATAATAACATTTTAGCCAGCCTATTAGAAATACTATTAATATTTTCAAAAATAATAAATTTTTTGTCCGTACTGTAAAGTTACAATTAAATGACATACAACCTTTTGCAGTCACCACGACGATATATTCCATCACTGGACATACGCCTCCCCAGTTTGTCGCCTGCTTGTGCGGTAAGCGGTTGTTCCCATCCACTGGGTTCCGGCTACTTTGGTGATATCATCCTTCCATCTCGTTCTAGGCCTGCCCCGATCTCTTCTACCCATTCTTGGCCTCCACTCAGTTACCTTCTTACTTCATCGATTGTCTTCCCTTCTCATAATGTGTCCTGACCATTGCCACTTTAGACTTGCGATGCGTGCCGCTACGTCTTCCACTCTGGTTTTGTTTCTGATCCAGTTATTTGTTTTTCTGTCTTCTAGTCGTACTCCTAACATAGATCTTTCCATGGCTCTCTGTGTTACTTTCATCTTTTTTATCGTGGTCTCTGTAAGAGACCATGTCTCACAGCCATACGTTAGAGTTGGGAGGACACATTGATTGAACACCTTAGTTTTCAGGTACTGTGGATATGTTTTTGTTTTAAACACATTCTTAATTTTCCATAGGCTGCCCATCCAAGTTTAATTCTTCTATCGATTTCCGCTTCTTGGGTATTCGTCGCAAAGGTGAATTTTTGGCCTAAGTATATATATTCGTCTACCACATCTATTAGATTGTCATTAATCTTAATGGGTGGTATATCATTTTTATTGGCCATGATTTTTGTTTTCGTTAAATTCATTTTGAGACCAACTGTTTGCGCTGCGTTTTCTACATCTACGATCATGGTTTTTAGATGTCTGTATGGTCATCGATGCATTCATATATATATTTTTAATTAGCTCTATGTATCTATAGTCTATCCTGCATCGTTTTAATGCGTTAACTAATGCCCACATTTCCACAGTATCAAACGCCTTTTCAAAGTCAATAAAGGCTAGGTATAGGGACTGATTGTATTCGTGAGATTTCTCCATCACTTGTCGCACAGTGTGAATATGGTCCATTGTACTATACCCCTGTCTGAATCCTGCCTGTTCTGGCGGTTGAAATGCGTCTAGGCGGTTTGATACTCGGTTTGTTATTATTTTTGTTTAGAGCTTTTTTATTGCCATTTTTGTATATTAAAATGACGCTAGCGTAATTCCATGAGTTGGGTGTTATTCCGGTATCTAGACATTGGTTGAATATAGTTTCTAAGTGTTGTAATATTGTGTTTCCTCCTATTTTTATTAACTCTATTACCAGATCATCTGGGCCTGGTGCTTTATTGTTCTTCATTTGTTTTAAAGCCATTTTTATTTCATATTTGCTTATTGGAGGTATATCTTCAGTATAATGTCTGGTTAACGCTGCTCGTTTGTCATTTGGATTAATAGGTGGTTCTTTTACTTTTTAAGAATATAGGTCTTCATAGAATTTTTCGATATGTCTAAGAATATATTCGCGGTTATTTATTACAATTCCTTTCTCATCTATAATACTCGTAATTTCTCTTTTTCCTTCTGCAGTCTTTTTGGTCCTTAGGTCCTTTGTTTTTTTCAATAATTTGCCTGATAACGTTTTCATTAAACTCGGAGACGTCTGCTCTAACTTGTCTTCTAATATTTTTGTGCATTTGTTTTAGATCGTATGCTGAAAGATTCGTTTTTTCTTTGTTCCGTTTGGCTATTAACTTTCTTGTATTTTCCTTCTTAGCAGCATTTGAAACATTATGTATAATGTAATCGTACAATTTGTCCATGTTTGTCGTTTCATTAATTGGATTGTTAACGAAGTTTTCCTCCAAAGTATTTCTGTACGTTTCTTCTTTACTCCAAATTTCCTTTATGTCTATTCGTTTCACTCCGCTTACGATTAACTCTTGCCTATCCCTACCAGTGGCTAAAGATGATTTACACATGTGTGTCTTACAATATTTTATCTACGATAGAATATAGAAAACACAGTAAATATAAAAAAATATATTCTGGTTTCCTGAGATGTAAACACCACATTCATACACAGTTGACGTCTACCGTAACTACGATTTTACTGTTCCTCAGTATTTTTCATAAGGTGCGGTAAAATGATTTTTTTAACTTCCTGAGGCCCTTAAACAAAAAATTTGCTTTGTAGTACTAAAGGGTGTTTTGCAGAAATACTAGTTACGTAGTTCCTCGTTCAGGTAAGTTTCCGGGAAATAAAGAAAATGTGTAAGTATTTACCCATTTTTTTACGTTTCAAAGAGTCAACAACAAAATGAATTGAATGCAGCTTGCTTGATGGCAATGGTGGGTTTGATATTGGAAAGCAAAAACACGATTTTATAGATAAAAAAATGTCTGCCAAAAATGGTATACAATATACAGTGGGTTAAACACTTTACAGCCCTCGGTTCGCTTCGCGTCGTGTTTCAAAAATTAATACTTCGCTCTGCAAAATGAACCTACCACACTTGTAATGTAAATATCTATTAAATGTAAATTAAAATTGCTGCATTAAATAACAGGTTTGCTCTGATAAGAAAAACTTCAACCTAGTGGCCGGTCGTAATTGTGCGTGGTTCAAAATTCAAACACTGCTACTGACGAGGTTACTAATGAAATCATGTTATTAAACAGTCGTTGTTTTACAAACTTAAAACTGCCGAATTAAAGTTGGTAAGTAAAATTCTACACACTGTCGTATATAAATATAGTTTTCAGTAAAATACTTGTTAGTTACAAGCCATCTGTCAGATTTGTTTTTGGCTACTCTTACATGTTAATGTAAAATTGTGTAACAACAACTTAGAATAAATAGTAAACCTATTAAATAGGTAGCATTAAATATTAAACATCGATGCAGAAAGGTAAAACCGTATTTTAAAATTTTTGAATTAATCTGTTTACACACATCAGTTTTCGCAGTGGGAAACTGAAATTAACGTTTGCGCTATTTCCAGTCTAATTGCTGTTGGAAAATAGGAAAGCAAACACAAATAGATTTGCAAAACGTCGAACATTGGTTTGAGTGCTTTGTACTGAAATACAAACAACGGAAAGCACAAAAGAGTAATATTATTTAGAAATAATATTTGAATTTCTATTGTTTAATATATAAACGTTTTTAAAATTTATGCAAATAGCATTTCTCAACCTGCAGTCCATACGTAGACAGTTCTTCCGGTAAAGATCTTTTAAACAATCGGTTCTGTATTCATCACATTACGCTCCGCCCTGCAATTTCTTCGACGACCTTTGAACTTATCGATTGGTAATTTAATGCCCTGCTTTTATGAGTTAGAGATTTTCCAAAATTAATAGCTTTGATATATGAACATTTTGCCAATTCGAAACAGTTTAACCAATTTGTATCGGAACTGATTCCGATTTTAAATTGAATTTCTTGAGAATTTTAGTTTCGCTATTCAAATAAAAAGCAGACCTTATCTTTGTGGTTTGTTCGTAAGCGTCCAGTTTACCTCCCTTATTACAAATTTAAGAGAAAAGAAACGCCTGTTTTTGACGTAATTGCGGGATTATATGAAAAGGGTCTCCTACAGACAAGGCCTTCGCGAAGCAGTCACGTCCCGCAAACAATCTTTATCAATTGGAAAATAAAACTTCGTTTAAGACAAATCGAATTAGGGCGGAGGATTTTAAAAATGAAAGCCGACAGAGCGGATCAGAGGTCGGAGTGGCAAACAACGAAACCTGGAGCGAGCGATTCCCCAACGTTTCCTGCCTTGAGATGCTGACGCAAAATGTTGCCTATCGCTTTCTGGACCCTTAATAAATACGGAAACATGCCTCGAATTGTCATACGGGTTTTACTGCTTCTTTTTTTTTAAATAAAACTATGTTTTGCGTTAACCAGGTCATAGTTATGCGCTTGAGTTTTATTATTCTTAACTTTCAATTTAACCAATTTAATCATAATGATTATTCAACTCTGTATTTCTAGGGCTGTATAGCGAAGGCACAACTATTTTAGTCGGTTTATAATAGTAGGTAGTGAAATTGGAAATCGAGGGTGCAGAACCAATTTCCGCTGTTTTTCAGGCGGTATTGGCAGAACCCGTGGTAATAGTAAATTACTGAATGTAGTGATGGCTAGATCACCTTTACTAAATGCCCAACGCTTCTAGATTAGTGATCTAGACTAGTTAAACCCTTAAACCACATTAGTGCCAGGTAGGTACAATCCGTTGCAATGAATATTCAGTTGACCACTAGACACTAAGACTTAATAAAAAAACACTAAATATCTATCATATATACAATAATTTGTAATTGGTAGCGAAAATACTTAACGGTTTAGAAATCATATTGGAACGATCATATTGTCTACCATACAATTCATGCCGTTGATGTATGTAATGTGATGAGCGCAAGCAAAATACATATTTTGCTTATGTTATGTTGATGACACCGTATTGATTGCGAAAAGTGAAAACCAATTACAAAGGCTATTAGTAAAATTTAAGAATAAATATAGAAAAACTAACACAAATATTTCAGTAAATGAGCAACCATGATAGATAATAACCAACATGCTGCAAAATTAGTGAAAATGAAGTACTTAAGGTTGAACATATATAGCGATGAAAACTAACGAAGACAACAAAAAACAAGTAATAAAGCAGTGAGGGGGAGTAAAGTTATAGCAAAAGGCACTTTGTTGTTATTATTTCCATTGCTTTCAAGCTTATCGAATATTTTGACGGTCATACTTATACCGGTTGACAATGGCCATGCTTATATTGCGTATATCTTCTTTATTTATGAATCGATATGAATAAAATTACATGCTAGAATTCTAGATATAAAATCTGATTGTGGAGAGATATAGTTAAAATGATCGATTTCCGATTTTACCGGAAGTGCCATTAACTTTGCTTTTTAAAATGGATCAGCCAGTATATTTTATGTTTTTCGGAATTTACTGCTCCAATTACATAAAATAGTATTGGAAAATTTTCATTTTGTGAAAGAGATTCTTATTTACCATAGAAGACCGTGACTGGGGAAAATCTGTTCTAATTGACCCATAATAATAGCTACTCTAGGCCATAATAAAGGAATAAAGTTTGCTAAACGCGTCTTTTAAAGAAAATTTACCTTTTTCAATGACAGTACTAAAGACCATCTTGCCATTAGATAGAAAATTTAGTTACCAATCTAACGATATTCATGATGCACTACTTTATCCTTATTTTCAACTAAGGGATGTTTAATTAATATTTTTTTAAATATATTTGAGTAATACCAAAACAAATTTGACAACAGTGTTGTATGTAATTTGAGTCGTAGATTCCGAAAAACGTGAAATATACAAAGTAAGCCGTTCACAATATCAAATTCGGCCATTTTGATTATATCTGTCTCTCAATCAGAAATTATGTTTAATGTCATCGCACCAAATTTAATCCAATTCCGTTCACAAGGAAAGGAGATAGAATCATGACCATGGTCTCATTATCACCAGGTATATCTTATTTTTGGTGTCTTTCCTGATGATTTTGTTCCATAGTACACTATTTAATTATATTACTGCGATTTTTGACATTTCTGTTTCCTTTCTTATATTAATTTGTTTATCTACGACCACTACTAAAAGTAGGCCCTTTAGCGCTAGCTTGTTTCACTAAAAGTGACGTTTTATAGTTTACCGTGTTTAAAGAAATCACCTGTTTACTTTTAGCGCATGTGCTAAAAGTGAAGCGAGGTTCAAAACTACAATTTCGGACTACAAGTGAAGTCGTAAAGCTATTCTAGTTGCTTCTTGCGTTACAGGTAAAGCGTTTTTGAAATAATTAAAGCGTTATGTAATGAATACAGTCATATGTGGAGTATCAATAATTACATTTCGTAACTCACCTTGACAGCACGGGCGTGGCCAAACAATCGCCACCGCGGCGCAGGCCTACTATTCATTATGACATAAATTAAAAACGTCGCAGATGCGAACCTTTCTTAAATCGATATTTATGGATTAATAACGGTAAAATTAAGGTCGTAGATAAAATATTGTATGCAACGCGTGCTAAAAGTCGACTTTTAGCACTTGTTGCATAAATAGCTATTTCGTTAAACCTAGTAATGATATTGTCACTATTAGACATTGATATCTATTACACATTTCTAGGGTTCATGGCTCTGCTTTTAGGTATTTTCCTTAATTTCCTGTGACCAAGTACATTACTTTTTCCGTGTTCATCTTTATACTCCACAATTCCTAATATTCTAGTTTTCTCAACATGTATTTTATACCATGTCCGTCTCTTCCTATTACAATCTGTTCATCTGTGAAATTTAGTGTATATAAACAATTTTCCTCCATACTTTTAACGCTTTAGTGAAACAGATTTTGAATAGAGTAGGCGATAAAGAACACCCCTGTTGCAATCCCTTATTTATTTTAAACTTTCCTGATATTTAATTCTATATTTCAATCGATCTAGTGAAACCATCATATATATTTTTTATTGCGTTGACATATATTGTATTCATTCCATTTTTTCCAAGGCTGACCACAACTTTTTTTGCGGTATTATGTCATACGCTTTTCATAGATCTCTCCGTATTCTTTACTATTTTCCTTTTTGCCCGGAATATATTTTGTTTCTCGATTTCATCTACCTCGTGTTCTATTATATTCTTATTTTTTTTTCTAAGAAGCTTTTCACTCAAACAGGCGACTCTAATACCCCTATAATTTCCGCATAGTCACTGATCTCGTTTCTTAAATATAAATTATATTTCCGAAAGTTTTCTCTATTTTAGGATCTCGTTTCCTGTTAAACATTTGTTGAACACGCTTGCGACATTTTTAAACAAACAAGATGGTCTTTTCCTTATAACTTCAACAGCTGTATTTCCAGGTTCGAAAGATTTATTGTTTTTTATTTTCTTTAAAGTTGACAAAACATCGCCCTTAGATATTCTTCCACTGCCTCATGAGTACTTATACTATACTCTGGCTGCATATGTTCTACTCTTTTTTTAGTTAGAAGTTTCTTGTAATGTTACATGCTACTGGTTTTAAAATAGCGGCCAAAATTTCACTAATAACCTAAATAATAGCAACATACCGTCGCGAGTCCTCTCCATAATTTTAATTTTATAAGAATACAGAAAAGACATCGATAGCTTCGAATAAAAGAAGAAACTATGTATAAGTTTAAATATAAACGCCATAATGAAAGTTAATAACTAAACGCGAATAACTAATTGACGAAGATAGTAGTTTATAAATTTGAAAGACATTAGCGTTCCAGCCTCGGGTATATTTTAATGCAATTAAATATAACCACAGATAAATAGTTTACATATAATAATCAGTATATAATAATTATAAAATATTGAATTATTTCAGAGCATACGGCAATTTGCTAGCACAAAAGGATTTGAATAAAGCATATCACTCGGAATTGATTTGTCGAAGTAGTAAAAGGGAAAGGGCCTAATTCAAAAAGCATTATTAACCTTTAAAAATATTACAAAGTCAGTGATTCACACTTTCTGTTGTCGAAGTTTATAGCACACTTAGCAAGAGCTCCTCGAGCCTCAGCGGATAGGGCTCAAATATATATTAGCGAAATACCCGTCTACTATTCTTAGCAAACAGGTAACCAAACGGTAGAATGAAAGGTATCCCTGATTATCGCTCGTCGAACATTTACATCGAAACACAGTAGTAAGCGCAATGGGCTAGAATGGATTCGTACTACCAGGTGCTTAACAGACGTTGGGCGCTTAATATATATGGCTCGTTCAGCAATCAAAGATTGTTGTTAAGAGTCCCTTAAAAATGACGAGCAAAACATCGGGGTTCAAATAGCCTGTGATTTTGCGGGGTCCACAGATGGTTTTACTTCCAACTATTATAAAATCTTGATTTAATTACAGTCAGGTGATGCAATTTCCCAAACCATAAAAATAAATTTTTTCCGACAAATCAGTTTACTTAATTGTCATTGAAGTGCCACAAAGGAGTATTTTAGGACTAATTTTATGTTTGCTATATACGAGATGGAAAAAAGGAGACGGATTGCAATGAAAATTGTAATGAATATGAAGAAACGAAGCAAGAAAGGAAGCTTAAAAGACGACGGATACAAAATAAATACCTACTATTAGCAACATGGAATGTAAAAAGGTTGTATCGAGCAGGTGCGTTAGAAAATCTGAAACAGGAAATCAAACGATATAACCTAGACATACTGGCTATTCAAGAGATGAGGTGGAAGCAAGAAGGGATAATTGAATCAGAAAACTATGTGATAGCGAACAGTGCAGCAAAAAATGGAGAGTTTGGAGTAGGATTTCTGATAAATAAGAAATACAAAGAGACAATTTTACAGTTCAAGCCGATTAATGAAAGGAAAGCGGTTCTGAGAATAAAATCAAAATTTGCTAATATATCAATTTGTTATGTGCATGCCCTACAGAGGAGAAGGAGGATATAGAGAAGAAAGCGTTTTATTCTCAGATACAAGAAGTAGTAAATGAAATCCCACGGCACGATGTAAGATTAGTAATAGGAGATATGAATGCAAAAATAGGAAAGGAGGCACATTATCAGCATATAATTGGAAAGCATAGTCTACATAACGAAAGTAATGAGAATGGAGTGAAAGTGATAGACATGGCCGGTGGCAATAACATGGTTGTATGCAGTATTAGATTTCAACACAAAGAGATTCACAAACAGACTTGGATGCATCCAGATGGGGTAACAAGAAATCAGATCGACCATGTAGTAATCGACGCAAGGCATGTATCGGATGTTAGAAGCTACAGAGGGGCGAACTGTGACACCGATCATTTTCTGGTCCGAATAAAGTACAGGCAAAGGATAGCGATTCGGAACGAGAGTCGAGGAGAAACGATAAAAAAATATAATACAGAAAAACTGAAACAAAAAGCGACAGCGTCAAGATACGTACAAAAAATTTCAGAAGAGGTAAAAAAGAATGTTGAAAGGAAAGAGAGAGAAGGAGAAAAGAGCATACAGGAGGAATGGGATGAAATAAAAAGGTAATAATTAACAAGGGTAAAGACTGAGAAACAAAAACAGAAGTGGTATGATGAAGAATGCAAAATAGCAATTAAGGAAACAAATGAGGCCCGCATAAGAATGATGAGACTAGCAAATGAAGAAAATAAAGAAACATATCAAAAAGCAGAGAGAAAGTAAAAAAACATGCCGTAGGAAAAAGAGAGAATTTGAAAAGCAGAAGTTATTACCACTGGAAAACTCGGGGCAACATCCAAAGAGTAATAGTGAATTTTACAGAGCCGTAGTAGTACAAAAAAGAGGATATCAACCTAGAGTAAGTTTTTACAAGGATGCAGAAGGAAATTTGGTGAGCAACACGCAAGAGTATATGAAGTTATGGAAGAAATATTTTGAAAATTTATTGAACACGGAAGACATTCATGAAGAATATGTAATAAGGGATGATGAACAACAATAAATAAATGAGGAGGACGTAGTTCAGCCAACAGAAGAAATGGTCTGAAAGATAATCCACGCAAGCAAAAAAACAATAAAGCCCCAGGTATAGACCAGGTAACAGGGGAAATGACAAAATATGGTGGAGAAGCCTTGGAAAGAGAATTATATTTGCTTATTCAAATGATGTGGCAAGAGGAATGCATGCCCACTAGTTGGAGAAAAGTGGTAATCTGCCCTATTCATAAAAGAGGAGTAAAAGCATATTACAGAATTACAGAGTGATAGCTCTGTTGAATTTAGGGTATAAGATTCTGAGCACAACAATAGCGCAGAAACTAAAGTTAATAATGGAAAAAGAAGTAGGCCATTACCAGTGCGAGTTTAGGAGAGGAAGATCAAGTTTAGGTCAAATCTTTACCCTCAGGCAGATATTGGAAAAGAGCTAACAAAATATTACACTCTTTCACCTATATATCGATTTTAGTAATGCAGACGATACGGTTAAAAGAATAGAGATGTATGTTATACTAGAGAAGCTAAACGTGCCCAGTAAAATAATAAGAATGGTTAAAATGTGCGACAGTGAGAGTACAGGCTCACTTAACAGAAGAGTTTACTATTAAGGAAGGCCTAAAACAAGGTGAACCCCCCTCTCGACGGTCCTGTTTAATCTCGTCGTAGAAGGGGTAATAAGAAGAGCACGCATTAACACGGGAAGCACAATTATGAACAGAATGACGCAAATCCTGGCATGCGCAGATGATGTTGTCATTATAGCAAGAACGTTAAATGACTTAAAAGAAGTATACCTACGAACAGTTGGAGCTAAGTACAGACAAAGTGGGGCTTAAAGTTAATGAAATATAATCTAAGTACATGATCACTGATTGCGGTGCGTACAACAATGAATTTAATTAATCAACTAATAGATCGAGAACAAGAAATAATAAATTGCCTTGACTTACCAATCTGATGAAAATAGCAGGAGCAATCTGATGAAAATAGTAGGAGCGGGATCAACGGAATTATAACAATTTCGTCTTCAACAGAAATCGACTGCTGTTTCACACAGGGCAAAAGGTCGTTGCCGAGCGCGGGTTACACATAAGGCGTTGTCTTAGTTTGAGGGTAGTTAAAGGAATGGTGCGTTTCCGGAGGAGGACCAGGTATATGGGTTGTTATGCATTCAAGGCAACACATTTTAAAAATACGAAAATTCATCATTGTTGGTCCCTCTATCGGTGATAATTTTAACTAACGCCGTTGATATAATATGCAAATGCGGAAATAATTAACTTATAAAATAATAACTATACTAAAGCTATACTAACCTAACAATCACATCAAGGAAGGAATCAATGCAACGTCAACCCCTCACGATTAATCACAGGGTATTTGAACAAGTGACAATCTTTAAGTATCTGGGAGCGATAATACAGAAACAAACAAAATATCAGAGGATATAGAAGCAAGATTAACAATCTTATATATAAAAATGAATCGCCGTCTGTTAGTGTGTTAGTAACGCAAAAACTCGAGAACGACTTGACCGATTTGGATGATTTTTCTTTTGTTGTGTTCGTCTTACTCCCGAGGTGGTTTAGCAAAAAAGAAAATTCGGAAATATCCAAAGGGAAAGCCGGAAAATAACATCATGTCATAATCCGCATCAGAGCTATTGTGCTGTTTGTGCCGACAATTCTCGGAAGGACAGTTTTGACCTGGGAGGCCCAGCCGCTACCTGGACCCACAGGGGGCGAAGCGAATGCAGGGTCGTCGCAGTCAGTCAGTCAGTCAGACATTCAAATTTGGTTTGTGTACAAGTGATTGTGAAAACAATTCGGTGTCGTTTTATAGTGTCCGTTACAATGCCAAAGGCACGACGAGCTAACATAGGTCGTCGAAGACAGTCAGCTGCGCGGGTATCTACTTTACGTGCCAACCGCAATGATGACCAGCGCGCTACGGATAATGAAAATAGTTGTAGCTATTAGCATGTTTTTAAAATGAAAGAAATCGAAAATTCGAATATCGGAAAAACGTTTGCTGAACACGCTAATAGCAGGCAAATCAATGTTCGGGCAGGACAACGTCTGTCGGGTTCGCTACCCCTTAAGAGGTGAAATGAGGTAAATAAGCCTAAAAATCGATATGGGTGTCGTTATTGAGGTTTTTTAAGACGTTGATTGCGAAAACGGCATTTATTTTTAAGTCCAAGACGATGGACATGACATAAAATTAAAACTTTATAGTAGTTAAACGGGGTTTCAGAGACAAATTATTTTTGAACAGAACGTTTGCCGGGAGTTGACGGAACGGGACGGGACGGGAAGGGACGAGACGGGACGGGACTGGACGAGACGGGAAGGGACGGGAAGGGACAGGAAGGGACGGGACTGGACGAGACGGGAAGGGACGGGAAGGGACGGGGCGGGACGGGAAGGGACGGGGCGGGACGGGACGGGACTGAACTGGACGGGACGGGATGGGACGGGAAGGAATGGGACGAGAGGGGACGGACGGGACGGGAAGGGATGGGATGAGATGGTAGAGGAGGAGACGGGACGGGGCGGGACGGGACGGGATGGGACGGGAAGAAATGGGACGAGACGGGACGGACGAGACGGGAAGGGACGGGAAGGGATGGGATGGGATGGTAGAGGAGGAGACGGGACGGGACGGGGACGGGGATGGGATGGGATAAGATGGGCTGGGATGACAGAAACTAATTAGTCATTATTTAATACAGAAATAACGAACCTCGCGCTTACGAAGTCGCGGGTACAGCTAGAAAGTAGCATATATTTTTAAGTCCAAGACGATGAACATGATATAAAATTAAAACTCTATAGTGGTTAAACAGAGACAAATTATTTTTGGGCAAAACAACGTTTGCCGGGCCAGCTAGTAGCAAATAAAAGTTACTAAGCATTACGACAGATTTTCAAGTCCAAGGATATTTCTACTAATACAAAGCCGATAATCTACAAAACCGTGCTAAGACCTATCGTGGTATACGGAAGTGAAGCGTTGACTATGAGTAAAAGACAAGCAGAGATAGTGAATAAGTGGGAACGAAAAGAGCTGAGGGGTATTTTTGGACCAGTAAGAGAAAATGGGGAGTGGCGTAGGAGGTACAATTTCGAGATAAGGGAACATTTCAGTGCACAGAGTATTGTGAGTGAAATTAAAAGCAACAGGCTAGGATGGTTGGGGCATGTTCAGAGAATGGAGAAAGAGAGGATTACTATAAGAGTGTTCAAAGGAAGCATGGAAGGAAAACGACCGGAGATGGTGGAAAAGAATCTGGACGAAGCAGGGGTCAGCAATTGGGATACCCCAGCAATTGCAGAGCGGCGGCAAGAAACCGGACCGAATGAGAAGAATAAGAGAAAGAGTGAAAGAACTATAAGACCAGGCGCAAACCTAACTAGTCTGAACTGGTAGACGCCTAAGTTGGGAAGCTCGAAAGAGAGGCCATGGTCCTTGAAGGACTGTTAAAGGCCAAGGAGTGAGTAACTAAGTACTTATATACGAAAAACCTATCATAATTAGGATTGCGATTGTTGAAATGTGTGCTGACGATATGACTATATAGCTTTCGTCCACAGAAGCATGAAATTACAAAGCATAACTAAGAATATTTTGAAAATCCATTGTCTCAGTGGTCGAAAAGTTAATTATTTGTAGGGTCTTAATAAAACCTATAGGGAACGAAAAAATTCAGAACTAATCTAATATCGAAATCTTATGACGCTGTCAATTAAAAATTGCGTGAAGTACCGCCAGTACTCTGTGGTACATACCAAATCAGTTAACTGAAAGATGACATTACAAAATTGACCAAAAGGTGTGATAATGCTCATGTGCCCAAACAAACTGGCAGTGAACATATTAAACCCTAAAAATAAAATATGTAGGCTTTCGAGATCCAAGTCCAAGAATTGACTATATTAATAATAATGATTAGATCTCTATATTATCACATTATAGTTGAAGTCAGGTTGAGGCATATTTAGAGATGGTTGCGATGGGTAACATTTTGCATATAAGAATTCGTTGTCAAATAGTTTAATCGATGTTTAAGTAACACAGATATTAATGTCAACACAAAAAATAACGATATTTTGTAATGCATTTTTTCAATGTAATATACTTTTTAAAACTCACAGCATACGAGTGAGACTATTAGGTACTTACCAACATTTGTCTAGTTATTTCCTATTTTCCTATGAAATATCAACTGTGTTTCTAATTTGTTTTCATAATTAATGCTTTTATTACGGTTGCTTGCATTAGTATATGAAAAGACAGTTTTAAAAATCGCCCCAGTAATAATGATGCAGTGTGGCAGTAAATATGTGAAGAGACCGTTCACCTGCGTGACGTTTAAGGTACCGGAATCGCGCTGGATTTTACGTTTAGTATGCATAATATATCACGGCCGCCTTCGCGCAAATCAAACACGTGCTTTGGAAGCTCACATTTATATTAAAGCGTCAGGATGTTAGGAGAATTACAACATGTGATCAGAGGGAGAGCCTTGAACAAGCGTGATGGCTTGGCTCTGAAACTAACTGATCTTCCGGAACCCGGAAAATGTTCCCGGCTTTCTGTTCCCGTGGACGGGAACACGCATACTATTAGATATTGCTCTTAAAGGGACGCGTCCGTCGTCTGCTCTCTCGAGTGATACCTAATTATTTAGAATCGGTCCTGCTTGAATCCAATTCGATGATTGAAGAGGTTATGAAATTCGGCCAGCTGAAATACCGTTATTTCGGTACACGCTCCGAAACTCATTCTGTGTTTGACGGCTCTTGGAAGATTTAGATTTATGTAGATATACTGCTTTGAATCTCCGATTACGTCCTGTTAGAACGAGCTAATTTTAATATTAATTCGGTATTACACTTCTGAGCATTAAATTACATGCACTTTATCGTATTGGTTTTTATTAAAATATATTGTGACAATGCATCTACAGATTTTCTAAAAGAGAATGCTACACATCCATTGACAATAATATATTTGTTCAGCTGCTGATCATGTAAATCAGTGATACAGCCTTAGTAACAAAACCTGTAAGTCGGTCTTGACAACGGAACTTAATATTATTATTAAGTTCCTAGGATAATAAAATTAGCAAAGCAAGATGCAGATTTAAACGTTTTGTTCATAAACTGCAAGTGTTTATGTGACATGTCACACTTACAAACACGAATCACGAAAACTAATCCTGGTGACAGGTGACAAACCAAACAATTTTTTCAAAAATCTAGGAAAATTTCGATAAGCAGCAGGAAAAATATAATAAATTATTGTAAAGTAAACACTGTCTTCCCCATAAAAGTTAACATATATTTTACATACGCTATATGTTTCGGCTTATATATTAAACCATCTTCTGGCCAAAAGATAAAGCTTATAAAAATACGGCGGAAAACCAAAGAGCAAACACCTCACTTAATGTCAAAAGTGGACAGTCATAAATAAACAAACAATTAAAATTGAAACAGACACAAGACATGGTGACCGACATGTTAAATAAAATAAATTATTTGTTTATCTATAACGGTCAGCCAAGGTGAGAACTTTAAATACGTATCAAAGCCACAACAACCGATAAATGGAATAAGTTAAGCAATTAATCAAATTTTAGATTGAGGAATATATAATTGCTACTGTTTGCAAACTCTGTGACCTCATTGAGGCAACGATCGCTTAACATTGGAGTCCCGGTCAAAATTATGATTATTCTTAATAATGTGAGAGGCAAAAGCCGATTTATTATAGTCAAGATGATGAATGTAATTTGGTTTTATTAAATAAATGTGTTCAGACACGCGCTTTTTGAAGGATCTCCCGGTTTGGCCCACATAAAAAGAGTCGCATGAACCACAATTTAAAAGATAGATATACCTGATTTGTTAAGGAGGGGGATAGGATCTTTGTTATGGATTAGGATAGTATTAAGGGAAAAGGGTGAGGAAAAGGAAATTGTAATATTGAAGCGTTTAAAAATGTTTTTTAGGGAATTGTCAAAAGGGGAAATGTAAGGTAGTGAACAAAAGGTGGTGAGCTCACTTTTGGTGTCAGACGATCTAGTAGATAACAATTTGGTTTGAGTTAGTGAATGTTGTAACCGATGAAAGATAGGCATGATAAGGTTAAGTGAGTAACCGTTATTAACAGCAATTTGTTTTATGATATTGAGTTCGTTAATAAAGTTGCTATTACTTAGAGGGGTCAGAAGCAAACGCCTAAAACCTGAAGGAACTCAGTTTTTGAGATAAGGGATGGTGAGATGAGAAGGGAATAACAGAATCGGTGAAAGTGGGTTTCCGATAAATCTTAAACTCCAGTGGATGCGAGGCTATGTTACGGGAGATCAAGAGATCTAGGAATGGAATAGATAAATTAGTTTCAAGTTCATAGATGAATTTGATGTTCGGATGAAGGGTGTTAAGCCACTGTAGATAGGTTAGGGCTAACTCTGGAGGTCCCTCGAAAAGTACCAAGATATCATCTACATATCTGCCCCAAAAGATAATATGTTTTTTAAAAGTATCATTCTTGAAAATGACAGATTCTAGATTGTCCATGAATATTTCGGCGAAGAGAGGGAAAAGATTAGAACCCAAGGTCAGATCCTATAATTGGGAAAAGAAAGATTTATCAAACAGGAAGAAGTCCTGTTTTAAGCAAAATTTAATTAAAGACAAAAGACATGAAATCTGATCATTAGATAAGTTGCTATTGGCCAGACGTTGATGAATGAGAATGGACCAGATCCTGAATTTTTAAATATAATAAGATAACTCTGAATGTATCGCCTATTAACATTTTCGGCAGGCAACAAGCCGCGACTTCGTCTTGGCTTGTACTTGCCTACCTCAAATGTTAATAAGTCCTTACATTCCTTGTTACTTAAATAGATATTTGTTAGAAGAATAGTTGCAAGGAACACAGTAGCTGACAAGATTAAAATACATGGCTTAGTGTTAGATTTTGTCAACTTCAAACTTAAATATTTTCGAAATAAATTTTTCAATTATTGTTTGTCGTACCTATCGTGATTGAGATATTCTGCAGTTTTAAACTTCTGAAACGGAGTGTACATTACGTTTGAAATCAGGAAATAAACTCATTCATGCAGTAGCTGATATTTGAATATTTGGTAGTAACTACAAATGCATAGTTAGAGACTAATTGCTATTTTGCATGAATTGAAAGCACTCATTTTTAGTCAGCATCAGCGCTTTAATCTATTGTGTGTTTATGAATATATTTCAACGTAATAATTAAAGTATGCCTTTATGTTGAGTGCTATTTAATATATGCAATTTATGTAATTGTAATTTAAATTTTTAAAGTTGATCTTATAATACCTGACTACTTTTCATAGAAATGAGTAAAATAGCGTGAGGTAAGTAAATTAGCTAGCGCAATAAGTATGGTAAGTAAAAACTACATAATAAAATGCTTTCAAATTTGTAAAATATTTGTGTTCTTGATGCGAAATAAAATAGTTACTATACAAGTGGGATAACAGCATCATTAATATACGTGTATGTAAGCACACAAGTATATTAATGATGCATTATCACACATGTATTGTACAAAATTTTATATACACCTGCGTAAAATAGAGAAAAGTGCATTAAGAGAAATGTCAGATCTGTCATTTTCAAAAATATTTTGGTAGGCAAATGTCGTTATGTCATTCATTTGACAATATTTCAGTTACGTAATGAAGCCATTACACCACTCAGTTAGGTAATGAAGCTATTACATAACTGAGTGGTGTAATGCTCTTCATTACCTAACGGAAATAGTGTCAAATGAGTGACGTAATGAGTTACTAATCCCACTGGAGTAGATAATAGTACATTAAGCAACTAGTTTAGAAAAGTGATGTTTTACTGAACAGGTATGGCTGGTGTGAATGCGAGCGTCAATAAAACCACATTTCCATCGTATTTTATATATGTTTATTGGATATCCTGTACATAACAGTTTCATTAACTTTGTTAAGAGATGGTTTTTACACATTTTTTCGGCGGAGTATCATTGATTATACTTTGGGGTTGTGGGTGGGCAATTTGACAAAAATAAGTTAATTTATGTCAAGATTCAAACATAACTGTTGTATGGTTTTAAGGCCTCTCACTATCAAACAGCTTCAAGCAATTGTAGACAACTAAGATTTTGATTGTTCAGATATTGATGATGATCTTTTACGCGGCGAAGTTGATGCTGAAGTAGATATTCACCAAGCATTTACGGCAAATGACGATGATAACTGGTACACATCAAACGAAGAGCCATTTAGTACGCTGCTAAGAAACAGTAAAATTCAAGGAAAAAATACATGCAAAAAAAATGATTTCCTGTCACCATTGCGTAAAAAATTTCAAACTTAGACTTCAGGGTAATTTACTGCAACCCACAGAATATTTCAGCAAGTACCTTGATGGGAACCCTTTTGAGAATATGGCACTCTGAACCAATACGAAAAAAGTTAAAGTAACAGGAAAATCTTTAGAAATAAAAAAAAGCTGCAGCATATTAATTGGAATATACAATTTGCCTCAATTGAGAATTTTTTGGAGTAGATAAACTAGAGTTCCGATTGCTTCTAACAGTAATTCAAGAAACAGATCCTTCTTTTTCAGCACTTTGAAATTGGTTGACGATGATGCAGTATTTACTGATGCAAGAAAGTTAGATAGCTTTTGGAAGTAGTTTTGGAATACCTATGCTGGATAAAATTCAAATACCTTGTCATGCAAATAAAAAAATGGAAAATGTTAAAATGTTTTAATAGAAGAAGGATGATTCCGTTTTATGGACAAGCGAGAATTAAACAATTCGTATGAGGCAAACCTAACCCAGTTGGAAGAAAAGACTTTTGTAATGACAACAACTACTGGAATTCCTTTAGGTTTCCTATGTATGAAGGTAGAGAGGAATCGATGACGCATCTAAAGGGGTTATAAAGCAGTGTAAGAAGGCACAGACATGCAAAGAGCATACAAGAAGCAACATGAGATTACTGAAAACTACAAGAATGTGGTGAAGAAGTGAAAAAGTGTGACCAATTGGAGGTTATAGTTTCCTGAATGACATTTACAAAAAACAATTAAAAAATAAGATAAAAAAATTTACACTTACAGATAAACAATTGTAAATCAAGTTGCTATGGTGACCTAGAAAGTCGATTGTTAATGTTTGTTTAGGAAGCCTAGCCGAAAGCTTGTGTGTTGTTTGGCTTCCCGATTTTGATAAATTTTGTTGATAAAAGTAAGTCTGTTTGCTCCCAGTTTGCGTTTTCTATGTTTTCCTGTGTGTGGGGACCAGCTGTGGTTAAATACGCAGTATTCCGGAGTGCAGTTCTAGAGTAAATTGGACCTGGAGCTTAGCCTGTGTCTTCGAAGCTGAGATTCAACAAGATTGGGAGCAGAAGAAGCAGAGGCACGCAGTAGCAGCTAAAACCTTTCCAGAAAGCAAATACAAGCTTGCGTTCTTTCGCGGAAACCGGACGCTGGATCAGCGTTCTTTGGAGGAAAATAACAAATGCGAGTTGGCATCCTTTTGTACTTGAAAAACAAATTCCAGGTTAGCCAAAATATTTTATAATTAGAAAAGCATTGTAACAATTTACCCTAGGTAATTTGTGTTCAAATTACGCAGAAATCTGTGTGATTCGAACAGCTTCGTTTGGGATGAAATATTTGAGGTGTAGCTCTTATTAAATGGTTCGGTTCTAGGCTGGTTTAGTTTGCGTCTTCAAAATATGAAGCTCTTCCATTCGGTGAATGTAAAAGATGGTTCAAAACTGACAAAAAATATATTCAAATTCAGCAATCATTTGTTACCAATGTGTATAAAAGTAATATTGGTGGTTGTCAGGTCATTTTGTATTTTAATTAGCCACCTAGGCTTTAGGGCAGCGTGCCCGTATGTTAAACCCTTTTAGTTACTTATTTGGCTTCATCGCCTAATTCCATAATAATGATTTTGCACATATTTGGCCTCAAGCGCAGTATTTCTCGTCATCCGGGGCACCCCTTTGTTGGTACTTTGATAATCGGGTGTTAACGCTCGCAGGATTTCCGAGCCTTCTAGAATTTACGCTGTTGGTGTGACTGCGAGGCCTCGGGCTGTCTTTGTCACCGGCACTTATATGTTTTATTGGGCGCCGCGCCGTTGGCTGTCTTTGTCACCGGCACTTATTTGTTTTATTGGGCGCCTCGCCATTGGCTGTCGAGGGTCACGTGGTAACGCCGTTTTGGCTCACGCCACTTCAAGCGTCGTAACGCTCCTTGCGGGCATTCAGCCGAGAGCCGTCGGTCTAATAAGAGGTCGGATAGTGTGTGTGTTCGTGCGGCGCTGCCGCCCTTGGCGGGGGCGTCAGCCTTTTCCCGTCTCGTGCTGTTTCAGCGAATATTATGTAAATTGCCGTTGTTTGTTAGTATCGTTGCTGTGAAAGCCTTCCTATTTCCCGTGCTGTTTCAGCGAATATGCCATAAACTGTTTCGCCTTTAAGAGGTCGCGTGTGATTGTGCGAGTGGCAAGTCTTTACGTCAAAGCGTGGGTGTGTGATGGGCTTCACGGGGCCAGTTCTGCGTTTGTAAGAAAGGGGGCTTTCCCTTTTCAACTCTCTGTTTTCGAGGATCTTTCTAGGCAGGACGAAGTAGGCCTCTTTGCCGCCGTAAGTGTGCTCTCAGGAGAGCGTCCTAACGCCGCCATCTTGGCGGATTTCAGCCGGTTTACCCCAGATGCCGTGTTTCGGCGATTTAGCTGCCACAGACTGTCGCCTTCTGCCAGCTGATTGCACGCAACTCTCATTGGCCGTCTACGGACTAAGGTATTTGTAATTACAACCATTTAAACATGTTAACTGTCGCTTGTGCGAGCGGTGTTGCTTTTGTGCTCAACTTTGTGTGGGCGGATGCATGCCCTTTGCTTGCTTGTCGCGGCTTTTAGTGCCGGCTTGAGGCTACCATGCTTCAAGATGCTACTTTGGTAGCCTGCTAGTAATTTCATTTGCGCGAGTTTTGCGTTTCATCGCCTAAATAGCTAAAGAACTCTGCGCCTATGTTTTGGTGTTACGTTTGTGCGAACTTTTAATTCAGTAACTTTATGTGCGCGCGCTTCGCTATATTGTACCGATTAATACATAAATGGAATCAACGCCTAGCCGTGCGGAGCCTGGCGCGCCCTAATTTGTTCGAGCCCTTTGTTTATCTTTGCGAGGGCTTTGTGCTTTGCTTATCAGGTGTTAACCGAAGCCAACGACTGTGTGGGCGACGTAGCAGGGGCTGGCACCTATTCCAAATTCGCATACTTTAGTGAGGCTATGTTAGCCCCCTAACGAGTTAGGCCTTCAATTAATTCGTCGCGCATTTGTGCGGCGTCGTGCTTTGCTGCTAGCTACACTGCTCCCGTTGCCATTGCAGGTCGGCGTCTGTTATCGCGAACTAACGCGCCCTTTTCCGGAGTGCGTATTTCCAAACTGTACTCTAATATGTAAAGTGTCGAGCCCACTGCGGCCGGCCACCCATAGTGTGTTGTTTATTAGCATAGCGCGTCCATCAGCTGGTGCTTAGCGTAAGAAATAACATAAGCTTGGCGGCACGATTTGCTGCCCAGATGTAGTCATCGACCAATAGACGCATAACTATTCGACCTGTGCATGCTTTGTTTCAGATAGCGCCTCTACAGTGTAAATATTGGTGTACGGCGAGACGTGAGAGATCAGAGCGTGCAGGTAGGTCCGGTGGTTGCGCAGTCGCGGCTCAAAGAGTCCCAATATTACCATTCCAGTATTTGCGATCACGAAATTGTTATTTGAGCTTGCAGCTCATGAGAATTCTTATCGACGGAGTATCTTGAATACTTCGCTCCCGTTTAACCGCCCAAGCCCGGTTATTCGGGTTAAGACAGGCTTGGTGGCGCCCTCTTTATTTTACCGTTACTTACCGACCCTCTGGCCGTTGCCCTTAGGTAATCTCGTTAAGGACCCGCCCAGCTCCACTGATGCCTTAGCCGGCCTATCTTGTTGCGGTATGGGTAGCGGCTTAGGAGAACTTTCGTCCCGATTTTGTCCATTATGGCACGCGCCGGCCGTTTCGTTGTTATATGAGCCGGTGCGGTGTCGTAAAGTCAGTTCAAGACCGTAACATGGTTTTGATCTATTTGATCCAGTAATTGTAAAATACTCTATGGGTTCACGGACCACAAAGGGAACCACCCGGTGCGTTTACTATTTTGTTGATTTTGCAGCTTTGTCTGCTCGGTTGCAGTACAGGGAAGCAGCCCGTGCAAAGAGTGACCGAAAAAGGCATACTGGATTTGATGGATTTGAAGTTTAATATTGCCAGACCCCATTAGTTTTCAAAACCAGGGAGCAATGAAGAACCATCTAGCGAAGAAGATGAGAGTCCGCCCAAACGTGGCAGACTAGTCGAGCGTATACCAGATAAACGTTCTAGAACATAATCTGCAAAACATTTGCCCGAATTCATAAATGAAATACAAGAAATGGGTCTAAATGTAGATTCCAAAACTGTAAAGAGTTAACTTTTAGCCGATATACGGCCGGCAAAATTTTCCTGTACTGTAATGAGACCAGAGATTGTTGTGCTCTGTTCCATAAATAATTATTTTTTACTATACCATGTATTGCTATATTTTGTTAGTATACCATTATGAATTTTCTTTGTATTGCTTCAGGCCCAAAGTATCACTAGCGATGCATTGGATCACAAGGGCCTTAACAAATTTGTCAAACAAATAATCATGATTTGATGTTATTTAGACAACATAGATACTAAAAATACCTTTTTTTCAAAGTTAGTGACATAGCAACGCCGTGAGTCTGAGGAGGATGAAAGTGACATTAACCCATTTATGGCCAATGGTACAGTTGCGAACAAGAAAAAATGGGGCAACTCTTATAACAGATTTTTGTTTAATTCTGGCTGCTTGAATTTGTTTTATTAATATGCCATACTGCAATATTGAATATTTGACATCTGCCAAACAATTCCAAATTAGAAATAGTACGACAAAGTAATTATGTCGCATATAAATGCAGTGACGAAAGATGGAATAATCGCGAAAATAGATGTAACTGTCCCTTCTTTTGCCGCAACTGTACATATACGCGTATGTTTAGCCAGGTAATTATTTACAGACATTAATAAAATGTTAGATGTTAATTATCTAAGGCACTGGCGTAATTTCGCTATTTGTTACTTTTTTCTGAAGTTGCGAATTCGCATTGTAAAAATTATCTCACGCATTGACCAAATAAAATTTTTACAAATCTATACTATGTATTCAGCCAAAGATGAGCCCTAGGTCACCTTTATACAAAGTTGGCACAGAAATCCTTTCTTTTATGCGTCACTCCTATTATTTACGAGTGCGGCAAGAATAGCATTTCATTAGCACGTCGCTGGGCCTTTCGGAGTGGATTGGACTAAGGGGTAGGTATGTGACTGTAAAATACGTTGTTGCTGACTTTAATGATAAATCCTAGATCAAATGAAGATGTTATCAGTAAACAGTAAAAATAGCTATATATGTATGTATTATGTATGCATATATTATTTGTAACCTCTGCTTTGTACGCTAGCATTGGGCGGTGTAGTGCTCAACTTGCCCCGGTTTTGGGTTACAAAGTATAAGCTTGCGTAGCAACCATTGTGTTAGCTGTGTGCTGGTGACGTGTTGCCCTTGCTACTATACCTCCTAGGCCTGTGGTTTCGAGTTGAGCACAGTTAATTTGGTGCCCAACTGTAAATAGTTTCACTGAACTCGATACCGATCGCCAAGGCTGCGGCTGCGGTCGTTGGATTCTAACCGAGGACTTGCTTAATGCAAGCCTAACGTTCTACCAACTGTGCTACACGGCCTCTTCAAAACAACTAACGGGTGTTCATAAACAGTCGTCATCCCAGTAGGTTTTGACTTCAAAAACGTATGTCTATTAAAATTGAGAAAAAATGCGCTATGACAGTACTCAATGACGTTTCATTGTGTTGCATGAATTAATCAAAGACATAACATTTTGTTTTTCAAAGCAACTGGGATGACGACTGTTTATGAACACCCGTTATAAATATATTGACAAAATTATTTAAAACAAAAATTAAGAGTGGTTTTTATAGAAATTACAGAAAATTAGTTCACTTTTAACTATTATTCAAGATCTTTCACAGATTTTTGTAACAAAATCCCAAAATATAGGCAACGTTGTATGAGACCATAAACGTATATTGAACAATCGACTTATCCTTCATATTTTTTTGAGGTTATTGCCAGTATAAACGCTTTTTGACAGTTTGGTTGACTAACAATAACAGTTCTTTGCAGAATTGATAAAAACTGTAAATTTACGCATTAATATGTCGGTGCAAGGCAAGACTATCAAGAAAAAACAATTGATGGGCATTTCCTTCCTTCACCCTGTGTGCTAGAGCTATGGCACGTTAATTTATTATCCATAGTCGTATTGTATAATTGGTTTATTGCAGTGAGCAGCCTAGGTTTTAGGAATTCGTTTTTCTATTATTAAGAGAGTTAAGATCCGTACAAGAAACCAACCAACCCGAGGCATGTTCGGAGGCAGATCCCACACCAGACGTGGACACAATAAGTATATCATTTACGAATGTTTAAGAAAGTTGGAGCAACATACCTGAAGCGTTCATCAAAACATACAAAGAACAATTGGGCCGAAAAGAAGATACATTAAAGGACTGGATATCTGATGACACATTGTCTAAGATTAAAACACGGAAAAAAGTTAAAGAACGACTACACAGCACAACTAACACCTAGGAACATTAAGACAAAAATACGGAGAAGCTAACACCACAGTTAAGTAGCAGCAGAACCCAATAACACATGAGAACTTTACAGAATAACCAAGCGTCTAGCAGATAAAAGTATAGCGTAGCTGCGTAAAAACGGCCTGAAAACGTCATAGGCCATAATCTAAAGAATGTAAAACGTGATTTAAAGTGTATTACTACATCAGGTGTTAAAAGTGGAGTTCGCGATGTGACAGTCTAGAGAAAGTATAAATTGTGCGCGTGCAATAAGAAACATCTGTAATGTCAAGTGTGATTTGTGTCGTCGAGTTGAAGAATGAAACGAACTTGTCTAAACGTCACGATGCAATTTTTAGCATAGCAGGATCCATGTTGCCCAACAAATCCTTTTGGCCCCACTAACAATAAGACCAGGCGAAAAGGAAAGTTAACCCTGGTGAACAAGACAGTCGTAAACTATTCGACTATCAATGAAGCAGGCAAAAGGGAAAGTTTTTTTACGAAAGTTATTTCAACCACTTGTGCGACAATAGAGCAAAGCGATCTTAGCTGGACAATTCTATTGTCCCCAAAAGAATAGGGAATGTCCCTTCCATTCACGCGCAACCTACAGCAGCGCAAGTAGTTTAGTTTTCGATATCACATCACTACACTTCACTTCATATTCGGACTTTACGCATTTTGGCGGAATCTGCGAGCAAGGTCAGATTGTAAGATCTTTTATAAATAAATAGTTTCGTATCGAAGACCAGGCTACTCACAATTCGTATTTGTATTTTAAATTAATATTAACGAATTTGTATATGTTTGTATTTTGTTTTTGTGTTCTATAGTAAATAAAAGGAATGTTATTGTTTTCCGCAAGCGGTTGTAGTTTACTGAACTTAATTCCACAGTGGTGAACAACGTTTAATAGACATCATAACAGTTCCAGTGGTGTAAACCACTAAAAAAGTTTTACGGGAAATCCAGCAATGCCGAAAAGCGCAGAAGGCTCAACGCTTTAGTATGACTTTCCGCAGGTTATCAAAACCAACGGCAACAGAATTGGCCTGAAAAAGAGTTCGTTGCGGTGCCGGTGGTGCTAACAGCCAACTAGGGCAGGTATTCCTGAGTTGATACTGCGATTTTTGGTTTCTATCTGCATAGATCAGCGGTACAATTGAAAGTAATCTCGTCCTAAGAAAGAGGGCATCTGCAGTATTGATGTAGGAAACAAGCAGAGCTACTTAAATCAGCAATATTTTATCATATCCAAATAAATAAATATAGACAGATGAGCTTTACCCACATAAACAGATTGTAGTTAGTTGCTTTCTTTAATATCAAACATAATTGAGGTTATTTCAAGGTGTAAACCATGTTTCGCTTGCGATAATAAGATAATATCATTTAACCAATTTTGAATCTAATGGCAATTTAATCAAATTATTATTTTACAGAAGTGCAAAAACCCAACCCTAATTGGGTATTCATGTTCTATCGAGCTAGACATATAGATTTATCGATTAAATTAAAGGACTATAAGCAGCTACACAAATATACGTTTTAAGGTAATATTAAGAATAATAGTAAGAAGCGTCTATATCCATTACAATGTATTTGTTCGAAGTGTACAGTTCATCTTCACCCTGATTGCTTCCAGACATGTCATCGACAGCTTTCTACTAGGATTCGGCCAATGGTGCGTATACGCACCATGGTTTTTCTAATACGTTTAGTTTTTTAAGTTATATTATACAATTTTGTAGTAATAGATATATTTTTAATTATAATAAAAAGAATCAAGTTTATTTAATGCTTGTCGGTAAATGGGTTAAATGGCAAAACATAACCAAGCTGAGCAGAACTCGGTTTTCTGTACTGGGACACAAGCAACTCTAATTGATATTATGGGTTTGGCAGTAATGAAGTATATGGTTGGTGGCACACTAAGCCAATATCAAATTCGAGTTTATTATATCCAATATAAAACTGGATCAACCCCTTATTAAAAACATTATCTTGAGAATATAATTCCTTGAATTTGGGCCAATCATCATCTCTTAAATGTAGGACATTGACTAATAGGACTTACTACCATACTGACAATATAGCGACTCGCTATTTTCGATTTGGTACGAGGTTTTGTTTCACGTGTCAACTTATTTAGAAATGTCAGCTGATTCTTCTAGGTTATGTTATACGTTTTAAACATAAAAAGCAACAAAAGTGAATCGGGAACAAACATCGATCATTAGCATTAATACTGAACTAACTAACGGGAACCAAATTCAACCTTACAATTTCGCAAAAAAATCGTTATTGATCGACAAATTTCACTGATTATGTAATTAAAGCGTTGTTTAGGGGATAAAAATTGCTGTAGTAAATACATGTTAAAAACAAAAAACACTCAAAAGCCGCGTCTGCCGAAAGTGCACAAAAAACCGATGCCACTAAATTCAATCTTTTAGGATGAACTTTGCTGACCTTTCTGCTGCTTCTCCAATGCAAATTAGGGCTTAACTCGAGTCCCTAGCAAGTGCCACGATACCTGGGCGCCTCTGTCTTCATTGGTCTGCCAACATAAGCCGCTGAACATTTTGCAGAACGACTCCTGTAGCTCGACCGCTGCGAATAACGCTTCCAATTCAGCCGTCGCCTCAACCTAGGGCTCCAACTGCTTTCCACAAACTTCGTTGCCTACCTCTAGCTTACAGGAGCTCCTATTACACTACTTGAAGCTCGTACACAATCTCGGAAACACCACCCAACACTCGATGCACAAAGCAAATACTTTTTATAAACTCTACAGAGATGCTACCAATTACTGCAACCTACTACAGCGTACCCAAAGGATATAGAATTAATTTTAAAACACTGAATTGGGAAAACGGTATTTATTCACGTATTAATAATAATTTTTGGGAAAAACAAAATTCCTTTCCCCAATTGTTTGTCTTCGATCTTACATTGTTTTACATTATTTCCAAACCTGATCTGATTATAATTTGTTATTCAAATCAAGGCTAACACTATTTTTAATTCCGTTTTACAAAGTATTATCAAGGACAATGCTATTTTATACTAAAGTATGATCAAAAATTATTTTCATCTAGTATGGTTGTGGAATACTTTCTAATTTATGAATGCAACTACATTTATAAATAAATGACAAACTGGACATTTGAGTTTTAAGTGAGTTACAGTTGAATTCATAAATTAGGAACTATTCCATACTAAATGAAAATAATTTTTGATCATACTATATTTACAAAGATCAAACTTGCACATTTCTAGAACATTTTATAAAATATTATTTTTTCTATAGCACATGTTAAAGTGTGCTTGTACCAACTCAAAACAAAAGGTCAAGTTTTACTTTAACAGCAGGGGTATATAAAGTAGCACTTTAACATCAAGGATAGATAATAGCTATATAAGTAACAAGGAATGTAAGGGCCTATTAACATTTGAGGGAGGCAAATATAAGCCAAGGCGCAGCCGCGGCTTGTTGCCTGCCGAAAATGTTAATAGGCGATACATTCCGAGTTATCTTATTATATTTTTCCCGCTGCTTATCGAAATTTTTCAAAAAATCGTTTGGTTCGTCACCTGCCACCAGGATTAGTTTTCGTGAGGCGTGTTACCTGTGAGTGTCACATGTCACATAAACACTTGCAATTTATAACCAAAACGTCTAAATCTGCATCTTGCTTTGGTAATTTTATTATCCTAGGAACTTAATAATAATATAAAGTTCCGTTATCAAGAAAAAGCAGCAAACAAATATAATCACCGACTTACACCTTTTGTTACTAAGGCTGTATCACTGACTTATATGATCAGCAGCGGGAAAATGTAATTTAAATTTCTAACTTTTGTTTAAATTAAATATGACAGCTTCGTATTATCGTAGTAACGCAATCTAGCTACTGACATTTTGAAATGTGATTGACTCTTCTTATTTTCTTTTGAAATTGTTAAAGTTCTTGCTATAGAAAAAATATTGTGTTGTACAGTACGATAAAGTTATTTTAATCCACTCTTGAATCATTAACGTCTCGACTTCGTCTCGACGTTAAACGATTCACTCGTGGATAAAATTTAACTTTATCGTCTTGTATAATAAATTACAATTGATATGCTTAAAATTTTAGAAATTGCTTAAAATGCTTAAAATGTGTTCATAGCAATATAGTTCATAGTATGCCTAATAATCTATAAATTTTTAAGAATATCATTTCGTTAAGTATAATCTCAATGCAAAAAAATATATTAAGTAATTTAAGCTTTGGGATTATAACTTATAATAATCATCAAAAAACCATCGATAATATTATTGCTTATTATATGACCCCTAATAATGTAATTTAAGGTAGAGTAGAAAAGCACATTATAGAAATGCACTTTAGGTTTCCATTAAATTATATATTATTTCTTTATTGTAAATTGCAAATGTGTTTACTTCAGTTATGGAATAAAAATAATTTATTATATGCAGATATTTGGTTAAAACTTCACGACAGAGAAAGTAAATTACAGCTTTTTAAGTAGGGGAGGAATACAGTAAGCATATTCATCCCTGCTCTAGAAGCTGTTAAACAGTACTTTCTTGACTACTAGGCCGGTGATCATTTATAATTCCGCCTCCCATTCCTTACAGTTGAATATCAAGTGGCCCATAAACTTAAACATTTTGTAATTCCCCAGTTCTCACTTTAATTAAAACTTTCTGTTAAAACAATTTCTTGCTTCACACATGCAAGGTCAACGCAGAAACTTTGTCCGTATTTCACAAGGAAGTAACAAATTTATCGTCGCAAATTTGTATTGTATGTTCAGTTACATTTAAACTACCACAATGCGCTATTTTCTCTTCAACAAACCAATACTTATTTACACTTCAATTACCTGTACATGCAGTTTTCCGTATCTGCAACTGTATCTGAATGCAATGAGCTTTCGAGGTATGTGACAGTCGGAGTAGGTTATTGAAATTGCACGTTGTATACCTATAATTTACTTCGCCACAGTGGTTTTTAAATTGCAATTACTAGATTGCAGACTACGTAGCGATGCCGACTGATGTAGTGGGAATTGGACGCTCGAGATTTCGAAGGAGACGCCAAATAAATGCAAATTAAAGTTGGTCGGAGAAGCGAAACTATTATGCATTCAGCAATGCGCTTTTGAATTTTCAGCGCGATCTGCAATTTGTTCGAAGGAAGCAGTGTATTTTTCAGGGAATTAGAAGAGTGGAATTATGACTAATTTATGTGGACCCTTTTAAAAGGGTAACGTCCTTTCTGGTAGAGGATGCGCACGTGTTTTTGATGGTTTTGTTAATTTACTGTCCACTTCCCACACGAGTGTTTTCGTATAATAACTCGGACGCTTATTATTAATATGTAACTTCGCCGATTAAACCGACGTAAATATTTCGCGAGGAATAGCAGTTGCTGCCCTGCTGACGTCAGAAGGTCGCCTTTGGGTTAGAAGAGTGAAGAGATAAAAATAAAACATATCGTCACATTACGGAATACCTGCAACCCCTTTTCAAAACGAATACTCCTGCAGGGACAAACTGACATAGAAGCTTTCTCTTGAAGGGCGCCAAGAAAAAACGTGCAGGTATCCCTCCGGAATACCCTTACACTGAAGTTTGTTATGGATTATGAAATCTATGGCTATTTAAGGAAACGACGGAGCATTTTCCTCTACGACCAGTCTGTTCCACGAGCCGTAGCGGCAAACTTTCCCGGTTTTCCATCCAAGCGGTCTTGTTACGGACGGTCTGACGTTTTTTATCTGATATATCGAACCCTTATACTTGAATAACAAATAAATGTTAGGCTCTTATATTTTGATAGTTATATTTATCGTTTTTTGCCATGAGCATGTGATTTGGTTCCCAAAGGCCCAGCCTTGGGGCTGATGTGGACACAAGTGACTGATTTTTATTTGTACGTCATATAAATCTCATACAATTGGTAAACACACAATAAAATGATTGGCAACAAAAAAATCATAACTAAAAGTAACTAAAATTGATTAATGTTAGGTAGTATACCTGTACATTGATTTCTTAAGAAAGCATAAAGAAGGCATAATAATTATTAAAATTTTTTTTTACTTTTCAGCCATCAGCGAAAGTAAAAACCAATTATAGTGGAGTAAGATAGTGGCACTGGATTTAATAAAATAAGTTAAAATAATTATTTGTTTTTAAGTACATTGCAAGAAATTCCTTTAAACGCACATTACAATTTAAAAAAATAATATGACTCAAGTTTATTAGTACAGCGTCAATTATCTGGAAGACGTTTTATAATAAAGAAAAGAGTGAAAATACATTAGATTAATCAAGTATCAATTATATTAGTAGTTAGGTATGTAGGTAGTGTATATTGTAGATGAGTTAAGTCAAAGAATAGTTACTACTACAGTTTTTATGTATTGAAGGATAATGTGGCATTATTCAGCAAATTTTATATTACTTTCCAATATAATGTTTAAAAATATAGATAAGGTATAAATTATGCGAGCTCTGTCTTGATAGAAGTTGGAAATATTTCATTTTGTATAGTTGGCATTTCTAAATATTTTTTTATTTCTAAATGTGTGACTTCCTCCTGTTTTATACAGTATGTGTCTAGATGTTACACGTTTTTTGAAATTTGTATATCCAACATTTAGTTTGTTCTCGTCCATTCTCCTTACATGGTCTCTCCACTGCCTTCGTCTTCTTCAAAGTATTCATCCATGACAATATTAAATGATAACATAAGACTTCGACTGTCCCATTCCAGCAATAACTTGTGCATCATCAGGCACTTTACCCATTACTCTTACTTTGGTAATGGTAACACAATAAATGAAGTTTAGTTCTTTAATTAGTTATGGTTCCCATACCTATAACTTCTTTAGCTTCAGCAGATCAAAAGCTTGAATTAACTAGATAAAGCAAAGTAGAATGGTTTATCATAATATTCGATCGACTTCTATAAGTCTGGAGTAAAATATATTGCTATGTTACGATTTCTCAGAAAGATCCAATGACTTAAAGTTAATAGTTTGTGTACTAATTAAAATTATAATAAAAAGGGTAAGCAAGAATAAAGTTTACTCCTTAACGGTCGTACAGTATTACATTGGCATCTTAACAAATAAAAGCATCTGCGCCAAGTAATTATGACACTCATATGATCAGAATTGTTCTTAATAATGTTTTACTTACGAAAATTTGTATGACGATGAGATCTAACGAGTTATTTTATTCGCAGCATTAAAGTTGTAGTTCAGCAAAGGGAACTGTCTATTTACATGTGTTGTATTTTGAATAAGTCAATACCAAGGTTGCAAGGCAATCAGCACTAAATCTGTTGAAAAGGCAAGCCGAACGGCTGTGCAATTTTCCGATTGTAGTTTGACAGAATTAGATGCACTCTGAAACATTAATTTAAAGCATTATTATAGCAATTAATGCATTTGCATAAGTTCACAGCTGTAGCTATCTTCTAAAATCGCTAGTGGTACTTCAGAAGCTTGATCTAACAGTTCCAATCTAAAAAGTGGAAAAGTTGAAGTTCAACCTGAAAATCGAAATGCTGACAAAACAGATCACGCATTTCTTAGAATTTGTTGGTTGCTATAACAGTCTTCAGTCAATTGTTTATTTATGTATAGAAACAAATTCTCGCTATGAAATAACCGTTCAAAAAGAGCGTCAGTAAAATTTCAACTGCAACAAAATCGATTTGTAAACGGGTATTTTTGGCATAGTTCTTTGTCTAGTGTAATACTAAAATATACGGTACCCCCACCCAAGAAAAGCGCCCTTCGGTGTTTTCCAAGAATACTTCGATACTCAGCATTACTCCGTTCCGCTAGTACGATGAAATGTTGTGAACCAGTTGTTTATAAAGAAAAACTCAAAAAAATTTTTTTACCTTCGACCATACCACAAAAGTTGATGTTGCCTTCATTTTCGGAGCGCCTATCGCATAGAAACGATTCAAGATATCAGGAAGGTTTCTGGCGACCGAAATCGTGTACACATGCGAACATGCGTACACCGCACAGCACATTTAGGCACCCCCCAATGCGAGGCAGGGATCTAGTGGGCTGGGGTCTTCACCAAAAGATCCGTACAGCCGAGACGGAGATTTGGTATAGTGGGTTCATTAGTCGGTTGACACGAATTTTAGAGATATTTAACTCAGACTGGTTTTCGATATGAGGGAATTGCAATACTTCGTACACTTCGTGTCGAAGTAATAATAATAATCGTTGAACATTAGTGCCACAAGCAGTGGAGTGTATAAAAACCTAATTTAACAATTTTAAAAGACAAAAATTAGTTGAGCGACCCCCAGGCCGTGCATAACGTTTTTACTAGCCAGCAAAAAGCAAAATTAAGGTCGAGCAACGCAATACAACTGAATTTAGTAGCCGTAAAAATGCAGTAACACATTCAGCCATTTTGTAAGCAGAACAGGAGCGAGAAAATTCTATCCGCTTCGAAGGAAGTAGAACCGCAGGCCAGCGATCATCGCCCGAGAATCCGGTTGAACGCCCCAAAGTTTACGTGAGTGCAAATAATTATCACATTTTGTACAGAATAGAACAAAAACATAAAGTCAAAATCAACACAACCATAATAGCGTAATAAAGGTTTGGTAGGTTTTAGTTTAATCATTAAAAAGTAAACATTATCAATTTAAAACTATTTATTTGTCTGTTTATTTCCAAACTACTTGTATCTATGCTGACAGAAATATTTTGTAGGAGTGGATAAACAAGTAACTTGATTAAAACTCAGAAATTGATTGAAATTTAGTCATAGCAATCCATTAATTTGTGTCAATTGCAATTTAACATTAATTTGTATTTATCTTTTTACACGCAATTAGTCCCTATTGTATGGTTTTTCCTGAAATTAAATTAAAATTAAATTTATTTTTGTCCCCAATTTGTGCGTTTAATTTATTTGAATTGAATTACCACATTTAGGTGTTGATTCAAAAGTAATTTTTCTGACAGAGTCAGGTAAACGTTGTTAATCTTTGTTCATGCTATTAATATTGCGCTGCAGGTAAGTGGTTGAGCTTTTTATTTTATAAGAACCTTGAGATTAAAGATATGTAAGCAAGGATGCGACCTGGGAAAGAAAGCACAACAATGTGTATATATCATCTATAGTTGATCTTTTTCGGAGTAAACTTTACTGTTTTTCATTGAGTTTGAGTTTAGAGACAATTCTTTTGATGCTGCGTAGTCGACATACATCGCTGTAATTTTCAGGGTTGACTTTCGGTTTTTTTTTTTTGAAAATCGGAATAGAAATACTGTGAGTGGATGGCCCTGCGAGCAAATGAGCACCACCTTGCAATTACCTAATTTCTCTTCTGGGCATATACAGGGTGCTCCAAAAAGAATGGGACACCGATTAGTACTAGATTTCTTAGGTTATAATAAATCGATTAAACCTAATATACCTTCGTACAAAGTCCCTCCAGTAAGAAGCTATACGGCATTGAAGTTAAATTTTTTATTTAATATTTTTTGGTTAATTTCCTCAAATGTAGTGATATCGATTTAAATTTTGGTGTACATGCTGACTATTATGTACTGCACAAATACGAAAATGTTCATAAACTAGATTTGTCTCTAAGAGGCACTTTACCTATGTTTGAAAACTTTTTCTTGCTCTAATTTTGTTATCTGTGACATATTTTTCAAGTTCATGTTCTTACCTGAAAGAGAATTAAAAGCAAGCGTTTACTTTAAAATGCCTATCAAAGGTTTTTGGTTGTTGTGAAATTATCCAGTAACCATGATCACAAACACAATGGATAGTAATTGTGATCTAGTAAACAACAATGATAAGTCAATTAATGATGTTGGTGACATAAAAAAGCTTTTGTGCTTACGAAAATGCCGCCACAGAGCGAAATCTCCAATGCTGATATCCTCATTATGTCTCGGCATTTTCGCAAGAGCAAAAGAATTTTGTTATGTCACCAAGGTCATTCATAGACTTATTAATAATAATAATAATAATATTAATAAAAGTCTATATTCTTTCAAGCATACTCATAACGGAAAAATGCATTAAATACGAACATTATAAATTGAAAAAATCTCAAGGTGTTAGTCCAAAAAACAACCCTTAGGTTGTTCTTTTTCTGCCACTAAGACCTTGAAATCGTATTTTTGTTTACTAGATCACAATCACTATCCATTGTTTTTGTGATTATGGCTACTTGGTAATAGAACCTCTTAACAACAACCAAAAACCTTTAATAGGCATTTTAAAGTAAACGGCTGCTTTTACACATATGAACCAACAATATACCTTATTTTGACGCTTTTTAATTCCCTTTCAGTTAATAACCTAAACATGAAAAAATGTTACAGATAACAAAATTAGAACAAGAAAAAGTTTTCAAAGAAAGGTGAAGTGCCTTTTAAGGTCAAGTCTATTTTATGAAAATTTTCGTATTAGTGCAGTATATAATAGTCAGCATGTACACCAAAAATTAAATCGATATCTCTACATATCTCTACATTAACCAAACAATAATAAATAAGAAAATAAACTTCAAGGCCGTATAACTTATTACTGGAGGGACTTTGTACTAAGGTATATTACGTTTAATCCATTTATTATAACGTAAGGAATCTATGACTAGTTGGTGTCCCATTCTTTTTGGGACACTCTCTCTACTTGGTGCAAATACTGACTAATATAATTTACTAATAATTCAAAAATTAAATACTGCAATATATTCTGATTGATTTCTGTTTGCTGGTGTTACATTAATTCGGTGCTTGCAAAGTACTAAATCGTGATATGTGCCTAAGTTTACAAATCCCAGTTTTCTAACATCCAGTATGTCCTTAGGGTGTATGCTGTCGTTTTGAATTTTAGTCATTGCCGGACTTTTGACCTCCAGCGATCGTCCAAGCATAGTAATCCAGTAAATAGAGACATAAATTAGGGCTTACCTTGCAAAAGCTCGTGGAAAGTTCTAATTTGGCATACTTGTAGAAACGCATGTCCTAATCGACATGCCACCTTGAAACGGCTACCAAAAAATCAGTTTTTCGTATATATCTCCTCTCCTCTGCCATCTAGGCTGAAAATAGTTATTACAAGAATTGTAGAAAACAAAATTGCCTACAACTTTTGTCTGAAACTTTTCATGAGTTACAGCGACGCAAGGTAGAGAAAATTTTTGAATTTTGCGAAAACGCTCCACTTTTCGTCGAAATTTCGGTTAATATCTATTAATTATTATCTAATTCAAGTTTTTACTCATTTCCACACCACTATGGAATAGAGTAAACCGCGCGTTTTTCATGTGGTATCCCCAGTAGGCCTAACCCACGACTTAGTTTTTACTTATGTCTTCTAGTTCTTTTAGATGCCCTAGATCCTAGAAGGTCCAGGTTTACTGATCTCGACATCTTCTTGAGATTCGCTCTCATCCTCTTTTGATTCTTTTTCAGTGGTTTCATAGTCATCGTCATTGTCAAACGTCAGTAGTCTCTCAACTAATGTCTCGTCATTTGTCTCGTCAACTTTAGCATCTATCAAAATCTGTGGAACATTCTCGCAAGAGGCACCATTACAAAATGTGCAGATAACAGAGCATTTCAAGCCTGTTTTTCTACAGCCACACGCTCGACCAAACCCCTTTTTACATTTGCATGAAATAAATTTCAGTAGTGCTTAAGGAGCAGGGTCTATTGTCGTTGTTACCGGAGTGAGTACGAATTTGCTTTTTTGCCATTCCCATTCCTCTGGATTGTTTATTATATCGTAGCAACTCTGAACTTGGTGGTAGTTCTGAAGAGAATGTTGACGTGCAGCTTCTCTTGTAGGTGGTAAAGCAGCAAAATTGAACTTACTTTTTGTAACGGCTCTTGCAAAATTTTTAAAGCGAAGAGAATCCAAAGTGGCGTTTTCATTTGGAACTCCGTAAAGTGCGATTAGAAAAATTTTCGCTGCGTTAGTTACGACTTCCGGATCGGCATTTGGCTCTTTGAAGACTTGTACAGTTTCATCTCCGGTAGCGCCAGTACGTATAGACATAAATTCATCAATTTGAGGAAAGGGATGGTGTGAAAAGGACCAATCACTCAGTTTCTTGAAATCATTGTTGTCGCTAATGATGCGCTAACTTCTCATATCGACGTGCTTGCTCTGTTGTTGTTATGTGTATTCCCCAAAAATTTTCAATTTCATCACAAACATTATGCAGGTATACCAGTCCCAATGTCCACATTGTAAGAACGCTATCCGTTAATCCACGTCCACGAGTGAGGCAGCCAACAGTTTTCATGGACCTCATTAGCATTTGTTCGATTGTCATATCAGACCATATTCCTTACCGGAATTTGTCTGATCGCCTGATGGTAAAGTATCCATTTTTTGTAAAATCCTCGTACTCGGCATGTTCTGCAAATACAAGTGGCAAGATTTCGCATAGAAGAAATGGCCACTTGCATGGAAATACGAGAGCATTTCTTGTATTGTATCCAAATGCAGTTGCAAGCAGCCCATTCGTTCTGCTTCAACAAACTGTTTTATCAGAGTAACCATACGAAAATACTGCACCCAAAGTTTTGCCGTGGGGCCGTTCTTTTCAAGTTCTAGAGGTCAATTTTCAAATTTGTCCGTGACAGTTTTGTAGGAATCTTGCTCTCATACAGTGAGAATCACTGATCTATTCATGTCGTTAAGTATAAGTTACATGGTGTGACGATACTCTTCAGTGAAATCGATTGTTTGCAGAACAACGTTTGCCAAAGCGAGATGGTATAATACATGAGCTCTGATTGCAGAATACGCGTGCCCTACTAACATTTTTTCGACTGAATTTTGCGCGTAAATGACACTGATGAGTTCCTTAAGCCCGCTTCCAGATATTATGTAACATATGGATCCCATAAAGGACATCAGTAAGTGAAATCCTCCAAGTCTCACGACCACCTTGTTCAAATCAGAATATTGACCGCAACTAGAGATGATATCTCGAGCTTTCATATAAAGTGGTTGGTCGAAAGTTACGAAGCAGGTTTGTTGATTCCAAGATTTACAGTTATCCGAAGCCGAACGCAGAGCAGTGAAAATAGTGTCATGGTCACTAGGAGGAGCGTTTATGGATGGCAGACATAACACCTGTGATATTTGGAAGGGTTCGGCAAGTGTCGCCTGCTCCTTAAAACCATTCCACCTGGGTATAAATGGAAAATTCGCCCACTTTCCATAAGACCATAGGAAATCATAATCCGACGGCACCACTTCGCTGGATACAGGGTGAATTGTTTCCAAGTCTGCAATCGTAATAGCCTTCAAACCTGACTCGTTCTTTTTATGAAAAACTTGTAACGGTACCGATCCCTACTGCCCTGAAAAACGTGGTATAACTTGATCCGGAGTAATTGCAGTTTTGAGTGTCACGCAATGAATACCGCCCATGGCGTGAAAAGTCCTGAAACCATCTAAGGTGTTAAAATCAGCGAATACGAATTGAGAGAACGTACCTGCCTCAATCGTAATTCCGAGACGCATAACGGCGGATATTTCAAAAAGCATAAATTCACTGTAAGACGAAGAAAATCCGAGCGATGACAACATGTCTATTGGCTGATTGAAACCGAATTTTTTGTAGAGAAATGTTCCGACTCCAATTTGTAGAGTCGACAAGAATGATCTAGGTCTCACTGCAGATATTATGGCATGAGACAAAGCTGTGCATTTTTTTCTGCCACTTCTCTGGAGGGCCGCGCTTATTTTTCAGAATTACATCTTTCAGAAAAGTATGCAATGTTTCAGGAATGACCGCATTTACATTATGTAAAAAATTATCCAATGGTGGATACTCGTTTATCTCATACACTTCCGATCTGATGTCTTCTAAGACAATTGTTGCTGCAGCTTGAACAATTCGTAGTCGTTCTTCCTGTAGATCAAGCCTTCTGCTTGCATACCACGTGTCTGTAGTTACTTTATATCCTGTATTTCGGAAGCAAACAATTGTGAGTTTGTTGGATGTTACGGCAAAAAGAATGTCATCACCATATTTTTGAAGCAATCTCGACTTGACTGTTCTGGTATGCGGGTGGTAATCTCCTTCGATTTGATTCATCAGATCGTCGATAGAAAACTGAAATACCTCGGAGTTCTTCTCAAGATAGGAATAAATAGCTTCCATTGCTTCGTCGACATTTATTGCTGGTCGATAGCCTCGCTTTTTCCCAGATGATGGCATATTGTAGAATTTTTTCATGCACGAGTTATGATATTTAGCATCGACCGCTATTAAATCGACGACATGTTGTATCCGATCAATTGTCGTTTCACCCCATTTATCACCGCACTTCCTAGCAAATTCTATATTTCACCTTCATTCAAACTTTGTTCGCATATAGATTAGATTTAGGTTCCACGACTGCCTTTTACTGACATGCGCACGTCAGCCCTTCGGGCTTTTTGTACTGTCGGGGGTTTTCAAGTTAACAGGCCGATCCGTATCTTTTACTAGACTTGCAATGTCCCCTACTAACTTGTGGTTGTCAATAGAGTTAAGGCTCCAATCGAGTTGGTGTCTTTTACGCTCTAATGGTGGGCATTCAAAGAGGATATGATAGGCTGTTTCATCTTGGCATAGTCTGCAAACAGGTTTATCTCTATAGATATTGATCCTGTGCATAAATTCTCTGAATGCTCCAGTACCTGTTAGTAGACTGACTACTTGCTTGATTCGAGTTCTGTTCAGTCTCAACAGGGTTTTGGTGGTTTGTGGATTCGGAGTTTTTAGCAATCTTTCGCAGTGTGTTGCTTGATTGTAGTTTCTCTACCTTAGTTGGTGTGCGGTACTTACCCAGTCATTAATGGCTGAGCGGGCTTGGTTTTTCTGAATGCTTAGACCGGGTTCTGGACCGGTCATAGCATTACGCGCTGCTTCTTTTGCGAGCCTGTCCGCCTTTTCGTTTCCTTCAATACCTTGGTGACCTGAAATTCAGCATAATTTTACTGTATTTCCCTGGCTCAAGGTTTGAAGTTTGGATTTGCATTCCTTGCCCAGTCTCGATGAAGTACTGAAAACGTTTAGCGCTTTCAGTGCTGCGTGACTGTCTGAGAGAATGTGTATGTCTCGATTAAGCAGCTTCTTTTTTATGCTGATGTTTGCGCATACGTTAATAGCTTGTACTTCAGCCTGAAAGATGTCACAAAACTTTCTTAGACTGACTTTTTCGTTAGTTTTAGGATTGTTACTGTACACACCGGAACCTGTACCCCCTTCAAACTTAGATCCATCAGTGTAAACAATTATGTTCTTATTTGTTGGAGTTGATAGTTGGTCCGGATCCCAACTTGTGTGTACAGTAAAGTTCTTTTCAAAGTCATAGGCTTTGATTATAATATCAGAACCCATTTCTAATATTGAGTTGTTGATGTGTGACATGATCTTGCCGTGTCCTAGACTATTAGCTGTAATCATCCAGTGACCAGTACTTTGTAATCTGTAGGCTTGCATTCTGGCTTCACCTTCCAAGAAGATGTGCAGAGGTGGCAGATTTAAGATAGCATTCAGTGCTTGTCCTGAGGTGCCTTTAAAGGCTCCAGTGATGCACCGATTAGCTAGATATTGTATTCTGCTGATTTTGTGGATCGCAGTTGCTTGTTTTATTTTGGGTCACCAGGATATTGTTCCATATGAAATTATTGGTCGGACCATGGTTTTGTGCAGTCAGAGGGTCAGTTCCGGTTTGAGCCCCCACGTACTACCTATAGCTCTTTTCCCTATTACTAATGTTTGTATGCACCTGGTGATTGTTTTTTCTAAGTGGGAGTTCCAAGTTAGTTCGTAGTCGATAGTTAGACCTAAGTACTTAACCTCGTTCTCCCAGTTGACATTTGTCTCGAACAGTTTTATGTTGATTCTGTTTGTGATGTTCTTTCTACGAGTGAAACCGACGAGAGTAGCTTTGCTGGGATTAATTCTAAGATTCTTCTCTAGACACCACTCTTCGGTTTTCTTTAGTGCTGATTTTTTTACATTGTCTACGGTTCTTTGGTATTTAACTTGAATCAGTATGACTATGTAATCAGCGTATTCTTGAGTGTAGTAGCCTTTGTTATTGAGTTGGATCAGCAGTTCATCAACTGTGAGGCACCACAGGAGTGGAGAAAAAGCTCCTCCCTGTGGACATACCCTTGTCGCCTGCGCTGTCTTTTCCTTGTCAAATAACTTAACTTTTACAACTCTAGTGTTGAGCACTGCATTTTCCATCTTATCGTAGAGTTATCGATCTAATAGTTTGTCATTGCTTTTTCAATAGAGTGGTAGGAGGTGTTGTCGAAGGCACCTTCCATGTCTAGAAATGCTCCGACTGCGTACTCCTTGTACTCCAAGGTTCTCTCAATTTTTCCCACTAGTTGGTGTAGTGCGGTTTCACATGACTTTCCTGTTTGGTAAACATGTTGATATTTGTGAATCGGGAGTGAAGCTAGGACTTCCTCCCTCCAGTATCTATCAGTCTACCAATTTTTCCAGCGTTTTAAGGAGGAATGACGTTAGGCTGATAGGTCTGTAAGATTTGGCTTCTGCATAGCTGCTCTTGCCAGGCTTAGGGATAAATACTACTTTAGTCACTCTCCAGGCTTGGGGAATGTAGCCCAAGGCAAGACTTGCTTGGAACATGTCTTTGAGTGGGTTCAGCAGTATATCTATCCCTTTCTGCAGCATTACGGGTTGTATGCCGTCGTTTCCAGCAGATTTTAAAGGACTGAAGAGGCTAGTTGCCCATCTAATCCTTTCTTTGCTGACTATTCTCTTAGCTGTTTCCCAGTATTCCCACCTAGGGGTATGATTGGGTTCAACAAGAGTAGGTTGTTCTACTGCTCCGGGTAGGTGAGTTTTTATCAAAAGAGATAGTAGGGAGTTTTTGCACACCCTCGCGTTAAATTAGCGTTACGATAGCATTACGCTAAAATTTGAGTTTGATTGGCTATATCGTTAACGTTGCTAGGTAACAAATGCTTCAGCCTCTATTTTAGCGAAACGCAATCGCAAAGACTCCTTATTGTCTTCGCTTCCGTTGTAGTGCATTCTCCGCTTTCTTTTTTAAGAGTGCCTACTGGGTTCATGGCTTGCTTTGAGATGACTTTGTGGAGTCTAGCTGTGGATCGCGTGGTCTTCACCTCTTGGCAATGTTTTTTCCAGGCTGCTATCTTAGCTTCCTTGATATTTTGGCCGTAGTTTGTGAGAGTTTTGTGATAGTTCTCCCAGTTATTTGTGGCTTTATACCTGTTAAACAGACGTCTGACTTCTTGTCTGGTCCTTTCTAGGTCTTTATTCCACCAATTTTGTTTCTTTGCTCTTTGCCGACTTGGGTCTATTAAAGGCCAGCTACTCTGAAAGGAGTCAATCATTGCCTCTTTTAACCGGTCAGCGTTTGAGTCTAAAACTACTTTATTAGGAGATCTGAATTTTAAGTGTTCTGTCTTGTCTTGTAGTTTTTGTTTATATAGGTCCCAGTCTGTCCTTCTTGGATTACATCCCGTGGAGACAGTTCAAAGATTATATAATTGTGGTCAGAGAGTGATGGTTCGTCTGAAACTTGCCATTTATTCACTGACTGACTAATTCTCATAGTGGTTATGGTAATGTCTATAACTTCATGTCTCTTAGAGTTATAAAAGGTTGGAGTGTTACCTTTATTGACTACTACTAGATGGTTAGTTACGATAAATCTTAAAAGTGACTCACTTCCTGTGTTGCAGTTGGTGCTGTCCCAAATGGTGTGGTGAGAGTTTGCGTCGCAGCCTAGGATAAGGTCTTGATTGATGTTAGTGCTTGTTTTGCCCTGTCATCTATCATTGCTGCGAACGTTCTACCGCCGTCTTCTAGTGGAGTGACGTTGAGTATTCTCCAAGTATCGTTCTGGAGGTTTGCCTTCCGTTTGTTCTGTTTTCCGATCAAGCGGAGAATAACCTCAGGTTTCTGTTTGTCGTACCACCTGGGGACGCTGAAAACTACCCGGACGAAATTAATAACTTTTGCTCACTCTTTCACCTCCAGCTTGGCATTGGTCCACGCGTGCAGCTTAGGTACTTGCTCACTTAACCAGTGTTTTGTGAGTTCGTTCTTGCACACAACCACGTTATGTACCAGCTTCGAGATAATGGTAAAGAGAGGTGTGCTTTCTTCTTCTTCCATCTGGGAGATGAGATTTATCAGATTGTCTCCGACTAGGTCACCTTGCTCTTTTGTCAGTTTGACTTCTGGATATGCTGCAGGGTAGATGGCCATCTTCACCGTAGTGGCTGTCTCAGCAAAATCAGGTTAGCTAGCGCCTGCCTTTGGTGAGGTCGGCTTGTCTGCTTTCTGCCTGGGTCTCTTTTTGGTGTTTGCCGAGGTCCCTGGTTGGTTGCAGTTTTCTCAGATTTCGAAGCTGGGTCTGCTGCCCTCTTCTTCTCCATCTTCTGCTTTCTTTTGAAGTTTGCGTTGTACTTAATGCCCTTGGATTCGCAGGCTAGCTTGGCGCGTTCTCTGCGTTCCTTTGTTGTAAGTTGGACCTCTTTGAAGGACACTTTGCCTAGTTGGTTGGCTATGTCCGCTCCGGTTGCGGCCTTTTCCTGTTCGGAAGACTGCCCTTGACTGAAAGTCTGGACTGTCAGCTCTGCAGTAGAGGCACACTATTCCATTTTTGTCTCGGTCACCGAAGTCTGAGCATCAGTGATCGGAAGCGGTGATGACTCCATCAGTGTGTCGTCTTCACCCTGTAAAAAAGCAGTTGTTAAATCCATATAAGTGAGTATTTAATGCAACTGTAAGACCTTTTGCTAAATGCTTCTGGAGGGCGCCTGGTATCCAGAAGGCTCCGTTCATGATTCATGCTCTACTTTGCACGGGTGGCATAACACATTCGAAAAGGGTATATTGGAACTAGAAAGGTTGATCTTTTAGACAGCGATGCATCTCTTGAGCCTGGTCCCCCGCCGTGAGGTTGAGGATTTTTATTGAGGTTTTCTCCTTTTGGTTCGGTGGTGAAGCCAAGACCCCCAGCACAGATATCCCCCGTAATACATGTCTCCAGCAGGAATATCCATGTATAGTATAACGGCAATGACCTGACCAGAGGTTCGTTTTTGTCGGCATCGTTATCCCAAGTGCAGATCCTTAGCCGCGACAGACAGCTGGGCTTAGGGGATGTTTATCGACTTCTCAGCCTAGATCCGAGGGGTTCAGTCTCAACGGGGCCACCACGAGAAGGATGCAATCGCTAGGATCGCATATCACTGAACGTTTCCAGTGATACCATGCGGTTTTCCTTGTTGTCAGGCGAAAGGTGCAAGATCTGAACAACTTGGCTGCACTGGCTCGGCATGAATCTTTACAACGTTTGTAGCAGTTCAGTTCAGCTGGCAATGTTCGACCCCGTTCGCATATAAATTAATATCTGCTGAAGCAGCCATAGCGAACGTACAACGCTCCTGGGATGCGTAGACCCACTAAATTCGTTCAAACCCAAGAACGGCAGATGTTCGAAAATGAGAGAGAATGGATGGCGGACACTTAGTTCTTTGTATTGCCCCCAACCGAAAGAATTCTTCTACCTGCTTACTTTGAATCTTCTTTGCTTATTATGCTTCGCTCATAGTCGTAAGTCGTTTATAAACTCTGTTTCCATATTATCTTTATATTTCGTACTACATTCGCACTTTTGTGCAAAAATGAGTAAACACTTGAATTAGATAACAATTAATAGATATTCACCGAAATTTCGACGAATAGTGGAGCATTTTCGAAAATTTCGAAAATTTGCTCCGCCTTACGTCGCTGTAACTTTTATTCATCTGACAAAAACAAGTTTCAGACAAAAGTTGTAGGCAATTTTGTTTTCTTCAATTCTTGTAATAACTATTTTCAGCCTAGATAGCAGAGGAGACAAGATATATACGAAAGACTGATTTTTGGTACCTTTTTAGCAAGATGGTGGTGCGCCCTTTCAAGGCCGCAAACTTAATATGTCGATTACAACATGCGACTCTACAAGTATGCCAAATTAAAACTTTCCCTGACCTTTTGCAAAGTAGAATGTCTCTATTGACTGGCTTATACTGTGAATTTACTTTATCACTGTACTTGGGACCGACGTGTCCACGATTGCTTAGCTGTAATACCAATATATTACTTGGTGTTATAGTAATTGCGTAACAGCAAATAATAATAGCTATTTATCCAATACTCAGTAGTAATATGGTGTTTTACTAGTTCGTTTTAAACAGGTAAACTGTGCTACTGCTAGCCTGTTTACATCATAACCCACGTTATCCTTAACACCGTTGGTTATAATAAATAACCCACACGTGACTTATAAGTACTTCATTTACTCCCGTGGATTAGAAATATTTTCGCTCTCTCTCTCAATTAATTTGTCACTTTGCGTTTTCACAACTGTCAGTACAAAATGTATGCTTTTTTAAATATTAAGTCGTTGGATAAAATTGTGTATGGCACGCGCGTGTTATTACAGATAATGCACTGAAGAACGGACCCCTCTCGGTCTTGTGGCCTCGAGGGTTCAATTTTCTCTCGTAGATTATTTGCAATAAGTTATAACGCACTTGTACCATAAATAACTATTATAAAACTAGCTAAAAAATGCGCCATTTTGTGTAACGCAGGGAGATTCCGCAAAGTCCTAACTTGTTTTCTGCAACATTTTTTCTAATTTTTTGAAAAAATAATTTTTTAAACCTTAAACCGATGTAATTAAAAATGTCATGCCAGATAAATAGCAATATGAAAATCTCGAAAGTATGCTAAGCAATCCCAGAAATGATCTAAAATTGTGTTTGGATCTGTTTAGTCGTGTTAGTAGTAGCGCACATTCTAGATTATTTGCGTATTTAGTCCATACGTACATGACGTCCTTTTGAGGCAAATCATATGCTATGTTTTACGGCTGATAGCCTACTCACCCGTTTCACTAACCCTCCTCCTTCAGGCTGGCTTCGCACCGGCATCCATCAAATACCGCAGGCTAAGTTTCTGAATTAATTAATTAATTGCATCTAGGATTGTTTTAGTTTTGTTAAATTGAAAATATTTGTAAATGTAATATCAATTAAATTACGCTATATTAGTATATTATCTAATAATTTTCAGAAATATCAACAGTTTCTCATGCAATTCAAATCAAAATAATAAACTATGAGAACATGCCTGAAGTCACAAGAAGAAAGAGGAAACTTAATTTTTAAAAGTGCACATTTACAGCATTACTAATTTAATAGACTGTAACCACAAGCACATCAACGAGCACAACATTTAAGACTATAAAGGAGTAAATGTTTGAAAATTGGGTGATGTCACCGTTATTAATAGTTTCAATACTGAGAATGACTATAGGTTTGAAACAAGAATAGTCGCAAACATCCACTTGGAGGGGAAAAGGCTATTTGAAAAGAAAATTCTGCCGTCAATAATATACCTAAGAAGAAAAGAGCGAGAGTATAACACTACAATGGAACGGATGCTGGAACCTGTAGAAAATCAAGACAGTTTAGAGCTAAATTGACCTAAAACACATCTCATTGAAGGACTTAGGAGATATATGAATTGAGTGCTAAACCGTCTTACCTATTTGTGACCGAGAGATACATACAGATACTCACCCGCTTACAGAACAACAATCAAGGTGATATCATCCATCCGAAAAGACCTGAGAACAATACTACTCGTATGATTGAAGAGGTAATAGCAAGGAACATAAATACAAAAGCACGAAGGCCCAGAAGAAGTAAGGGAAAGTTAATTATACCAAAGTTAGAGAACGATCAAGGCGTTTTATAAAAACTAAGGAAAAGTTCGTACCAAATATTGTTCAATGCTTCTATCGCATATTGTACAATCACAAAATGTAAACTCCTAAAGAAATTTAAAATAACAAAGACCAATTATGAATGTAGGATCAGAAGATCTACCAAGGAAAAACGCCCACATCAGCGATAAAACAAATAAAAACGTGTAAAGTTCCAGTGGAAGATCGAATAACCAACAAAATGCTCAAAGGAGGAGGAAGAAAGTTGGAAAATTCAGTGGTTATGCCAATGAATAGGAATGGCTGGTAAATAAATGAGTTGTGGCAAAGGATGGAAGTAACTCTGTTATATAAAAAGGGTACTTACGCAACTCTAGAAAATTAGGGACCCTTTGTAGCGTTATCAATTTGTTATAAACTGAAACGAGCAGCTGGTGTCCCTCACCTGGAGTGTTTATTTTAATATTTACATATACAGATTGATAGTACATTAACGTCCAGTTGAATTTCTCCATTATTATAACAGAAAAAACTTTTATATAGAAAACTTTTACGATTCTATGTGACACATATTTTAAGAGTACGAATAGAAGTACTCAACTTTCGGTTAAACCGGAATTTTAATTATCTTTGGTTCTTCTTATGAAACACCCTGTATTTTTAAAATTAAGTTGGTAGTTTATGAAATTTTCTTTAAAATGCTATTAACCAGCTATAGGCCTGGGGTTAATAATTCGCTAGCTATTAGCGTTTAAAGTTATGTAGCTAATAGCACTTTGAGCTGAATACAACCTTAAGAGGCTACGAAAAAATGAGAACCACCGAATAAACATGTAACTTATGTTAGCCTTAAAGCTTTGCATTAGTTTAAATGGATAACTGTCTTATTGAAATATGCGGATTTCCTCTGAAATGCACCAACACAATATCTTCATTAGAAAATGCCCTATTTCTATTTTGCCTACGTTTAAGATTTCCTGGATTTGTAGAAAAACTTCCATTAGTTTGCAATTTAATTTTCAGTTTAGCAAATGCGCGACGAAGCTGCAGTTGGTTCTTTGGGTAACAATTTCTATAAATTTCAGCACTTTTAACCTCTGCAGAGGTGCCAAGAATCAAAGCAAATCGTCTACAGCCTATCCAAAGGAAACTGAACTAATTTGAAACGCACTTTAATTGGAAAAATGGATATTTATTCAAGTTTAAAAAATAATTTGTAGGGAAGCCAACATAACACAACTAAGCTCCGCTTTGCTTCCACTAATTGTTTTTGTTTGCATCGATCTCACGATGTCCTTTCAAAGCCTGCTCTGATTACATTTTATATTCAAATCAAGGCGAACACTATTTTTAAATACAGTTTTACAACAAATAATTTTAAGGCCAACCTTATTTTATACAATTGCAAAGTCAAATGAGCACATTTATGGAACATTTAAAAAATTATATTTGAAATGCTTGAAATGATATTAATAGCTATTGTAATTGTAAAGGCTAAAAATGTGTCGTATTGTATTAATGTAAATGCATTATTACTGAGCTAGAAAATCTGCCCCATCTTTTAATAAAATTATCAAATCAATATTAATTACAAAAGCACAGAACCATTGCAATTTTTAATTCAGCATCATAATATAAAAATGTAGTCGAATAATACTATTGCTCAAGCTATATTAGTTTACAAATCGTTTAATGTTTGTAGAGTTCAGGAAACGTTAATTGGATTGCAGATAAAAAATGTGCCAGTCTCGTTTTTTGTAGAACCTCAACGATATTTGTATGTGCAATGTGTAACATTTATTCATTTGTGGAAAATAATTTTTTAACGTGCTTTCATAATACAATTCAGAGTGTCTTTATAAATGAAAATAAGGCAAGATTATTTATATTGGCCACATTTTGTCATTTTGCCAAATCGCCGCTAACTGTAGAAGTCTGGAAAAACTACTTAAATTAATTCAAACCTGATTTACGGCGCCGCGCTATATCTTGTTTCTCGTTTTCAAGCAAACCCCTGCTGGTATAAGGAAAATTTCTAAAATGATAGCCCCTTATTACACATAAAGCGTGTTAGAATCAAACGCATATGAAAACTGTAAACAAGAATTGTAATATTCGCAATATTAACGACAGCATTATCAGGGCGTGTTACCATATCGCGTGTAATTCGGGGTTTAAATAAGTTTCGCGTTATAAAATCAGGATGTAGCCTATTTCGTCCTGCTGTATTTCATTAGTGCAAGATAATGAAAGTTTTCGCAACGAACAGAATTTTCCGTCAGAATATAAATTGCCTCGTGTTACAGAATTTAGTGAAAGATAGTATTATTGCGGCAAAGTTTTAATTAAGCGATATAAAAACATGTTTTGTAATTAATTTAACTTGCGATATTATAACTTGCTGGTACCATAATTTGCAGTAACGTTTACTTAAAAAACCGGTAAGTTGGTTTACTTTGCTGTTCGAAAACACTTCCTCGCTCCGTTTTAATTTCCGCGGTCTGCAGTAAAATAACAGCCGTCAAAGTGGGCCATTTGTGCCGCTTAAACACCAAACATTTCTGTTTTGCAATAAAAAGCGTCCGAACAGAAAAGAGGATACAACTAATTTCAAGCGGAAAAAGTTTTTCTTTCCAAAGATTAGAGTAGACATTTATTTGGCAAGTGACCCTAGTAAATTATCTCGGATATAAATACAGCTTCGGTGCGTCTTTATTACTTTGCTGATAACCCAATTTCCCAAAATTTCGTTTGTGTGGTGGCAAACATGCTGTTTACAGCCGTCCCATCCACTGAAATAGTTTTCTATGGAGCCCAGCTGCAATGCTCGCTACTTTACATGTTTTAAAACTTTTCAGAAGCTTACGCTCGCATCTCCTTCCTTTTCTTTGTTTCAAACGGATGAGCTTTCGATGCAAGAAAAGGAGGATAGATTTGTTCTATGCTCACGATCGCGGACCTGACTTGCAATAAATTACCCACTCAAAGATTTCTGCCTTGCAACGAAAGTGCAGGAACTCGGAATTGCAGTCAAGTACACAAACCCCTTCCGAATATCTGCGCCAAATAAGCTGTATAAACTGCCTCGGCAAAAACGTGAATTATGCAGATACTTTATTAAATACTGGACGGTTCCTCGGTTAAACAGATGTAGAGCTTGTAAAAGCAAAAAATCTGGTCACCCAACTTCGCTCGTGATTACAATGGGTAGAAGGATCGCCGTTTTCAGGTCAGCGGTTACGGCAGCAACGCTCGCTGAACTTCTACGAAAATTTTGATAATCGCCCGGTTCGCAATCAAACTAATAGCTTGCTTGGTTTGCTTTGGTTTTATGCGTCAATTGAGAGGTTGACTAATTTTCAATGGCCTTATTTTTCACACTGCAGTCATTTGCAAATAGAGGTGAATTGCTGATTAGTAAAGATCGGAACTTTAGACAATATATATTGCAATGGTCTTTAACCCTCAAATCAGCTCTGATTGCAGTACAAGCAAATAACAAATTAAATCACTAAAGCACAGAGTTGCAATAATGCAGGCATCTGAGAAAATTCACATAAAATGCCAAATCATAATAACACTGGTATAAATGGCCAATGACATTGATTGTATTCGAATAGGCACAGAAATATGGAGACTCAAGTTCCGTGTATTGGGTTTAGCATTTTAATTTTAAGCATAATATAATAGATTTGCACAAAGTAGAAGCCGAATCTAAATTAATTAGGAACTGGCACAGAAAGTTCAAGTTAGACACAGCGTAAAAAAGGAAGCGTAGAAAGTAAAGTCATTAGGGAATGAATAGGAAATGAACATTTTTAGAATAAAGGTGAGAATAAGAATGACCAGAAAGATAAGGCAAAGAACATAGAACAGCCAGTCTTGTCATTTATTACATGAAAATACAAGACTTGGGATTTTGAAGAGATTGCAGTGGCAAGAAATTAGATGAAATTCAAATAACAGAAAATGAGACAATATTGGTGTATTAAAAAACGATCCAGTGTAGTGATAAACAATGGGCATTTAAGTGTTATAAAATCAAGTGAGTGGCGCTTTAAAACGATGAGAAATGAACAATTCAAAAGACAATAATTTTAGTATATAAGAAATTGTAATTAAATTGACCAAATATGTTAAATTAGTTTATAAGATATGTAATTAGACATGGTTTGAACTTCCTGAAGATAAAATTTGTAGACAGTGTTTTGTCAAATACGACAAAAGGGGAGCAATTGTTTTAATAAATTGGTAAAAGTTACCTGAGTTTTGCTCCCACTTTAATTAAAGGAATTTAGTAGAAGGCATAAAATTATTTAAATAAAAATAGCACCATCGTGATCAGCGAATTGCAGTGTATCAGCACAATTGGAGACAAGAATTTCCACGCACTTGAGATATTTTCGGTCCGAGGCGACTTCGGCAGGTTCGGCCAGGTGACCAGCTCTCGCAGAACCAATTTGCGGCATCGTGGGAAGTCCTAGGGTGCCAAGATTGTCCCTGCAGCTCCGCACACCAGGTCCCACCACAGCACAGCAATCCGAGCAGTCCAGGGGCGAAGATTTCAGCCAACATCACCATAAGTATGCTGCGACTCCTACGGATGTGAGGTTAGTTCATTATAAAATTTTTATCTGCGCGATTGGCACGAAAATCACCGCATACATTAATTACGACCTGGAGAACACGAATATCGTAAAAGTTCCTGTGTATGGCGAGGTGTTTTCCCAGGATTTGCGAAATAAATCGTCAGTTGGAGGTGCCAGTAAACAAATGCAATTTTAAGCGTCCTTTTAAAATGGGCCAATGATAGATTTGCCTGAAAAACAATAGAACGATAAGACGCTACTTGAAGGCGCAATTATTTAGAATCTTACCGTAAAGATCTGTTCATTTAATTGTTTGATAATTCAGTTTAAACGCGAGCTGACGAATAACTTGAACTTGTACGAGATTTTGACATTTCAGAATAGCGGCGGCGCAGTACGCCTAATTTTTAGTTCACCCGTCTACTTTTCCAGTGGCGTATCATTAAAATTTTAACTTGCAAATTTAGGAACCTCAGACCCGAGAGATTGAGTTTTTATTTTCATGTCTCTGTTTTCAAATGAGCTAGCGAAGTTATTAGATCAGATGAATGGATTAAATAAAGGGCAAACTACCATAAGAATGATTCTCAAATTTGGCGTACCCAACAAAATAAATTAATCAGTCAGTTTGATCATAGCAATTGGCAATACTAAATATTGTGTGGTGACCTATTTTATCTGCACATTTTTAATTACATCATTATTACAATCGTAAACAATATCAGTCGAGTAGGGTCATTGCAATATAAAATGCCTGAAAATGCTTATTTTGGTGATTTTATTGATAAATTCCATTTTTACGGTATAAAGGCCTGTTTGGTTCTATTGTTGAAATAATAATTTATTAACGACTGTAAAATATGTTCATTAGAAAATGGGCAGCTTTTCATTTTATAATCTTTACGTATTATATAAAAATGTTTAGAACTAAATGTCTACCTTTACTGCCTATTTCGTATTTTTATAGTGCCTACTTTACAAATTTCAGTATTTGAACTTTCTGCCTTTATGTTAAAAATTGGTTATGATAATTATATGCCTAGTCTCTTCAGTAGTATAGCCTTAAACTTTAACATTATTATCTTCAAGTAAGATCATAAATTTGGGCCATAGCAGCTGCAAGTCTTAGGATGTAACATCAACAATGAAATCAGCATCAGCTGTTTATTAATACAAACTTGAATGGGGTCACTCGCAAATTTCTTGATCCTTATTTCAAGAATGTGTTCTTGTGAAAAATTCAGTTAGTAACGTTAGCTCCCTCGTCAAATTTAGCTAAGGCACAAATAGTGTGCTAAAAGTTTGAGTGGCGCTAATTCCGGTTAGAAGCTTTGCCTACATCATCATCATGTTTGGATTTTCGATAAGGAAATTTTAGCGGCCCTGCGCGGACGTAGCGTAAACTGGCATACTAAGCAGTTCCGTCTCCAACCCTCTCTAGAAAGGTACCGATAACGAGGGCACTAAAGAGTATAAAAGCAACTTCCGCATCCATTTTAAACAGTTTTCGAAAAGTCCCTGGACTTTCCCTTTTCTAATACCCTCCCGACTGGGTTCATGGGTAACGGAGGCCCGAATCGGTACACTTCTACCTGAACCTGATATAAGCCCGTCTGTAACGGAGTCTCCGATTCGCTGTGGCTTATTCCTAATACCTTCCCAACCGCGTTCGTATGTAACGGAGGCTCGAATCCTTAAAACTTGTGAAAGAAGGGCACCCCCCTAGCTCCATTACAACTAAATATTTCTACATAGTTAGCATTCCTGCATTCCGAGCGTTGCTACTCCAACATCTGAAGGCAAGAGCAATTTGCCAGCCGGGGCATGGCAGAGAGCAAGCCATTGTCCAGCGGTCGCCGCTAACCACGTGACCAAAAAGGCGGATTTTGCGCAAGGTAAACCTTGCCCATGTAAGTCATTATGGCAACCCAGCCGTAGGTACCAAGCAAATGTTACCACATGCCTGGCGTAATACACTAGTTACGCCCGTCACTAGCACCGTAATTGTTCTGGTTACATTAGATATAGCCTGTTTCAGATCTACAAATTTCCAGTGCAACGAGTGTGCTTCCTACCTCATTCGGCTTTCTTGCAGTGGATTCAGGGTTCACAACGGTGACGAACAGCAGCGTCGCACCAATACGCGGAATGACGCTTATTTTACAATATTTTATGTACAGAATATTATGTTTCCTTAATATAGAATTATTTGGTTGAAAAACCATTATACAATTATTTTCTACAAACTGTTTATTCCTGTATTTATACATTTGAGAAGTAACAAGCCCATGAACATCTGAGCATACCCGAGGCTAATTTTGAGAATAAAGCGATCAAAGTAAATTTAGTAAGCACCGGAAAGTCACTTAAAATTACAAGTTTAATAGACGCATAGATTTGATAAGTATCAAATTGACGATTGAATTGAAAGTATGTGACCTAATCTAATGCACTGGTTTTGTTTTTCTTTATCCAAACAAGTTTTATAATTGTATTTCATAGTGAGCAGAACAGAGCTGCCATTTTAATTTCTGCCAGTCCACATACCACGACAATAAGCTTAATACAATTAAAAACTGGATTTTCTTCACTTGCTCTGTAGCTCGTAGGCTTATGCACGCGCCAGTGTGTGGGGCATGTTGCCCATGTTTATTTAATGTGGTTAATTTTTGGGAAAACTTTCATATTTTAATTTGGTATCTACTTCGTAAATTGCCCGTTTAAATAGATGGCGGAGGTTTGTTTCGACTTTTTCTAGAATTCTGGCTCTCCTCTTTCTAGAAAACGGTTCGCCACTGGCAGGGGCTAAAGAAGAATTTTTCCCTTAAACCGTTACCATCCTTTCTTTTGGAGCAACTCTGATGGCGAGTTTAAGTGAATCTAAGGATAAATTCTTCTTTTTTTTTTGGGCAACATGCAGATTTCCCGTGGTTGGTCGCATTTTTTACAGTAGTTTTCCGCCTGCAGGCATTTTTTGGAACTCCGAGTTTCTTGCCTTTTCAGAGATCAAACTGTTATTTGAGTTATAGACCAGGGTCGATAATTTTTGAAACAAAAAAAAATTATAGTAGGATGAAACCTATTGGAAAAGGAAGAGAATATAACAAAAATGAAAGAAAAAATAATTTACGGGCGATCTGAGGTCGGGAAGTGGAAGGGGGTGAGTTTTTAAGGGTAAAAAACGGTTTATCTCGATTTCCGTCAAAACTCCAAGTCCTATGGAAAAAAGTTAAATAGCAAAGTTGTAGGTAATAAAAAGATCTACAACTTTTGTATTTACACTTTTTTCACATAATTTTAAAATTTATGTGAAAAATTCAAATAACCAAGTTTTTGGTTTTTTATTTTTATCTTTTACAAAAAAATTTTTTTTTCACAAAATTTGGTGAGAATTTACCTTTTTATGTCCCAAACACACTGTAATTTTTTTGATTTAAAATATTTATTTTTTCACCTTATTTTGACTTAATATCGAAAAAGCACCCTAATTTTCAATCGAAAATTCTCACGTCAAAATATCTGCTTTTTTAAAAAGATCGGTGGGCTTTTTGTTCCTTGAAATCTCTACTTTCTGATGGTGTAAAAAAATATACACTACTATGTTAAATGTTCTCAGAAAATGCAAAGAAACGAAAAAAACTCGAATCCGAAATTTTTTCAATTAAATTCAAATAATCATGACATTTATTTTCTCAAGCCAGGTTCTGGAAATGTAAAAGATCTATTTTTCAAGTCTGATAGTTTCAAATATAAATCCTTCAAAAATATCGTTGCATTTCTGCATTGTTTTTCTGGTTGCGATACAACATCTGGATTTGCCGGAAAAGGAAAGAAAAGTATCGTAAATTCATTATTAGACGATAAAAATTTGTCAAATTTGGTTAATATTTTTTATAAAAAAGATGCAAACAAAGAAGATATCGAAAAAAATGGATTACAATTAATCAAATCTATTTATAAATGTAAAAATGATAATTTAACACTGAATCAATTAAGATTTCGAAAATATCAATTGGCAAAAATTAAATCATCTTTCATATTGGCAAATCTCCCACCCACAGAAGGTGCAGCAGAACCATTGTTACAGGGCATATTATCAGCTTCAAACTTGGCTGGGTAACGAACTGACAGCAACAGATTGGGGCTGGAAGCAACATCAACGTGGCATTATGCCCAAATTAACAGAAAAGGAATTAATTCGGGAAATATTGCTCAAAACTATTTGCTGCAGTTGTGAAACTGGATGTAACAGTTTAAAATGTGGCTGCCGAAAACATGGTTTAAAATGCACAAATTTATGCTCAAATTGTCATGGTTCCGAAAAATGCTCCAATGTGGAAGAAAAAACCTACGAGGAAGTTAATGATTCAGATAAAATTGTGGATGAAGAACCAATGCAGACTGGAATTAATATTGGAGACGAAGATGGTGATGGTCTTGAAGATTTCGAAGATCTACTAGAATCAGGAAGGTTTGTCGAATCTAACGATCAAGAAATGCTATCAAAGAGACAAAAACTAATGGATAAGTGATTAGAATTCAAGATAAGGTATTTATAAATAACAAGATTAATGTATTTAAATATATTATAATGAAAAACGTAGGTAATCAGTATAAAGTATCTAAATTCAATAGTACGATTTACATGTATATTTATATATTATGAGATTTTCTATGACATAAATGTAATTAGAAATTAATAAATCAACTTTTTTACTGAAAAAAATTGCAGCAGTCACATTTTTGAGATGAAATCCCCTTTAATCTTTAATATTTAGAACAACTATTTTCGCATGTTTTTTGCAATCTTTATGTTTTATGGATTTGTATTTTTTTTTGTTTATCAATGTAACATGGAATCTTACGTTTTTCGAGTAATTAAAGTGTAAATTTTAATAAATAGCTCAAAATTGTACATAACAATTAAAAAAAATTTTTCGGATTCGAGTTTTTTTCGTTTCTTTGCATTTTCTGAGAACATTTACCATAGTAATGTGTATTTTTTTTACACCATCAGAAAGTAGAGATTTCAGCGAACAAAAAGCCCACCGACTTTTTTAAAAAAGCAGATATTTTGATGTGAGAATTTTCGATTGAAAATTAGGGTGCTTTTTCGATGTTAAGTCAAAATAAGGTGAAAAAATCAATATTTTAAATCAAAAAAATTACAGTGTATTTGGGACATAAAAAGGAAAATTATCACCAAATTTTCTGAAAAAAAATTTTTTTTTGTAAAAGTTACAAATAAAAAACCAAAAACTTGGTTATTTGAATTTTTCACAAAAATTTTGAAATTATGTGAAAAAAGTGTAAATACAAAAGTTGTAGATCTTTTTATTACCTACAACTTTGCCATTTAACTTTTTTCCATAGGACTTGTAGTTTTGACGGAAATCGAGATAAACCGTTTTTTACCCTTAAAAACTCACCCCCTTCCACTTCCCGACCTCAGATCGACCGTAAATTATTTTTCCTTTCATTTTTGTTATATTCTCTTCCTTTTCCAATGGGTTTCATCCTACTATTATTTTTTTTCACTTTCTACCATTTTCAAAGGCTTCAGCCCTGGTCTATTAACTTAAAAATGTTCTACAACTGTCATACGGATCTGAAGAGGCCGCCTGCTTGAAGTTGTATTTAAGGCCTCGCCGCCACTGTCCTGCCGAAGCTTTTACGTAACGCAAGGTAAGTTTCTTTTTAATAAACTTCGTGTTATTTGTGTAGTGTCAATTTTGATATAATCGTTTTCAAGTGTGGTTGTTTTTATTTGTTTTTGATTTGTGCTATTTATGCTTATTTGTGGTTTTAATTAAAGTATCGATATTTGAATTTCTGGTATAGATAGCATGATTTTTTTCAAACTCAAAATGTTTGCAGAAATATCCGTTCGTGTCTTCTGATTCAGAAAAAGTGGTTTTGGAAAATATTTCTGTCTGTTAGACGGTAAGTCTGTGAATGTATGTGTCGATTAGTCTGTCAGTGTGCTTCTGTCCGCTCTACAGCCCAGACGATTTCCGAGATCTTAGTAATTTTTGGTTAAAATTGGGTAGCCGAAAGGGAAACTTTACTCCTCTGTTTTTTAATCAGTCTCTGGTAAAATTTTATAATTGTATCTTCAAAATTAAAATTCATAGAACAAGTAATATATTGTACAATTATCTAGAACGTTAGTTAAAAACCTTTTTTATAAGAAGTAGTTTTTGCAAAAATCGAGAACTTCGGTTTTTAAATTATATTTCTGAAAGCCCAAAAATTACTACTTAATAAAAATAAACTTTTAAATCTATTATATATCACGTAATTGTCTATAACTTTTGTCAAAATAGTCTTTTTGCAAAAAAACAGAGTTTTTGAAAAACTGCGAAATCTGATTCTTACAAAGATTATTTCAATAAGACATTTTCAAACCGTTAGACAGGATCCGGCAACGAAGGGGGGTGGAAGATATATCTAAAAGTATGAGAGTTACATGAATATTGTGTAGTAGCTACGAAGGTGGTGCACATTTATAAAATATTTTTGATTATACAGGGTGGCTCAAAAAAGCGTGGCGAATCAAACTTACTTTCTTTTTAATATAATGTCCTATATTTGAGTAGCTTAGAAGTTTTGCATTGAAATACTCATCATTTTTGTATAAAGTTGTATGGGCCTAACGTCAACTGTTTTGGAGATATTAACGATTTTTGCAAAAAAATGCTGAACTTCAGGCGGCTGCTGTACGTAACAGAAAACAATTGAATGAAGCCAAACATTACCAAAAAATTATGATTTTCGTGAACTACCTTTCAAGTGTAAAATGGTGGTATAGCATTAATACCCATGCTATACAGGGAGCTGAATATTTGCAATTTTAATATTTTTTTTAAATGGAACGTTCTGTCTATTTTTGTAGAGTTAAAAAGCCCTTTTAATAAGCTTTCTTTTGATGTGTTACTTCATACTTCTAAATGCAACTGTTTTTCAGATATGCGTGTTTGAACATAAAAAACAATTTAAGCGTTCTAAGATGCGTCTTTTCAAGGGTTAACAAACAAACGCCGTTAAAATAATGATTTAAACACTTAAGCTCTCGAAAAATAAAAACATATAAATGCAGTCAGCGTTGATACAAGAAATAATAAACACGAAAAAACGATAAATGCAGGAATAAATTAATTTCAAGGTCAAATAAAATCAGATTAAAGAAACAAAAGCCAATATACCAAAATCATATACGTAATTACATTAAATGTAAAAATTGTTCTCTTTTCCGGCTCTGAGTAATAAAGCTGCACAGAGAACTCATAATCAGCAAATATAATTATTTCGATTTATTTAAATGGAACACCCTGTATATCCTTGTATTTTTGAAAAATACTTTTATCTACGACCACCACTAAAAGTAGGCCTTTTAGCGCTAGCTTTTTTCACTAAAAGTGACGTTTTACAATTTAGCGTGTTTAAAGAAATCAGCTGTTTACTTTTAGCCCATGTGCTAAAAGTGAAGTGAGGTTATAAAACTACAATTTCGAACTGGAAGTGAAGTTGTAAAGTTATTCTAGTTGCGTCTTGCGTTAGAGGTAAAGTGTTTTTGAAATCATTAAAGCGTTATGTAATAAATACAGTAAGATGTGTAGTATTAATAATTATCTTTGTTAACTGACTTTGACAGTATTGGTTTCACAAACATTCGCCCGCTTACCAAAGCCCTCTCTTTATTATGACATAAATTCTGTCAGATGCAAACCTTTGTTAAATCGATAATTATAGATTAATAACAGTAAAATTAAGGTCGTAGATAAAATATTGTATGCAACGCGTGCTAAAAGTCGTTTATGCACGAGACATGTTATGAAACTCAGCCTTCGGCTTCGTTTCATAATTTTCATGTCTCGTGCATAAACGTCGACTTTTAGCACTTGTTGCATAAATAGCTATTATCTACGACTACCACTAAAAGTAGGCCTTTTAGTGCTAGCTTTTTTCACTAAAAGTGACGTTTTATAGTTTACCGTGTTTGAAGAAATCAGCTGTTTACTTTTAGCGCGAGTGTGAGATAAAGTGAAGTGAGGTTATAAACTACAATTTCGAACTGGAAGTGAAGTTGTAAAATTATTCTAGTTACTTCTTGCGTTAGAGGTAAAGTGTTTTTGAAATAATTAAAGCGTTATGTAATGAATACAGTCAAATGTGTAGTATTAATAATTACCTTTGATAACTGACTTTGACAGTATTGGTTTCCAAAACATTCGCCTGCGCGCAAAGGCCCTCTCTTTATTATGACATAAATTATATCTGTCACAGATGCAAACCTTTGTTAAATCGATATTTATTATTAAGCTTTTTCTACGATCGTGTCAAAATGACAACATTTTGCACAGTTTTTAGTGTCAAAAGTGACGTTTATAGCACCCATAATATTAGCGCTCGAATTACGTCTTTTTAACACGTTGCCATTGGAGGCTTTAATAATTTATCAAAACACGCTTTTCCGTAAATTTTAATATCAACATAACCTAGTGTCACCGAACTAAGTTTTTATATTTCTGTTGCGATCGTAAAAATAGAGTATGATACACGTGTATAAGAACCATTAAAGCAATAGCGACGTTAAAAGCGCTCCGCTAGCGCGTCGTGCTTTTAAACTAGTCGCACGTGCTTTAAAGGCGTACTTATACACTAGTATCATAGTGTACTATTCTTCTGACGTTTTATTTCCTATCCCGAAATTCAATTGCCTTTCAGATTTAATTTTCTCCTGCTTTTTTCGTTTTCCCGTTTTTATTATTTCTAGTTTTAAGTAGTGGCTGGATTTTTATTTCCTAAAGTTGAATTTCTTTTTTTGTTGAAGAAACAAATCCTTAAATCATTATTCTAATGAAATTTTTCTGTTATCTTTTGAAATAAAGCACCTTAAGGGGCTTAAATTGTTTTTTGTGTTCAAACACGCATATCTGAAAAACAGTTGAAATTAGAGATATAAAGTAAAGTAACATATCAAAAGAAAGCTTATTAAAAGGGCTTTTAAAAAATATAAAAACATACCGGGCGTTCTATTTGAAAAAAATCGAAATGATTAAAATTGCAAATATTGAGCACCCTGTATAGCATTAATACACAGATCCACAATTTCACACTTGAAAGGTAGTTCACGAATATCATAATTTTTTGGTAACGTTTTGCTTCATTCAATTGTTTTCTGTTGCTTACAACAGCCGCCCGAAGTTCAGCATTTTTTGCATAAAATCGTTAATATCTCCAAAACAGATGACGTTAGGCCCATACAACTTTATATCGAAATGATGAATATTTCAATGCAAAACTTTTAAGCTACTCAAATATAGGGCATTCCATTTCAAAAAAAGTAAGTTTAATTCGCCACGTTTTTTTTGAGACACCCTGTATAATCAAAAAAATTTTAGCAATGTGCATCACTTTCGTACCTACAACTTTTATATCCACGATATTCATGTAACTCTCATAGTTTTAGATATATCTTCCACCCCCTTCGTTGCCATATCCTGTATGTTAGGTAATTATTTCTAAATCTTATCAAACAGGTTTTGTGGTTTGTATGGTTTTTTAAACTAGTAATTCAAATGCTTTTTAAAAAAGAGAGTATTCTTAAAGCATCAAATATCGCTTAGTAATAAAAAAGACTTCGTTGAAAGGAAATTCCAAGAAGTTCTACAAACAATCAATTTCGTACTAGATTAAAATCCCAACCTCAATTGTAAACCATAGTATTAGAGAAATTTGGGCACAGGAAAACTGCACTAGCGACCAGAGGTTAATCTGCTTTGTGTTGAAATTTGACTAGACGACTGCACTCGTCATTAACAGATATGCAGCTAAGTGGCTTTTACCCTTTAATGAGATTTCAGTACTGGAATAACATTAGCTAATAGTCACCCATCTTTGTTTATTTTTATTACCTTCCTGGAAAGCGTTCAGATAGAAACGTACATAAAAATGCATAGGTGTACCTTTGGTTCTGATAAATATAAATATATACAAATGTGACTGATAGGCAAACGCCTCTGCATCAAATTACATTCATATGTATATGAGGGGTGAAATCCCTGCAGTACATTATGTAAAATAATGTTTTATTCCTATGGCCCACAAATGTCATTCTAAAATTATTGTGTACATAAAGTGTAAGTTTCTACTCATGCAAGCATTATAGTGAAAAAAATAAAAACAAAAAATCATTTCTTGTAGTTCTTGTTTAAGATATCTACAATTGATGACCGCTAATGAGCGTGCAATATGTTTTATTAGTGCAACACAAATGTTTACATAAAAAAATGTTGCAAATAAAAACAAAGTAAGTCATGAAAATTTATAAAAATCAATAAATAATTGCAATAAAATCGTATTTGACTTTTCAATGCAATTCAGTTGCACTTTCTCAGTTCACATTTTTAAACAAAAATATAGGAACCTCATTAGATCATTAATCAGCTTATCAATTAACTTACTAAGAGCGAGTGCACTTGTCCACGCGGATTAAAGGGGTAGGCTAAGTACCGAGTGCAGCTATCCTACGTTGTTAGGAATTTGTATCTGCGCGAGTGCAGTTGTCCAATGCTGTTAAATTTTATATATGAAACAAATTATGCAGGAATTTTTTGCGGATGTTTCTTTGGAATTTTGATGGATTGAAGGTCAAGCAAATTGTCAAACATTACTGGAACGTAAACATAAATAAAGTTAACAAGGGGCATGAATAAATCTGCAGAGCTGCAGAACTGTGTGAACTAGATAAATGTCGCGTTAATGTTGCCTACTCGCTAGGAAAAAGAAGGAAGGGTAACTAGAAGGAATCAACTAGGTGACTCGGCGACTTATTACGCGAAAAAACGAGATTACGACAATATTGGGTGATTACAAGCCCAGTTCGCCCGGAATGGTGGTAATAAAAAAAGTTTGTCGGCAGCTAGTGGAGGTTATTTCAGGATTGTGCGTTACACCAGGCAAGGACTCGATAACTTAAATTGGGATGAAATTCCTGAGCACCACCACTTTTCTAATAATAATACTGATCGATTTCCTAAAAGTGGAAAGAGAAAATCACCCGTAGGTGTGTTGTTGATACTGCTGTTGCGACTTCCTTCCTTTCGCTATTTGGGGTGAAAGTTACCTTAAGTCATTTTCTGCAGTTAAAACCTTTTACACTTGAATACAAGAAAGGACGCTTGCAACAACTGTCAAATCAAAAGAAATTAAAATTCAATATATTAACATCAAAACACCAAATGTACTATGTATAATGACTACAACTGATTTAATTACTGAATCCTACATGACTATATGGTGTTTTAAAAACAGCTAAGTATTCTCAATCGGTAATCTTAATTTAACTATTTACAGGATTATAAATTCGTGCAGTGATCATGATAATTTTTCCGTTATATCAAGGTTATAAGAGATCTTTTAAACGTGCATTACTTTAATTTTCTGCAGCAAAACTATTTCACTTAAAGAAAGCAACGAGAGTCCACGACAATATAAATTTTACACAGTACCTTTTTAAGATCCTGGTTGCGGCTTGTGTTGCTTGATGTCCCTTGCGGAATCGCGCTTCGACGTGTTGCTGCAGTGCTGCAGAAAATCCGGAGAGCTCGATAGAATGGAATATGGCAAGCGAGACCGCCGTAGCTGCTGGAGACTCCGTTAGAAAAATATATATAATATGGCAAGCGATGCTGCAATACGAAAACTTGGTCTTCGTGTCTGGTCTTTTGTGCAGAAAAATCCGGGAGTGCCGCTCGACGATACGAAACTCCAGTACGCATTCCTTACTAAGTGACTTAAATCGATCGGTTCCTTAAGTTAAATTCCGCGGAGCGGATTGAGAAAGTATCTCCGAAGACTAAAACCGTCGTGGTCAAATCACGTAAAGACACTCGGTCCCAACTACACAACTTGCTTGAATGCGGCGACTCAATAAATCCTCTGCAGAAATCTATACCATACTTTTTAAAAGATCTGAAAGCCGATTGTGGTGAGAAATAATCAGATGTACGCCACTATTTGTTGAAAATGGAGCAGGCAATTAATTCGGAAATGTTATTGGCTGAAGAGCTACGGGGATCGAGCTAGAGTGACCGAGTTTTGGCCAAGCTTGCGAGAAGAGGTTTCTACTCAAAACGTTTACGACCTTTTTAATCGGCTAACGAGTGTTTTCGCTGATTTATGACACAGCATCTAGTCGTAATGCACTGCAGCTGTAACCCAGGCCTGTACTTATCGATGCGGCTGCGTTGTACACCTATGCGCCTGCCTTGTTTAAATAATTTATGAGAGAGCGACAGGTTGAACACGTGGTTAATGGAAGTTTGGGGAAAATATACTGCAGAAATTCATCTAACAGACTATACATATACATTTTTGTTAGATCGTGGAATAATCACATATACTCATGGCCTCAAAAGGTACTATGCAAGACAAAAAACCTGGGACAGTCAATATGGTCTGTTGTGAACGTGACTGCTGTAATATGTATAGTTGCTAGGTATTTCTAACTTAATTTTCAACTTTGTTAAACGTTGCTATAAAACCAAGTTGTTATAATAAATGTAATTGTTTAAAGCCTCGTTTATGCTAATCAAATAATGCTAAATTCTCTATCAAGAGTTGTCCCAGTTTTTTGTCTTGCATAGTACTTTAAAATCATCCAAATATACTAACAAGAATTAACAATGACCATGTTGTTGTAGAAAAACAGTTATAATTGGAGTATATGGCCATCTTTACCCAAGTAGCAAAAAATAATTCTATCGATAGTTGCCAGTAATCCTAAAAATTATACGGTAGTCACGAGTAAATGATAAGGCTGTAGGAGTGTATGGGGAAATAGTCATCGATGGCTCAGCATACAGTTTAAAAAATTAGGTAAATATAATTAACTATAAACTAATAACCATTTTCCTATAAAACGATTCACCTTAATTACAGGGGAACACCTTCAATGTTTATATAGTAATGAGTGGTCAAAGATATGATTAAGGGTTAAGGATTAAAATAGTACACTATAAGGTTTATAAATCAAATCATCCTGATTATCCTGCTGGTGCGGCCATCATAATACTAAACACAATGAATTTAATAGATATTAACACGATCACTTCTAGGCAACTAGTATCGAGATATAAATATGACCAATATCCTGCTTAGCAAATTACAGCCACAAAACACACGACTGTAACCAATTTTTTAATTCACTTGGTGATAGATTTATAGCAGGAGGTACCTATAGAGCTAAGAGCACATGTTGGTAATAAAACAACCGAGAACGGCAGACAAGTGTGTGCTGAAATGCAATAAAATGATTTAAGACATATCTCAAGAGTAAAACGACATACTGGCTATAGATAAATAACTATTAATGCACAATTTAATCAAATCTCGGTTTATCATAGGACCATGATTTAGGAAATCTGGTGAAATAGGTGACCGACCAAGTTTTAAATATATTGGTGTCAATGTTTGCAAGATCCGATATAGAGAAACGCATTTCTAAACAGTAAAACGGAAAGTTGGCTGTCTTACCTGGAGTGCTTATTTTGATTCCAACATTGATAGCCAGTTTGTGTTTACAATCATTTTTGTTACTAATTAGGCTTAAAGTTTATAATCTAGTTTAATTAAAAATGTGAGTCGGACCATGTGGAGTGCAGCTTGATTTCTGGGTACAGCGATGAGCGCAACTTTGAAGTAGGCTTTTGGGAAACAAGACATTCGCTTGCGGGCTAAGTCCGAAGACGCATGTAGGTGAACCGTTCCTAGTGTATTGTGCAAAATTGAATACGCGAGGCAAAATACTGAAGCGTCGTAAAAAGCTCTGCGTGTTGAAGTTTGCGGTATAAGTTTCAATACATCAACTATCATTGATATTGTGTAACGGCGAGTTCACAAATTTCTAAGCAGCTACGTATATTCATGATGTCAGCCGTTATTGAGGCGCCAGCTATCAGCCAGGTGTTGCCGGCATCGATTGTGGTAATTTTCCACGGATGATGCAATACGTGGGCGAACCTAATACGCAACGCAGCAAGTAGACTGCAAAGTTAAGAAGGGAACCCAATATAGAAAATTTTTGTAGTTTAAAGCGATCAGCACTCTCTACAGCTGAACCGGGTGGTCATAAATGGTTGTTATTTTTTTTTTCTTAGATTGGGATTGTTAATGTTGGTTACCCTGCTGTCAATTTTGGTGGCACTGTAGGTCTACGTCAAATTCGAGGTTGGCAGGTTAGGTTTTGCGTCAGTTTTAACACAAACTGTTATTCTATTAAAGGATTTAATTTATTTTTGTATTTTTTAAGATTTTGTATATGTTAAAGCCGTTATATTTGTCTAACCAAATTGACTTTTGTCGTGCATATGTTTGAAAACAGTTTCAACTAGTGAACTCTAAGGTTGCAGACCAGCTTTCCGTTTTTGGCATATAGTGATAATTTGAAACTAGGACTGGGTAATTAAAGGGCTTTATGTACACTGAATTAGCAAGATCAACAAACAAGGCCCATAATTATTAAAATACTAAGGCGTATGTTACGTCTCACTTAAGTTTAACGTCCCGACGGAGGGGCATAAACAACGTATTGTACAACATTGAGAGCAAAGTGCTAATATAGAAATCATGCACACGATCCATAATGACATATGAGGTGGAAGAAATATGAAACGGTACTGGAAAACCTACGAACACTCTAAGAAGCTGCATGATCCCGAATGATAAGCAAATTGTAGCTGAAACTTTCATCTATACATTGCGAAAACGGGGTCCTGTCAAATCTTGTGTGGTACACAAGGTAGTGAAGTCGGCACGTGTGACACAAAATGAACATAGAGCACAGAGCAAACATCAAGTTTGCTTCAAACTGAAGAAGACAATCAAAATATAAAAGATTGTGTACGGCGACGAAGCTTTGTCCTAAAAGTAGTATTTCCGAATAGCTTTCCCGGTATTGTAAATGTCGGTAAAAGGTCAAGGTTCAGGGTCATTTCAATTTCCCCAACTGGGGGCGGGCTGTTGTAGAGACATTGCGTCCCTCTTCAGCCGAAAACGGAAATTCTAGGATGGGTGAGAGAAATAAGGGATAGAGAAACCAGGTAAGGTGGAAAAGTACTGCCCCGGCATTCACCTCAGAAAAGGTATTCTGTTTACTCAGGAAAACCACCTGAAAACCTAAATCAGAGCAGACGGCCACGGGAATCGGACCCGTGACCACCCGCATGCTAAACAGACGTGTTAACCACTAGTCTACAGAGCTCGGTGAAAATGTCAGAAGGACATTTCCGATTATTCAAAGCCTGGTCGTCCGATCACAACCAGAAATCTCGAATCGACTGAAAAAGTTTGACAACTTGCAGCCACTGATCGATTACTGACATTGAAAAGGATGGATCAGGAGGTGGAAGTAAACCGTAAAACAGTAAGGACCATTTGAAGATGGATTTGCAAAAAGGTGAGGTGTGTGACCCAAATTTTCTGAATGCAATTGCTGGTTTTGCCGAGTTGTGGTGTTTTCAGTACAATTCATAAAGCAAAAGACAAAGCATAGAATGGCTATCTAAATGTCTTCTACACAAAAAAAATCTGCTTCCAAATATTTACTTTCAACAGTTTTCATTAGATTACTGTGTTGAACGTCTTTATATAATCAACAAAGACCGTATGGCTTTCTAGATTTTGTTACGGTCTAAAACTACTTTAACGACATCGCACCAGCTCATACCAAAAAATCACGAAAAAGCTGGACCGCCAGCGCGGACGATATTACTCAAAATCGGGACAATGACGCACGTAGGACCGCTGCTCTTCCCGTAACAAGATATGTGTAAAATTCCGCCCTTCTGCTGAAAAGAGCGTTGAATTAATTAATCACCATCGGGTAGCTCGCTCAGTCGGAGTTAATTTGGTTCAGACAGATATACACTATGAGACCAGCAAACAAACACCAGGATAATTTTAGATAGCTTAATTATATTGTAATGTATTCACAAATATAGTAAAATGTATTTTACAATAAAATTGGTAGTTATACGAGACGTCCTGTTGCAAAAACCTGGCGTCACTGCAACCCGTCATACATCGGTGCGTTTGGAGGCTACAGTTTGTGCCCTAGTAGATCGACAAGACGCCGCTGGCCGCGTTGTTGAGCCGTCGAAATTAATCCCAGGGATACCAATCGTTAAACTTGAATCTCGGTCACAATGTCAAAGGCACGTGTAATTGCAAATATAGGTTAATTCGGCTATGGCAGGGTTATTTACTTACAACACCGGGTCGTGCGGGAGAGTAGGCAAGCCCCCCTGTGAAGTGGGTGTTGCGTTTGTGCGGAGTGTTATAGAATGAGAAGTCGACGGTAGATTCCACCTAGGGCTCGGACCTACAGCGCTTGCCCTCCGGGGATGCTATAGGAACTTGGTTGATTGGTGAGTAAACCTCTGTAGTCAACAAATATTTAGAACAAATTTAAACGACCTCTAAGATTAGCGATGTGCCGGGCCTCAATAATATGTAATCTGACACGGCCAGGGCGGGTATAATTATGCGGTGTAGCTATCTTAATTATTACGAGAAGCATGCGAAACGGCCTCGTGAACGAGTTTTCGTCTCCAACATGTCTTCCAGGAAATTGTTACAAAATAATTGTTGACGGAGCTTGGGCTAAAATTTAGGCTGGCTTCAGGTTATAATATTGACAGGGCAAACCAGTGAAGCGGTCCTCGGTGAGGTCGTCGCTTCCAGGAACTGGCTTTCAGGACCGGGATTCGTTCGGGTTTTAGCTAGAAACACGGCCTCCTAGATTGGAGTCTTCGGCTCGACTTAGCTACAGGTAAATTCAGGGTGCAGAATTTCAAAGTGTGAGGGAAGAATTCTCCTTTAATCGGACGGGACGGACAGGATTGGGGATGATCTGGGACTGGGTGGAGGCTGAGTTTGACTGCAGGAAGGAATGCTGGAGAAAAATGCCGGAGGGAATCTCTCGTGGAACGGTCGTGAAGCAGCTTTTATGCCCCCTCTTCGTGCTTCGTGCATCTAGCAACCACTTCGGACATTCTGAGTGGGAGAACGGCGCAAACGGGCACTTTCGCCTCCTCGATGACGTATTTCTAAAATTCAAACTCCGATACGTAACGTTGAATAAACTATGGGAGAACGCGCGAATTAATTTGTAATTCAAAAAAACGCGTTCGCGCTGGGCGAAACGTTACAATGCCGTCTAGACTCAGTGAAGCAAGGTATGGTGCTACACGAGATTATCTACGGGCAACGGCCTAAGAGACGGTAAACAGTGATAAAATAGATTGAGCGCCACCCGGTTCCATCAATCAGAACGAAATAGCGCTGACGTTTGTCGGCGTACACAAGAGACAAAAACAAAATAAAGGGACTACAACTATAGGCCCAGCTGGGATCGCATTACCTCTAACTTACTGCGAGTTCAAATATTTTTAGAATCTTGCAACAGGAAACAATAGATTGAAAACATTTACTACTTGCTGTTAGTACAGAATCTGTACGAGATCGTTCTTAGCTTTTCATCCAATGTTACTTATAGCATAATTTACATTTTAATCGTTACTATATTTGCTGAAGGTTTGTAAGTTTTATGCGGTAAGTTGGTACTTATCCAATTATTGCAATGGTCTGTCTTGCCTTTTCTAAAGTGTGACCTGGACGATTGTCTCCGAAACAACAAGATCGCAGCTCTTCGGCGTAAAGTCAGTACAGGAACGCTGAATTGGCCAATGACCTATCGAGCCTCTTATCTTGCTGTTGCTTAGGTAATGCCTGGACAGTAGCATATCTGTGGGATTTATCTTTCTTTCCTCATACTTAGTGGATATAACAATTTGTATTTTTTATTTCGTCCACATTTTAATAGTTTATTTTAATTTGGCGATACCTGTACTTTTGCTATTCTTCAATTTTTTATAGCAACTTCTATCTCTTTTTCATTGATGAATTAATGTCGTGCGCGTCAGTTTCTAATTGATACGGATCATAACACAAATGATTGCAATGTTTTTTAAAATGTTTGGTATCTATTTTTCTTTGCGGTGCCTTCATCTACTTTATATAAGAAGGCAAATGATAGCTGCATTGACAAAAGGAGTTCTCAGCAATCAGCTTTGAAGATTAAATATTAAGGTTTGTAGTAAAACGCCTCGCTACTGGTAGACATTAATTTCAAGCAAATGACTGGAGCGAACAAAAGGAAATTTATGAGTAAATATATTTAATGTTATTATATCGTCATTACCGCTGTTACTGACAGAACTTATCTAACCCTAAAAATTCTTTGTTTCCTAATGTATCCTAATTATGTCGTGAAGTTATAATAGTAGCCAATAAAATCGTATTTTATGCTCTCGTCTCTTTTACAACCAAATTCGCATGCCACAATAAAATATTTTTATTTCCTAGAAAAGGCTTCATTAAATGCTACTCTAGACATGGAAAAGCGCCCTTAGTGCTCACGTCAAATCCAAACATTTTTCCTGACCCTCCGCGAAGCAAAAGAAGCGTGATCATCGCTTGTTTGAAACAGACTAAGCTATAGAGCAATTTTCACGAAACAGCGGTGCATAACTAATGAAAATGTTAGCAGATTCAGCGCAATATGTCAGGGAATTGTTGTTAAATGTAATTCGGCCCGAAAAGTGGAACGGATACCAAGTTGAAAAGTTGGCCTGGTGTCGGGAATTGCCTTTTATTTATGTTAATTCGGGCATGCCCGTGTTCGAAAACTGAAATGTACATAAAGTTTAGTTGTTGAACAGAAAAGAGGCAATTTTAAAGTATAAGTGCTTAGCTGCGACCGACGACGGGCCAGATGTGACGGGATTTACACAAAAAGGAAGAAGTCCTGTTTTATTAAATAACGCCGAGGCGGCGCACAGTGGTCCAGAATCGTAAAAACCTGATCGAAAATCATATCTATTGGTTATAGAGATTAAGACAGTTGAAATGCATATTTTTGAATGCTGTTTGGTATAAAGAATTAAAGTTATGCACAATTTGGGTTTTATGATAAAAATCAACCCCCAAAAATGGGGTGAAAGTGGAAAAATATTGTTGTTTTTTAATAAAAGATTTATATTTTAAAATATTGTGTATTTGTTAATGTTATGTAAATAGCAGGTTTAAAATATTTAAAAAAAACCACCCTTAAAAAACAACATAAAAGATAAAAACAAATTACATATATTTGTAGACATACAACAGTTGAAATGAACATTTGCACATCTTGTTAAGTACACAAAATTAAAATATTGCAAAATTGTGGTTGTATAATAAATATCAACCCTCTGGAATATAAGTTAATATGCAAAACATTTTTTTTTACATTAGAGTTAAACATTGTTTAGTGTTTGGTTTTGGTTAGTTTGCGGCCATAAACAATTTAAAAATAAAAAACTACCCTTAAGCAACAACACAAAATAAAAATTTATATCAGGTGTTTCCAGACCTTACGTTACTTAAAATGCAGATTTCCAAATGTTGTTGTGTAAATAAAATTTAAATAGACGTATGTAGTAATAAAAAAATTATATTTACTTTTTGCGGTCACTACAGTGTAGTATTCGTCTAATTTAATAGTGAATGGTGATGAAGAAATCCAAAATATATAATATATATATATATATATTTTTTTTTTATCTCTGATGACGAATTAGGAGAAATTCTTTGTCATATCGGTTGGTGGCCCTGAAAAGGGCCGTTTGTGTGTCTAAAAACAAAAAAAAATCTTCAGTTGTCGGAATCAGAAAATGCTTCCGAGACGTCAGAATCGTCATCGGCCTCTTCTTCGTCGGTTTCTTGATCAGGAACAGGAACTACAAGTGAGGACAATACTTCCGAATCCAATCTTCTATTACCTTTGGATGGATCAGATCCAAACGTGCTCAGCTCATGATTGAAATCTTGATTTAAATCAAGTTGATTTAAATCTTTGCACCCTGGATCTGATGCTAACGCACGGTACTCGCAGTCGAAAAAAATTAATATTTCCCAAAGCGCAAAAAAGCGCAAACCAAGCTTTTGTAATTACCTACCCCTATCCTTATGCTACCTGATAAACCTCATTTAATGAATTCTTCGGAATTCTTCCGTGTCGTAGAACTATTTTTATCCAAATATTTGTTGTAAAACTAGTATTCTAATATTAATTGCTACAGAAGTCTAGGTATAAAATAAAATGCAAGTAATTTCTGCATATTGTAGTTCAAAGAATGCTTAATATGACTACCTACCTCAATTTGTCCTAATGTGTTTTGTAATAGCTAGTATTAGTCTGACAAAAACCTCTATTTGGCGCATAACTTTCTCTTCGCAAATAGTCTGTTTTTCAATGACTTTAAAGGCGTGCTACAAATTAATGCAACTTCAAAATAAGTCATAAGTCTCTCAGATGATGGTACACTTTTAAAACAATACTAGACAAAATTTTCAGCTTTTTAAAATATAGTTGAAAAATTGATTTTCGATCACGTTTTTACGATTCTGGACCACTGTGCGGCGTCTCGTGTTTTGCAGAGCCTACTTGGTTTGATTTAAAGAACTAACTTAACCAGGCAGGGGTAAGCCAATGGGGGCCACAACTTTGCTTCACAATAAATGTCACCGGGTGCACACCTTCGCTTGGAGATTTCTAGCATTTCAAGGGATCGTTAAGGTGAAAAATGCATATATTAACAAGTTTACGATGGAGTGACATTTATTGGTGCAGATCGGCGCGCACGAGAACCTAATAGAAAATTTCTCGATAATTCGTTTTGGCAGCGTGAAGTGGAAGCTGTACGAGTTTTGTAACTTCTAATTTCCTTTGGGGCTCAGTGATTGCTCGGCTGATAGACCTATCAGGCCAATCGATACGAGCGACATCTGTTAACATACTTTGATTTCTGATACACCAACATTTGTACACACAACTATGACCCTATCGTCATCTGAAATTGAATTGAAAGGGGCCTACAGAAGTTTCCATTAATTTCAACTGAAAAGCAAATCGGTTTAAAAATCAAAGCGAGGTATTTATCTTGTTGATTTCACGCTAGTGCTGCATCAACCTGCAATACATCTACCCGGAAATAAATCTGAGGTTTTTGCTGCTGTAGATAAAAGGTCTGTTTCATTGTGAAATCGAATCACCGTTGCAGTTTTGTATAATATATGATCTCAGTCATCTTAGCTTTTAGATTTTAGAACATTTCAGAAATGTGTTAAAAGTAACATAACGGGACTCTTCAATCGGCATTGTTAAAATACACAGATGTAGTAATTTTTTTTCTAAATATAGCGTATTACACAATATTTGTTCTAATCAGAACGACATATTAATTTTGCCAAGTACATTTTTACAAAGCAGTCTATTCTAAAATTGTGGTGATCATCATCAGTTGCCGTAGTTTAGAACCTAAAGTTCTGTTTTGTTTCTGAAGGCATTTGCCAATTTCCATTTTCTTCTTAAAACTTGGTTTTTCATTATAGTACCATCAGACTCATGCTTACCAACCGATGGAATTAAAAATAGTGGTTGAAATAAGGAACTAAAAATGCGCATATTATTTTATTAAAAATATGTATCATTATTAGCTCATTTGAACCCAATGTTTCAATGTTATTATTATGATGATGCATACCAACAAGAATGTTACAAAATCTCCTGGAACACTACGTGAACAGTGCTACAACTTTTCGAGTTTGTTTGAATATTTAAATCTATGCTCCTCGGGAGATTGCCACGTACAGGAATTATCAATGGTTAAACACAAATCAAACAGGGTTTAGTAACGGAGCTCAGTAACAGTAATATACAATCTTACAATATACCGGTTGATCATAAATGGTTGTGATTGTTTTTCTTAGGTTGGTACTATTAATGTTGGTTACCCTGTTGTCAATTTTCTTTACACAGGCGTGTGCACTTACCAATGCCATCAAATAAATGTCAAAATGACTTCGCACGCCAATGTGTTGTTTTCTGTATCAGGTCTGCCAAAGTAATATTTTGAAAACGTTACCAACGTTCGAAAAAAATCACAACCATTTATGATCACCCGGTATAGTCAATCAGTGCTGGATTCTGCAGGAAATCTGCAGTGCCAACGGCAAATCAAATACCAGCTGCAAGTATCCATGATCGGCAGCGCCATCCATTTCAGCATGTGACTTCTAGTAAGAGTCAACCTGCACGCTGCACGCAATTAGTAAAGGTTGATGCTTTACCGTTTAAAATCGGTGCAATTAATAAAATTGCACCACATTCCGTCACTTCGATTTGCAAAGCGGTGAAGTTTTTGGGCTCCGCCGAGAGTTATTGCGGCAACGTGTGACGTCAAGTATCAGTTCATCGCAGGAGTATACGAGTACATCGCAAAGCTTGGCGAAATACCATAAGTAGGGCGAATGTTCAGGGGGAAACGCCTTTTGCTCGAATTGAAATTCGTCAGATTTTATTTTAATATTGTTTAATTGTAAATATATGTCAGTCATAATTACATTAGCTGATAAATACACATGAAACTAAGTTATATCGTTTATAGTTTTAATTTTATTAATTAACACCCTTTATTATGTAATCATATTTGTTTTCCTGTTTTATTTGTGAGCATTGGAAGCGAATATATCTTTGTGTTACACTAATTGTGAGCAAATTCGCTTTTATATGGGTAGATGTTTCGGACATATAATTTCAGGTTTTGAGGTATAGCAGGCCCTGAGCTTTGTCGCATTGAGTGTCAGTAACCTCGGCTAGGTTCCTTTGTTACAAACCAAACTACCTGGCAACAAAGAAGCAAATAATTATACAAAAGCACCGTTACACAGATTGTGTAATTAATTATAGATTATGTACTTCTGAATTGACTTTACTGCAGCTAGTGGCAACTACAAAATACGAGAGCATGGCATAGAATAATCGATTACACTAAGCGTAAAATTAAGGAAATCGCGTATGCTATTATTACTTGTCATTATTTCGCGAATTTAGCACAGTTTTTTCTATAATACCAATCGTGTTCTTGAATATCTCTGGCCTCCATGGTTTTTTCTACACCTCAGTTACAGTTTTTCTCGGTCGGCCTCTCTTTCATCTTGATGGTGGTTTCCAGTCCCATACTTTTCTTGGTAAAGGATCTTCTACCATCTGCATTAAATGTCCACACCATTTTAGCCCCCTTGCCTTAATTGTGACAGTAATAGTAATGTCAACGCCCATCCTTAGTATAATTTCTATGATTCGGAGTTGAGTATGGTAAGTCCGCGGCATCTTCTCCTGTACTCCAGCGCCTTCATTCGGATTTCGTCTTGTTTGTTGGTTGCCCAAAATTCAGCCTCATACATATGAGGTACTGTGGGGTACTTCCTATTATAGTTTGATATAATTTAATTTTAGCTGTTCTTCTATAACATGTTTACTCCATAATACGGAGTTTAGTTTTCTTGTCGCTGCACGCCTTTGAACAACTCTACTGAAGATTTTATTCATACAGCTTCCATCAATGTTTATCTTTACGCCAAAGTATTTGTATTCGTGTGTACTTTTAATAGTACCGTATTCAAATTGAATATTAGAAGCCTGACCTTCAACAACAACACATTTTGTTTATTTATTGATTGACTTTCAAGCTCCACTTTCCCTACCTATCATTTATAGTTTTCTGAACTAGTACTCAATATCATGGTGGCCTTCTGGGGTACTACTTCGTAATCCGCAAATAACGTTGAATACAATTTATCACCTTTCAGAACATTTTCCTTCTTTTCTCCAGTTTAATAACCACTTAAATAAATTTTAAATAAAGTAAGTGCTGTACAACATATAGCTTAAAACTACATTTCTTAGTTTTACATAACTGGTCATGTTATACCATTTTTCAACTGCCTGTATTCATGTATTTTTAATACCTTTCTGCTTCAATATTTTCCAAAATTTGGTTACGGGTACGGTATCGTAAATCTTTCAAAGCCCATGAAAACCACATGTGTCTTTAGCTTTTGCACTAATCTCTTCTCAATCACTTGTGTTAAATAGAAAATCTTATCTATACAAGAGCGTCCCTGTCGGAAACAACATTTCTCTTCGTCTTTTATTAAGTTTCTCTATGTTTTACTTTTAATTATCTTTTCGGAAGGTCTGCTTAGAAAGTTCATCTCAATTATTCCTCTATAATTTTCACAATTTATACGATCTCCTTTTTTATACAGGTTGCTTGTGTACGTTTTTGTTTCATTCATGTGGTAATTATCTTCTTTGTAAAAATTTACCGAAGATATATGTAAGGATTTCAAACAGATGATCGGCTCTGCTCTTTATTAACTCCATAGGTACCTCTGCTGGTCTAGCTGCTCCACCAGTTTTCGTTTTTTGCAAGGCTAGTTTAAATTATGCAAGTGTTATTTCTTCTTCTTCTGCTGACTCAGTGAAGTCGCCATGCTCTACTCTAATTCCACAATTAATATAAGTTGAGGTATATCTTCGCTGAACAACTTTTGGTAGTGTTGTATTCATTTCTGTATCATCAACTTCAGTTAGGCTAGTTCTTGTGTTTTGGTTTTCATCCTTTTTATTGTGCGCCATGTTTCTTTTGATCTTGTTGTTTCTAGATGTTTATCTATTTATTGACATTTCTTCTGTCACTTAGTCTTTTTGCTAGTGTTACGTCCCGTTTTACTCTTCTGCATATTTTCTTTTTGATCTTTTTTTCAGTAATGTGGTTTTGTAATCACTTCTAATATAGTTCTTGCTTCTTTTCTTTAGTACCATTTTGTTTAAATCTTTTGTCCTCCAAACCCATCTATTATTGTATTTACATTATCGCATTTCTGAAAGAGCTTCAGACGCCGCTTGGTTTACGTGATTTCTGATGTCGTTATATATGCTTTATTGGAGTAGAGTATGCCATTTTTGCTATCTTCTCACTTAACAAGCGCGTGCAACCCACCATACAAAATACTTTGCTACAACGTATAATGGTCGTATTCGTGTTTATCGCCTCTCCACTACTCGATTCAATGGAAAATATATAAACAATGCTGACAAAAGCGGCCTATTTTCTGTAAACTTGTGGGGCTGGATATCAGCACGTGGACCAGGCGTTTTATGGTATATTGGGGAGAGATTTAATAGCCAAATATATATTACGATTTCAAATAGTATTATGCTCCCTTCCGTGTCTCAATTATTTTCAAACAGTGAATTTTTATTTCAACATGATAATTGCTGCGTTCATACTGCGCATATAGTAAGTAATTGGCTTCAAAACAATAATATTAATGTTGTTAGCTCGTCTAGCCGCAGTCCTGACCCCAATCTCATGGAAAACGTATGAAAATGTCAGCCCACAGAATGCCCAAGAACTACTCGAAATAATGCATGGGAAAATATTCCTGACTGGTCAAAAAGTGACCAATCAAAATCCAGAATTTGACGTACCTTGACCAATCAAAAAAATATGAGCGGATATAGCTTCCTAGAAGGTATTCAAGTGAATATTTTCAACAAATGTGATTTTTATTAGAAAAAGTCAATATTAGTGTTCTGTTACTATAGAAATTGCGTAGTTTGTTGCTATATTTACTGAAAACTAATTTGAAAAGGAAGTTTGGTTCATTGAATAGTCCCTCGAATGCCATTCTTAGTCAAAGTTAAGTAGACAATTTTTGCTGTGGTATCACTACTCATGTCCAGTGCGCTAATCGAATCTAAGCGCAATGAATCATCGTGGTACCACAGCAAAAATTGTCGACTAACTTTGACTACTCATGGTATTATAACTAATGATTTTTGCAGGAAATTATATAGTTACATGCCACGAATATTAATGGAAGTTATAAATCGAAATGGTGCGATAACCAAGTACATTAATGAATTATTAATTTGTTGCACATTTTAAATAAATAATTGTTAATTGCAACAGCCTGCAGGTTTTCATATGATAAATCAATTAGATACAGGCTGCGAGTATAGCTGCCTACCATTAAAATTCAAATAGAGATTGATTCACACTAGACAAAAAAGGTGTCCTATTCGTTTGCCGCAATTGTACATTGGTATATCGTCCATAATTTGACTTAATCATAGATTAAATAAATATTATGACAATTCCGCACAATGTATTTGTATAGCACTTTTCCATAATTCTAAAATCCAGGCCATAGCAAATACTTTTCTTTAATATAATGCAATAAAGTGAAGCCTTTCAGCGCAGTTGGTAGAGCGTTAGGCTTGCATTAAGAAAGTACTCGGTTCGACTTCCAAGGTGGGCGGAATTTTTCCGCAGCCTTGGCGATCGGTATCGGGTTCGGTGAGGCCATTTACCGTTGGGCAACATATTAACTGTGCTCTACTCGGAACCACAGACCTAGGAGATAGTGTAACAGAGTCAACACATCACCAGCACACACACCTAACACAATGGTTGCTACGAAAGCTCAAAAAGATGCGCTCCAACTTTGTAAGCCGAAACTAGGGCAAGTTGAGCAGTGAACCGCTAGATGCTAACATACCAAGCACCAGCCTCTACAGCGGTAGATAAATGAGGTTACAAATATACGTACATAATACATAATGCAATGAAATACCTTTTATTTTTTTTGGAACGTCAATGAAAATTAATGCAAACGTCAAAATAATTTACTATGCGATTGAAAAAGGGATGAAAGCTATTTGTATCTGTGCCTTGTTAAGGGTTAGATACGTCAAATTGACATCAAGGCACCCTAGAGCGTTCTAAAGGACGAGCGCGGTAAATGACTTATGAAATTAGTTTTTATACAGCTCGGCAAATTCTTGAATTAATAACTTAACGAAAGGCATTTGGATATAGGAAATTTCAGTTAATAGTCTTATTTTGAGCCTATAGGAATTTGTAGTTAACCATGTCCTCATATTTTGAGAATACCCTGTATACGGTGTTTGTAGATAGCTAGACAATCCGTAACTTCGTTAATAATAAAAATAACAAAAAAAACTTTTTATTTGACGTAAAGCAATGTGAGCCCCGGCCTCTGATTTTAAGCAGTGATACAAGACAGCGTGGCAGTGCGGTTAGGACGCTCGATTGAGGTCCACGGTACATGGTTCAATTCCCACATCGGGCAACTGACGGTCGGCCCACCCAGTCGCCTTAAAAATTGGGTACCAAAACCACCTTTGTGGAAGTAGGCAAAGTAAGGTAGTTGTCGAAGGCGTGATGCTAACCACATCACCCAGTATGACGTTAACGGTATGCCAGATTGACTGGCTTTCGTAAAGAGATATATTGGCGGTCTCAGGACATATTCCTACGTGTGGAATGAAGCGCCCTGAACTTTTATAAACGAATTTTATTTTTTAAATGGAACACGCTGTATATTTTTAGATAGTTGAAATGAGTGCTAAAAATGTTTTATAATAGGATGCTTAAACTAACATTTTGGTACCCATTTTTTTTAAATTTAAAAATGTTATTTACTGTAGGTCATGACTTACGCAAGATCACTAAACAATAAATGCAAAACAGATTCCACTTGGCTTTAAAAATCGTTCATGGCCCAATTATCGCACCAAACGTACTACAAGTGCAAAACGATGTTTTTTTAATGGAACAATCACAGTTACAAAGTACAATAAAAGACCTTTCCAACGATGTAAGATATTCCCCATTTTTAAATAAAAAATAAAAAATACAATTCAAAAATAATATTGCTCCATTTTACAAAACATAGTTTTTTTAGTACGTTTGGTGCGATAATATGGTCATGAGCAACTTTTAGAGCCCAGTGGAATTTGTTTCTTGTTCCATTGTCAAAGATTTTGCATAATACATGGCCTACTTCAGGTAAACACATTTTCTTAATTAAAAAAATTATAATGTAGACTATTCAATTCATCTGTCATCTGGCAAAAAGTGACCAATGAAAATCCAGAATTCTGACGTTTCTTGACCAATCACAAAAATAGCAGTGGATATATCTTCCTAGAAGGTATTCAAGTGACTATTTTAAACAAATGTGATTTTTATTAGAAAAAGTCAATATTAGTGTTCTGTTACTACAGAAATTGTGTACCTAGTTTGTTGCTACATTTACATACTGAAAACTAATTTGAAAAAGTAGTTTGGTTCATTAAATAGTCCCTCGAATACCATTCTTAGTCAAAGTTAAGTAGATTATTTTTGCGGTGGCATCACTACTCATGTCCATTGCGCTTGGGATTAGGACTCGTGCTATCGCACTCGTCCTAATCGTACCAAAGCGCAACTTTGACAACTCAAGGTATTATAAGTGACAATTTTAGTTTAAGCACGCTATCTATCATAAAGTATTTTTAGCGCTTATTTCTAATATCCTAAAATATACAGAGTGTTCCATTCAACAAACCAAAGTCCTCTATCGTTACATAAAAAATCTGGTGTAATACACTCACACAACTTCGTTTTATAGTGATCTTATAATTAGTCAAAAATTTTATTTTTAAATTCTAAGCATTTGTCAAAATTTTAAAAAAAATTGCAAATTCTACAAAAACGGTACAAAAGAGAGACAATTTTTTTTTAGAATTTCAAGCTGAACTCAAAATTGTAATAATATACCGGTTGTTCTATTTAAAATAGGATTTAACAAAAACACAAAAGAAACCCATTTTAGAAGTATTCAACTGAAAAATCACCTATGTCACAACAATACACATTAAAAATTTAATAAAAATATAAAGTTTGAAAAAATCGTTACAGCCGTTTTTGAAAAAATCGAAAAAAAACTGAAAAATCACAAGAGTAAACACCTACTTCCGGTTATGCGATTTTCTTCAAAAGCTTGCTGTCGCATCTACATAGTACACAAAACTTATATATGAAGTTTCAATATCATACCTTTTTTCGTTTTTGAGAGATTCTGTTCACACAGACACACAGACAGACACACACACACGCAGCCAGAGCAGCAAACCAATGAAAAAAAAATGTTTTTTGGGTTCAGGGGACTGTAAAACGTGAAGATCTGTTGACAACTCAATTTCGATTTTTTGGGGTGAATCCAATACTTCCTTTATCGTAAAAGGAAGTAAAAAAACAGGACATGGCTTAAATTGATTTAGGTCAATTTATAGGTTGTATACTGGCGTTTCAAATTAAATTAAAGTTTTTTCCATATCTTTATTATTAACGAAGTTACAGACTGCATTCTAACAGTTGATGTTCAAACGATTTTGCTATTTAATTGATTAGTCCCGCTTCTAATCAAATCTCAAACAAACACTGTAACCCACTCGTACTGGCTTGATGCTGTCAATTCTTGTTCATTTTTCCTAGCAGGCGCAAATTTAATTAACAGTTTATAGCAACGAGAAACGTAGCAATTATACGAGACGTATTTTTAGCGCCGGTAATTCCCCAGAAAGCTTTTGAAGCGTTTGCTTTTTAACTAGCATCAAATGCGTTTAAGACATACTCCGAATCGAATACGCATTGATAACCCTAAAAGCTTCACGGAAATGGAAGAGCTTTGCTAAGATTATTTAAAATCTGTTCTTGAGCGATTCACGGAAAGGTAATTTAAATTTATCTTTACTGGCTGTGGCTCAGTTGCTGGGGTAAAAAGAGGAAGTAATTAAGCAACACTTTGTGATTTAAATAATTTTCAGACAGAACTGATGCTTAACATGTTTAGTAAATCAATTTAGTTTTACATTAAGTTAAAGCATCCTGTAACATAGTTTCGAGTGTTTAAAATTCGTGAAGATAACCGAATTAAGAGCTAACTTTATAGTTACATTGTAGTGCATTAAAGTCTCTTTTCCTGGAACGAAAACTTGCATGCTCTCGGTTTAATCCTCTCTTTGTACTAAATTTCGTGACTGTAAATGTGAGAACAAACATTTATCTACCTCTTCAGCGAGGATATAAAACTAGCAGCGTAGTTCAAGTACTAGTGAATGTCAGTGTGGTGACGTGGAGAGAAGGCAATAAAACTTGAAAGCAATTTGAATCAGCTTATTTACATGTTTATGTAGAAAACAAGGATTAGGCATAGAATAGGGAAATAACACGTATATTGCGGCAAAATTGGGTTTATTTACGCAGTAATCAGGTAGGGAAATCATAGTTTATTGGTTAAATGCACTGTACGTGAATGCTGGAACAAAAATGATGTAATAATTTTATCAGTAAACACTCCTTTTTACACTTTTTACGCACAATTTGTTCAAATTTTCAACTTGCCTACGATGCGTTCATGGAAATGACAAAGGTCATTGCTAATATTATTGAATACAGGCTGCAGTAGAGCGATAGGTTCAGCTGTTGAATTGTTATAATTCATAATAAGATAATTTTTGTCCAGCAGCACCGCCAAGAATTTTTCACTAATAGCTGTGAAAAGCATATCAATTTGAAGAGTCAGCCTATTGAGTAAGCAATTCGAAGTTTATTATGAAAGATATCTGTAATGGGCTTTACTCAGAAGTTTCGCCTCAAGTGGGTGTTAGGACACTAAATAATATACTATAATATAGTATAATACTAAAACAAAAATGGATATGCTTGATAATGCGAATTAAATCAATTTCAAATTAAAAATTAACCGCAATGGGATTCGAACTGCAGCGCCCGCGAACGTGAATTTAAATCCCGGCGCCTGATCCACGGGACTATCGAGGACCTCTCCCGGCTTTGCGAACGAACTTGTTTAAGCTTTTTGATTCTTTTACGACATTACCCTGTATCTGTTGGATGCAATTTTTCGCCAAGTGTAAAGATTGACTTACGTGCAAATGATTAGTTTTATATATTTCTCAGTTAACGCAAAATATATAAAATCTTAATTTTTAAGGTGCTCATTCTGTATATATTTGTCCGGTTTCTTCTCTGTTTCATGCCAGGTAGTCATATAATCTGCATGCAATATATCGTCTTCCTCCAAGTTTCTAGGGTAAACCACCAACAGACAGATAAACAGACAAAATTTGGAGAAACTGATTTCATCAACTAGGGACCCTGAAACGTGAAGCTCTGAAGAAATCTCGGAGAGTTTTTCGTGATTTCAATGCTTTTTTCGTCTTTTAGACGAGGGAAGTAAAAACTGAGAAACTCCAAAAAACGTTATAGGTAATTACACATCCAATTATCGCATACAAGTATGATCATCATCCTCATCCAGTTCTTTTTAAGTCCATTGTTGGACGCCTCTTCTAGCTGTCGTCTGCACTTCTCTCTGTTATGCTTAACCTTTCTGGGTTTCCATATTAGAAGTTTACGTGTCTACCTGATGCCTTTTAGTCTGACAGCGTCATTTCGTTTTATAACATTGGTGAAACATTTTCACAGTTTTAGTATTCCACGATTTGTTTAGTAAAACTTGAAACTGAATATGCTACATAAAATACCCCAAATATTTTTACGGATTTATTTTATAGCTCCCTAGACGCAAATAAATAGGTTTTGTTGGTGCACATTTCACGTTTAGATAACTGCCAATTCATAAAATTCAAAATAGTTTTCTGTGTACATTCTCACAATATAAGCAAGGTATGACGCTGTAGTTTTACTTTAATTTGTAATTAAATATTTAGCACTTTGTTTACGAATTACACAAAATACAGATAATATTTCTTCAAAAATTTAAAACTAATAAAGTTATACTGAAATATAAATAAAAGCTCATATCAGAATTAAGTACACGATTTAAAAATAGTTTATAATTTTGAAAACATCTAGAGTGTATTTCTATCTATAACTAGCAAGATACCCGTTATTTGTACAGACTAAAAAGGTTTGTTTTTTCTTCTAAATCTTAAATGAATTCTAGAGGGCTCTCCTCCCCCTCATTCAATACGCTAAACGCCTATACTAACAAACGCTGCAAAATAATATTGTAGATAAAAGGAAAACAATATTCTTCCGAAAAAAGTTCTCCATAACTCTTTTATGCATCACGTATCCCCTGGAAATGTGTATGTAACTGTCGTTTCTTTTTTATAGTTTGATAAAACTTTAGTTTTAGTATTTCGAGAATAAAATAAAAAAATATATCTACATTACTAAATGTTGTATTCCTACATTATAACACGATACCCATTTCCACCACTTGGGGGTGGAATTTCAGAAATCCTCCTATTTTATTCTACATTGGACTCACGGCGAAAAAAGCAATAACTTTAACTTCTTCTTTAACTCCTTCTTACTTTTACCCCATTTTTACTCCTTTAGGAAAGAAATTTTGAAAAAACTAAACCACTTTTTAAAGATCCAAAAAACACATATGCCCAAAAACCACGGTCTGATTCAATAAGCACAGGAGAGATGAAGCGTTCTATAATTCACCCCTGAACCCAAATTCGCACCTTTAGGAGTTGATTCGTGCACAATCCTAAATTACGGAACTTTTATACGTAACCTTTCTAAGTAAAAACCGAATTGATATATTATCGGCCCTTAAAGATATTGAGGAATTTCTGAGAACACAGTTTACCCCTTTTCTTCTTTTTAGGGCGGAAATTCGAAAACTCCTTTCCTAGCACTTCCCTACGTAACGAAAGGAATCTTCTTGCCAAACTTCAAGCTCCTGGTACCAACGATTACTACGGCTCTGAGTTGAGTCGGTGCTTTATTTTTTATTCATATACACTGCATCAGAATAATATTTTTAAAAAAACTTAAACCTATTTATAAAAATTTTAAAAAGACGTCTAAGTGCCAAAAAATAGTGTTCTAACTCAACCAATACAGGAGATACAATGGGTTCTATAATTTACCACAAATGAAAATTTGCACCTTTAGGGGTGGATTAGGGTAAATTCCTAAAAAACGTTTTCAGATATATGTATAGAAAACCTTTGCAAGTAAATACTAAGTCGATATCTTATCGGGTTTGAGAGATATTGAGGAATTCGTGAAAACAGAGTTATCCCCTTTCGACCCCTTAGGGGGTAGAATTTCAAAAAATTCTTTTTACCAAAATTCATTTTATTCTGAAATAAACCCACGGCAAAAAAATCGATAATTTTAACCCCCTAACCTTTTTCATTTTACCCATTTTACGCTTTTAGAGGTAAAATTTAAAAAACCCTTAAACCACTTTTTGAAGCATTTTAAAAACACATCTATATGCTAAAAATAGTGCTCTCTCAACAAACACAGGAGATACAACGGATTCTCTTAGGGGTTGACTTGGGCACAATCTTGAAATACGATTTTAGACGTTTGTATTGAATACATATGCAAGCAAACGCCAAGTCGATATCTTATCTCGTCTAAGAAATATTGAAGAATCCGTGAAAACACAGTTTACCCCGTTTCGCCCTCTTAGGGGTAACATTTCAAAACAATTATTTCAGCCTATTTTATGCTAAAATAAACCCACAGCAAAAAAATCTACAATTTAAACCCCCTACCCTTTTTATTTTACCCTTGTTGCTAGTTTTGGGGTGAAATTTAAAAAACCCTTTAACATCTACATGCCAAAAATTAATGCTCTAACTCAACAAACACAATAGATACAACAGCTTCTATAATTCACCCCAAATGCAGATTTGCATCTTTAAGGGTTGATTAGGGAAAAATCCTGAAATTTGCTTTTAGACATTTGTATTGCATACCTATACAAGAAAACACCATGTTGATATCTTATCGGGTATAAGATATATCAAGAAATTCGTGAAAACAATAAAGAAGCCAACCTGCGATCGATTACTAATAATAATCAATGGTAGTATAATCGCAGATCAACCCCCTTATCATTTATACACCACGGTAGCTCTGAAAGGTTTGTACTTACCGTAATGACCTAGCTAACTCAATCTCTGCGACCTAGGGTCGCTGATTCTTATCATCAGCTGTACTACTGCAAGCTCTTTTAATAAAAAACAGAGCGCCAGAAATCGCAGATTTCGAGAAATAAATAAAGTCATAGCAAACAATTAAGTTTATTTAATTAACAATTCATAGTTGCCTTGCAACATCGATATTAAGTCCTTAAATTGATTGTCACAGTATTAAAATGTCTGAATACAGTATTTTACTTATGCTGAAAATGCAGCACGCACAGAAAAAAAATATATGAACCTCTTTTGGGCTCTTGGATTGAATGTGACCACAACTCAATGAAGGAGAAAGCTTACCACTGTCATATGTTTTAACCGTTATCTGGGTAATGATAGTAAAATGGCGTGAGGGCACTTTTTACAAAAATTACTTAATAAGTATTCAAATGGGCATTTTGTAATAGATTAAATTTGTGAATCGTAAATTTGTGAACAATTAATACATTGCATTTTATAATAGAATAAATTTGTAAATCGCAGATTTGTGAACAATTAATACATTGCGTTTTAAGGTAGATTAAATTTGCAAATTGTAAATTTGTTAGTTGTGTTAGTTGCCGTTGGAATCAAATCAGCCAACAATTCATGGGCGGACGGGGTTATCAACAAACGTTGAAATAAGACTAACTTAGATTGTGACAAAAAACGTCGCATGCAGGCGATGAATTGGTCCAAGATTATTTTAGCGTTCCATGCCAACAGCAGCACCGACTTCGCGGCCGAAATTGATAATGGAAAGGATGGTCCTCGTTACGAACTGGCAAGCTCAAAATGACATTCCAGAAAGGAGTTGAAGGCCCAAGTTATTAATTACGGTGTCAATTATGACATCAAACGTGGCGTCGATCAGAAGACCCAAATAAGAAGTCGTTTAAAAACGGCGTTTAAGAGCTAATAAGAAAAGGGAAATTACTAAACTTAAATATCAAACAAAGTAGCGCAAACATACCTGATTTCATTCAACAACCCACAAACAAAATTAAATAATTGAGGCGCAATATAGCACACAAGATGCCTTCTTGGAACTAGTTGCTCCAACCAAAAGCAAAAGTTAAATGAAATCGCGGACGAAAAAAGACCGCTGCGGCTGGCGCATAATGATAAGAAATTATTTGGGGAAAACCGAAATCAGAGAGCTCGCGCGAAGCAAGTTTGGTATCATTTGAAATACAGCAAATCATAACTCGAGTGAACATATACAGGCTGGCCCGGAATAGATGAATAATTGACGAAACAAATAGCCGGAGCTAAAGATTTGTTTCAAGTTTACCCCTTTTCGTCCCCTTAGAGGTGGAATTTCAAAAAATTCTTTTTTACCCATATTATTCTGAGATGGACCAACAGAAAAAAATATGAAAAATGTTAAATACCTACTCTTTTTCAATTTTTCTTTTTTCACCCCTTTAGGTTAAAATTTCAAAAAATAATTTAACCCCTTTCTAAATAATGTAAAAATACATTTACATGCCAAAAGAGAATTCTATAACTCAACAAACACGGGCCATATAAAGGGTATTATAATTCACCCCTAATCCAGATTCACACTTTTAGGGATTGATTAGGGGAAAATCCTGAAATACATTTCTAGGCATTTGCATTGGCAATCTTTGCAAGTAACATGTGAGAAAATGAAAATAAAATCAAGCTTGGCTTTGAAATAACTGTTGTATGAATAATATTTTGGTGGCACTGTCAAACTCTGGATTAGCAAATTAGGTTTTCCGTCAGTTTTGACACAGACCGACGCAAAACCTAACCTGCTAACCTCGAATTTGACATAGACTTACAGTGTCACCAACATATTGTTCATACAACAAATATTTCAACGCCAAGCTTGATTTCATTTTCGTTTGCTCACATGTTATATGCCAACTCTATATCTCATCGAACCTAAGAGATATTAAGGAATTCGTAAAAACACATTTTACTTCTTTTCACCCTCTTAGGGGTCGAATTTCGAATTTCAAAAATCTCTTCTTAGCACTACCTTACGTAACAAATTAAACATTCCACCGAAATTTCAAGTTCCTAGTACCAGTGGCTTCGGCTCTGCGTTGATTAGGCCTGATTGTGATTTTTATTTCGCCTCGCCCAACAATATTCATAGTTGGCCGGGAATGTTACGCTTTTCGTCCTAGATACACAATGTACTATTAACGTGATTTCGTTATGAACGAACCACAAAAATCTCAAAATAGCGACGCTATCAACTGAAGGTGCATGACGTAGACATATTCTAAATTTAGCGCAGCTGTCGTACTACGTCACACAAATCGAAAATGGCGCAACACTGAACGGATTAAAATTCACTGTAAAATTTAATAACACAGTACTTAATTTGGAGCTTTTGGGAGCCGTTGCTTGATTGTCCGCTAGCCTGGTGAAACAGCAACTGCTTAATTTATTCGACGGGGTGCAGGAACAGGGCTTGAATGAGCCAAAATGGTGTCTGTAGCCACCACGGGAGCGGACATAATTAACTCTCCCCGGACGGCAGCAATGACAGGTGAGATCAACGATGAGCAGTTTTACGACCGGCTAAGCCTTCCTCTACACAGGCCAGCGTTATCTGAGACCCCAGGAGAAACCAGCTGAAAGCGTAAGTTTGCGGTCTGCCAACCGGCGGTACGGGTCACACCGCTGCCGTATTTCCTTTTCGTCCCTCGGATGGTTGCTCAGTGACACGACCCCAAAACGCAACATCAGTAGACGGCACTTAATCCAATTTCAAAGGAAAGCACTCCAACAAAAGCACATCTGCGACGCAACGCGCGTCGCCGAGGGTTGTGCTCAGCAAAAACCATTTGTTGACTCTGTTAGAACGGGAAGCTGAATGTCGAAGCCAAAGGGAACGCGCACGTGTTTTACTTATCTTTCTCTAACTCATACAGAAACGTCCGGGTTGCGCCACATTTAAGCAGAAATTCGCGCTACAAATGGTACGCTGGAACGTGTTGACATCTAACTGTAAAAATCACCGACAACGGGCCGCCAAACTGGTAATTAGTATAAGACGTCCTTTATATGGCAAGCAACCATATGTGAATTTAAATAAAGCGTTGCCCAAGATATAATAAAATGAGCCGGAAGACGCTAGTATTTGAAATAAACGAAATTGAGTTTTAAAACATAGCTAAACTATCAATTTGGGTCTAGATGAAGTGAGAATATTTGGTCTAGAAAAGCGTAAAAGCGCTAAATTCAAAAATTGTCGTTACAATGTATGGTGATGATGCAGAAAAATGGAATACTGAAAATTATGTGGAGAGTAGTCAAGCAAAATAACAAGAGGCATATCAAGAACAATTTAAGACAATTCATTAAACGAATCGCCCAACAACAGAGGAATGCTTAGGGATGAAGTTCGAAGCAGAGTGTTAAATGTAGCAGAATGGAGAACGTTTTGCAGTTCTTAAAATCGTAAGATAAAAGAGTCCGCGATTAAAAAAGTAATAGTGTTATGGTACAATACCCAAGACAATCCCGTGGTGATTAATACTAGTTCAATGATTACTTAAAATCCAAATTATGAACTGAATTGATTATACTATTAATCATACAAAGTAATGATTGTAACGATCAATTATTAGGGTATATTATGCAATGATTTGTAAGGTATAATAACAAAAAACCAAATTGAGTAAATAAAAACTGAAAACCAATCAACCCAAAAAGGGTTTAATTTAATTACATATACACAGTAATGTGTAAAGGGCAGACACAGTTAGATTAATTGAGTATTGAATTAATGTAAATATAGAAAAAATTCAAGTAATTGTAAGACCAGAGTTGACAATGTGAACCTACGGTAATAAAATACTTATGAAACCACATAAAATGCATAAGAGCATATTATAGCAACATACAACTGTAATAAGAAGATTTTGATGAAACGGCTGTATACATGTGATAAAAGTTAAATTTGTGCAACGACACTAATTCAATTAATATTATTAAAGTGACAGTAATAAAGACAGTCAGGTGGGCTTATATCATAGTATGTAATTAGATAAGAACTATAAAATAGGAAGTAACTAGGTAATAAAATATTAAAAATAACAAATATAAAAATGTTTCTAACCGAAGCATAAAATTATTTTGCCTCCATTTGTGGTGTTTAATATGGAATTTGGACAGTATAGAGGTTTTTTCATCCATTTGGAACAACAAGGGTCATAAGTTGAGGCTATAAAATAAAAAATCAGAAAGCCGTATTTGAGTAAGCAGCTGTACCGGACTGTAGGAGATTTTCTGGGCATAAGACATACGAACTGGACATCTTAGCCATCCCAGTGAACCATAGCTGGAAGTCTGCAATACTGCGAGTTGCAGTTGCGTCCTAAGCAGTACCATTACAATAGAAAAATTGAGTGGTAACAGTTTCTAAAAATATAACAAGTTTGCATAATTTATGTGAGACATAAAAAGAAAGCTATTATGAGTATTTACCTGTGATGAGTCATTGTATTTGTTTGTTTTGCCTTGACCAAAGATTCAGTTGCATGTGACAGGAGTGGAATATTTCTACGTTATGTGTTTGGTGCAATTACCATACATTGGCAATAGACCTATTAGTATTGGTAACCCTTGTGTAACAATCCAACCCTGGGATGAGTTAGTTTGATAGAATATTCAAATATCATTTATGATTGATAGTACAAAAGGATATATTACCATGCAATTATATTACTTATAATTGAAATTAAAAAAGGTGCAAGTTCATTTCAATATAATTTAAAATAATAGAGATTGTATAGATAATACAAACAATGCACGATGAATACCTATTTTTTACTCTGTTGTAGAATAGCTCAGAAGTTACTCAAAGCACAAGTCAAACACTTCACGTTTTTAAGTTAGTATTTTCAATTCACAAGGCTTCAAAGGTTGTATATTTGTAATCCTTTAACATGTTTGTACTAAGTCCATATTTTAAAACTATTCGTCTGTATAAAACTTGTAAAGTTTCCGGGAAAGGGTAATAATTATGTAACAGCCACTGCAAATGCATTTAAGTTTGCACGACGGAAATTGCGAGTACATTCCCCAAAGCTTGTTTTCAGTTGATTAAACTAAGAAATGGGAATTTCAGTCGTCAACGATTTACCAAGTACGTGTAACGAGCCAGCTATTTAATAGTGCTCAAAGTGTTCTATGAATTAGCAGTAAACATGGCTTCATTGGCGAGTGCGAGCAATGCGAAGCGGCCAGTGTTGACTTTAGCAGGAAATTGTTGTTTTCATGTCGCGACATTAGCAAAGTTCCTTTATAAATGCCCTGTATATCTGATGCTTTTAACGTGTCCCGAGGGATCTAGTAAATATACAAGGATAAATAAACAGTTTTTCGGGTCGCCGCTGCGGAGATAAACCCGCAGAAGCAAAGTTCACCCAGGGCATAAAGAAAATTCTCACAGCAAACTTGCGTAGGTAAAGAGTAGTAAATAATCATATAAAATAGAAAATTCAGGAACTCCAAATTGTGGTCTGAAGTTTTCCAATAACAGAAGTCGAGTTATTTGTTATCCCGTGCGGACAGGCAAGGGCTGTATATCAACACATGGATATAATACGAAGTTATTGTGAGATATTTATGGACACGGTACATGTTTGCGCGACGATATTTGTTTTATTTTCGCGGAAAGCGGCTAAATGTGTTCGTTTTCCTAATTCGGTTAGGAAGTGGTGCAATTGTTCTAGCGTTTTTAAGTGCTGCCGTGCATTACTTTACCGCTTTATTGTTCCATGTTGAGTGCTTAAGCTGCCATTGCTACTAATTTAGAACCAGCACGTAGCCAGATATTCCGTCTGCGGCAACGCAAAAAGAATGTCAACTCCGGTCGTAAATTACCCCTTCATGAGTAAATGCAATCTTGTAGATTTTTTCTGATTAGATAGTTCTAATGTGGAAGGAACGCTTTTGTGCACAAACTACATTAAGGATATACTAGGAACAATGACTCTTTGGGCAACATGTAACTTGAAGCGATGTAGGTAACCATGAGCAAGCCGTACAGATAAGAATTTTAACAAAGAATACACATTTTAAACAGTGCTCGTAAACTTATTTTAACAGCCCGTACTAATATAGGTATTTTATAAAATTTATTCTACTCACTAAAATCATTTAAACTAAACAAAAAGTTTCACTTTAGGTCATTTTTTAGTCTCTAGAAAAATGAGCCACTGCAAGTTTTCTTACTCGAAAAGCTTATTCTACTCACTAAAATCATTAAAACTAAACAAAAAGGTTCACTTTAAATAATTTATTTACGTTAATAAAAAATTCTAAGGCGCAGTCAGTTGTTGCGAAAAATAAAAGCGATCATAGGTGTCTATATGCAATAATAGTAAAAAAAATAGCTGCAAAAGTAAAGCTCAAAAAATATGCTAGATAATAAGAACATTACCGGAGCAGCGTTGTGCAATACCTAGATAAGATTGTTGCTCTTTATTTTTATTTAGATAATGTCAATATATTGTAATGGATTCCATATAAGAAGATCAAGTTAATTTATTAATGCAAGACATGGACCTGATATTATATTAAAGAAATTGATTAAAATATTTCACTACTATCTTTAACCTACCCGGCGTTGCCGGGGCATAATTTTACGTAAACCATCCTGAAAAAAATAGATTTTTCCTGGTTTTCCGAGTTTTCCACTCCAATTTTCCCATTCAGAAACGAAAACTTACGAAATCCCATACACAAATACCATACAAAACCATCTTTTTGATTTTCCAAATTTTTCGATGGATTTTCTAAAAATTTTCTTTCATACAAACCTTGTACTGACAATTACAAACCCAATAAAAAAAATGAGCCAACTCGGACTAGCCGTTCTCAAGTGATGATGTACCATACATGCGGCAATTAATTTTTGTTTATATAGATTACGATATCAGAACTATTAACATGTATAATTTGAATTCAATTGAATAATGAAGAATAAGGTACAGGAGATTCTAAGATGATTTAAAAGTTACCTAATATATAGTGGAAGATTAATGGCAAATACTTACTTGAGAAATGTTTTCAATATAACGGGTGTTACTATATGTGATAATAAAATATAGAGTGTTGGTCACTAAGGAGATATTAATTTTTATGTACACAATAGACATTTTTGAGAAATAAAACGTAATAATTTTGTAAAACTGAAATTTTTAAAACAAACCCTTTTTCTAAGGTGATTTTAATCTATTTTGATGTAAAAAAGGACTCACTTATGATTAAGTTCGAGAGAAGAGAATACTCTAAAATTTAAAAAAAACTTGAAGAATGTAAGTAAGATATGGAGAAGACGTGTATGGTAGGAGGTACATAATTTAAAATACTTGAGGCAATTGGAATAATTTCTGGAATTGGATATTGAACTTAGTTTATTGTCAAATAATTGCATCTTGTGAATTGGATAGCGTCAGTTGTATTTACTGGGAATAGGACACGACAGGATTTTTTCAATAAGAGCTTTAGGGAATTGGAAGTGGTTTATCATTTACAGGTGTTGAACTTGGCTGCACTTTTGTTGGAGTGACATTTAGAGATTGGCACTAGTTGAGGTGACGTCCTGTGGTTTCTGACATATCAGGATTCGTATGATTTAGATTGTCAACATCTTGTTTGTAAGGGATAGTGTCTCCTGGGGAATTCTGTTGAGGTTCGTTTTGCTAAATCGTGTGCTGATTGAGATTTGGAAGGAGGAATCTCCAAAGCTGTTTGTAGTTATTGGCCTTAGGTTAAGCTTGTACTGGGGTTACTCGGTAGTTGGTATACATTTGGATCTCATAAAAGGTAGATTAAGTTCCTTGGACGAACTGTAGTCACAGGTATTTATTGAGCAAACTAAAATAAACAGTAATTGAGTGAAGTGTCCTCAACAAATAAAAGGACTACTTACTATTTAAGGTTTATTGAATCACAGGTATTGTAACAAGGTGGTATTTGCAATTGATATTCCATGTACATTACTTGAAGTGACACTGACGTTCATTGGGGCTGTCACAAAAATTTTACAGTTTTCATTAAACAAAAGATACATTTTTAGAAATAATAAGCAGTCTAGATATTGCGTGAACCGACTTGTTTTGGGAGTACATGTTCTACTAAGCTAGTAAGATTTAATAACTAAATATTAACGATTCATAAATAACGGACATGAGAAGTACTTGAATTCATCTGAATTGAGAATCATTTTTAAACAAAAATAGAATTCGTACAGTCAAATGTGACATGTAAACAATGTCACATAGTTGTCGTAATATAAAATAATTACATATCCAAACCATATTGCAGTGTAGTCAATAAGTGTATAATTAAAATACGTATCGTAAAGTTTTAATAACTTCATTAAGAAGGAGGAGTGACTATTGCAACAACTTATCTGCATCTTTATTTAGATTTTTCAGATCTGAGTAATCCATTTTCAGGAAAGTAATGACGGTAAAATGCCTAATTAGTAAATTAAAATTGGCTTAAGTTAAGACTAATAAGTGGTTGCTGATGAATAAGTATTACTAAATAATTCAGACACTAGTATACTCTCTGGACACATTACAAAGGTAACCTGAATTCTATTTCAGGTATGTAGCACCCACAATATTCAGTATTGGTAGAAAATTAATTGACTTAAACTTAAACGGGCTCTCATCCAGAGCCTGGAAACAAGATTCCTATTCCATTAATTAACATGTAAATATAAGTGAATACTACATTTTAACGGAAACTACACATCCCAGTTTTAAACAGAATTCGACTAGGTACTTCAGCAGCTAAAATTGACTATCAATTCTATAGTTCATAAACTTCAAAACCTAATGTGCAGGATGCAGATGTTGAGGCTATAGAAATATAAATAATAAAAATATTGGCATAGAGCTAATTCTAAATTTAATAACACGTTGCCAATCCTCCTAGAAATCGCCATTTCTTCTATCTAAGATCTAAGCAGGACCTGTAATAACATGTATGGGACTTCCTACTGAAATCCTACTTCAGTGACAGCATATTTCAAATAAAATGCCCGCAGAATAAGGATTAAAACAAGATAGTATTCTGGGCCCAACACCATACTCACTATATCCAGAACCCCTACCAGAACTTAATTCCGCAACATATGTCGATGATAAAATGATCTTAACATCACACTATAATCCCATATCTGCATCTAGGGAAGTACTCGTTTAAAATCACCTAAACCGATTTAAACTATTGTTAAAACGGTGGAGAATAACAGAACTTATTAAAAAGCGAAGTCCTACTGCCAACAAGTATTGTTTGGTTACTCTCGACCAACAAAATGACAATATTCCAATCTCTCGTCAACTTTTTATTAGTAATTCAATTGAAAATATAAATACATAATTAAGCAACAAAATAATTAAGTTACATTTCTCACTAGGTTACAACCCTAACATAGAGCTGGCCGAATATCTAATAGATTAAGCCAAAAAACTTTTTAAAAAATCTTGATTCTTTCCCCAAAAATCTTGGACAAATGAGAGAAGAACAAAGAAGTTATTACATCAAGACATAATGAAAATGGAGTAAAGGTACCAGGGACGGAAAAATACTAGCATGGTGGTCAACTACAGCTTGTGTTTAAAGAGTGATAAACCTGGCGCTGTACATAAAAGCGTATGAAACAAAGAGACGAAGTCCTAATTAATGACAGTTTTAAGATTTTTGTTAATACATGTTAGTATTTACGAATTTTTTAATATATGAAGATATACTCCTATCAATTTGTCATTACTAAATACAACAAGGTTATATACCTACGTCAAAATGACTACTTTCTTATTTCTTTAATTTTGTTGTACATGAATGTGATAGAAGAAATTTAAGTTATATTTAAAATCGCAACAATATATTCAGGCAATAGGATCTGTTTAAATTCAAACCACAGCCAACAAACGTAAATTTGCAATACAGTGAAATTTAAACCTTACAGTAATACTAATAAGTATACAATTTGTTTCGCAAAATACGTAATAAGAAAAGAGAAAAAATACATAATAGTGTCCTCTAACATATCTCAAACATAAAACCGGCCAATTATTAACGCAAAAGAAATAATATATTATAAAAAGGACAGAAAGCCGAAATAAATAAGACAAACAATATATAACAGTTTGACGATTTACCACACAAAGTTAATTTTGGCAGAGCAGCAATACTTGTATGTATATACCTGTGTATGTATTATCGGTTTAAAGCGTCTTACGTCACCTTCCGATTCCCATTTCCTATTCTCTTCTGTCTCTACAATTACCTTATGTTAAATGTCTTTCGCTCATTGCTTTTCTGATATCCTGATTTCAATGGTTTCTGGGGCTTCCTCATTTCTTTCTTGTGGTATCAATTCTAGTGTTTGTTTCGGTAACCTGTTATTGGGCATTCTTCTAACATGGCTGTACTAGATTAGCTGGTTTTGTTCTATTTTTTCTGGCCAGAACTTGGATGGGAGTTTCACGGCTGCTTCTCTCGGCGCCTCGTGGTACGGATGCCACGGAAATAGTTGGTCCCGGATGTCATAATAACATCATGACAGTCGTTAGTGGGGTTGGAAGTCCCCATAAATATACAGCGACGCCTATAATTGGCCTAACGGCTGTTGACTAAGTACAAAATAAAAATAAAATAAAATAAATAATGGTGGTCTTTACCTTCATAATTTTCGTACTCTCTCAATCCTCGATGTTCTTGCTGATCTTCTGAGGACATTCATTTCTGTAACTAATATTTTTCGTTTATAACTTTTAGTTAAGATCCATATTTCTGAGCTATAGGCTAATACACGTTTCGCCATCGTGTTGTATATTGTCTTCTTCCTTCTTTTTGTAATATTTTCGACCAAATCATGCCATTTAATGCTCCTATAACATTTTTAATTTCGTACTCAGCCAACAGTCGTTAGGCCAATTATAGGCGTCGCTGTACATTTATGGGGACTTCCAACCCCACTAAAGGCTGTCATCATGTTATTATGACATCCGGGACCAACTATTTCCGTCGCAGCCGTACCACGAGGCGCCGAGAGAAGCACCCGTAGAACTCCCATCCAAGTTGTGACCAGAAAAAGCATTGCTTAACTTTACTGATCGAACGTGACGTTTCTTCAAGCTACACCACCCGGGACCTTTGGGTTGCAGCGACAGCAGCAAGCAATACTTGATATTGATATAATTACAAATTAAATGCCAAAAATAAAGAGAATAACAAGTAGAAGAATGTTACATATTTCGAGGAGGATTCGCATAATCCGTTGTTTTAGTAACCATTTTGAGAGATCTTTGGCATTTTGAAAAAACATCGATTATTTTGACTGCTAACTTTTGCAAAATCTCTGAGTGCTGCAAGGCAAACTGACGACAAACGGAATTTTATTCAGTATCACTAAATAATCTAAGTTCTTTGTACATTTGTGGAGATATGTTTCAAGAGCTTCTTATTTGGGCAAAATGTGTTTAAAATCCCAGCATGGCCCAATTACCCACATCCGCCGAAAATTGACTCAGATATGGTTATTCAGGTAAATATGACTACGTTTTATAATTTGTGGCTTTCAACATGGTTACTGTGTTTTAAGGGAAGTTTCATTATGCTCATAACCAACTCTGGCCTGATGCGATGAGTTTCAATGCCCTTGAATAATTGCCATCTCCACTCGAGCTTATCGCAAGCTGTGTCGACCTTTATTACTGTCTTGGAAACGTGCTACTTAGCTGCTACAGGTATCTTGATCTCACCTGAGTTTCGAATATGTGCTGTAGCACCTGCAGGTGCCTTCGCCAGTGTGTTGTTACCATGAGGAATTGAAGAAAACACTTCTCGGACCGAATTGTTCGCTGATCACATATGCTCGCACTTTTAAAACTGCACTGTCCCACAATGTATTACTCTGCCATGTTTACTCATATAAATTTGTCTAATTCATTTAAGACTACAGCTCTGTGCTGAATGTTGAAAATAATTTATGAACTGAAATTGTTTTATTAACTTGTGTCTACAAATAATTAATGTAACTTTAGGAACATTTTCACCTTAAGCCCCCTACTAGTTATGCTGCATCAATTATTCTTATTAATTTGCAAAATATTCCTTTTACATCGTACTTTTGCTTGCGAAATTAATGTGTTCGATTTTAAAAAGCTGTAACCAATTTGTGCCATATTAAAAACATAGCAAATGGACTGTAAAATAAATTGATATCCTTAAATATTTTATAAACTAAATAAATGCAAAGGAAAATATTTTTAAATAGTAGAAAGTAGGATTACTTTCTAGATTAGGTAAACGCTACTCAAAGTTAAACACACAAAATTACATTAACATGTATAATCCATTTATTTCATTTGTGCATAAAAGTTGACCTGGGATTCATGTTGTTAGGTTGTACATGAGAATGTATTTTTTGTTTGTATAACCTACAACAAACTTACTATTATTTGACAGAATAGAATATTGTTGCCAGATGGAGAGCTTATTTTGAAAGCACATGTGGACAAATATTTAAAAGTCTTCTAAGACCTTCCATGTAATTGATTCAACTTCACAGTTACTAATACTGGATACATATAACAGAATTGTTATTTCCTGTTCTGCTTAAATATGACAACTTTTCCATTTGAAGATGATTTTTCACGTTTTAGAACCTAAATGCAGTTGGTAACCATAACCCCAAATGTAGACCTCGTTAAAACACATCAAAGTTGTTTTACACAGCTACATTAGAGAAACTGTCATGGCTAACTATTATGCAAAAAGATTTGAACAGAGAATATTTATTAATACAAGCTGTTATGAGCTATTATGACGTCTCGCATAAACCCACCCTTGTTACATGTTCACTTTTTAGTGTTTGTGTATCCCATATTTGAATTAACGAGAAACAGAGGTTCTTTCAAACTTTTATTTTTCCTAATAACTTCTAGTGCAGGGCTCCTGATAGCTGCATTTCATTACGACGAAGCCAATTTTGTAATATTCCGCTGGTTGTTCCTATTTTATAAACTCCATTGCTGCACTTTATAAGGTTTTCTAAGACATTTTGAGTATCTAATGGCGTACTTATACCGTGTAGACATTGCCACAATTGACGATCCGATTTTAGTAGTTTGCATTGGTTGCCTGAACATTCAACTATTCAATTTTGTTTCTTGGTTACGTAGGAAATATTATTCGCTTTCACTACTTTCACCCTATTCACAACTATTCGTGTATTCATTGATATCTTTTGCATGCGTTGTTTGCGATTACAAATCCTTTTATTTTTCATCATGTTCATCATGTTTGTCTTGGTAGAGAAGTTGATTTTAAGCTAACAATTGAATATAATCAGTTAATGCACGGTATTGAGTTCTACAGATTACTCAATGAAATGAAAAACTTTTTTACCGCTGTACCTACAAATTAACATCTTATTGACCGATTTCTAGTATTACCCATCTTTTCCACATCTGTTTGCTTTTGCTTAGATTAAATGATCTTTCGTAAACTATTTTGTAATTACGCCACATTCAAACCAGCCGTTTTATAAGTGCTGCATTGAATTTACACCCATTCTAGTTTTGACGGATGTGAGGTGCACCAAATTCTAAAAAAAAGAAGCTTTAGCGATACGCTTAGATGTCAATGGACGTAAGTGTAAAAATTTGTTGGATTAATCTTATTAGTTCATTAGCTTAACTATGACGTTTTAAGGATATTTCTATAACTGGTCGAGATATAGAATATTTTTTAATACAAATATATTTTTTCACGCCCTGCGTTGTTAAAGAGGAATTTCAGTTTACGGTCTGTAATAAACTCAAAAGGGTTAGGTCAGCATAACGGACGGGTCTTATATTGAAGAAAGAGGGGCTCGCTCGCGATAGTCAAATAATAGTAGATACGGTGCAAAACTGTTGTTATTGTGATGGGATTTGCCAGTTATTCATTAGCCACTGATGTAATACAAAACATTCCACCATAAACACCTGTCTCTCGGCGTCAGAGATTCAACTTACCTCGCCTCTTTATTTTCCTTGAAAATGTTATTTAGCTTCAATGAAAATGCGAACTACATTTCGCTTAACAATAAGTGCTGAGACTCGGAATAAATTACAGTTAAAAATACACGTGTAACATCAAACGAAATGGAATCTACACTCGACGCAGCGAACAAATAGAGTAGAGTATGCAACCCCAATTAGCAATTACGGTGTTTTTTAGATTAGCATTTTAATAAGAATTAATTGAGGATCAAATCTTGTCTGTCAACGTATCTGTTCTTGATAATTACTTTATTTGTTCGTTATATTTCGCTGTTGTAATTGTTCCTATTACATCCTTTTACGTTATATTATGTTATTTTCAAATTACTTGTGCACAAATGGCATGCTTTGTGAGTTGCTCCAAGTTTCTGTTTGTCTCATAACCTGGAGAGATGATTTAATGTCAGTTGAAATTATGCTTAACTATAAGTTTTTAGTGATTATTATTAAAATTGTGATCCAGCCAGCTTTGCAATATGTCATTTGGGTTGCATACGCTACTCTTTTTGTTCGTTTTACCGAGTATAGGAAGCCAGCTTTGATTACTTGATGACAATTCAGCCGATGGCAAATAGCGATCTAAACAAGTCACTTCCAAGTACAGATCCTTTAAGCGATCACTCCTTAAAATATTCCACACATGCATCTTAATTATTATTATAATAAAAATCTGGTGTGATACACTCACACAACTTCCTTTTACAGTGATCTTATAATTAGTCAAAAATTTCATTTTTAATTTTTAACCATTTGTTAAAAATTTTCAAAAAATACAAATTCTACAAAAACGGTACAAAATCGAGTGTTAGTTGAAGAGACAAATTGTTTCTAGAATTTTAAGGTATTTTCAAAAATGTAATAATATACCGGGTGTTTTATTTAAAATAGGAGTTAATAAAAAAAATAGAAAAAATAACAAAAGAAACGTACTTTAGAAGTATTCAACTGGAAAATCACCTATCTCACATCAATACACATTAAAAGTGTAAGAGAAATGTAAAATTTAAAAAAAATCGTTAGAGCCGTTTTTGAGAAAATCGAAAAAAACTGAAAAATCACAAGAGTAAACACCTACTTCCGGTTATGCGATTTTCTTCAAAAGCTTGCTGTCTCATCTACATAGTACACAAAACTTATATATGAAGTTTCAACGCCATACCTCTTTTCGTTTGTGAGATATTCTGTTCACAGACAGACAGACACACAGACAGACACACAGAGAGACACACAGACCAATGAAAAAAAATATGTTTTTTGGGATCAGGGGACTCTAAAACGTGAAGATCTGTTGAAAACTCAATTTCGAATTTTTGGGGTGAATCCAATACTTCCTTTATAGTAAAAGGAAGTAAAAATTTGCGAGAAGACACAAATGCGTTATTAAGACAATAACGTAGGTTTACTTAACTCAAAGCATTGATTCGGAAATTGGGGTTACGACGGGGGCTGTGTGAAGTATATTTGGACAACACCGTAAAGGAAGAGGGTGGAAGTAGAGCTTATCTGAGCGATCAAGAATTTATACAGAAAGGACATACATTACATAAGAACTCATAGTTGTATCTCGGAGGCATTTATACAAATTCTATCTGGGGGTAAGACTGGGCAGTGTGCTTAACACATTATTAACATCTAATTTGGTGACGAAAGAAGTGTTCGTAGAAACCAAAGAAGTAACGATAAATGATAAAGTTGGAATCCTAATAGGTAGCCAGTATTTGTCTTAGATTTGACGGAGTTTAGAAGTGCGAATGCAATTAGATTTCATCTAAGGATGGTAGCGTTGATATTTGCAGTATTATGTTTGTTATTATACGAAATGGTTTGCATAAGTACAAAGTTTTATGAGCATTATAGTGGTTAGAAAGTTAGGACCAGAATGGCAAAGTAACTGAAGGGTATAGGAATGCAGTACGAGGATTAGAAACGTTGCAAGAAGCAACCGACAAGAAATATTGCAAAAGGGCAATCTACGAATAGCAAAGAAATTGAACGAACGACATTATTAAATGCATAACAAACTACAGAACATAACAGTGCGGTTATAAAACACAGTGAAAAAGCAGAGTATTAAGTGTAGTGCATTATAACCTAACAAAAACATTTATTTAGCCTGTACGAATTAAAGATGTTACCAAAACTTTATTCTATAAGTTAATTTTAGAAAGCAAACCTCATTTCCTTTAAACATTTGTGATGAATGTTGCTTAGTAACGAGATTGTCTTTTGTTTAACAACCACAAAAGAAAGCCTTTAAATTGTCCAAATTGTTAAGATTGTTCTACGTTCGCTCCCAGAAAAGTTTAATTTTTGTTAATACAACACATTCATTTAGTCTAAGTGTTGGTTTTATTTAATAACAAAAGTTTTAGGCACAATTTGAACCAGTCTTCAAGAGGTGTGCTTATTCGTCGTCGACAAAATCTCGGCAGGTGCAATCCAAGTTTGGGCTACGTTGGGGAGTCGATACCACCTGCAGCAGCTAGTTGGAGCCAAGTTTGGTACCTTCAATGCCTACAGGAGTCCTCTACGCAGAACTTCGTGCAGAAATTCTAGGCACCAGGGCAGCAGCAGCTGCAAAAACGCCTTGGCGTCCCCTGAGAAGTGCGACCAGCATCGGAAGGATCTGCAAACCTGGTATTTTTAGAAATTTTTAACGTCCAGAGGCTATTTATTTCGCTGAGGCCTGTAATATTGGAGTTTTCACTACGTATTGCCGCAGTTCTCGATTATTCAGTCCATCTCAGAATGTCGGAATGGACGAGGCGTCACTAGAATTTTCAGAAATTTTTAGGAGGTTCTGTCCATTTGTTTGCAAGCCAGAACAATTGATGTTGGCGGTACATTTTACGTCACGCTAGAACAAAAGCCGTTAGTACTGTTGCTATACGAGAATAATTATTGCTTACCTGAGGTGTTTTACTGATTGGCATTGATTTAAATCAATTACTGCTATTTATATGAGTGCACACCGCATTGTCTTCCACGTCAATTTTTGAGGTTAGCTATTTCAGATTCAGTTTTGGTGCGTTCGCAGATGAAATTTGGGTTAAATTGGAGCTACCGAAAATTAGTTTACACTACCCAGTATTTCTAATTTTACGAACTCTCCTGACAGAGAGTACTTATGTTCACCGGAGCAAAGCCGAATATTATTGCATATAATTAAAATAAAATAACAAAATCGTTCAATTTTGTATTAAAATATTTGTACATTTTAATAAGCCTAAGATCATGCACAACCACTTTTTTTTATTAAAGGCAAATTCGTCTAAGTAGGGGCCCTATTTTATAGTAATATATCAAGGATAAAACAAAAAAGGACTTTTAAGTTTATATATAGAACAACACTACATGGGAGAGAACCACGTTGAAGACCATGACAAAAGCGTGACGATGTGCTATAGAAAAATTCTCAGTAGCATGTAAATAATCAAAGGAGAAGGCAGAAAAAAAGGAAAGACAGGAGAAACTGGAAGAACATTTGCATGTTATAAACTCGAAATCGAAAGGTGCAAAAGTTGACGAACCTTTGTCTTATTATTCGATTGAATTGGATAAAATTTGGTCATACATTAGGGATAAAATCTATTTAGCGCGAAAACCTTAGATGCCAACTAGATAAGAGTTAGTTTATAAATTAATTCAGCTTCGTTAATTTATTTGATTTCATAATAGTAGCACATTTCGTAAAATAAATTCAAGTTTCCCTTAGCACAGTACTTATATTACTGTATGATACAAAAGAGAGTATGATTAGCAAGATTAGCAAGGAACTGACTCCAACTACGATTCTATTCAATTGATAAGATATTTGAATGTAGACTTCGAGGCTGTAAACAAAAGGCTATTGTAATTTTTTGATACATATTTCAGTTCCAGTTGTTCTTTGAAATCATACATGTAACTTTCTGCAGGAAAATTACTGAAATTTAAAGTTTTCTACGTTTTAATGGAAATGTCTTTCAACCGACGTTTCAATAGTAACCTGCATATGTAAGGAGAAAAAGACAGGGTCGTGCATCTTCGCAAGCGAAAAGAATGGAATCGGTGCTAGTCCCAGCTGAATTTCAGAACCCATTTGTCAGCGCCAATGCAGGTTTTTACTTGATGAGCGTTTCTAATATTTTGCTACAGTTTGCAGCATGAACCGAAGAAATTGGGTATTAATCATGTATCGGAAATTCCTGACAGCGTATATTTTTGTTTAATATCTGTATTTTCGAGTCCGGGCGGCGCTTTGCGTATCGCGCTATCACCCCTCTTTTATTTAATTTATTAGATTGATTTGGGAAGCCTTCAATCGTAAAGTTCTACAGGCTTTAGAGACTTTCGAACGCTCCAGCTGGTCTGTTTACGGGCCATTTGTAGGTGCAGATTCTTGGCTGAAAATACGGTTTAGTTAAATGTTGGTTAATTTGGCATTATTTTGGGGTTTAATGGGGCAATCAGTGGGAATTTTAGTAATAACGTAAAGGCGAGGAAGCTCGGCGCGGTCCAGAGTTATGATTGTAAGGAAAACTACTCGAGGAAATATTGTTTCAGTCGTGCCGTCATGACCGTAATCCTACATTGAAATGGGGATGTTTGTCTGATTTACGACCATATTAATAGTGAAACGGAAACCTTCGTAAAGCTTTCGGCAACCAGAAAACTTCGTACTGACTGTCTTACTGCAATAATGGTAATTTTATTGTCTAGTAGTTAGCTTTATTTCAGACAAAACTAGAGAATTACATTTAGTTTGTAATTATAAATAATAAATAAATTTGCTTTTCAAATCCTTTTAAATAATTTGTTGCATTCTAGAAGTTAATCACATTATATAAACTCATTGTCACCCGCTACAGAATGTTGGAAGGAGAACATTATTATTTTACCATTGTGCATTAAAAACACCTTTAAGTTGCAGCAGTTGTTAACCTCTACTGAGAAGTAAAGATAAATGATGCTATTTCTACCAAAATCTTCAGGTTGAACCAGAACAAATAGTATATCCTGTAACTACTTTAGTAGGAAAAGTGATACATTTCTGGCCGACTGTGGAAATTTCTCACGAGGCTTTAGCCCAGTCAAGCAACCATATGAGACCGGGAAGTTCACTTTTCCTATGAGCTACACATTCTATCTTTCTTCGATGAAAATAAACGCGAGATTAATAATTTTATTGTTGTGCTACAATAAATTATTTTCGGCCTAGACTGAAAAAGTACCAGTACCTGTACATTTTCGTATTGTGATTGCTCATTATCTAGCAATGGCATAAGCATACCGAGATTATGCACTTTGCGGCCGGAAAACATGCCGCAAAAGTGTATTTTTTCCTCGAATTCGAAAAGAAACGTTTTCCTGAAATCGCCAAGAAAGCGGGTCATATCAAAACCAAGTTTAATCATGAAAGTGTCACTTGGCAGGACTAGTAACTTTTGAGAATTTTGTTTACTTTACTTTACCCAGGTGACCGGTCTTTCACCGTGCGTCTTAATGCTATAGAATATCAGCGATTTCAGACGTACTCGGACTCGTTGCGTTTTCGTATTCTTCAACGAGCTTTCTCATCTGAAATGTATCATTTTCATGCCTTGTAATGTAATATACTATTTATTACCTTAGAGTTGAGTCATATAACGAGAGAGAATTGACACAACATACAATGGAATTTTACCAGAGAGCTAATAGCTATAGTTGCAATGTAAGAATTTGATAGAGCTTGTTTAGCATTTAGTTATAAGTATTAAGGCTTCATTCGATAGGAAATGCACTTAGTAAAAGGATCTGTTAGAATTAGAGCACATTATGTATGTTGCCTGTTATTAAAAAGGGTTGTTGTTAAACAAGAGTAAAGTGGAGTGAATTGACTTTGTTTTGTCAAGCAATTTTATGTAAAATTTGGAACAAGTAATTGCAACCTATCTACCGAAGCTGTGGAGAATAGCAAAGACTTCCTGTAGTCTACTACTGTCTTATTTGTAGATTATATTGCAACAATATTGCATTGTGTATTACTTATCTTTCGTAAATTGTGAAAGTTATCTTCTATATATCAAAACTTAAATAGTTTTTATAGAAACATCATATTGATTGTGAATTAATTATGCTTTATTATTATTATATTTTATTCTAGTTCAGTAATTATTTAAAACAAAAGACCTCTCGTCCAGGTTGTTTAATGCAATTAAATGTTGGCAATAGATAACTTTGAAATGAATTGATTACTGTTCCGTTTTAATTAACTGCTAAGGTAAATTTCTTTAGTGACAGTTGTGATTAGACGATGCTATTAGTCTGATTATTATTGTTTATTTTTTGTAGATCTGACTTGTTTCATATTAGCTTTGCTCTTCACATTATAATTGTGTGCTAACCTTTTATGCTAACAATTTTCACGTCGGTGGTTATAGGACAGCTTGGCGCCCACTTATGGCAAGATCTATTGCAGTACCAACTTTTTTCACCAAATTTGCTGATGCGGGCATTCCCAGGTGACTGGTAATAAAAAAAACGGAACGAATTAGTGCCACTTTAATATTGACCTTTTAGAATTGGTTGGCAAGTTCTAATTTAATTTTTAACAGTGTATTTTCCAATATAAATAGGTTACATTGAAAAATACGTCCCTTTTTTATAGTAAAATAAATTTTTGTTAAGCATCTGATTTGCGTACCGTCCATTTTCATAGCAACCGCCTAAATGTGACATTTAAAATTTATGAGTATAACATTTATAGAACTTTATAAATAACTAATTACATAAAATAACAAACGACGTAAGGGATTGGACCGTGTCATTATTGAGGTCGAAGAACTCAATGTTTCACCTACATCAAGAGACAAATCAAAAGAGCACGGTGATGAAGGTCCTTATGGAAGTTGGGAAACGTTGAGTTCTTCGACCTCAATAATGAAACGGTCCAATCCCGGAAGTTGTTTGTTACTTAATGAAAATGGCCGTGCAAACCTCCAAAATCAACTAATTACATAATTAGAACATACATTTTTCTTATAGCTAACACTTAATTTTCCAAGTACAGTCTAAACCGAGTCTCCTGGTCACCTATCTGTTTAGTCGTAGCACTTCAAGATTATTTACAAATTTACACAGTTACGTAATACACTGTTATTTAAGTCCATAGTCATGTTCTACATGCAACTTATACCTGCACACATCCTTATTAATCTTCTTATCACCAAAGTTTGAACTATTGTTTCTTCGAAAGGGTTACCCCAACTATGTTCCATTAACAGGCTCTACCGTTTTCATTTTCTCACGTCAAGCTGCTGTACTTCATAATCGCCTGGCTTCGTCCAAGTGCCTATTTAATTCTCTTTTTGTGTTTTAACACTTTGTTTACACGTATAATGTTACTTTCTTATTTGTTATAAGCTTCATTAATTGCATTCTCTTTAGAAACTCTACAACTGTTTGTTAACGAGCGTAATGTTTCGTCGAAATACCCACTAATGTTATTAGAATGAACAGAAAACCACGTGCCTACATTGTCACCTTCCAATAACAACTATTTGAAATTATGTGTAATTTTTTTTATTTATTAATTACCAGACACATAACATAACGTTGATACATGGCCGCCAAGGAGTAACCGCGTTTGCTTCTGCTGTGGTAATATATTGCTAAAGGTGGATATAATAAGTGACATTGAGTTAAAATTGTGGTGCAGATTGTCTCACTAGTGGTTGTGCTCTATCTACACAAAAAGATGGGCCTCATACGTGCAAATAAAATGGAGATTAACAGTTTATAACAAAGATCGCAGATAAAGTTTTTGAAAATCTGAGTGCTAAATTTAAGGAATTTAAAAACGATTGTAACAGTTGAGTATCAAAGGTAGCTAAATCATGCGAAGAAAATGTTGACACTATAGAACAATATTCAAGGAGAAATAATGTGCTAATTTTTGAAGTGCCTGAAACGGAGAAAGAAGATCTAGAAGAAAAAATAATAGAGTTGTGTAAGAAGAAAGTCAATATAACCATTAAACCTGAATATATCGACCGCTGTCACCGTCTGGGCTTCCTACAAGAAGGAAAAAATCGTCCTGCTATTATCAAGTTTGTCAGCTACAAATATCGCAGCTATGTAATGAGTAACAGAAGAAACTTCGCAGGTTCCAAAATTGTGAGAAGATCTTACAAAAAAGAGGTACGAACTTTTAAAATACACTGCTAATCAATTTGGTTTTCGGAACGTATGGTCAGCGGATGGGTCGATTAAGGTTAAACTCAGGAAATGTGGTCGGCTAAAGATACCCAAGCTTGCAACGATATCGCGTTAACAAATCAAACTGTTTCTTGAAATTTTATTTTTAAATTTTATATTGAATAATCCTTATGTTTATCTTAATACTTATATTTAATTTCTCGATTTTTTGTTCATATAAGATATAGTCACATATAACAGATACTTTATTAGTAGCTTCAGCGTACTTATGCGAACGTTTTGTCCGTCCGTCTGTCTGTCTGTCTGTCTGCCTGTCTGTCTGGATCGCCTGTAACTTTCGAACGGCTACAGATATCGAAATTTTGAAAGGGGGCAAAGTTGTTGCTAAGGTCCCGAGCACCTTCATGCGCTATTTGGTTTTGGCGAAAGGTGCCGATTTTCCACTTTGCAAAATTTCCAAGCATTGTAGCACAGTGGCGGCCTGTCCACTTGGCGCCATCTACAGAACTTCGGTGGTCACGTTTTGAACTACACATTCTAGGTGCACTATAATTCCACTTGGCGCCATCTACAGAAGTTCGGTGGTCACGTTTTGAACTACACATTCTGGGTGCACTATAATACTTAATGTTTTCGCAGTGCTGAAGCTACTCTTTAGATCTGTACTTGAGCAGTTTATTTTGATAATGCACCTACGTTATTATTACTATTTTATGTTATTATTCCTTTTCTATTTGTAAGCCTTGTGCAGAGGCACGCTATTAAGAATTGTGGTTTGGTTGTTGGTTTTTAAACAACTGCAGTAGTCAGGCGTTTATTTTTATTTTTATATATGCTGCTTTAATTTAATTTTAGTGGAATACAGGTTTAATTTTGCACATGTAAATATTCGTTCTTTAGTACAGAGTATTGATGATGTGAGAGATCAGGTTGCGGATAATAAATATGATATACTAGGAATTAGCGAAACTTGGTTGAAAGATGATGTAACAGATAATAGTATTCATATTCCAGGGTATGAAATACTAGGTAAAGATAGAGTACACAAAGGTGGAGGAGGGTTGGCTTTTTATATCTTGAATTCTTTCGAAGTGCACGTTATACCTACATGCTATTTGATAGAACAGTTGTGGATCAGACTTAAAATTAATAGAAAACAATATATCTTTGGAGTTGTTTATAGGCCTCACTCAGTGAGTTGCAACACCTTTTAAGCGAATTTGATAATACTTTATCCTTTTTAGTAGGAGATTGCGAGGAATTGTTCTGTACTGTAGACTTTAATATAAATTTTCTTGATCTAGCTGATACAGAAACAACTCATTTACGGTCTTTACTGGAAGGTTATAATTTAAAGCAAATAATGATAGCCCAACAAGAGTTACTTCTGCTACTGCCGCAGTCATAGATATGATAATAATTCTAAATAATAAAGTGGTGACCGGCTGTGGTACGACGCATTTGAACTTAACAGATCATCAAATAGTTTATTGCATAATATCACTTGATATCAGGGTATCAAAGAGCCACTATAAAATGTATCGTTCTTTCAAGCATTTTGACGAAAACAGTTTTATATCAGATTTGATGTCAATATCTTTCTTTGATATGGGCGATATTAATGAAAAACTTAATTATGTAACATCGATGATAAATCAACTCTTACGCGCCATATACAGTTTCTAGATTCACTAAGCCATATGCGCCCTGGCTCACTGAAAATATTAAGTGAATGATGAACCTTAGGGATAAAGCTTTGGATTTTTTTTAAGTAAAAAATAATCTCATTGGAACTACTATAAAGAACTACGTAATTATACAACGCAGGCAGTAAGAGCTGAAAAAAGCATTTTTAGAAGGCGAACTGGAAACCGCAATAGTAAAACTTTGTGGAAAAACCTAGCTAAATATAATATATATACTAAATCAAAAACTGAAATACCATTATTATTAAGGGATCCCAACAAGATTAACGATTTTTTAATGAATTCTATTCCAAGAGTAACTAAGGATATTAGCGGCACTGCAAACTTTTACAATAATAATTAACATTAATAATGGAATTCGTTATCCACATACTACCTTTAACTTTAAAGAAGTTACTGAAGAAACCATTCTACAAATTATTACCACAATTAAAACAAATTCTGCTGGCATTGATAGCCTTAATATTGGTATGATAAAGCGTTGTGTACCTCACATTTTACCGTACATACGCTATATAGTAAATTGCTGTCTAATAGAAGGAACCTTTCCGGAGGACTGGAAATTGGCCAAAAATTAATAATGCTCAGGAACACCAACATCTTCGACTAATCAGCATCTTGCCGGTACTTTAAAAAATATTGGAGAAGGTTATTGACAGTCAAATCAGAAATTATGTTAATCAGCACAATATACTTCCTGATACGCAGTCAGGCTTTAGCCCGGCATACAGCTGTAGTTCTGCTCTTCTCAATATTAGTGACGATATTTTTAGAGAAACTGACGGAAACAGATTAACAATGCTTGTTTTATTAGATTTTAGTAAAGCGTTTGATACGTTGACCCACGAGATACTTATTCCAATACTGAAATATATTAGGTTTGATGATGTCCCAATTATGTTATTTAAAAACTATTTAACGAATAGGAAGCAAATTGTTAAAATAGCTAATACCACCTTAAGTACGTTAACGTTGGAGTCAGGCGTGCCACAGGGCTCGATATTAGGACCACTACGATATACCATTTATACGTCAAACTTTGTCAAATCCATAGAATTTTGTCATTCACATCAATACGCAGATGATACTCAAATATATCTATCATTTAATGCTAGTGATGTAGCATTACCTTGTTCACGTATTAACCAAGATATCAAAAAAATTTTAGAACAATCTGGAAATCATTCACTAGTCATTAATTCCTCGAAAACCTCTGCCATACTATTTAGACCACGAAAACTTAGAAATTCTGTTTTACAAAATATCAACATCAATGTTAATAACAGCCGGTTGCTCTTGTTGACGTGGTAAAAAACTTAGGTTTAACAGTAGATAATGATTTGAAATTTACGCATCAGGTTGTACAAATTTTAAAAAAGTCTTACAGTAACTTAAAAATTTTATATCCGTATAGGCACAATTTGACCAGAAAAATCAAAACCTTATTGTGCGAGACTCTTGTACTTTCTTATCTTAATTATGGCAATGTAATATATGGACCTTGTTTAAACGTAATAGACAAAAATAGACTACAACAAGTCCAGAAGTCCTGCCTTCGTTACATCTATGGTGTGAGAAAGTAGGACGGAGTGTCACATTAACTAAAGGAAACGAGCTGGTTAAATACACATAATAGACGCTTGCACCATTCTGCTTGTATGTTTTACAAGATAATACCGGTATAACAAAATTACTTTTCGGTCTGATGTCCACAATATTAATATTCGTCGAAAAAGATTATTGACCATTCCCAAACATAAATCGGAAAAATTGAAATCGTCATTCACATACCAAATTACTGCTGTTCTTAATAAATTAAAACCGGACTCTAGATCTATAAGTCTTATAACATTAAAAAAACATCATAAGGAATCACGGTTAACCTCCCAGGTATAAGAAGCAACCCTGGTCTCGGTATTCACTTTCTAATTTGTAGTCATTGTAAAATTACTTTGAACTTCATTATCACCCAACATCACTTCTTTTTATAATATACGTACATATTATATTACTTCCTTTTACAATAAAGGAAGTATTGGATTTACCCCAAAAATTCGAAATTGAGATCTTCACGTTTTAGAGTCCCCTGAACCCAAAAAACATATTTTTTTTCATTGGTCTGCCTGTGTGTGTGTCTGTCTGTATGTCTGTGTGTCTGTGAACAGAATATCTTAAAAACGAAAAGAAGTATGGCGTTGAAACTTCATATATAAGTTTCGTGGACTGTGTAGATGCGATAGCAAGCTTTTTAAGAAAATCGCGTAACCGGAAGCAGGTGTTTACTCTTGTGATTTTTCAGTTTTTCAGTTTTTTTTCGATTTTTTTCAAAAACGGCTCTACCGATTTTTTTCAAACTTTACATTTTTATTAGATTTTGAATGTGTATTGATGTGAGATAGGTGATTTTTTCAGTTGAATACTTCTAAAATAGCTTTCTTTTATTTTTTTTTCTATTTTTTTTATTAACTCCTATTTTAAATAGAAGATCCGGTATATTATTACATTTTTTAATTCAGTTTAAAATTTTAGAGAAAATTTTTCTCTTTAACTAACGCTCTATTTTGTACCGTTTTTGCAGAATTTGTAATTTTTGAAAATTTTTGACAAATGCTTAAAAATTAAAAATCAAATTTTTGGCTAATTGTAATATCACTGTAAAAGGAAGTGTAACATCTTCATTTAGAAAAAAAACCACTATCTTATTACCATTACTCTATTAAAAAGATTAATTAAGAAGATATGGGATACAGCGATTAGTCAGAACACTCATCGAATTTAAATCCTACATCCTAGGTTTTGAGAAGTGATGGATTACAAGTCGACGAACAAAAAGACTAATCCAGAAGTTATTTTAAGAAGTCTAAACCCATGATCAAGTTTACAATAGGTACGAAAGGTATGAAGCTAACCTAAAAGGACACTATACACGCATTGTTTGAGTCTTGGACTAGCTTGTCATTTGCGGAAACGTTCCAAGATTTTAAGAAGGGTCTTGGTTTGATAAATTAAAGCAGCAAAGTTTGTATTTCTGGTGTATACAATAATTATCCAAAAATAGAAAGTTTTATTGAAGCAGACGGTTAAGTTCTTCATAAGTCGCATCCACCAACCTAATCAGGTCCACTAACTGAAACTAGAGTAGGATGGAAGATCGTGAAAAGCGTGCCTGGAGTCAAAAGTGAGAGAATCTCGATGCTCATGTTAATTTCGCTATTGATACAACTGCGGAACTTTGGATATTGGGATCTATTGAAATTGGATCGTACGGAATCAAAGGCTAAGGATGAAATAAAGCTGCTGTTTGAACAGTTTATGTAGTCGTTGAAGTGATATGGAAAAGTTAACAAAACCACAGAAATTTAATTGTACGGCCATACACTGCAACAGAACTTACCTTCCACCTCGAGGTTGTTCATCTAAATTCTTGCTGAAATATCGATTGTGGGGGATGCCATACTGGTTAAAAGTACTCTTAAACCATCGTATTTACTCTCTCGATGTAAATTCGTTGGATGAAGCCAAGATTCCAGAGAAAATAAAAGGGCAACACTAAGATAAAATGCAAAGCTTTTATTGTTCCTGAGTTTAATAGTATTTATATGAGGAGCTTAGTATAAGTGTATAAGGTGGAACGATGTTAGAATTAAAACACATTATATATGTTGCCAGGTTATCACATGATTTCATGAACAAATCGAATAGATTATAGATTACAATTTCTGTATTTGAGATCACTTAGTTGCATATTCCAATTGGAAACCATAACAATTTTGATAGTAGGTAAAATAATACATCTGTGAAACACATCAAAAGGAAAACAGTCGTAAGTTTTGTTCTATCGAAATCATGTTTTAAATATGAACAATTAAGCCGTTTGAGTTAAATATTATGTTATGCAGTAATTTCGCATTTTTGTAGTCGCATGATTGTGTGCGAAGATCTTTTCCAATGTGGAAGCACGGATAGTTCAAAAACTCGATCCATCTTTGGCGATCAACTTAACAATAACGTGCACTCAACAACCTGATATCATCAGCATGAGGCAAGATGCTGTGTAGAAACTTTCGCTTTGATGTCATTTATAGTTCTTGCCATTTGCGAAACGATATCTGTCTTCTATATTTTGCTGGGAGCAGTAAGACGAGTTTGTTGGAGCTGTCCATGGAACTGTATTGGGGCTGGAATTGATGTGTGAGCTTCTACGTTGACTATCGGTTAACATTATTCACTGAATGCCGTTTGTTATAGTGTAATTGCTCCTTAACATTGAACCAGGTCAGAACGTTGCGTTTTGCTATTGGATGGTTTTATTTCTTCTTCTTCTTCTACTTCTTCTCTTATTTAGGTTGAAATTTGTTTTTCTTCACGCATTCATCCTTATGGTGTTTTAGTTGATGTCGAAATCTAACTTTATTTATTTACATTATACTGTGTACATTATGTAAAATTTCTTGACATTTAAAAATTTAAGTCTAGTGACTTTTCATATTTCTAGCGATTTTAATCATTCTTAAGGCAACTTTTACTTACCCTGAATTTAAATAAGGTCTTTGATATTTCGTGGATTTATAATATTGATTAATTTATATCTTGTGAATGACATACATAAATTGGAATTATTCAAATCTTTTTATTATTTATTAATTTGATGGCGCTCTGGTGCAGTGACGGCCTTTATTACACTGAGCATTCGGTACTCACTCAAATTTTGACTAATCAATTATTTACCTGACAATTTTTAATTCCAGATACTTGCGTCTTACGAGATTTTGCAGTTTGGGAAAAATATCCTGTACCTTCATAAACTGCCTTTTGACTTAATTAATTCTTTCATTTTAAATTTCAAAAGTATTTACGATGGACATTTAGTCCTGTAGTAAATCAGCAATTACAGCAATTACATTTTAAATTTATTTAATTGATGAATTAATATTTTACATCAAAATAGTGTTGTTGCTTCCATATATCTAATTTTTTAATAGTATTGATTATTGGTTTGATCTTGATATTTTTAAATGTTTGAATTGTGATGATAAATGAATCTTGATTTTTTGAATATGTATAATCTGTAACCTCATTTACCTTGCGGTGTAGAGGCTGGTGCTTTATACCCTGGCATCTGGCGGTACAATGCTCAACTTGCCCCGGATTCGGGATACAGAGTTGGAGCGCGCCTTTGGTGCTTGCGCAGCAACCATTGTGTGAGTTGCGTGTATTGGTGATGTGTTGACCATGTTACTCTATCTCTTAGGTCTGTGGTTCTGAGTAGATCGCAGTTAATTTGGTGTCCAACTGTGAATGGTCTCACTGAGCCCGATTCTAATCGCCAAGGATACGAAAACATTCCGACCCCAGCGGGATTCGAACCGAGGACTTGCTTAATGCAAGCCTGGCGCTTACCCATCTGCGCCACGCAGCTTCTTTTTTTGAATATTGAATATTTAATAACAAATACATTTTTATTTTGATCCCGACATTTCTCCCTTGTTGTGTGCTAACTAATGAGGTTGATAAATTCGGTTCAACTTTCTACTTCATTGTCTTCTCGGTTTTGTTTTATAGGTATTTCAGCTTTTTGACAAAATAATTCGGCTACAGTGACAATTGTTCCGGAACATTGGATCGGGCGCCTTAAAAAGCATATCTGGTATATCACGAACAAACACTCACACCCACATTTATACCAACGAACGTTGTAAACCCTGGACACATTTAGTAACGTTAAATATTATTTTTAGGTATCGTTACCGTAATGCATTACAAATATATTGCTATGATATTTTACCCGCAGCAATTCTGTTTAGGGATGCCAGATGAAACGTTAAATAAAATTTGTTTAAACTACGAAAAAACAGGATTGATTATAATTTAATTGTTAACAATTAATAGTGGCTAATACAAATTACGTGTATAAAAAACAAGGATTTATATGTTATAATAATCATAATATGGGTTTTGAAGTGAATATATTCAACTAATAAATGAAACAAGATGCATTTGAGATGTCATGCTGTAAAAAAATCATGCTTACAGAGAAGTATTGGCTTAGCGAATGATGATTTTACATTTAGTTAACTTAAAAATAGAAATATATTATCATTTAACCTAATGCTAATTGATACGATCTTTTAAAGATGTTTTTAAAAATCTTCTCAAAATAGCGTTTACATTTGTACAGAAGGCGTATAATCGAACTTAAGAACAAACTGCAAAGGTATGTCATTGATACGGAGTTAGAACATTATGTATGTGGACTAAAATTCTGATCGAACAGCTGCTTCGTTTAAACTCTCAAAATATGACACTTGTTATTAATATGATAATTTAGAAATCTTCTTTGTACATATCAAAATTAATTTAAAATGATGTAACAAGGATACAAGTTAAACAAATAATAAAAATTTTGCTCTGGGGCACCACCAACAAATTTGTTGTTGGGTCACAGGTTTTGTATAGAAAGTGCTCAGAATTAAACATTGCCCATAATCGCCGTTTTATTGTGTTGGGTGTGTCGATCTAAGTGCTCATGCTAGTAATTTTGGAGTTTTTTGGGGCGCTATCCGAATTGAAGACTTCAACTTCAACTTCATCCCGGGGCTAAATCCCATCTTTGGTGACTATTAGAGATGGTCGTAAGATGTGTACAGAAATTTGCAGTAGCCACAGGGCGGGGGGGGGGGGGGGGGCTGGCGCGTCTTGCTTTTTTGGATCCAACGGGCTGATATAAGGGCGACCAAGTGATCTAGTTGGTTGAGTTAACGGCTATTGCTATCATAGGGTCTAGAAGGTTTGGTATAATTACATGCTCAGTAAATAAATAGATTGTTTTTTACTTGATTATGAAGTATTGAATTTTATTAATATGTGTATATCAATTGGTTTAGAAGGTCTTTATAATAGCAAAGGCATTCAAAGTAATTTGAGGTTATATTGATATCAAATTTTAGTGGTATCTGATCTAATACTTTTCAACAAAGTTGACATAGGACCAATTTCTGAGATAAAGTTTTGCATGTTTCCAGAGCTAGTCATTATATAAATAAGTTTATGATTAAATTAATAAAAAGGGCGCAATATCTGGCTGATTAATTAAACAATAACTAAAGAATCAAATAGTCGAGTTTTTGAGTTGCTAATAGAATTAAACAAAAATTTTAACGTTATTATGTACTATGCGTTGGGCATAAAAGTTCAATTTGTATTTTATTATTACAAATTAATAATAATAGTCCATTCTTCACTACAGTATGTATTTTTGAAGAATAAGGAAATATCAACTAAATGTATTAAGTATTAAAGTCTTCCTGTAGTCTACTCTTGCTTTACTTGTAAATGATATTTTAGTGAAGTTATAGTACGGTTAGAACTAATTAGAGAAAGCGAAATAGTTTTACAATAATGTCTTATTTAGTCCAATACATCACTTTCCAATTTCAATTTTGGATTGCACTACAGTTCTTGTATCAGTAATGGTTTTCGGCTTAGTGACTCTTTCAAAATTCTGCGTATTAGCAATAGCAATGTTTAAATATCTTCTAGATTACTTATATGAACTAAATAAAACATGAGGAGTTCCGGAGGTCATTTTTTACGTAATGATAAGAGGATTTTCTAAAACGTGACCTATAGTTCATAACATGGCGCAAGAATCTCACAGTTTAACCAACCAAATATGCAAACTAATTTCAATTGTATGTGATTATAATACTGGCCTAACGAGTTTCGAAAATGCAGAGCTCAACAAAATTTTAAAAAAATACAACTGCACAACTTTTAATAACATTGTTTTTATTAAAAGTCACTAATAGAAGAAGCTACGGTAGTTTTCAGTTGGGATGCAATTATTAACGTTCTTTTTCTTTGAATACTGATCTTTTGGGTAGAGTAATAAGCTCACACATAAACATATTCGCATAACTGTGGAGGAGCTTGGTTCATCTTCTTCCTACAAATTCGAAGTCCATTCTTATTAGGAATATGTTGCGATACTTGCAGTAAATATCATGTCAAATTTAGAAGTAAAATAGGTAATATTTAATCATTTCGGAAATGTGTACAGTTCTTCCCATTAGTAACCTCGAGTACTTGGCATAGTTTCATACAAAATAGTAGAACATTTGAGATTAAAATGTTTTTAATACAACAATGACTTCTGGTGGTTGAAAAAAGCTCAGTGACGCAGTGGAAAAACTCTGGACGATGGAAACTTTTGGGGTGAAAAGATTTTTTCAAAAATGCGTTTACGGTGTGAGGTTTGCGTGTGACCGTGTGAAGCTATGAATAGTTTAATTATAATAAATAATTCTGTCTGCAAAGTGGTCGTCTATAAGTTTACGAAAACGCATACTCTATGCAAGTATACACGATTACAACTGCGGAAGACAACGAAAAACTACGGTAGAGGACACGTTTCCCAAGAACATGAGGCAACGCAAGGTATATGATGTTGCTTTGACGAATTTCAAGATATTGCCAATTACACTAACAATTTTATATGAGCCCGTTCTTTTCCTTAAATTTGATAACTAAAGACAGTAATAAAAAATAATACACACGAATTACACTCCTGTTTTAGATATACAGTGGATTTGGAAAAGAAATTTTCTCTGCGACAAACACTCTTAATTAACCCTAATGAAAAGATAAACAGAAATCCGAAGCAAACGAAAGGAAGGACTAATGAATCTAAATATGAATTCAATAGTGGCGGGCAGCCCTTAAAAAAGAGAATCAGCGCAGATTGGGTCATCTTAAGAAAAGCCATTTACGTACCCTCGAGTAATAAGATGGCACGTGCAGATTAACACGAGCATTTAAATGCTGCGAATTCCCTTTTGCGAGCCAATTACTTTGGGTATAGGAATTTAGTTAATTTAGGGGCTTAGACAATATGTCAGCTACGTAAAGATAAGCTTGTTTAGCAATTCATTTGCGCTAGATAATTTAGACCGCAAGGACCCCGTTGGAATTAAGACTACTTTAACCTGCCTTGTACTTCGCTCTTCGTTTTTGCTTGCATTTGAACTATTAATGGCTAGCATTGGAACTATTAATGGCTAGCATTGAGAGCAGATTTGTGAGCATCAAAATATTCACAACAAATCAATAACAATCTAAGATGGCATCTGCTTTTAATAGAGAATTTAAAAGAAAGCTATCTCCTTGTCAATTGAGGACTACAGTTTTACTGTAAATCCCCTACTCCACTTTTCAATTTTTTTATAATTTGAGAAATAAGTCGGTCTTTGTTAAATGTAACAACGTAAGTACTTCAAAGCAAAATTCTAAGTAATGGACCAGTTGTACTTGATAACAGAACACAATGGAAGAACAGATATAATGTTTGAAGCCAGTGGCTGCTTACGTTTGGGGCATTTTAGACAAATGCATATTCATGCTAATATGCCCATTAAATTCTTTTAAATCTATAACTACCTTGCGTTGATGTAGTGGGTATACATTAGTGGATGAAGGGCACAACATAGTGTTCAATGTGTTCATGTTTGTTACGGAAGCGCATAGTGTCAGAGCTTTGGTTTCGAATTTATTTAAGCTTGGAATCTTCAACAGTATGCATGCTCTTTTCCTTTAAATAACCTCATCTATCATTGCCTTACCTAACCTTACTTATTTTCGCTGTCTAATTACATTTATACACCTTCTTCTGTGTGTACATATATACAAGGTCTGTATAAATTAGGATTAAAGCTCTACGTACCGCCACTTCACAGAAAATTATGAGAAGAAAGTATTAATACAAAAATCCTGGACTGGTCCTCACTTGGCTACACGCAGTCATCAAGGTTGCAACTTTTAGTAAATAAATTATCACTCCATACAAATATCAGTGCTTTTAACTATTCATTTGTAACATGTTATTGTTTTGTTCTCTGAATGTCATTTTGTGGCAGTGGTCTATTATGATATGTTTTTCGGGCTGATGGCCTAGTGGTTAGAGTGGCAGACTAGCGATCAGCGGTCCCGGGTTCAAACCCCGGGGGAGGCACAAATTTACGTAGGAAAACGTATAATATCAGTCCTTCTCAGGACTAACCAAGAACACCTGAAGACGGGAGTAGATCAAAACTCCCGAAACGTTGTGTGATTTACACCCTAGACAGTGGAAAAAGTCCGAAAAACATATCATGTTATTGTTTAATACTAAAAATAATGTGTTTGTTCGTCTACAAAAATTGATATATTGTAATGATACCCCACTTGTATGACGATAATTTGTATATTATAATAATTAAAATAAATAGGATATCACAACAAATAGAAAGTAGTTTTAATAAGAATTATTTTGTTGAATCTCAAGACTTATCAAAAATGTTCTAAATTGTATTATTAATTGCAAAAATAAATGGACTATTGCAATTTTCATATTTTACTTATTGGCAACTAAATTCAAAATTACTTGTCCGGCTAGCATGTGAGAAGAGACATCTACAAGGGTTGGATTGTAACACACAGTATGACTGTTACTCTTATATAGCAAATGTCCACTTTCTAACGAGCGACAGTTAACCTCTAAAATGAATGGTAAACAGAGCTGATCGAAAACCCAAAATTCAGCGCAAGTTCATAGCATATCGACCAACAATTAGTAAATCCACCTGAGGTAATCAAAAACAATGCAAAATAAGGAATGAAGTAGTTTGGGCTAACCTGTATTACGTCATAGGTGACGCTAACTCGCAACGGTTTTACTTCCTGCTTCACGAATCCACGTCCGTCCACCGCAAAACCAAGGGACGCCAAGCTTGTAATTTCTTTCTGGAACTCACCCTGCGGCTGCAACCTGTCCCTGGACCTCGCAGGATGCCTGCCCTAGCTGGGCCACGATGCTGTAAGCTTTTCAGAGCCCCCTGATGTTTCAAATTGAGCTCTAAAGTGAACCTCGTACATGGAGAACACTTCTTAGGGACGCCACGCTCGCAATTTCTTCCTGGAATGCTTTTCGCTGCTGAAGGCTACGTGTATGCCACAAGGAAGGCCCAATCTACACGCTGCATACTGGTATTTGTTTGCCGTTGCCCGTCGAACTCAAATGAGCGTAACTTGGGGATCACTTCCCTCTTGGATAACACTTTATAACTTTGTGAAAATTCGCACAAATGGACTCTGCACACTGGTGATTAGATAAAACCAACAACTGGCACAAAATAATAGCTTTTAATGTAAATAACTAATTCAATTTTAGGGAGCCAATCTTCTGGCTTGGCTTCGCTAATAAACAATGATAATTGAGCATCTAGTGTTTTAGCAACATGTTACAATTGTTTTCAAGTAAGTTTACGCAATGTCTTTCCTTAATAACTAAATGGTTTTTGCATACATGTCATTTCCGGAATACAGCAACCTTACCTTGTTTGTTTTTATACTTGATGTTTAATTAAACACTGCCCCACAAGTTTATTTAGCACTGCACTGTAGTTTTTCCTGTATTGTTAGGTTTCCTGCCAATACTCTTTGCGTCTATGTCTGCTTACACCGCTTTCTAACCTCTCAGTTGCATTACCGATTGCTGGCGTAATGAAATGAACACTAAATGCTGCATAAAACTTTTGTAACGTTTCGAAACACCTTTGTATCTAAGAAAATTCACAGTATTGTCTTGACGTTACAATATTAACCTGTCAGTCATCATAGATTAGATGCACTTGCCATAACCAGTATCAATATTGAATAATAAGCTGAACGGAACCCTGCCGATACTGTTCTATTCAAATACTAACATCTGTTAATTAAATTACAGTTATTGCTAATTACGTCTTGTATAATTATTAAGGTTTAATAATGACTTTACAATGCACAGATTAAAAAACCTGGGCCTATTTGAATCGTTCTTTCATTTTCTTACGTTAATTATGCAACCAGAATTGCTGTAAGCATTATACCATTATAATATACTGCTATCATAGAAGCTTTTACACAAGCAATAATTACAGCATCGATAACACAATTATAAATGTATCTACATCTCCTGCAAGTAATATTTAGCACCTATATTCTTCGTTAAATATCATTAAGTAAACACTACAAAGAGGATTCTGCCTCATACCATCTTTTTTTTGTTAAAATAATTAAAAAGCGCCGACAATGTCGAGCTGCATTCACATCGTTTATGTAAGTTCGAGGAGTACAGGATGGTTTGCATAAAAGTAAAGTTTTATTTGGAAAATCCAACTGTAATTCGTTGTATGCTTAATGAGCCAATTCCACAAAAAAAACCTCGAACAGAAAATATTGTTTTACAAATGGCAATAACTTGAGTTAAGTGATGTGAACACCACGCTTAGTGAAGTGGGTCCGTAACAAACAATAAAATTAGTGAACTACACACTGGAACATACGTTTCTGTTGTGCTCCAAAAGGTACGTTTTACATTCTCAACTGATGTAGCAACGTCGTGCTCCTCAGACAGGCCTCAGGTGTGGTTTTTATGAAGACCACAGTGTATCTGGAAGGTTTGGATCTTGTCAAAACCGATTTTTCTTTGCAGGCTGGCTTCATGGCACAAATGGAATTCCTACAGCAGGGCAGATCTTCAAGGTGGACCAAATTGGGCCCTACAGACATGAGCAGTAGAACAAACTTCATTAAATTTGCTTTAATATATAAATATATCAAATTGTCAGATTTTGTATAATTTATAATTCGCTGCTGAACAAACATTACACATGTACAAAGACCTAATTGTTCCACATTAATATCAAGACAACATTGTGTTTTACTTGTATATTTTAGTTGCTACGGTTTTTGAACAAAGTCTGTCAGATATTTACTGTAATTTGAAAAAGGTGTCAAATATACGTTATAGTTTTTGATATTGATTTTACAGTGAAAGCTAAGTTACTTGTAACAAAGTTGGGTTCATTATAAAACCCGCACATTGTTTGGTCCTTTGAGTAAGTTTTTGAACCAAGATATGGATAATCTGGAACGAAGTAGAAGAAAGGGAGCAGGAGTAAACAAAAGCCTATCGGCAGACTTTCAGTGGCCAGAAGGATTTGGAAGAGGGGTTAGTGAAATGGAGAATCCCCAGAAAAATGGAAACCATTTCACTACTGAAAGGAAGGAAACCTCGGAAAAATCAAAACTCTCCAAGTCTGCTGTAAGTTTGAAGTCCCATACTAGTACCAGAGTCCGCCAGAAGAAACTGAACTATGAAACTGAAAAAAAGAGGCAAGAAATTGAATTAGAAAAAGTAAAATTAGAAAATCAACTTCGACTTCTTCAACTCGAACATGAACTTCATGAAGAGGAAATTCGGGATGTGGAAGGAGAAATACGGAGCAAAGAATTGGGATTAGAAGACGTCCAGCCAAGCCTGTCCAGGGTCCAGGAATGGGTGAATAAATCAAAAGAGAATGGCAGCAATTGGAATGGATCGAATGTTTATCCAAGCATATCCAAAGCGCATATGCAAGATTTGCAAGGTAATCTTACACGGAAAGAAGATCCCTCAGGTGAGCCATCTAATGATTTCATCGAGCCAGGGGAGAATAGATGTAATGAGATGAATATCAGTCAGGTTAATGTAGGTAATAATCAATCAAATGACATCCAGTTGTTGTGTCAGACTATAAATAATCTTCTGAAACAAACAAACACAGGTTCTAACGATCAGTTCCAGAATAAAATTTTGGCACGGCAAATTAGTGATAAAGATTTCCCAATTTTCTATGGAGATCCTGCAGAATGGCCTCTATTTTTTGAACAGTATGAAAGGGTTTGCAAAATGTGTTCATTCAGTCAGGAAGAGATTATGATAAAACTCAGAAAGTGTTTGAGAGGGGAAGCAAAATCTGCCGTAGCAGGTATGCTGCTTGTTTCGGAAAATGTGCCAATGGTGATGGAAACGCTAAAAATGAGATTCGGCAGGCCTGATATCATCATTGAAGTTATTATATCCAAAATCAACTGCATTCCATTCATGAAAGAGATAAGTTTAGACAAATTAATTATTTTCTCTAATGAAGTAAGAAACTTAGTTGAAACAATGAAAAGTCTAAAGTCAACGGGACATATGAATAATCCCCAACTTCTGAAAGATCTGGCAAATAAACTACCTGACATACTGAAACTCAAATGGGGTGAATTTATTTTCAGTAGGCATACAGAGGCGAGCATCGACTTATTCTCCACTTGGTTAGCAGACATGGCCAACGCTGCGTGTTGCGTTCACACTCCCAAGGAAGTGAAGAAATATGAAGATCCACTGAAGAATGTAAAAAAAACCCACCTTCCAACAGAAGCAGAAATGGCAAGAGGCAGTCCTGATCACTACTACTGAAGAAATGAGAAAGTGTGGGTATTGTGTGAACGGAGAGCATCGTACTGCGAACTGCCCAAAATTGAAATTGGATGATGTTAACACAAGGTGGGAGTTGATCAAAGGTAAAAAACTCTGTTTTTGTTGTCTGGGAGAGAATCATCAGAAGTGGAGGTGCAAATACAAAAAAGAATGTGGCATTGGGGGATGTAAATATAAGCACCACAAACTCCTACATAATGAAAATTTGACTATGGATAGAGAATCCCGTGAAAATGACAGAGAAAATGTAAATATTATAAATAATGTAAACAATATTTCTAGGCAATCGGAAGAAGCAGTGACGGCAGTTCAACAGATGAAAAATAGCGTACTACTGAGAATGATTCCAGTGAAATTATATGGTCCACGAGGAGAGATTCACACCTTAGCGCTTTGTGACGAGGGATCCACTGTGAGCTTGATAGAAGAGGACATCGTCAAAAAGTTGGGTCTGAAAGGTATCAAAGAATCACTCTGTATCAAATGGACCAGAGATATATCTACCAGGTTTGAAAATTCACAATGCCTAGATCTTCAAATTTCAGGAGTAAGAGATTCTAAACTTTATGATCTGAAAAATGTCTATACAGTGGAAAATCTGTCATTGCCAATGCAAACTGTTGAAATAAAACGGTGGGAAATCTATTCTCACTTGAAAAATTTGCCAATTACTGATTTTAAGAATGAAAAACCTATGTTACTGATAGGTCAAGATAATATAGACCTCATAACCCCCAGACAAATCCGAACTGATTACAAGAATGAAGGATCTTCTCCTATTGCCACAAAATGTAGGTTGGGTTGGTCTCTGCATGGCCCAAATAATCAACCAAAAATAGAAATGATAGATTCTCTTCATTTTTGTAATAAGGAAAACGATGAGATATTACATGATTTAGTAAAAAAATCTTTCTCACTAGATTCATTTGGTATTTCACCACACAAAAATGCTCTCACAATGGAAGAAAAGAAAGCGATGGAAATAATGAGAAAAACAGCTCGAAGAATTGAAGGTGGTCGTTATGAGATAGGGCTCATTTGGAAGGATGCAAATCTGAAATTACCGGAAAGCAAACGACAGCATTACAAAGACTGAAATGTATGGAAAGGAAATGCCAAAGGGACATAGAATTCGGAAAAGCTTACTGTGAAAAGATTGACAGCTATATCAAGAAAGGGTACATGAAAAAACTGACAATTGAAGAAGCTTCAATCGAACCGCCCCACACTTGGTATTTACCTCATTTTGCCACAGTGAATCAGAACAAACCTAACAAGATTCGGATGGTATTCGATGCGGCGGCAAAATCTCATGGCTCAAGCCTGAATGACTATTTATTAACAGGACCCGATTTACTCGCCTCACTTGTTGCTGTTATAATTAGGTTTCGCCAGAGGAAATTTGGATTCGCAGGAGATGTTAGGGAAATGTTTCATATGGTGAATATCAAAGAAGAAGATCGATGTGCCCAAAGATTGCTATGGAGAAATTTGAATATTGAAATGGAACCGCAAGTGTACGAAATGCAGGTGATGATCTTTGGTGCCAAATGTTCTCCAGCATGTGCGCAGTATGTGAAAAATTCGAATGCTGAGGAAATGAGCCAATCACCCGAAATTTTGACAGCTATCACAAAGAAAATGTATGCCGATGATTACTTGGACTCTACGGATACTGAAGAACATGCTTTATCCAAGGCAATTGAGGTAAAACGAATAATGTCTTTGGCAGGATACGATTTAGTCAACTGGATGACCAACTCTTCACTTGTGAGATTGGAATTCGAAGGCGAAATGAATGAGCAGAAAAATATTACTGAAAATGGACAGGAAACACAAAGAGTCTTAGGAGTATGGTGGAATCCTGAAAAAGATACCATTCGATTCAAATTATCACTAGAAAGTACACCAAATGGAAGCAAAACCACGAAAAGGAAAATTCTCAGAATTGTCATGAGCATTTTTGATCCTTTGGGATTTTTGGCTTTTCACACAATTGGTGCAAAAGTTTTGTTACAAGACATATGGCGAGCAGGTGTCAGTTGGGACGATCATATTCCAGTCAACCTGAAGAAGGTGTGGGAGGAATGGTTCTCGGAGTTGAAGAATATGGCCACCATAGAGGTTCCACGATGCTATTCTTATCTTATACCAACTGCTGAGATGATAGAATTGCATATATTTTGCGACGCCAGTGAAAAAGCGTTCTCAGCAGTGGCATATTTGAGAATAGTTGGTCTTGAGAAAATTGAAACATCATTTGTGATGGCAAAGACAAGAGTTGCGCCACTGAAGCCATTATCTATACCCAGGATGGAACTTCAGGCTGCTGTATTGGCTACAAGACTCTCGGAAGTATTGACAGATGAACTGGAGATCAACATTGGTAAGCTGAATTTTTGGTCAGATTCAAAATGTGTATTAGGATGGATAAGAAATGATAGTAGAAAATATAAACCATTTGTTGCACATCGCATTGGAGAAATTCAGGAGAAAACTAATATTGTTGATTGGCAGTGGATTCCAACACATCTGAATGTGGCAGATATAGCAACTCGACAACATTCAAAAGACCAATTTATAAAAATATCGACAAGTTGGTTAAATGGACCAAATTTCTTGAATGATCCGGTAGAATTGTGGCCAGAAGAAATCAAGTATTGCCCAGAATTGGAACAAATTGAAGAAGAATCGAAAGAATTGAAAATGGGATTTACAGGAACTTGTACGCTAGAGTGTGAGTCAGGTTTGCCAGAAATAAAAAGATTTTCGAACTGGTTACGTTTGATAAGAACAACGGCTTGGGAATTACGATTCATTGAAAATCTGAAGAAGTCGAAAGACGGAAATTCACATCCATTAAAACAAACTTTGACTATCCTTGAACTCGAAGATGCTGAGAGACGATGGATAAGACAATCACAAAGGGAAAGTTTTAAGGACGACATGGAAAATATGACAAAAACAAAAAAATTAAGGAAAAACAGTAGACTTAAAGGATTATGTCCTGAAGTAGATGGAGATGGAATAATGATACTAGGTGGAAGATTGAATTTAGCTAATTTTTTGGATGTTAAAACAAGAAAACCCATTATCTTATGCCCTAAAAACCCCTACACTAAATTATTATTAAAATTTTATCATGACAAGTACGGACATGTTGGAACGGAGACCATTTTGAATGAAATTAGGCAGAAATTCTGGATAATTGATGGACGTGCTGCGCTGAAATCCATTAAGAAAACTTGTCAAAAATGTAAAAATGATAATTCGCAACCCAAACTGCCAATTATGGGCCAATTGCCGTTAGTACGTGTAACACCATGTATACGACCATTCATCAATGTAGGAATGGATTGTTTCGGCCCATACTTTGTATCTATTGGACGGAGAAGAGAAAAGAGATGGGGCGTTTTATTTACTTGTTTGGCAGTGCGAGCTGTTCACTTAGAAATGATAGCTTCTATGAATACTGATTCTGCTATTTTAGCCATTCGAAGATTCATCTCTAGGCGAGGACACCCCACAAAAATACTTTGTGATAATGGAACGAACCTGAGAGGAGCAGCCAATGAACTTCGAGTAGCTATGAAGGAATTGAACGAAACGGAAATATCGAATTTCACGACAAGCAGAGCCATAGAATTTAGGTTCATTCCACCAGGAAGCCCACATATGGGAGGGGCATGGGAGAGGTTAATTGGCTCTATAAAGAAGTCTCTGGGAACAGTAGTACATGGACAATCATTAAAGGAAGAAACACTTGCAACACTTTTTACCGAAGCTGAATGTATAGTGAATGCAAGACCTCTAACTCATGTGTCCGTCGATCCAAGAGACCCAGAAGCACTAACCCCCAATCATTTTCTGGTTGGATATACACATACAGAGGGACCACCAGGAGATTTCAACTCTGGCAAAAACCTCAAGAAAGAGTGGCGAAAATCACAAATGCTTGCAAACTCATTTTGGAAACGCTGGCTAAAAGAGTACCTACCTACATTGAATAGACGCAAAAAGTGGACTGATAACCAAGAACCTATAAAACCTGACGATATTGTGATCATTGTTGATGAAAACTCACCACGAAATCATTGGCTAATGGGAAAAGTAGTGGCAGTTTACCCTGGTCCAGATGGGCGTATACGTGTAGCAGATGTGATGACAAAAAAGAACACATACAAGAAACCCGTTTCGAAACTATGCAAACTAGAAGTGGAAACTGTAATAGAAGATGAAGAATGAAGTTCTTCACTGGGGGGAGAATGTTCCACATTAATATCAAGACAACATTGTGTTTTACTTGTATATTTTAGTTGCTACGGTTTTTGAACAAAGTCTGTCAGATATTTACTGTAATTTGAAAAAGGTGTCAAATATACGTTATAGTTTTTGATATTGATTTTACAGTGAAAGCTAAGTTACTTGTAACAAAGTTGGGTTCATTATAAAACCCGCACACTAATAATGAACATTCTGGCTTCAAATTTGAATGCAATTAGAGCCCATGCTGCAAGACGGCCATACAATATGTTGACAAGGCACCACTAGCAACCAAGATGATATTTGACCGCAGAGGCATTAGAATGCGCTGGTGCTAGAAAAAAATTTAGTTTTAAGATTAAACGTGTACTTTTTTGTGTAACTCTAAGTCTAATTTTTTATATAGCTGATCCTCTCTTGTTTTACCGGTTGACATTTACTTGTCAGTTATTTGTAACTTTTAGTTTGAATAATCGAAGCAGGACGGTTGCTAATTTCCGATTACCATATGAAAGTATAAAAACGGGAGCTCCACGAAATACAGAGGGGATGCACTTTTGCCTTTTTATCAAATTCACGTCATTTTATTCAACCAAATGTATTGTTTTGCCCTTTTTTTAAGTAAACCGTGAAGTTATTTCTCATCGGTTTTTCTATTTCAAGGTCATTAATTACAACAACGGTTAACCGTTCTGAAATTGTTTTAAAAAAGAGTCTTGTTTTAGAGTAAATACTTTGCATAAATTTGTTGAGGTCAATCTATATTTAAAGATTGCACGTTTTGCCATTTAAATAGTAAAATTAACAATTAATCCCTCATCATCGCATTGCGGGTATAATTTCATTAATAACGGCCTTCCCATAGCGTATTTATTTGGTTTCAACGCGGGGCATTAGGTTCCACAGCGTCTTCTGCTTTCTTATTTGATTTAGGCATTTTTCCTGCTTCTTTTTTGTTTCCTATGCCTTGCCTGCATCTGTGTTGAGATTGTTACTCCATCTCTTTCGTGGTCTTTCTGTACTTCTTTTTTCCTAATGAGAATTTGTTCCGTGCTACTCTAATTATTTTTTCGTCGTTAATCCGATTGATGCGGGCGATTTGGGCTAGAAGATAGACCGGGGGCGGCGTTGGGGACGGTCCGAAAAGTTCCTGGAGGCAGCTGGTTTTGTAAGGCAAATAGCACTTTGAAGGCGGCGGGCGCTGGAATGAACACCCACTGGGTCGCAACAGGGCCTATGCTGGAGACCTGGGGGCGGCCATGGCTGGGGGCAGTCGGCAGCTCTGTCCGGGGTTGGCTCTGGCAGCTAAGTCCGTGGATGGTTTTGGCAGCAAAGTCCGTGGATGGCTTGGAGCGCTGGGTCCGGGGTGGCTTTCTTCAGACTGGAGAGCTGATTGCTGGTGGGACTCGAAGCTGGGAGCTGAGTCTTGGTTGGACTCGAAGCCGGGAGCTGAGTGTTTCTTCTGCTAAACGTCTGTCTATTTAAAAGAGCCCAGTCCTGTGTAAGGTGCTTTCTCGATACTCATTGGTCCGACGAAGGGGGATGAACGTATGTTTTGCGTATGTGGGGACGTTTCCAGATTAATTTCGCGGCTCGAATAATTAGCGGACTGATTTTTGTGGCGCAGTGGTGCTGCAGAAATGCTGATTATTTTGATACGAAACTCGGAGTGGTTGATGCTAAATTCCTAGCGTGAATTAATTTCTTCGGAGTCTTTTGAAATAAAAAACCGACGCTGTTTTGTACTCGAGCTTGGACGATGGTTTTAGTTCATGGTGCCTAATGGGCTCATTGGTTGCTCTGTAATTTGTCCTGCAGCTTGATATCTCATACATCGGGGTTGGATCCATGCTCCGCTTAATTAGTTTTATTTTAAAATTAAATCTTACGCTGGTAGACGGATGCCTGCATTTCTTCCCTTTGTGTCGCTGCTGCTACACTTTATTGGGGCTGCTTGGGACGGCGAAACTTCCGAGCCACTTTCAGCCGCATGGTATGGTCGCTTAAACTGATTCGGTTTGGTGTTTTTTTTTATGAGCGCTTGGTCGATCGAAAAGATACGAGAACGGATTTGCCCTTGTTGGAAAGCGCCTAATTTTGTCTTTCGGTGGACTCTAAACACGCGTGGCTCAATCGTCGTGATGTATTTCTATTAATTCATTTTCCGAATTTCGATGCCTGCGTGTCTACCGTTGCTTATTGCTTTCGGGCGGTGAGTGTTTGACTCGGGATGATTCATGGCTTATCGCTGGCCGTTGCTAGTATGTACTTTCCGTTGAAATTTTCTGTACTTTAAGGTATAAATTTTTCGACATTCTGGGCCAATATTCATGGAAAATATACGCTAGTCACGGCGTCCGGAAAGCAGATGGGATGTCGCTTTGTCCCGAACTAGGAATACTGGCCTCGCGGATTCTGGTGTTTTAATTTTTGCTTGCCGAATCATATCAAGTGATACATTCAATTATATATATTGAAAACAAAATTATGCGAAATTAAACATTTTTGTATGAACATGTTTGTCTCAAAACTTCAAAGAATAACGCAACCGAAAAAAAACCATTAATTTAGACACGACCGGAATATAATCACGCATATTTAAAACAAAATAGTAGAATATGTTATGGATTTTGTATATATACAGTGTGCTCAAGATATCCAGAATATAGATCACGTAAACGATCACAGATTTACAGAAGAGAAAAATAAACCGTACCTAAAACGACATCCTGGTCTACAAGCTTCTACAACTGTGCTTACAGGTAAGATTTAGATTGTTAGTGTTCGTTATAAGTTGATTACTAATCTAATTAGGGCAATGCCAATGAACAATATTCTAACATAGGTGTTTTAAAATAACATTGAATATTAAATCTAGATATGTATATGTTCGTGCAACTTCGGAGGCATTGATGCCAAATTTCTTAAATTTTCTTAAATACCCGTTAAAGATGGCAATGGCACAGTTAAAAAGGATGATTTTAAAAATTATTTAAAGTTTTCTACATGTGAATAGCGATAAATTCAGATAGCAGTACCAGATGTAGCAGATCCGTGGCTAAAGAAGTCAAAAATGATACTTCAAAGATTAGAAGTCGTTTAAAACAGCAAAATAAATATGTGGAAAAAATATTGGGAAAGCAAGCTCCAGAATATGGAAAACTGTCTAACCAATAGTGATATCAGAAATATCCACCATGAGGTAAAGAAAACTAAAACGCAGTCTAGGAATACAAACTGGCATAAAGAACAACTGTGGCCAAGGTCTACAAGATAGTTATCCAAGCTTTGGTGGTTTATGGGTGTGAGACAAGAACAGCTAACAAAAAAATCTGGTGTGATACACTCACACAACTTTCTTTTACAGTGATCTTATAATTAGCCAAAAATTTGATTTTTAATTTTTAAGCATTTGTCAAACATTTTCAAAAATTACAAATCCTACAAAAACGGTACAAAATAGAGCGTTAGTTGAAGAGACAAGTTCTCTCTAAAATTTTAAGCTGAATTCAAAAATGTAATAATATACACGGTGTTCTACTTAAAATAAGCGTTAATAAAAAAAATAGAAAAAAAACTAAATAAACCCATTTCAGAAGTATTCAATTAGAAAATCACCTATCTCACATCAATACACATTAAAATTGTTATAAAAATGTATAGTTTGAAAAAAATCGTTAAAGCCGTTTTTGAAAAAATCGAAAAAAACTGAAACATTACAAGAGTAAACACCTACTTCTGGTTCAAAGCTTGCTGTCTCATCTACATAATACAAAAAACGTATATATGAAGTTTCAACGCCATACCTCTTTTCGTTTTTGAGATATTCTGTTCACAGGCAGACTGCCAGACAGACAGAGCAATGAACAAAAACATATTTTTTGGGTTCAAGGGCCTTTAAAACGGGAAGATCTGTTAAAAACTCAATTTCGAATATTTGGGTGAATCCTTTATCGTACAAGGAAGTAAAAAAATGCAACAAAACTAAAATCGTTGGAAAGGGAAATCCTGTGGAATATCTAAGGAGGTTTAAAAAGATCAGAACGAAGTGAACAAGAATGAATAGTGAAATAATGGACATGTACAAGCAACCAAGCATATTGCAGGTTGTCAAGATGCAGAGAACATGGTTTTAGCCTCGTCTATCGAATGCCGGATAATAGACAGGCAAGAAAAGCACTCTCGGAGAAAAAGGAGGAAAGAAAATGAGACGACGTGTGAAAAATAGTAGAAGATTGTCAGCCTTATACTAAAGTTTTCACTTACATTATGTTAACTGTTTCACTCAGAGAGAAGACGTGAAAGACTAAAAGACAGACGAAGATTTAATACCCATTCCACTTCCTTTTAATAATATATGTATAAATATATATGTTGTTATGATATTGATACAAGAGTCTAAAAAATCAAATTAATAGGATTAAAAGATTACAGTAATTAAAAATTATAAAGATCAATTTAGATGTGAATTGGATATTAAAATTATTAAGATGCATTTAGTAAATAAAGAATATAGAATTTATAATTTAATAATATGAAAGTGATTGAGAAACAGGGGAACTCCGACAGTGGTGTGAAAGAGCAAACGTTTAGCTACATGGAGGGAGCTGCAACACAGCATACGTTGCTTTTTTTTCGATTTAAATATTCAACCAGACAACAAAGGATCCAGCTGCGTCTTCGAGTGATGCAATAGTGGAATCATCGCCGGGAAAACCTACGAGAACCAGGTCCAGGTATTTGGAACGAGACAGTCGTTAGTCACTATTGCAGGGGGATTCTTTAGTACAATATTTCGTCATTCTAGAGAGCCAGCGAGGCTGGGAGTGTAAGTTATTGCGCGCCAACGTGCGTATGCGTACGCTTTCTTGTGTTCGGAGATTTTTGCATACGCATTCTTGTGTTCGGAGATTTTTGCTCGTGGGTTAATATTATTGTGCGTATAAAGGCGGGGTATAATTGCCACTCTTTTGATAGTTAAGTATTTAAGGCTAATATTAGTGTAGCTTGGCTTTTATTTTAATGAAGTTTTGGAACCAACATTTTCTGTGCAGTAGGAGTAGATATCAACTGCTGAGTTCATTAGCAGGGCTTTCGTTAACTATGAACTGAGGCAAATAGGATAAGATCACATTACTACTGAGCTAGTTGGCAGTAAGCATGGGAAAAACTGATGAATAAAAACTTTACGCTGAAGGCGCCCCATTACACACACTGTATGGTATCTAGGAGTTTAGTAATTTAAATCATTCCTTAAACACGAATGACCAGTGCGACTAAGAGAATCTGAAAAAGCAAAAACTAGAACAATGTTGCTTGCAAAGACCTGTTGTTTTAATTAAAAAGAAAATTAGGGTAAACGCATTAACCAATCGCAAAATACTATATGTAGCTAAGATGTGAATTAACTAGTCCATATATTCTGCACTAGCAAAATGCCCGTTCTTCGTATGGACTACAAATGTTTCTCTTCTTTCTAAATCTTAAATAAATTCTAAAGTGTCCCCCTCCCCCTCAATCAATACGTTAAACAGTTTACCACTTTGTACCCTTTAGAGGTGGAATTTCTTAAAATTCTTTTAGCTCGTTGTATACTGAAATGTAGCCCCAGCGAAAAAAATATTAATAACTTTAACCCTTTGCCCCTTTTCAGTTTTCCCTTTTTACCACTTTAGGGGTGAAATAAAAAATCTCTCTTAGCACTATCTTACGCAACAAATTCAATCTTTCACCCAAATTTCATGTTCTTAGTGCCGGTGGTTATCTTTAGTGAAGCAAATTGTGTATGGTTTAGAACATAGTTGTGCACCTAAAATATGTCTTTCCTGCAGAATAAACAAAGGAAGTTATGCAAAATGTAGATTTAGTTTACTTAAAACAGTTTTATAGCTATAGTTAATAGTTCTCAACTCTTGTGAGAAAACTTTTTGATTAAGATGATTAACATCTAACATTTAAATACAAATATAGTTTCATATTGGTGAGTACCAGTGGTTAATTAATAAAGCAAAGCTTTAGAAGTTACTGTAACTACAATAAATCATACTCCGGCCGACTGGTTTATACGCAAGTCAATATCCGGTTCTACTGATTACTTATAATCAGAAGCTTTACCCGCCCAGGGCGCGTTTTAAAATTTACATACAAACAAATGCAAAGCTCCCCGAGGACAGCATTTCCATTGAAGTTTTGAAATTCTCTGCAATAAAACCCTCATTACCCCAAGCGGTAATCCGCGTTTACATTGTATAAGCAAGTACGAAAAGGCCAAGTGATCGTTGAGTGTTCTAAATTTCTGCAAAGGAAGTTCGGAGATTTGTTCACAATGTTTTAGCTACGTGACGCCAAATCATGCATAGTTATCAGCACTTTAAATTTTTAGCGGTTTATTAAAGTTTGAAATATTCAACAGGCTGTAGTAACGTAAGTAAAGCTAGTATCGCTCCTCTGGAGAGTTTAAATTTGATATACGAACATATTACACCACTTATCTTAGTTCACTTTATAGTTGCACGACAAAAGGTACATTTTATATACAAAATTATTTAGTAGTATTTAAATAATAAATAAATTAATAATAAATATAAGTGCAATTTTACAGGATTTTTTCCTAGTAATAAAGTGCACATGCCATATAAATAGACATAAAATATATAAAATATTAAATTGGCTTTAGGTCTACAGAAATTGGGTATGCATTTTTATGCGGCAATATTTTTTATTACTTAAAAATAAATTCAAATCTGTGTTAATCACTATTTTAGTTAGACAATATAATCGGTAATTACTAATATCATAAAACACATCTGCATTTAAACAAAGTTGTCAGAAATTATTTATAATGTTAACAACCCTTTTCTTTATATACATAACCAAGTGAAAGTTGTCGCTTGAGATACCTACCTACATGAAAATAATTGTAAAAAAGCTTCTCTTGTTCTTGGAAATATAATTTTGCAACGTACACTTAATTTTGTTAAGTTTAAATTTCTTAGAAGAAAATTCGTTCATTTAAAGAGAATAATTTACAAAAGTGAAACGGAATTTTGTAAAACTGAATGAGATATACGAAAAGCTGAAGAATATTATTTAAACTGAACTTAAAGAATGTAAAATAGCACTCCTTTTCCAAATACGTACATAGAACATTAGACGAGAACCCGCTGTTTCGTTATTAGAGCTTTAAAACACCCGAATGTTTGAGCTATAGTTGTGGAACGGTTGACCAAAGTTACTTTGGAAAAGTTGTGTAGCTTTTATAAAAACTTCTTCATGCACCAGTTTCCTAAATCGGGCCGGCAACACGGTATTTACGTTCCAATAATTTCCTGTTTTTTGTGTTTTACACTGAAGTCGTTGTAAAACTTGCCTTTGAGTGTGGTCTTACGGCGTTCTTGTTTTTTAGTGCCAGCTACCACTTACCAATTTTCGATTTTCTTAAACAGGTTGTCACCTTCTTACCGCTTTTAATGTCCCCACCAGCCTAAGCGTTTTCGCAATCTTTGTCGGTAATAGGTGTTTTTAGTGTTGTTCAGATGAAATAATTTGTTTTGAAGGTCTCACTAACTGCTTATAAATTTACCTTTTCAGATTTTAGGTACTTCTCGATTTGCTAAAATACCAGAGATATTTCTTCATATTACCCATCCTGCTTTATCCTATCTTTTACGGCTTGTTCACAACCTTCTTCTTCTTGTAGTAAAGTTAGGGCACCATGTAAGAACATGTCCTGAGACAAGGCGAGTCAGGGTCTCCGAAATATCTCTTCCCGAAACCCAGTCAATCTGGCACACCGTTAACAGCGCACTGCGTGATGTGGTTAGCACCAGGTCTTCGACGACTGCCTTACTTTCCCTATTTCCACAACTGTGGTTTCGGTACCTTATTTTCAAAGCGACTGGGTGGGCCGCGCGACAGTTAACAGATGTGGGTTTTGAACCCCGTACCGTGGCACTGCAGTCGAGCTCCCTAACCGCTCGGCCACGCTGGCGTTCTTCTTCTTGTAGTACTCAGCCAATATAGTAACTGATCTTTCTCTCTGTATTTTTCATGTAACGTTGTTGCTATGTAGATTTCGTCTGTTGTTGATTTTTCTTTAAAAATTAGTGTTTGTAGGTTTTAGTCTATCCCTCAGTATTTTCTCAATTATATGTTCTGTCCACTTTAGGGTATGGAGTGTCAATTTAATTATCCTGTACTTTTTTTGCAATTTCAGGTTTAGAAAATAGGTTAGTCAGAAATTTAGTCATAAAACTCAGTTATCTACTACCTAATGTTTTAAATGCTTCAATGGGCATATAGTTTCGCCCAAATGCTTTTCCAGATTGCATACATTTTAAGGTCATAGTTCGGTCATTCTTGAAATCGTTTCTCGTTGCGAAAATGCAGCGGCAATAAGCAACTCATCGTACGTCTGAGGGTCCAAGAGAGCGTCACAAATTAAAGGTTGACAGCGGGGGGTTAAGAGATTAAGATAAGCAGCAATAAAATCAACCATACTCTCGAATAGCAAGTTCTGCAGGTACTCAGAGATTTTCATTACTACGTCAGAGATTTTTACCTTAAACCAAGTAGCAGCAAAACATGTATTTTTCGACATGGTCAAACAATTTTTTTGCAATTAATTAACTGTACCTTTACGGATAGAGGCTTTTTTTACAAATTTTTACAATAACAACAGTAAAAACATTATTTATTATTATAGTAGACACCGTAAAATAATAATTATCATAACACACCTAAATAAAAAACAACTTTAACAGCATTGTATAAAAACTGTAAAATAAAATAACATAATAATAATAGGTGGAAGACATTATTCTACAGTAAGATACAAATTCAAAAATTACAACAATTAAAAATTAATTCGGTAGCTAAAACGACTTTACCCTGATAGGATAAGTTAGAACGATATCAGAAATTAAAGAAAAACTTTAAACATTCCTATTTCTTATCCATCTATTGGTTATTTCGATTGATTGAAAATGTTTTATACATACAGGGTGTTTTTAATAATTATACAGATATTTTAAGAGGAGATAGTCTGGTTCAAAGAATAGTTTTCGAGAAAAAGTAGTTTAATGTTTTAAGAAAAAAGTTAGAGTTTAGTGTTAAAACTTTGACCCCGACTGTTTATTTCTATACTAATTTTATCTACGCTGCCAACCAACATTGCAAACTCTGAGTTTTGTCAGGGAAGTCATATTCTGAGTTTAGGCCATAATCTTCGCCGGCTTCTAAAGGTTTGCAAGATTTACGTCCTCTTTTTTTACTAACAATGTGTTTGAGCAAAGAGCAATAAATATTAGTGAAAAACCCAACATTTCCATTGCACATTCTTTGCACTTCGTAAAAAAAAGAATGTTGGTATTGAAGTTGGATACTATTGCTAAACATCTTGTTCCATATGTAACGTTTCGCTCAGCGCGAACGCGATTTTAGAATTAAAAATTAATTCACGCGTTCTCCCATGGCGTAAAGCACGTTAGAAATCTGAGCGCTGAATATTTGGCCGCGCGAACATCGATAAGTGACGTCACCGCGGATCGGCACAGGTACACCGCCGCGCATTCGAAGTAAGGATACTTCAATAAACTGGATTGAGCCGCTGATTACACAAGCTAGGGCGATAAAAAAACGAAGCAGAGCCATTGTAAGGCAGAATTTTCATGAACCTTTCTCCTCGTATAATTTTGCTCAGCAGGGCCTGTAGGCTCTTCGAGGGAATTCCTACCAGTTAATCCGCACCTAAACCCGCTCGTCAGGAGGGCTATCAAAGGATCATCGACAAGAGTCCTGTAAATAATTCCCCAGGTCCTTTTCGCTCGGAGGACGCTTTAGCACCCTTCAGTGAAGTTCCCTGAGCCGAAACACCCGAATGACGATTATTAAAACCACTACGACATAACACAAGCGCAGCGCAAAGCTCGCGCCCCACAAGCTCAGCGCAAAGCTCGCGCCCGGAAGACCAGTCTGTATATACCTCCAACGAAATTTCGCCCAATTAAATTCTTAAGCCGCTATCTTGCAGCCGCGGTCCACGAACCCCGTGATTAATTCAAATACAAGCCCTTACCTGTACGCCGCTGCATTTCCAAAAGCTCTTGAAGGTCCCGTAAGGATCACTCGCAAAAGCAATCGAACATAACCTCGCAGTGGCCGATTTAAGTTATCACACGTTCTGTACACGTGGGAAATCCGATAGTACAAACAGTATCAGGTACAAACTTGGTTTATTACAGATCTGTCTTCATTTCACAAAATTTTATTCGTGAACTGCCGCCGTGCTCCCAGCAACAATTAACCTGTCAAGTTTATGTTAATAGTTCAAACGGACACACGGGACACGGGACCTACTCTGGACTGAGGGTGTTCCAAAAGTCCCGCTACGTTAACTGAAGAGCACCAGATTTATTTTGATTACAAACATTGCTACATTTTATTTTGTCACTACAAATTAAATATAATTTTATGTATTAATAGCTAACAAAATTATACGCGTATAAAGATATTCTGTGTGCTTTACTGGTTTACAAATCGAGTGTAAGAATGATACCTTCGGCAATCTGAGCTGCCTGGAGCCAGTATCAGTCAGCCTGGCAAATTGTAGCAATCTCATTAATCTTCTGAAAATAAATTAAAATAGCCAGTACAGGCTACACATAGGAGCCACGCTTTGAAAAATAGATTCTTTTATCTCCAACAAGTTTGTTTACAATGCTATTGAAACATTCGGCATAGTTTATATCGACGTCGTGCAACAAACTGGAGGAAATCTTCAAAAATGCAACTTTTGGCAAATGAATTATATAAATATTCATTTCATTAGCTTTTTGCATTTACAGATATATTTGCTCGTTTTGCAGTTATCGTGGCATCCCATTATATTGCTTTTGACCGTTCCAAATATCTTCCTTTAAGTACTGAATTTTTAAATAAATTGGCATGTTTTGGTTTTTTCTGTACTTAACTGCACTTACTATGGCTGTTCGAAAATGTAGAATATTATTACGCAAAAAAATCTTATCTTTTCTTCAATTTTGAACCTCTTTGACAACTTGCGTAGTTTGTTACAGTAATTGCTCAAAATGTAATTTCGGCACTCTATTTTTCTTATGGCGAATGCTGGTCCATATGTCACTACTGTCTCCGTCTCCTATTATTTTATTGAATTTTAGTCCGTACAATTTTATAGATTTTTGGAAACTATCTACAACAATTTGTGATTCCATAGAGGTCGACGTTCCATTTCTATTTTTAAAGCAAAGATGAGTTGAAATGGGATTGGAACCTCTATGCTTTTCACACAAATAACAATATTTATTTTTTACATCCGCAATTTTTTTATCTTGCCCCAATGATGCATGCGACCCCATTTCAAGCGTCATCAACTATTACTGGTATCATGGGCGTACCATCCACATCAACCTCCCCTAATTCACAAGCAAGGGCAGCTTCTTTTTTTCGGCGTCCACCATTTGTTGAAAAGCATTTTCTTCCACAACTGTCCGACCTATATCTTTTTTTGCTGAATAAATGTTGAAAGACATACTCGGGATGTCCAATGCCGAACAAAATTCTTTCAATTGCGAGTAACCTATTCTAACCGCAATTGTTCCACAAATTACTGCCTGGTTCAGGTCAACAGTTCCTGAGCCTTCTGTTGAGAAAGTGCCTTTAAAACCACACACACGACACTTGGTTGCAAATGCACTTTATAATCCGTATATTTTTTCCCATACAATGTCTATATCAAAAAAACTACAGTTGAAGCCTGCATGTTTCAAACTTTTTAGAGTGCCAAATAACTGTCGTATGTCCACAATTTTTCGACCACAGATGTTCTTGAGCTTTTTAACGAAATCACTTCCTCTCTCTATATTTAATTCTGGATAAGTCTCCTGTCCTCCGCTACATCTTCTGTGAGATGAGCTTCTTCTCGCAACTGGTTTGATCTGGGTAAGAAATTAATTCTAATTAAATTAAGTTAAGGAAACTTAGCTACGAACAAAAATGTTTTAATATGGAATTTTGTTTTGTTTCAGTAAAATGGTCAAGGGATACTTAATTATTTATCAACTTGAATGTAAATGCGCGAAAGCATATTGGTATAGAAAAGTAAGCTACTTCCAAACACAGAAAAAAAATTCAAAATAAAACTTCTTTTTTTTATCAAAGAAATTCATAATGAAACGGGGTAAATTTTTTTGTTACTCTGTACTCTGTACTGGTTATGTCTATGAAACTTTAAAGTAAAAACTATCTATTTCTAGAAGCCTTGGAGATTGGAATCGGGCTCGGTGATACCATTCACAGTTGGGTATCAAATTAACTGTGCTCTATTCATAAACACAGACATAAGAGATAGAGTATCAAGGTCAACACATCACCAAGACATACCTCACACAATGGTTGCTGCGCAAGCACCAAAGGCGCGCTTCAACTCTGTATCCCGAATTCGGGGCAAGTTGGGCATTGTACCGCCAGATGCCAGAGCATAAATCACCAGCCTCTACACCGCAAGGTAAAATGAGGTTACAGATTATACATACATACTATCTATTTCTTTTTTTTGTGATTTATAAATATATCTTATTTTATTAGATACTTACTTCTTTTGAAGATAATTCTTTACTTTTTTATACTTCGGCGACGACTACTACAGGTCAAATGTTTTTTACTACGTAGCCCCGTTGCAAAAGTCGAAAAATCAAAGTCGAGACAACACAAAACACAATAAAAGACACTAATAGACACCCCAAAATTAAGTTTGTAATTGTGCAAACAGTCATCAATTATTACCGTTATAGGTGCAAGTGAAAATATTTCTAACCACTACTGCTCTACTTTAAAACTCACCCAACGGAAAGACCTACTTACGTAGATATAGATGGATATAACATTTTAAATAAATTTATTTACTAACTAAATTTTTTGGTCACTATTTTATATTCTTTAAATTAATTTTTTCGTATTAGCATACTACATTAGTTTACATACGTGGACAATGTGTAAATAGAGAAATAAAAATAGTGTAAATCTCAATTTCCAAGAATTTTAATGACCAACTAAATTTGATCAACTACAATCGAATCGAAAACTCGAGATAGATCGCTTTAGAAACCTAAACCGTTAAAAATGACCATTAATTATGAATTATCTATATACCATTCAAATATTTTTTAAATTGAAAATTGTAGGTATTAATCGTTATAGCGTCCCTAATGTGGAATTTTCTAATCCAAGTACTTCAAATTCCTTTGGATTTAACACACCAAATTTTGTGAATCAATTTCTGTACTTTGGCTGTCTTGGCAGCTACCTGTGGTGATGTATTCTCATAAATATAATTATGCCAAAGCCGATAAGCTAAGCTGATAATAATTTTTTGCAGTTAACGGTTGCTGTATAATAAATTGCATACCTGACAAAAATTATGGTAGTTTTTATTTTCTTTCAGTTAAAATAAACAAAAAAGATAATACGTGTTGAAAAAGTAGTCACAGGGTCCACTATAGTTTCAGTCCTCTATTTGTTGGAGCTACATTTGTTCGAAAATAATATATAGCAAACGAGAAAGAGTGATGCAAAGTTTTTCGCGTTTTGCTGTTTTTTACAAAAAGCATACAATTTAAAAAGAAACTGGCTTCAAGGCGCACTAGAAACATAAATTTTGAGTTAGTTGATGTATCGCTCATCGCTTCAAAAGTAAACTTGAAGCTACAAGAACATTCTAAAAATCAGTATTTCAAGGGCATGAAGCCTACTACTATAGAATAGCCTTAATAGCCATTCTACTTCTTCCACTGTAAATGAGCCTATTTCTTCTTAGCACTCAACTGTTTATCCAGTAACCGCTCCAATCGCGACGTCGTTCGCAATTTTGCAGTAGTATGTCTTCCATCTGTCGCTTATTTCTTGCTTAACTTTAATAGACACTGTTACTTTCTAAGTTTGTTTACTCTTGCTTCTCCTCTTGGCGATCTTAAATATTTCTTTCTCGTCTTCTCTTTGTGTTTAATTTTAGATACAACTCCCCCAATTTCTCTTCTTTAGATTGATCGACTATTCTTTGTGATACTCTGAAATATAAACATAATGAAATAAGGAAAAGAAGAAGCTGCTTACCACAAACTATTAGAGATTTAGTAAAATTAAGAGACTTCAAGAAATTAGTCACCAATCAGATATTTGCATCTCTGTGTCCACCAATTGCTGCGTTTTAATTTTTTCTATTTCGACAATACGTCAGAAATTATTACGGTGGAAATATTAACGTTAAACACGCTTTGGCTTTATTTCATCTTTTCCTCTGATTGCCTTGCTGAATACAATTTGCACTATTCGCAGACTGATTTTTTTTTCAATACTTGTCTTGTCGTACTCGTAACTGTTGCTTTTTGAAAGTCTGCATTGGCCACAACTATTCTTCTTCTGAACTATTGTCGGAAATAGTCTTATCACTCGTTATATTGTATATAAATGTCTACAGTGTCAGGATTTTTGTTAGATTGTACGATTGTACGAGTTATATGCCTATTTTTCTAAATTACGCATTTTTTATATTTTCCGTTTGTATTTAAGTATGTATCGAGTTTTATGCGGCATGGGCTTCAGGCCGCTACACAGCTGCGTTCTGGCCTTGGGCCGTCTCGCGCATACCTGTGCTTGTTACCCGCGAACTCGCATTCTAGCTTGTTTTCTAGATTGAATTTAAAACTCGAGTCTGTGAGTGCAAGAGAAAGCGCATGAATGGTTTTCTCGCTCTATCAATCTGTTTGGGCGATCGTTGCAGCAACCGCCCTTCCAGTTTTTCCTTTCGGCTGTGTGGCGTGATTTTGCTGTTAGTCAGTTAGGTGTTAGCACCTGGCACGCGAAGCGAGCAGTTGGAGTTTTAAGGCGCTCGGCCAGCGGCGTCCTCTTTGGAGAGGCGACCGCTGAACGCGTGCGAGATTGTTTTTCAGGGTTGTTCAAAAATGCTTTCCGAGTAACTGAGTGTTAGTGATGCTTCTCCGTCGTACCGTCGCCAATTTGACCACTTTTGTGAGATAAAAACAACGAGAGCGTGCCCCTGGTCACCACTTTCACATGCGGGCTTTGTCGTCAATTGTAGCCGCATCTTATGTGAAAGAATCGTTGGGTTCTCATCATCAACGCCCCCGCTCGTTGGAGCATCTTTCCCCGTTCTGCCTGCCTTGTGTAATTATTTGTTGTGTACTATTTAATGACAGCTATTATATTCCGCGCACTAATCAACGCTAGCATTCTTATTTTGTGTACACATGACAATATTTGTGCGTAAGACTAATAGACCTATTTTTAAATGCTACCGTTGTATTTTCTTTGTGTGTTGCATGCCGAGTTTCAGGTTAAGCATTCTGCAGTATAAAATGGATGCAAAGCGGAGCCTGGACGAAGTTGTGTGCGTGTAAGGTAGGTTCGAGCAACTGCACACATACCATACCCCGTTTAGCTTTTGGGTTTCTGCCAAGGGTAAAGTTGAAAGGTAGGTTCATTTGCTTTCCGGTTTCTCCGTGGGCTTACCTTTGCATTCTCGTTCATATTAATGGAGTTTGGTGGCGTTCAATCTACTTAGATCTGTTTACCGTTCATTAGGCCGTTGCCCTTGCGTTATCTCGTGTTGAACCCCCCTCGTTTCGCTGTAGTTTAGCCGGCATCTCTTGTTACGGATTGTCCAGCGGTCCTATGTGAGCTACATTCCCGATTTTGAGAGATATCGAAAGCGCTCGTCGTCTAACTTTTCGTGGCTTCTCGTATGGTATATCGCGTTATCGTTATGTCGTTTTTGGCCTGTAACAACAGTTAACTTACATAACTATATCGCGAAGAGAGTGAGCGAGGGGACTACCTAAACCTACTCCGAAGAATAATAGAAAGGGTCTACGAGAAACGTTATTCGTCAAAATCAGAACATCCAATAATAGGCAAAAGATAGAGAAATTAACTAAGTAAACACTTAGTAACGGGTGTTCATTAAGAAAACCAGTTAGGGTGGCCATGACTTGAAAACTGTATGTCTGCTCTTAATTAAAAACTGATAAATAATATGATAGATAATATAACAACTGAGAATAGGTGTTTAGTAAATGATAGCGAAGCCAAAAAAATATTATTCGGGAACCCTTTAGATATGGAGCATATGAGAAACATAGAACATCTGAGAATGGTTGTGTAATTTCAGAACTAATTAAATAGGGACGACACATATTGATATTTCTTAATAAATGCATTTGTTACAGGGTAAACGTATGATATTATCGTTAGTTATAGTAGTTTATAGTTACATAACAAGTCGGGAAAGTGGCATATATCATGCGAGTATATTTGAAAAACGAGACGAAGCATGATGAAGCGAAGTGACCTAAAACACATTTTTGTAATTTGATGACTGACAACTTTCTTGTAACAACTGACAATGTTAGTGAATTATCAGTAGTTTTTTGGTTAAAATTACGTATTTAGCCCACTGTATAACTGTGAATTGTGCGTTACTACACAAATTCCTTTAACATCGCACAGAGAGATTCTGTTAGCAGTAAACTACTTCACTCTTAACAGTCAATTAGCGATTATCTATTCTACAATAGATGCAAAAACAAAAACAGTTACAACAAACGTACCTCCTAACATTAAACGCTTAATGTCTAAAAACTCTGCGCAATCTCAAACAATAAGCCTACCACATTTACTTGCAGAACTTATCAGCTACCAAAGCCTACGAATACTCACTCACTATTCAGGGGTTAAACCAACCTCAATTGCATATCCCTCCAATGTGGAATTCAAATGGCAACTGGGCCAGAAATGACAATAAAAAAGCTCAAGTATTTGCCGAACATTTATCTAAGGTGTTCACTGGTGCACCATTAGATCCAACGAAGAACGAAAATTAACGGCATGAGGTTTTAAACTCACCTCTGCAACTATCCCCATTCATTCGAGCATTTTTGCCTAAAGAAATGCTAGAGATAATTAAGAAAATGGCAGCGAAGAAGGCGCCGGTTATAATTTAATTACGGGAAAAATTCTCAAAGAACTTTCAATTCGAGGTATAACACTTATGCCAGCAATCTTTAACGCGATTCTAATATGAGGCAATTACCCACCTCAATGGAAATAATCCCATATAATCTTTGTCAGAGTACCTCGGTATGCATTTTGACCAACATCTAACATGGTGTACCCACATATGGACGAAGAGAAAGCAGTTAAACCTCAAACTAAAAAAAGTTTATTGGCTATAATAGCGAAAAAACTCAAAATTATGAATAAATAACAAACTTCTCGTCTATAAATCAATTCTGAGGTTCATATGGACATACGGAGTGCAGGTATGGGGAACTGCTAGCTCTTCCAACATAGAAATCCTGGAGAGATTCCAATCCAAAGCTATTAGATCTACGGTAAACGCCCCTTGGTATGTAAGTACGCGACTCGGTAATTAATCGAGATCTCAACGTTCTTTATGGCAAGGAAGTGGTCAAGTACAGTTGTACAAGATATCTAAACAAACTCGAAAGCCATCTAACCCACTTATCATTCAATCTATTGGATAACAGTGCTACCTGAAAGGTTTGCTGACAAATTTACAAAGTGTTATTGTAAGTGTCAACAGTTAATAATATCCATGTGTCAAACTTTGAGATTCTTGAGTGTAATTTTACATGAAAATGCACATTACAAGTCATGCCTGTATTTGTTAAATCAATTGCTCAATATTGCTTTGGAATAGATTGTAATATTATTTTATTAAGAAAAATCTCTAAAGAGGTTTACACGGAACTTTCCTAGCGCGAAGTAGATCAATTTAAAAATAAAAAAATGTAGTCCGCTGGGATTCGAACTCCGCTCGCCCAATCGAATATTTAGAGTTCCAGTTTATAGCCCGTAGCTTTCTGCTACGTTATTAAGACACATACTATTCTGTTTCACTTGCGATGTTTACCTCCGATTTACCCTGAATTTGTTAGATTTCTTTTTTGCCAATGATAAACTATGTACATATTATTACTTTTATCTATTTATCAGTTAACCCAAAAATAAACAAAATTTTATCTATTTAAGGCGCTCACCGTGTGTATATTTTCCAGAAATTTTCATGATTTTATGCTTGGTAGAAATATAATATGCATGCAAAATGTCGTCTTTCTTCAACAAAGAGTTTTGGAGTTATACCGGCAACACAACGACAAGATCTGAAGAAATCTTGGAAAGCATTTTTTTCGAAATTGCAATATTTCCTTCGTCTTTTAGACGAGGGAAGAGAAACACAAAATGAGAATTAAGAGCTCCCTATTCTGGAATCTAATAATTTGTAATTAGTGGTTTCCTTCCGTAAATTGAAAGTAAAAGTGCAGATATACTCAGATTTTTTTATTACCAACTCATTTAGTGCTTGAACAGCTTAGCACCGGGTGTTGCAGTGAGTAAGAGTGCCAAGTGGTAACAAGCAAGTCATCGATCGGTTCGAATCCATTAGATGGGTACTAGGCCTGGTCACACATTACCGTTGTGATACATTTAACGGCGCTCCTCCAGTAAAAGTGGTCTATGGGAAAGAGTAACTTGACCATACACAATACATGTTTGACACACATTAGTAAAAGTACAACTACAGAATAAGAATGAAGTTGACGGCAGAACAACTCGGGTCGGGGATCCGAGCCTCCCGGTCAACTAAGCTATACTCTAAATCAATGAAGAGTACAGTTTCTTTCTTGGTCAATATCTAGAGTTGCTATTCTGAAATCCTTGCCTGAAGTGTAGGTTTATTTGAATAGTTAGTTTTATAATAAATAAAACTGGGCGATAAAGAAGCAATTCAGAAAAAATTGTAATTTCAAACATCGATACATGTTTTGCGTAATACGCATTTAAAAAGTCATTTTACTATAATTGCTGTCAATACAAAATCTGAGCTGTAATTAAAATGTAGCATACATTTTAGTACACTAACTTCTTGCTTAAAATGGACATTACCAAACTACCTTTTACTTTTATTGCTGTCAAACGAAATAAAAAAGCCAAAAAAGTTTCTTTGAATATTGAGCTATCAAAGTGTAGGTGTTTTGTTTAACGTTAACGCTTGTTATAGTCCAAGATTCACATTTTAATCATCCTCTGGCGTCCAACCGCGATGAAAACGCTACGATATAAAATTTTCTTAGCTTGACCGTGTTTCACTTAAATTATTTTCCGGCTTGTACTAAAAGTTTAATCTGTCGGGGTTTATGCAAATCACGAGCACGTGTTCTTTTTAATTAGTTCAGAATAGCCACCTGGCTTTAACTAGCTTCAACCTTCAACACGTTGGGTACTTTTTGATGAAATGATTTGCTCACGTTACTCTCTGCTTCTCCCTCATTTTGCATGGAAGTTATGCATATGTTTAACTAGATTATTATTTTAATTTCCCGCTGGGTGTACTGACACTATCTCTGCATATAAATTTCTAAATTTTTAATAATAATGCTTTGTGGGGTTACCCTACTTTGCTGATGAGAATAAGTATCTAATATTTCTATTATCGCATTATGGACAAATATTATTTATATTTTCGACTAATATGACAGAATGCTTATATTAGTGTATTACAACTAATTGACAAGGGCAATACAATAATAATGAAACAATATTTACAGCAGTCATTTACCATCTGCTTTTGTAACCTACGTATTGCTATGAACACATTTTAAGCCCATATGGTTATAATAGCAAATAATAACATTTCAAACATATCAAATATAATTTTATAAAATGTTGCAGAAATGTACTAGTTAATTTTGCAAATTGTATAAAATAACATTACCGTTGATAATAATTTGTAAAACGGTATTAAAAATAGTGCTAGCCTTGCTTTGAACAAAATTCAATCAAAGTAGGTTTGGAAATAATGTAAAACAATGTAAGATTAACGACAGACAGTTGGGGGAAAAAGAGCCAAGCTGTGAGTGGTGTTAATTTTGGCTTCCCCAATAAATAACGGTTAATACGTGAATAAAAACCCTTTTCCCAATTCAGTGTGTTTTAAAATTAATTCTATATCATTTGGGTGTGCGTAGTAGGTTGCATTGATTCGTAGCACCTCTGCAGAGGTAATAAAAAGTGTTTAGTTTGTCCATCAAGTGTTGGTTGGATTTCCGAGATTGTGTACGAGGTTTGGTCAGTGCAATTGAAGCCGCGTGAGCTAGAGTTAGGCAACGACCTTTCTGGGAAGCAGTTAGAGCCACAGGTGTGAGGCAACGGCTGAATTGGAGGCATTTTCGCTGCGATCGAGCTACAGGACGTTCAGCGGCTTGTATCTGCAGATCAACGAAGAAAGAAGGACCCAGACATCGTGGGTACTTTATAGTGTAAATAAACAGAATTGTCGGGTTTGGGCAACTGAAAATCCATTCAAGATTATTACGTTTATTTGGCTCTATTTATTAACGTTTGCTCTAATGATTTGTCTCACCTGAGTATTCCTTAAGTTAAGCTACTTAACTGCTATGCGAATTTAAAAAGATATAGGTGATTGGTTTGTCGGCCACGGTTGCAGTTAGAAATTGCAGATTACCTCTATATATAGATCTTCATAGCATGCTATGTTTATTCTTAAATATATCAACCCTCTGACTTAATCTATGATTTTGTTGTACAAGGTTTTTCCGGTAATTATCTGACCTTATGCTAGAAAAAATAGCTACTCTAGAACAACACCGCCTTAATCCCCTTGCTCCCCTTCGAAAGTCAAGGCGTATTCCAGCGCTGTGCCAGTTCTCAAAAAAATATCCTTTAGACGTTTCGCCATGTTGTGCTTGATCCGCTCCACAGCTTTACAGATCTGTACGGAGGCTAATCGATTTCAGCGAAGAGGTGTTTGGCCAAAAAGTCCTGGCCAATATGAGATGAGTGGGCGGGTTTCTCATCGATTTATCCTTGGTTATGTTAAACTGCTCCAAAGGGAGGAGGGGGGTAATACCGTTAGCAATTTTTGGTTGACTTAGCTATGTTGGCAGCTCGCGCTGGGCGATGTCCATTGACTGATAAGAGTGACACTAATTCACAGTTAATTCCCAGTAATGCTTGGTAGGACGTATCTAATTAAATCTGCGTGTGATATCTTGATTTGGCGTGTTCTCTGCTCTATTTCGCCGTAAATGTAAACGCTGTCGCTTAATAACTTCAGTTGGCGTTTTGGTATTCTAGTGTTATTTCGTTACACTATGGTGATAAAATTGCTTAGTAGCCTACCTTGTTTTAATTTCTAAGTGAACAACTTCGGATTTTAGATTTTAGTTTATCCTAAAAGATTGAATTTAATGGATCTTTTAGTGGCTTCGGTTTTTTGTGAACTTCCGGCAGACGCGTCCCCTGAGTGTTTTTTGTTTGTGACTTGTATTTACTTATTGCAATGGTTATCGCATAGGCAACACTTTAATTATGTAATCACAGATAATTGTTGAATATTAGCGAACTCGTTATGCTAATTGTGATGTTGGATAGCTATATTTGAATAAGTTTCCATTAGTAGAAAAATATCCAGTATTGTAGCGATCCCAATAGTTAAATTAGCATTATATAAAGTGTTTAAAATTAGTTTACTAAAGTAGATAACACGATAATTAGGTTAATAACAAATGTATTTTCTATAATTTATACAAATTAAGATAATATTTGCTAGGCTCGGATGTAGGGACCCTACCCAAATGAAATAAACTCATTTATTTATATAAATATTACAATATACAACAAGTTAACATCCAAGCAAATTAAAAGAACCACGGTAGTATATTAAAACTGCAAGAGATAACTGGTTTTAGTTGAAATACAATAAACTTAGGCTCACAAGCTGATTAAAATAGAGCTCTGTAAATAACTCTCAACTATTTTCAAGATGATCGTTTTATGAAACTATAAGAATGCCATTCTTGGTATCTTTAATGGAAAATCGTACGCCTCTACAGGCATCCAGAAAAAAGTTTTATTCGGGTCGTAACCATAACAACTTACTTTGAAACTAAAAATGTCTTGGATTCTATTATGCTATACAATATTTATAACCAACATGAACAAATAATTCGCTGGATTTTTTTATTAAATACAGGTACTGAATTAGTGGCTAGAAAGACTCAATTCAAAATAAAATTGTAATTATTATTGTAAGTTGAATTTGCACACTCGTGCAGTGCACACGATTTCAGGTCTGTAACCATGGTCAGCAGATGATACAAATTAAAAATACTTCTACTACCCTTCCGACAGCTGAAATAAACATTGGATACTTAGCCGAACTTTGCTTTTAATGAAGATTACTTACCGTTTTACTTCAGTTCGTTACGATCGGTAATCATCACATAATTATTTACTGTTAATAAATTAGTGGCGTTATTTTTTAATCGGGATAATTTGATAACAACAGCTTTATTTGGCAAAATTTCACTCATGTATCGTATGATCGAAAACTTTTATCCTCTAGAGGGCTGTGGAGTTTTTTAAAATTTAATATATGTTGGCAGTGATGAATAAAGGTACTTAATATATAACCTATACAATTTTAACATAATCACTTAACTTTGACGGAATGTTTAATACTGAACACAAAGTGGTGCTCTATATGAAAAATGGAGAAAATCACTTTGAAGAGCTGCAGTTTGTTTTTGTTATTAAAATTTTTATGTATTCAACAAAAATATTAGTATTTGATAAAGTAACATTACTGCTATAACATTAAATTAACAGATATAAAATGCCAATGTGACTTTTACTACCACTCCTGCTAACATAATTTTTTAACAAAATAATTCCACAGCCCTCTAGAGGATAAAAGTTTTCGATGCTACTGTACTTCTACGTTGAAAAATAGCAGTCAGTTTTATATACTAGTAAACCTACTTCTGTGGTAAACTGTGAAGATCTTTTTTAATTGATGATTACGATTATGCCTTATGCCTTTGCAAGTAAACAAATCTGCGAGTTTTTTATATGTTAATTAATAATTTTGAATATAAGATTGTACACACTTTAATTTCGTAATCTTTTCGGAGCGCTGTTAAATAATTAAATTATCTTATTTGTACGCTTACCATAAGCCCTAGTATGGCATTAGAGCACTCAATCTTCTATATTTTTATTGAGTATTTGGGTAAATCTGTGGTGTTATATATTATTAAAGCCACTTAATACTAAATGATGATGGTTTAAGGGTTAATCAACTTTTACTCTTTTTTATCAGGTGGTTTGACTTTTCATGTAGTTTGCGGTTTTCAGGTTTGGACTGTTTTGAATCACTGATGCTGTCGAATATACCCCCTGCCTAAAACGTAACAGACATCAATATTATACCCTTTGACAATCCCAAATTACATAATAAATGTTAGGAATACTTATTACCATTATTAGTTGAAAATTACATTTTGAATTCCAGGTGTAACAATACTTTCTCTTATTTATTAATTTATCTACACTCACCACATCGAAGACGTAACATTTCAACATCATATTGAAATTACTACAGTGCCTTTATAAATGATCGGACGTTTTCGAATGGTCAATATTTTGACTCTAGTTATTTTAACTATTTGATGTTGGCTACACGTGCAGTGTTATATTTTGACGTTGAAATTTATCATTGGCGTTCGTTCGTTGTGCTTTTAGGTGTTGTACGATGTTTACAGCCAGTTTTCCGTTATTGTTCTGTGGTTTCAGCGTACTATTTTTTTGCAAAAATCACTTCACTAAATAACGTATTTGAGTTTGGTGTAAGTTTACACACTACAACAAACTATAGGTAAAAAATTAATAATAATTCCACACAAAAAATAAAACATTTGTTTGCTTAAACTGATCGAGGGTCACTGGAATGAACTTCTTTGTAGTTAAGTCCGCACAGGTGGTTGAATAGCAAAAAACTGTTATTTAGGTATTTTAATCACATTTTGTGCATTATATTCATGTACTGTCATCTGATCGAGCTAGTGGTTCTCAAAATTTGCATCAGTCCGGATTTTTGCTTGAGAAATTAATTTTTAGTGTAATATATTTTTACTGAGGTCGGTATACATTCATTTAATTGAATGACTATACTTATGAATCATCTGTATAGGATATAAATACATGAACTCCTTTTACCACATTGTAAAACTAAAAGTAAGAGGTTTAAAGCAAAAAATTGTTTAACTTTGCATTATTTTGCGAAAACCTCTCAACTCTCCAATTTTCGATACATATTTTTGAAAAATCTATATACCTATAAATCGTTCACGTTTATTTTGAATAAAGATTGGTCAAATTATTTTTAGATTGGCGTATTGCTTAATTCTTTATAGGGCCGTTTCAGTTTCGTCAAACTGTTAGTGTCGCATCCATTAGACAAGGCCTAGTAGTGATAGTTTTAAAGATCTATTTTGAGCAATGTGTACCAGCAACATACAATTAACTATGATTCGTTACATAGGTATTCAAAATTTGCACAGGAAGTTTAGAAAAATAAAACAGCCACATTTCCATGGTCAAGCCCCATCTAAAGTAATTGTGATCAGATTTCAACTACAATTTATAAAAACATAAATAAGGCAGGCAAAGGTTTCTTATTATTTTAAGTAAAGAGAACTAGCAAGAAAATGTGTGTTAAGTGTTACATATTTCTTCTTTACTAACGGCACTGAGATAAAATTGAATGTGTTTGCTGAAATTACTTATTTATTGTAATTTATGTTGTCAGCGCCCCTCGCGCAGTTTTTTAACTCAGCCAATAGATTAGTTCAAGTGATTTATCTGCGTGAAATTATAATTGCGATAGCACCAGGCACCAGTTTGTTTCCACGTTTTTGTCGCGTTCTCAGACGTAGTGTAGCGTATACATTTTGTAAGGAATTTATTTTGATTTATTTACCTCTCAGATTGGAAATGGAAGAGGGCGTGTAGAGCATCTTACTATATGCATAAGACGTAGAAAGTGGCGACAAAAAAAATTCCTCAAAATGGATTTTTCTTGCAGGAATAAATATGTAGCTGTTTTTATCTGAGACACTTCATTACATGGGCCTAATGTGATTTTTCTTCTATGGTAGTAGGCTCTGAGTGTAACCTTTAAACAAACTTTAAGATCATAGCTTAATACTTTCTTAATCGACATACGTATAAAACTAAATAACTATTAACTGCATTCAAATTATGATTTTAATATATGATTTCTAATAACTCAATATTTGTTTTTCACAGTGTTAACTATAATTATTTTATTTTACTGAAGTCAGGTAGATGTTAGTCAACGACCTACAATATCAAATCAGTCGAAGGAACCCTTAGTTTAGAAACTACAACAATCGCGGCCATATTGTTTCAGAAATGGCATTGTTCAACGGAATATGGTAATTCATTTCTTAGAATTTTTTGCAATTCTTTCCGTTATAGACCAGAAATACAGCAGTGAACCATTCTTTTAGGTTGAGCTCTAATAATTTACATGGTATTTTATAACGCAACCACAACTTCTATCAATGCAACCCAAAGACTAGACTTGCCAAGATGACATTACTTATATTCTGATGGAAGCAATTTATTGAACTATGCCATTTTTTGAACAATATGGCCCCCATTGCGGTACGTTGGAAACTAAGGGTGTCTTCGACTGCTTTGCACAATGATACAACTACTCGCAAGACAACGATACAAGAAATAAAAACGTAGCAGCAATATTGGTTTCTTCAAACTTGAAACAATGTGTAGCAGGCGTTGTGCCGTTATTAAATTACTATGCTTTGTTAAAGTTTTTCAACTGTAGAAATCAATGTCATACAGGTATAAGTACCGACAGTAGCATACGATATAGAAAATATAGGAGAGCTTTGCCATCAGCTGGAAAAATGTTTAAAACTAACAAAGAAAACACGATGTAAAAAACCTTAAGTAACTTTAACGTTATAGTCGGTAACGAATGCTATCAAGATGTGGCTCGAAAATAAGTTCTAACTAAACACGAGAGGAGAAAGAAATCATTTCAATTATGTCAAGAGCGAAACCTAATTATAATGGACATATGATATAAACTACACAAAAGGCGCCTATATACAAGGCAATCACCGGCAGATACACCAAAGTAGATAATACGTAATCAAATAGTGAATAAACATGTCGGCACTGCCTTAAAACCGAAAAAAAAACTGGAATCCTATGGCATCCGAGATGTTGTAATCAACTGGCTAGTTAACTTGCTGAGGAAAAAACAAAGATTTATTTCTATCAAACATAACCACCACATCACAGGGAAATAGTGTGAAATTCTAAGCTATTAACTGTTAACATAGGGGTACCTCAGGGATCTATTCTGGGTCCGGTTGTTTTTATTCTACATATTATTGATTTTAACACAGTGCTAATTCATGAGTGCACTAGTTATATCCCATAAAAATAATTGAATTTGATAAAATATGTGAAACGACAATCTGAAGACTGGTCAATAAATTGGTTCAATAACAATGTCCTCGATCTCAATAGCTCAAAACCAAATTATGTAAGATTCCATAACTATCAGAATAGTAATGATTTCATCATACACTTAAATACCAACAATGAACTCATTAGTAAATCAAAGAATGTTAAATTTTTAGGGTTTATAATAGATAAGAACCTCAACCGGTAGCTCCATTGTGAGAGTGTAATAAAAAATTGAATTGCCTCGGTTTTCTAATTAGAAACTTAAGATTATTACTATATATTGCTGTGTATTACACACAGGATGGGAGCAGCAGACATACGGGATATGCATGTGGTGATCTTCGGCTGCAGCATTACATGTCTTCTTCTTCTTCTGAAAGTGCCTATCCTCGTTGGATGTTGGCGATCACACTAGCCCATTTTATTTTATTTGCAGCCGAGCGAAAAAGTTTTGCGGATGTCAATCCGGACCACTGCCTCAAGTTCTTAAGCCAAGATATTCGTCGGCGTCCTGGTCCTCTTTTACTGTCGATTTTTCCTTGCAGAATTAGTTGTAGTAGGCGATATTTACCATTACGCATGATGTGCCCGAAGTAGGACAACTTTCTTTGTTTTATGGTGGTCATGACTTCCGGTTCTTTTTGCAAGCGACATAGGACTGTATGGTTGGAGATATGGTATGTCCATAAAATGCGTAGCATTTGACGGTAGCACCACATCTCGAATGCTTCTAGGCGCTTGCAGGAGGCATTTGTAAGTGTCCATGCCTCTGCCCCGTATAACAGTATGGAGAACACGTAACACCTAAGAACACGAAGACGAAGATCAAGATTCAGCGAAAGGTTGCACAGTACCTTATTTAGTCTTTTGAAAGCGTTTCTGGCATTTTCAATGCGGCATTTAACTTCTATGGAGTGATCCCAGCTATCGCTGATTCTGGTTCCCAAGTATGTAATGCTCTCTGTTCGTATTAAAGGTGTATCTCCTGTTGAGAATTGTGTGTCAATATTGGTATCTTTACTGACTACTAATACTTGTGTTTTCTTACAGTTGAGCTTCATTCCGTATTTTTTGCTTGCTATAGTTACCCGGTCTATTAACCTCTGGAGGCTGTCTGCACTGTCTGCAAGAAGAACAGTGTCGTCAGCATACCTGAGATTGTTTATCACTTCTCCATTTATTTTTATTCCATGATCTGTGTTTTCAAGGGCTTCCTGGAACAATTTTTAGGAGTAGGCATTGAAAAGAGCAGGAGATAAAATACACCCCTGTCGTACTCCTTTTCTCACATTGAATTCCTCAGATGTTTGACCGTCTATGCGAACAATAGCTTTCTGGTATTTGTATAAATTGGAAATAATTCGTATGTCTTTATCGTCGACATTCGATGTGCGCAAGATCGTAATGAGTTTATCATGATGTACCCTATCAAAAGCCTTCTCGAAGTCTATAAAACAAGCAAATATATCAGCATTGACATCACGAGCTCTCTGAATGAGGACCTGAATGCTAAAAAGTGCCTCTCTTGTGCCGAAACCATTTCGGAATCCAAATTGCACGTCTGATATGTTTTGTTCTAGTTTGTTGTATATACGACAATGAATTATACGTAGGAAAATTTTCAGAACGTGGCTCATGAGGCTGATAATACGATGATCTTCGCATTTTTTAGCGTTGGCTTTCTTTGGTAAGGGTATGAATATTGATAGTAACCATTCTTTAGGTAGATTACCGGAGTCGTAAATCATGTTGAAAAAGCGTGTTATAATTTCGAGTTGGCTATCCTCAAGTAATTTTAGCAGTTCACCGTGTATTCCATCGGGTCCCGGAGATTTGTTGTTTTTTAATCTTTTGATAGCTGCTCTCACCTCGTCGTTTGTTATGTAGGGTCCGCTTTGAATCTGCTCTAGCGTCTCCAGTTGGCAATTATCTTCAAACAACTCCTCCATGTATTCTTTCCACCTTTTTAATTTATGATCTACGTCTGTTACTAGATTGTTATCTTTATCTGAGATTGTACCAGTTGACCTTGACTTATATATTCCAGCGGCTTCCTTAATTTTTTTATGCAAGTTGAGAGTATCGTGTTTTCTTTGGAGTATTTCAATTTCGCTGCATTTTTCTATTTCGCTGCATTTTTCTTTTAACCATAACTCTTTGGCTTCTTTGATCTTTCTTAACATTTTCCTGTGAGTTTCCTTGTACTCCTTATCATAGCGATTTTTATAGCTTCGTCGTTCCTCCATGAGCTTTATTATTTCGTCCGTCATCCACTGTTGTCTTTTTATAGATTTCTCCATTTTCAATTTGTTTTCTGTTGTTGAATTCAGTACACTTTTAAGTTTGTTCCAAGCATCCTCTATGTTACTATTGTTACTATTGTTATCTGTGAATGTTGTTTTTAGTTTATGATTGATTTCTTCAGACACTTCTTTTCTTGTGTCGTCTTGCTTTAATTTTTGTACATCTATCTTAATTGTGTTTTTATGTTTTTGTATTCTCTTTAATCGTAACTTAATCTTGGCGAGTAAGAAGTTATGGTCAGAGTGAATGTCAGCTCCTGGATATGCTTTGATAGATGTTACTGCGTTCTGGAATCGTCTATTGATTAGTAAGTAATCAATTTGGTTGCGAATACAATGTCCTGGTTTATCTGCAGGTGATCTCCAAGTATATAGCCTTCTTGGTGGTAGCTGGAATTGAGTATTTGTGATGACATACTCTTCTTCCTGGCAGAATTGGATGAGCCGGTCGCCCCTGTAATTTCTGGTGCCAAGTCCAAAATTGTCTTCGTTGCTCAAAAAAGCGTTATAAGGTGTATGTGGCGTATAACTCAAACCACTTCGTGCCGTGACTTATTCAAACCTTGCAAGTTTTTACCTCTGCCGAGTATTCTAATTTACGAACTATGTAATAGATATTAACGATACAAGTTTGATTATGAGAATGAGTTTGATTGCCAAAACGAGGCGGTGAGCCGAGTTTTGCGGCAATCAAACGAGTTTGTTATGTGCCATAAGCAAACGTGCATTGTTCAATATTTCACCTTCATCAATAAACTCAGGTGCAATGTATTTTTTTTATATAAAAAGAGTGCATTACCGCACTGAGTGCGGTAATATTTATCCATTACCGCGCCGAATGCGGTAATATCCATTAACGCACTCAGTGCGGCAATGAAGCTCTTAACGATACTAAAATTAATTTGGTTAAAAATCTATAACAACACCGATGAAGATAAATTTATTTATCTGCTTTGATGTCACAATATAGTTATTATAATTATAACACTGAAAACAGTGCTACAATAGAGTCCATGGGCCGCCATGTGCGGGGTGTCAAATTTGCTTACACATTTTCCACCAAATACACAAATGCCACTCGATCAAGTTCCGAGTAGTTGTATGTACCAACAGACAACAGACCATACCAGTGTAATATCAACACCACCAACAACACTAAACAACCACCTCAGTTATTAATACAATCAATGTTCCAATCTTCTTAGATGCACAACCCTCTTCATACGCAAACTTCGCAATCATCGTAAACTAAGAGCCAGAAAGACGGAATCACGCCAATGCAAACAAGTGGGAAACAGGAATGGCAAACACAAAGTCCAAGAAAAGAAAAACGCCATAGTACGGAACAATTACACAAAGCAAAAAAAGTTAACCGCTGGTTAAGTCCCCCGCAAACATCAAACATGTATGAGGCACTGTCAAACAGCGAAGACAAACAAGAAAACAATGGAGTAGCGCAAGAGGTAAAACCACCACCTATATTTGTCTAAGGAGTTAACAACTTGTAACAACAACAACAACCTCTAACAGACATGCTAGATATCGAAGCCAAAGACAAATATTTGATAAAGCTAATAAGCAATACACAAGCATAAATCTAATTAAGCCATACCAACGATTATAGTACTGTCATCAAAATTCTGAAAGATAGAAATACGGAATTTCATTCCTTCCAGCACAAACAGGACAGAAATTAGTAGTAGTATTACGCAACATGCATTCTACCGTCGATGTAAACCAACTCACAAAAGAAATTAACTCCCATGGACACAAAGTACTTAACATATACAATATTAAACACTCTTACCAATGTTCTTTGTAGAATTAGAACAAAGTCAGCAGAACAAAGAGATATACAATATTGAATTCTTAATGAAATCAAGAATTACATTCGAACCCCCACACGTTAAGCGCGCAGCAATACAATGCCTCAAATGCCAAAGGTTTGGTCACTCTAAGAACTATTATCATAGAACACCAAGATGTGTGAAATGTGCTGGAGAACATCTGGCAAAATAACTATGAAAGAAAAGAAAGGAGTAAAAATGTTAAGTGTGTCAATTGCCAAGGTAACCATCCTGCAAACTACAGAGGGTGCTTAGTGGTTAAAGAAATTCGAACACGTAAATTTCCACCACTTAGACCCTGGAAAAACTCACAACTGGTTCAACCAGGTACTTCCTTTGCTCAAATAGTTGCAGACAACAGCCAACAACTACAACAAATAAACAATCAAGCACAAGTACAAACACGGAATCAACAGGAAACTAATGACAAAATGGAAGCAATGATGATTAAATTAACGGAAAGAATGGACACTATGCTCAACTTGCTCACTACCATGATCTCTAAATTACCGTAATGGCCCAATTCCTAAATATCGTACTCTGGAACGCCAACGGCTTGGCCCAGCATAGCCAGGAACTCAAAACATTTATAACAAATAACGATATTGACATTATGCTGATCTCGGAAACACATTTCACCCAAAAGACCTACATGAAAATACCTAAATACTTCATTTACTTCTCAAATCACCCAAATGGTACAGCTCATGGTGGCACAGCAGTGAACAATGGGGGTAAAGACTAACTTTACCCCGATGTAGGGAACTACTCAAAGCTAAGAACGAAAATAACTTAAACTACGCATCAATTGGTGAACCTACTTATTGGCCCTCAGATCCTCACAAAATTCCTGACCTACTGGATTATAGGGAAAAGCGACTTAAACGTAACATCTTGTTTCGATTTATCTTTGGATCACTCACCCGTAACTATCAAATACAGTAACGAAGCGTTGAAAACACCAAAACCTGTCAGACTTCACAATCAAATCACTAACTGGAATACATATAGGGAACTAATTGACAACAAGATACAGCTAAACATATCATTGAAAACATAAAAAGACATCCACAGTACTGTAGAGCTTCTAACTCGGACCAATCAAACTTCTGCTCGACCCGCTACTCCGAACCAAAAAAAAAAAAACAAACTGATACAGAAAATTGCCCTATATTTATTAAACAAACGATATCTGAAAAAAGCAAAACTGAGAAAGATCTGGCAACATACAAGACATCCAAATGACAAGGCTAAACTTAATAAAGCAATTCAAGAACTAAAATCTCTCCTGCATAACCTGAAAAACCAGGCAATAGAAGAGTATTTGTCTAGGCCTACCTCTACGGAAGACACAAATTATTCATTATGGAAAGCCACCAGAAAGTTCAAGAGACCACAGGTAACAATTTCACCTATTAGACTAGCAAACGGGAATTGGGCAAAAACTCCCAGCGAAAAGGCAGCCGCGTTTGCCAATCATTTAGCGCAATTATTTCAACCATTCCCTCAAACTTGTTCTCCAAAAGTAGAAAGAAAAATTCAAAAATTTGTCGAAGGAGACGCCAAAACAACACAGACCATGAAACCATTAAAAGTTACTGAAATTGACGCAACTATAAAAAGTTTAAAGTTGAATAAAGCTCCTGGCCACGATTTCATCACTGCTAAAACTCTGAAAGAACTACCAGAGAAAGGCTTCAAAATGATCCCCTATATATTTAATGCTATTCTGAGATTGGATTTCTCCCTACAACAATGGAAATTAGCGCAGGTAATTCTAATCCCAAAACCAAGAAAACGCGCGAGGGAAATTACATCATACAGACCTATCAGTCTTCATCCAGCTACAGCCAAGGTATTGGAGAAACTAATTTTATGAAGAATGAAATCAACTCTTATGGAAAGAAACGTCATACCACATCACCAGTTTGGTTTTGGAGAAGGGGACGCCACTACGGAACAGGTTCACCGAATAGTAACAAAAATCAACCACGATCTACAACTTAAAAAATATTGTTCGGCAGTTTTTCTAAACGTCGTCAGCCAAGCGTTTGACAAGGTTTCGCATACGAGACTGCTTTACAAGATAAAAAACAAACTGCCAGTTTACCACACAATTTTAAAATCGTACCTAGAAGAGAGATCCTTTAAGGTCAAATATCAAGAACAACTGTCACGGATTTACCCAATACAATCTGGAATTCCAGAGGGTAGTATCCTAGAACCTCTGTTATACATATTTTACACCGTAGACTTTCCATCCACAAGGCAAATAATGGTAGCTACTTATGCCGATGATACTGCCGTGCTGGCTTCTCATGATGATCCAACTACAACATCCCAAATATTTCAAAGAACATTAAAAAAGATAGAAGACTGGTTGAAGAGATGACGTATAAATATAAATGAATACAAATCAGTTCATGTTACATTTACCTTGCGAAAAGAAACATCTGCTGCAGCAAATTTAAACGGCAACTTAATTCCTCAACCAGATAGTGTCAAATATCTCGGAATACACCTAGATAGGCGACTTACCTGGAAGACCCACATTTGGAAGAAAAGTTTACAACTAGGATTAAAATTTCGACAACTGTATTGGTTAATGGGCAGGAACTCCCAACTAACTCTGGAAAACAGATTTCTCCTTTATAAATGTATAGTAAAACCTATTTGGACGTATGGCATCCAATTATGGGGATAGGCTAGTAATTCAAATCTGGAAATTCTACAAAGATTCCAAATTGAGGTTTTAAGAACAATTACCAATGCACCAATGTACGTTCCAAACTGGCTGATACAGCAAGATGTACCTATGCCATCAATTAGAGAAGAAATACAAAGTCACAGCACAAAATACCACGACAGACTCCAAGTGCACACCAACCGGCTGGCAGTGAACCTGCTGGACAGGCCAAACATACAAAGACAACATACAAAGACTGAAAAGATCTGACCCATTAGATGTCCAGACCAGATTTAATTAGTGATTTGTTTTATATATTTCTGTATATGTTATTCAACTTAAGTAAATAATGGTTATAATCTAAATTAATTGTTATTAGAAATCACAATAAGTTGTCTTAGAGAAGAGTGATTTTATTGGAAATCTCTCCTGCATGTTACTTTTTTGTTACTCTATTTACTGAATGTTATTAATGTAACAGATTGTAAAGATTCATGGAAATCAATAAATAAATATATATATATATATATATATATATATATATATATATTTCAACGAGATTTTCAAGGTGCTCTGCAAACCAAAACTTTATATATGATATATTTACGATACTTTCCGTTAAGCTGCAGGTGAATTCCTGTCAATTGTGTTAAAAAGCTCCTTCATAATCGAAGCCCTTGTACTTATCTTGTTTTATCATTTAGCTTAGCAGCTGTACCTTTTTAATAAATAGACATATAAAGATTAAATCATTTTATACCATCATACGAGCATGCATGATCGATAGAATGTACATTTGCTCAATGTCAGCTATAATTGAAGTAAACTTTCAGTAATAATTTTCAAAAATAATACAATTGTTACGCTGTTTTCCCCTCATTTCAATGTTTAAGCGTGCTTTCAGCTTAATGAATGTATTAGAGGAGTCTCAAAAGGCAGGTAATTGAGTACTACCTGAACTCGATGTGTTGAAAAGTCTCCAGTTCACTTATTGCCAAGATAATGAGAGTCGATGCTGAAGTAGACGAGTAGCGGCTTCATAAACCTCAGGCGTGTCTAGACATGGAACACTCGGTGGTGCTACTCTAGTTTATACATTTTACGAAAAGTCTTAGCCATATATTTTAGGAAAAAACGATTAGCAGTTTTCAGCGATAGAAGATGTTAAGATAAATGTTTTATAAAAAGTATCTGAAACAGTCGACACTGACTGTTACCCAAAATATTCCACTACATGCGTGTAATAAAACAACCAAAGAATCAGTTAACAACAAATATCAACTACTTGTAATGTGCATTATCATAAATTATTTCTAACCAGTAGTAGTTATATTCAATTCAATAGATTGGATGTGCAACATAACTGCTTAATTCAATCGAATATTATGTCGGCGTTGATTTCTTCCACGTCCTGAAGTTATTGAAAAACCATAAAATGCAGACGATGCTTTGCTTCACTCCCTATTGCTTGCTACTACGTGTTGTTACCTCTTTACCATATTCTGGTTTTAAAGGACTCCCCAAGTACCTACTGATAAGCCTCAAAGTAAGTCTTCAATTCTTCAAAAAAGGTTTGCAAGATCTCCAGAACATTTCGAAGGTTAGTTCATCTTCTGAGGGTTTCTACTTATTTGCATTCGCAGAGGCAGGGAATGGGAGTTTCCTTCTAATTTTTGCAAAAACGTGCACAGTTGTTTGTCGTTTAGTCCTACCATTATATTGAATAGCTATTTGCTCATGCAGCGAAGGCCGTGAAAGTTCTCGTCATCTCCATTATTTTATTTCTTCTGTGCTGGAGGAGTGTTTTGGTTACACCCTTTTATGATTCTCTCAAGAACACCTTGGAGTGTTTCAAACTGACATATTTCATCCATAGTCTGCAATGTTGGTCTTTTAGCAATTTAATGGTGCATACGTTGTGCCGCAGGTTGGCTGTGGTCTTACTTACCTGTTTTAGGTTAGGCGATCTATCTATTCCTGGGTGTCCTGATACCCAAGTCAGCTTAAGCCTGTTATGTTTGTAACGGCAACTTGGCGTTGCTGGCTTAGGGGTATTTAAAGTAACGTTTTAATATACAGCCGCTTTGTACATGTATGTTCTTTATTGTATGTTAGTATAAGTCAATACTTATATCTAGCAAAGTGAGTGAAAGAGAAGCAGATGTTGCAGTTACAGTTTAAGCGCGCTCCAATATATTTGCATATACTGCACTAATGTGTATATGCGTTTCCGCGCATTAACGTGGGCGGGGTTGTAGAGGGTGTAAGACTCTGCTTTAAACTAGTAGAGATTAAGTGTGTGCTTAAAGACTCAAAGATTCGGACAATTAACAAAGAAAGCGGCTTTGTTTTGCATTGACGCATTAATAAAAACACCCCCAGAAATTTATTCGAAAGACAAATCCAACTGAAATTCGTCAATCATCGCCTAAGGTGGGTGATTCATGCCAGATTCAATTATTCTAATGTAACCATTGCAGATGTAGCCACCTCTGCACAAATCATCGAGACTAGCATGAGCGCGCTAGGATTTATTGTTCTGTGTAGTAGGTGTCATTATAAATGCGTCGTAGAAGCAGCTGTCGACGTGTGGTTTAATTATTGCTCGCATAAATGGAAGGTAGAAACAGCTGTATGAACACGGCTTAATTCTTCTGGGGATAGTCCTCGTTTGTTGTTTCACACAGGTAGCCATTGCTATAGAGTTCTAAGCAGTTTTTTGGAGGCATAATTATACCGAAGGTGTTTAGGTAACTGTAATTTTTTTGTCTCAATTTTCTCTGCTGTGTTTATTATTCGCTTTAGTTCTTTGTTAATTATATGTTGCAATTTTGGAAATGCCGCAACTTCTGTGCAAAAGGTCTATGTCGGTTGCTACCAATTTCTATGTGTCTTTTTAAAGGCTTCCCAGGTTTTTGCTTCATATGAAATGATGCATATCATATATCCATTTCTTTGCACTTTTTATTATTGTACTAAGCTATAAAAGAGAAATTAATTTTGAGTTGTTTGCTTCGCTTGCATTACTCGATGTGATATATCTTTTTGACTGCTGTCTTTTATAGATATTACTGTTCTTAAATATTTATATCGTTCGCCATTGCTAGTTTTCCTTCGCTCTATTTCCAACACTTATTTTTTGCTCCCGTCATAAAATATTTGTTTTATAGAAATTCAGGTATGTTCAAATATTTCTTTCAGCTTTCTGGTCATATAAGCTAAATATGTAATACTAATTGTTTACCAGTAAGTATCACCTGGTTGCTTGAAAATGATGAAGTAAGTAAGCAGTTCTCATTAACTTCAATTTCCATTCCATGCATTTATCTTGTTACTTTCTAGTATCTCGTTTATGTAGATCTTAAATAATGTTGAGGAGCAGGAACAGGCTTGTCCTAAGCCATTCAACATTTTAGTAGGTTTTGTAAGTTTATTACCGATTCTAACAGGTAATTTGGTCCTGGTATATTTATTTCATTGCTGTTACCTACTCTATATTTTTTTATTACCTTTATCAAGCATTTAATATAATTGCATAAAGGGAACTTTAACATACAGTGTAGAAATTAAGTAGCGCATAAGTTTCCGTTAATCTTGGTTTTCGGGAAACAATCTTAGAGTATATTAAAGTCATTTTCAGATATTTATATCATTTGTTTAAATGTTATGATGTCAATATATATATTAAATAAAGTTCTATAAATTTTTTATATATTTCGGCAGGAACTCTTAATCGGTTTTTAACGGTATAAAATTTTAAACAGTGGTGCTTGGCAGCAGCCACCTCCTCGTGGTAAATTCCGGGTCATTTTGTATAATAATTATTGCACAAATAAGCGCTGTCTTACTACTAGCATAACATAAAAAAATAATTTAGGCGAGTGTTGAGAGGCAGGCGGTGGTTTAAATATGTTAGAAATTTAAAAATAATCTTTATGCGTAAGTAAGGTGCCATAACAAAACTTTTCCCAACACAGGCGTCTTAGTTTTGTGATTATTTGATTTATCTAATTTGGGAGAAAACTTTATATCTTGCGGCTCTGAACGCAAGCCAAGGTGTGATGGAGACGAAACCGGCAATAGACGCACAGATGATGATGGTAAAAATCGAAATTTAACGACTTCCCTGACTTACTATGGCAAAAGAATTACGAGGAGTTTCAACACTGGCCAATAAATGATGACAAGGGATATACCTTTAATGCAGAAATAAGTATGAAGATGGCTTTCAATGTACTGGGAAATATAACTGATTTGCAATGTTTCATATAACATAATGTATTAATTGTAGAACAGCTAAAGTGGAGCATCGGAAGCTCACACTTGAGCATTTTCATTATTAAACCGCACGTATGAGGAGCAAAGAAAAATTAAAAACTATTGTTACCTAACTCTGACTATAAAATAAGGAGTAGCAAAGGCTACCGGATTCTCAGCCGGAGCTGGTCGTGGGTCGAACAAAAGACTTAAAGCGTAAACTGAAACGATGAGTAAATTATGGGCGCCAAGTAGCAGGTGACCCAGCACTTTGCTAATCATCAAACAAGACACTACGGAAGGTGCTACTAAGCGATCCTGAAAATTAGAGATAGCGACAAGGACACATAAATCAAATTCGCAGGCATAAGTAACGAGTATATATAATTTAATAAAATATTAACAATGCTCGGTAGTATATCACAACAACAACAGATATCACAAACCAGATTTCATATACCAAGATAGTAAAATTTATCACAGATTGAACTCACCAGTTTAAATAAATACAGTAGCCGAAGATCGTAGCAATTCGCATGTATGACCAAACGCGTCTCAAATTTAAGCGGTAGTTAAGGTTTTGTTTTGTTTGTCAAGTTGAAATCAACCCTAAACCCTCAGTTGCAAAAATACATAACTGTACTAGTAATCAAATGTACACAAATCCCATTATTACCCAAGATCTTGGTTTATAGGGGCGCAAAATTACCCGAAACACGCTAATTAAATCTCCCCCTAAAGGGGCATAATTGCTTAAACAACGATCGGACTGATTTCGCTAATTTCTTGCAAAATGGGGCCGCACTAAGCCAAGTTCAACTGAACTGACAGATCTCTCCACTGAGATCGAGTCTAAAAATAAGGCGTATGCAAGAATTGCTTCACAAAATGTACATAAGGGAAACCTTATCGTCCCTATGCATCTACATTAGACACAGCCTGAACTTTAATGGAGGCTTGAAATGTCAAGTTGCAAATATTAAGATGTTATACAACAAAATAGGTTTACTTTAAACTGCAGGTGAGTTATCACAACATTAAAGTAAGTAAATTTAATTAATTATCAAAATCTGGCCGTAGCCCAAACAATAATTAAACACATTAAAATGAGGCCTACAAAACACAAGTTAAGTTGGTCGAGCTAAAGAACTGCACAAGTTGCAAAGACAGACCTTGACTGCACCAGGTGACGAACGTGCTCAATCGGAGGCCTACTGCACGATGTCGAGGAAGCCAGGTAATCCAACGGGCTTTACCGCAGGTAACGTAGAGATCTCGGGCCAGTAAATCTGCTAGCCTGTTTTAGGGACTGGAAATCTCCCAAACTCACAGCCAGCCGACTGCAGCAACTGCCTGGAGAAAGTGCTCTCCAAGAGGGGCCAAATCCATCAACCAATCGCCTCGAAAAGTTCTGCGCTACCAAGCTCGCAGCACACCAACAGAGATGCGTTAGTTCATACTAAAGGACTGCTTCCTAATCTGAGTGCGTTCACCGCCCGTACCAAAGGGGAATTGAGTGCATTCACCGCCCGTACCAAAGGGGAATTGAGTGCGTTCACCGCCCGTACCAAAGGGGAATTGAGTGCGTTCACCGCCCGTACCAAATGGGAGCTAAAAGGGACAACATTCCGCCTTAGAAATATAACCAGTAATTGTCAAAATAGCATACCGTTAGGTGTTCTACTCCGAATCGCCCAAGTAATTACATGTGCTTGTCAGATGAATTCCGGACAAAAGTCCGTGTTTGAAATGTATCACAACAAAAACGTCGGGGACGTCTCCCGGACAAAATTCACACCAAATTATACATTTTCATGCTAGGATGAGCGTGACAAAACCGAATTACTAATATTCGTGCATCGATTAACCAAAGATGCTTTTCACCACATCCATCTTCTGACAAGTCAAAATGGCTAATGATAATTGACAGCTAGGCCCAGATTTCCAAATTTGCAGAAAAATCGCATCTGCAACCAACATAGCACGCGTACAACGTGAGGCCTAACCTGCAGTGACTTTACTTGAGGAAATGGGTAACTGAAATTAGGCTATTTAAAGTAAGTTAGATCTAGGATTAGTCCGATATAGGGTAAATAGTTAGAGCGAAATGTGCAAAGTGCCTTGAATTAGGCAAGGATAAGGCAAATCGTTAAATTAATACGAAAAGTGACTTTTGGCCCATAACACTATTTGTATATTTTTCTACGACCACCACTAAAAGTATGTCTTTTAGCGCTAGGTTTTTTCACTAAAAGTGACGTTTTATAATTTAGCGTGTTTAAAATGAGATCAGCTGTTTACTTTTAGCACATGTGTTATAAAGTGAAGTGAGGTTATAAAACTACAATTTCGAACTGGAAGTGAGATTGTAAAGTTATTCTAGTTACTTCTTGCGTTAGAGGTAAGGTGTTTTTTAAATGATTAAAGCGTTATGTAACGAATAAGGTCAGATGTGTACTATTATACTTGATAACTGACTTTAACAGTACTGGCTCCACAAACATTCATCTGCGCGTCAAGGCCATCTCTTTATTATGACATAAATTATAACTGTCATAAATGCAAACCTTTGTTAAAACGACATTTATGGATTAATAACAGAAATTTTAAGGTCGTAGAAAAGTATTGTATGAAACTCAGTCTTCGGCGTCGTTTCCTCATTTTCAGGTCTCGTGCATAAACATCAACTTTTAGCACTTGTTGCATAAATATCTATTTACTATAGGTGCTTCTAAGCTTATTATTTTAAAAAACCTACACGAAATCGTTTTCATCTCAAGCACAAATTGTGGTTTTCAAAAGTAATCTTATATTTCTGAAAATTTGCATAGCAACGCAAAATTATATTCAAAACAATCTTAATAATATGTTGACGTATTTTGAACAGAAAAAGCACTTTACCAGAATAAAATATTTTGTCTATTTACCGCTCGTGAAGGCTCACGAGGACCAAACCAACATTCTGCATTAATATTTTTTCCTCAAAATTATCAGTAATAATGTATTAAGGGCAAATGCTTTTGCCGGTAAAAATGTTTTACGAAAGTATTTTGTTTTGGCAATGTCACAAGACAAACCAACTTGATCAATTTCCCGAGCCGAAGGCGAGGGAATTTGTCAAAGTTAGTTTGTCGAGGGGCATTGCCAAAAAAACAACAAATCGTGAGTAAAACATTTTCCGAGCAAAATCATGAACCCGAAATACATTTTGTGGACTATTTCCCAAATATCGGTTCATTTTGACATTTAAACTGATGCGCAATGACAGTTTAAATGACGTTTCTTAAATACCACCTTGATTAAAGCAACATATTTGGTGGTTGCCGTGGATGCAAGTGGCAAAAGAAACTGACAAAATCCCAAGGGAAAATTTCGATTTTTTGCCACTACAAAAACACACGATTGGTTGAATTTTGAAAAAGCATGGCTTTTCATTGGATAATAAGACATGTGGGAAATAGTCACAAGAATAACGCTAACTCTAATTGGTACACACCTTGTATACAGACAAGATAGATACACTATGTGTATAGAATCCTGGCCTACATGTCCATACTCGGAAGCATAAATATCATGCCAGTTCTAGGGTTAATTTGAAATAATGATCGATAATATTTTTAACAATTCCGACTCGTAACAGGCCGGAGTAACACCATTTTTAATGAGGTTTTAAATATTTTATATAGTTAGTGATAATTAAAAATTCAGTTAACATGTAAAAATGTTAAAACCCTTTGATATAAAAGAATATGTCTCAGGTGTGGAACTGTTTTATAATATTTTTTTATGGCAGATATTGCACCACAAGTGTACAGAAAGCCATTTTTGAAAGTTATAAAATGTTACTGGCTTGATAAATGTACAATTTATTTATCAACATAACGAATATCAACTGTAAAATATATACGTGATATGCAAATTCAAATATAAAACCTAAATAATGCTTTGCAAAAACAACTTAAGATAATAAAATACCTCCTGAAAATGTGTATAGTTTACTCAGTATAATTAATTCAAATAAAATGCATGATAATATATTTTACGTTTTTTAAGTTGAAAACCATAACTTGGCCATACGCATGAATTCGCACACATAATACATTTTGCATAATATTGATTGGACGTTACTTTCATATTTTCAAGGTAAACAGTAATAAATACCTAAAATTCTTCTTGTCTCGCTACAAAATAGCTGAATATTGTATTACAGCTACTTCCTTTTTGCTACTCTTACCCCTGCTGAAGCCTCAAAAACACATAAAAAGGTTTTATTTTTTAATGGTCATGCAACAACACGTTTTATAGTTTTTAACATCTAGATTATCTAATATGAAGCTTTTTACATTAAATACAACCCAGATTTTTTATCTATTTTGAGAGTAATGTGCTTTCTCTTTGTTACGAGTCTTGTTCGATCGCTTGTAAAGAGCATACGTTCTGTGAGTGTAGGAACAAAACGTATTTTGGGTGTGTTATAAAGATAAGTAAGTACATACATAAAATTAGTTCTGTTTATTCGTAGCCTGAAGACAATTAAAAAAGAATTCTAAAAATGTATTTTACATATTCTCTAATTCGTAATAAACTGAAAATATTAAAATAAATATGATACATTTTCGATACATCCTTAAGTGTGCCCGGTGGTATAATGTTTTAAGTGCTTGCGTTATGGTCATACTAGTCGACAATGTAACGGAACAAAGAGATGCCAACAATGCGTGAGAGAAAAATGTAGTGATAATGAGTGTCAAAAGAATGGGAAAAAGTTCGTAAATTACAGTAGCGAAAACCATGTGTCTGTTTCACGAGATTGTGTAGCCTTCAAAAGGCAAGAGAACATTAGAAAGGTAATGGTTTCTAAAATTTGACTGTTGAGGAGACCGAATACAGTAGAGTAGAAAGAGTAAAATAGAGTAGAGTAGAAAATTCTTCTTATGCGAGGGTAACAACGCAAATAGGTTTTCGTTAATACGTAACGACAAACTTTTTCTAGAGCTACCGCAATCGAAAACTAATACTATACTACTAACCCACCTAATCCGTACCGCGATGAATTTATATAGTGTTATAACGGATCCCACCTGTGTTTCATTTAGCGGTAGCGGGTTTCCATGCAGGATCGTTTGTGGCCCAGTCGCAACTAAGTGCGAAAAATATGAACATTTATAAAAAATGGGCTGTGTGATCAAAGACAGCGCTTATTTAACTACTTATATTAAAAAAATTAGAACATAAGGTAAATCATTAGAAAAATTAGTTTGCCAAAATCATGATGACGCAAAACGACCCACGAAAGTCGGGAAAGGCATCCGCTCTAGCTTAACTACATTATTTTTTAGGATTACCGCCAAACTGAGATACATATTGCAAGACATAAAGCGGATTAGTAATAGTAGTTTTAAAACCAAATCTGGTTAATTAACCTCGGGTTCCGACAGCGAGCACCATTTTTTTATTTTAACTACGATAACGGGAATCGACGGATATTAGTAATTTCTGTTACCGAAGAGCTGATATAGCTGCTGTCGCGCCTATAGTCCGAACTCCCGTGACTAACTGCTCTCCTGAAGTAATTATTCCTTTAAGAAAATATTGTATACCGTAATTCGGCCAATCCAAAGTATTCTTCGTGTTTTCACATTTTGGTTAATTATCTATTTCTTTATTTCAAAGAATGCTCTGTAAATATTTGCAATTTCGTGGTTCTCACAGAAATTGTCTCTACTCTGCAAGATTACAGAACTTGAGCCTGTTGTTTGCTCACTTTCAGTATGTGTAATTTTGGAACTTGCAATTTCTATCTCAACTTGAGTTAACATTTAAAATTATTCTAAATCCAATACATTTTTAGATACTTATATTATAGGCATTTTAAGAATGCGGCATTATAAAGGAAAAGTAATATGTCAAATCTTTAAATTTTTTAATATTGTTATGATTAACCCATCAAATATAAACGAAGGCAACATTAGGGATCAAATTTCGTTTGTCTTAGACGGCTATAATAATAGTAGGGCGAATAATATCAATTGACATACATTGACACTCAAATCACAATAGAGTTTTGTTATTCTGACGATGGCGACGACACATATTAAAAAACTGTAAACATCTCACAGTGGAATATAAAATCATTAAAACCTCTAAAAGCCTCTTTAGGCAAATTACTCTCCGAAAGTTGACTTAGAGAATGCGATAATTTTAAATTATATGGTTTTAATATCGTCAAAAGGTGTAGGTAAGACATGGATGGGTTGTCATTCTCATTGATAGAACTATGAATTTTAAAGCGATCATGATCATCTTGATTTCAAGACATGCCCGGTGAAGTTCAACAAGGGCTCACACAATATATTCTCAGTTTATAAGCATCCTAGGACGTCTATCAACCAACAAGACTGGAATCAATTGTTTAGTCAATTTTCAAACCATACTTTATTCGGTGGATATTCAATTGCCACCACTCATTATGGTTTCGTTGCAATAACAGTACTCAAGAAAACAGATTAGTAGAGGCCATGGATGACTATGATTAAAATTTGATTGTTATCAACGATGGTATTACGTTCTGTAGTTTTCAAAGAGATGTCTGTCTGTCAGTCTGAGAAATCGAATTTGTTCTTTCTATAACCAAGACCGCTTAATCAATCTACGTTTTTAGTATAAATTCGGAGTTCCGAGTGACTTTTGGCTAAAATCGGCAAACCGGAAACAGTACTTTACCTTATGTTTTCTTTTCCGTTTTACGGGAAATTATTATTACTTCTTGATAAAAATATTTTTACAGCAGTCCAAAAAATGAATAGTGAGAATATATTTTTAAAAAGAGTTAGGCGTTACATAATTGTCTATAACTATGGTAAAAAATCCAATTTTGTAAGATGTATTAATTTTGAAAAAAACAAAGTAATAAAGTTAAAAAGCAAGTAACAAAAAGGAATGTGGTGGTAACCACTCCTCATTTTGTACAACACGTATCATCTCTTCCTGTTTCCACAGATTTTCCAGTTGTTGACCATTTTCAATCAATTTCCCATTCCGTCGAAACAGCTTTCGTCAACATTTTACTAAAAGGTGATAATGGACTACTTTTTCATTCTTGTTAACAATGAGCAACCTTTCACAAACTTCTTGTGAAAATTTGCTTTTTTTTAGGAATTTTGCCATTTTACACTAGGACGTATATAGTATACAATATAGTGGATGAGTAAAATGAGAATTAACAATGTCTGCTATTTATTTTATCTTTTTAAAGTTATAGTTATAGTATGCATGGTGGTTATATGTTTGTAAAAATAGTTTTGCTTTTAGAGTTTTTATAATTGAAAAAAATTGCTGTTTTACATTCTCGTTTCTTTTAAAGGGCAGTATAAGTAATAGTGGTGATGCACTTCTGTTGAATTTTTCAAATTGTATTGTTGCAAGCCATATTGAAACGTGACGGGGACGGGCGCACGCCTTAACACTTAATTATTTGTCCCTTGTCTTTACCTTGCTAGTTCGATGAACATGAAACTATCAAATGCCTCAGTTGTGGTTGCAAACGATTACCAATTTCCAAAAACACGGAAAGCTAGTCCACCCTTGTAGTGTTCTTGGGATAAAAATTACTTCAAATAATGTAGAAGGAGAGCCCATTTGCTTACCCAAATATGTTTATCTTAGAGCACATGTAAAAGTATATAAGGAAATGGGATTAAATTCTAGAACATCATACGTTCGAGATAGCGTGGGCTATTCGCATGTATTCTTAAAAACAAGTATCAAACAGCGTAATACAGAATTATAAAATAACTTTTTTTCACGCAGTTATATATGCCTTCAATAGCGCAACATTAAAAAACCTGCGAAGTCGGTATTTACTTAAGTTCGACCCCGTTCATATTCACTTGCATTAAACCACGAAGCAATTTGCAGATCTAAGCATATTCTTGAAGCACGATTCTCACACAGCTGTAGCGATTGCTTATAGCCTAAACTGCAAACCTTTTCGGTAGCAAATTGATCTTAAAATTGGACCAACTGCTGCACCGCGCATTGGTGTTGCCCTTGAACTCCATCATCTAACCTTAAAGGGCGTAATATGTGGAAGGTTTTTTTACACTCAATGCTGCAAAGAACTCCTGATTACTGGTAGACACCTCAGTGACTGCTGACGTCACGTCGACACATTATGTAAACGGCGTTTAGTGGACTCGCAAATGATAGCTTGATGCACTCAAAACGTATAGCGAAATAATTATTTACTGCAGGCTTCACGCCGCTTCTATGTATTTCGCTTTAGGATGGTCTTGCCGTAAGCACAATTTGCTAAAAGCCGTATAAGGGCGGCCCTCTCTGGGCAGCCCGCGCACGCAACTGAAGCTTGTAGAACTCTTCGCACTCCAATTTAATCAATGCACGCACAGAGTCGGATACGCGCATTATTTTCTATTCTAGCATACACTGATTGAATCTAATTAACAATAAAACATACATATATAACTACAAACTCTAAAATAAGAAAAACCTGGTTTAACAATCTGTTCGTTTTTCCAAATTACTACAATAAAAGGGTGAGCTGCTCTGGAAATTGAACTATGTGCGTGAAAAATTTCATATTGAAATTCACCTGAAGATAATATACACTTTATCACAGTAAATAAATGCTAGGTGCATTACTAAATGAATATTACGTTCCCTTTAAAAATACTTAAACACATATTTAGAAGTAGTTATTTTTAAAAACGTTTTCGTATTCTTCACCTTATACACCGGTAGGCTTGTTTAAAAATTACCTCCGTTATGGAGTTTGGTGTGTACCAACCAGATGAAGAGTTGGCGATTCATCTTGTCAAAATGCTTTTCATGCCAAGCTCAGGAGCGGTGAAGAGATGAGTAGTTGGCCAGATCTGAGGTGGCTTGTGGTGTGTGTGATGGCCAAGTAAGCTATGTTTTACTTTAAAAATAATACGCTTCGCATTACCACGGTAACATCTGTGGTAGTCGTTAACCACTAGCAATCGAGCTTTTCCTCGATTTCGACAGGCAAAGCTGGCCACCTACACGACTTACCAGCAAAGAGGGTTCATAGGGCCACAACTTTGTATATTTAAACAAGCTATTGCCCACATATAAGACGAACAAAAAGGGAAAGAAGAAAAGGAAGCTTCTAGCAATTTGGCATATTTACGATTATTGAATATTTCCAGCTTTCTAAAGACCAGGCCACTAATCTGAAATTCCAAATCTCTTGTTTTGGAGTATAGAGAGATATTTCAAATTAACATCCCTCTCGAAACTATCCTGTAAAGAAACGGTCGTCGGTGTCAGTCTTGGAAAAAAATATTTAAACTTCCTGGTCCGTTCTTTGTTGTCTTGCCGATGCACCCTTGAAACGTCTCTCATCATACTACGTGTGAAACCACCAAAATTTTGCTTGCATACATCCGTGAACCTGCCCATTTTAACCAGTCTCGGCCTGTATCTTGGAGTTCGCAAATCTCGTTTAAGTTTTGGCGGCTATCGACCAGTTGGCTTCCGGCAGAATCTACGCTCAGCACCTGAGACAGTTTACCGTTAATTTGAAATACGTTTTATGTACTTCAGCTAAGTTAGCATGCGTCAATTATGGCTCGTTTTGTATGTCTGTTTAGGTTTGCAGTCCTGAAATAATTTTTGAGGCATATCCCTGTTATTAGTGTGAACCAGTTTATCAATATTGTTTTCCCTTCTGCAATTGCTCCGCAGATGAACACATGTAATTGTTGTTCCTTTAGAACGTCGGTCGTGACGTCAAGAACAGCAGGTAAAATTCTTAGAAATTGTTTTAGTTTTGGTTAGCCTTCTTTATTGCGGTCACAGCAGCAAGTATGGCCGGCTTAAATTTATTTACATTAACGTTATCATAATAAAGTTGTAAATTTGCGGTATGATTTTATTTTCTAAAGCGCAGTGCAATTCCGTGTATTTTGAAAGATCACAAACCTAGGAGGAGAGTATCTTCCATTAACGAGGAGGTTTGACCTGGTGCAACCACCAAATCTATCACTTGAATCCATCTGATCAGGTAAACTCTCTCTTATTTAAGTCTACAAATCCATTCCCACTCAGCAACCGGACTCCATCAAGTTTGTTACATGTCATAAACCAGAATTTTTACAAAAAATGTTAGTGCACTGATGGGGAATATCACTTTGTATAATTTATGAATGTGCTCTTATTTTAATAATGCATCTACAATCATACATTGTAGATTTGTAGATTATGTCAAATATAGAACTTTGAAATGTAAGTGAAAAAGGAATATCCATGACATCTCATAATTTGTTTCAATATTTCACTTAAATGGGTGACTGCACTAGAAAATCTTTCCTGCGTTATTAATATTTTTCCAAACATAGGTACTCCTCTTCTGACAAAAACTAAAGTGTGCGAGCTGTACTGTACTCATCAAAAAATTAAATACCCTAGAACTCTCATTTATTATATAAACAACCAGCCTTTACCATGTTCATCAAAATTATAAAGCTATTTGTCGCTATAAAATACGCCAGTTCATTCACTGCTAGGTAGATTCCATAAAATCTCCTCCATAGTATGTACATTTATTATCTACGTGTAATCTACTTTCTTTAAAAAATAAATTTAGAGAAATACATTTTTTTAATAGAATTTATTTAATTTTTCCATTTCCGTCTACCATTTCATTGATCGCAATTCATTCCAGCACGATAATAGAGCAAGTTGGGGATGCCGCTTGGAAAACGTGTTATATCAGTTAAACGCCGTGTGTTCTTGGGTTATTTAAACTTTAAACAGCATTGGCCTAATTTAAAGACATTAATCCTTTTGGAAGATGTGGAAACGCCGCATAATGCAGTAGAAACAAGCCTCAAAATACGTGTACGTAGATTAGTAAGGGGGCGAATTTAATGCTACCCTAATTTGGGGATGTGTGCGAGAGAATAAGTTATCTAACCCTCTGATAGGGCGTTGAGACGCAGTCAATGTTATATGGAGTCAATTTGTAAAGGTGGGCTCTAAGACACTGGCTTGATATGCGACGATTTTTCTTCCGTGACAGGCTGCTATTTGTTTTAACACTAACTAAAATCCAAACAAAAGTACATAAATATAAAAAGTGTCGTTCCCGTGCTTCGATTAATTTAGACAAGGGTTGATTTTGAATGGTAGTCAGCCGTGTATTTTCTGGCATATAATAGTTATAAACCGTTATTAATAATTTTGTATTTGTGTGAGCTGCCTGGCAATAATAGACTGCCAATGGGAACACTGACATAAATATGTCCTGCGATAAACTACAAATTAAATAACAATTTTGCAATTATTGAGCGACCAACATTATTTGGTTCATCTCTATAGTGGTTTTTGATAATCCTGTATTCCACAAATATTGCAAATATTTTTGAATGAATAACTGTGGATTATTTAAACTGCATTTAAGCAAAATGTTTACGAAACTGCAAAGCTTTTTTTTCATCCCCTTCCCCCTGTTATATAGTTATTAACCGCCTAAAAATCTATTATTAAAAGTACTTAAAAAGGTAACATCTAAACAAAAATGACTTGTCTCAGTGGGAAAGCAAATTCTAAAAAAAGATCTGAATTCATAATACATATTCATTATATTTTCTTAAAACCTAGGAAACGCCTTTATTTCAATTCATTATAACTCTAGTTAGCAAACAATTACTTGTTGTTTACAAAAATGTAGTAGAGCTAGTTTCCTCTAGTTGTGTTAATTTGGCAACACTAGCGGCCTTTGGCTGTATTCAGTTTAATTACTTCTTAGTTGTAAAGTAGCACACAAATTACATGTAACAGACATGTGCATCTAACTGCGGGATTGTTGCAAAGCGTTCTCCGACTCAAGTATTGCGTTTTTAACCTATCTTCTGCGATTATGCGTCGCTGCCTTTTGGCATAGAAGAAGCTGCTGGTTTATGTACTAATTAATATTTGCCCTCACCCTTGCCACTCTTATCAACGTCTCATTCAGACTGAGATATGTTCCTAAGATGTGGAAAGTAGCAGAGGTCATGATGATCCCTAATCCAGGAAAACCACCACAAGAAGTTTCTTCATACGGTTATATCGAAACTGTACGAAAAACTACTTCTCAAAAGACTGAAACCGATAATCGAAGAGAAAGCTTTAATCCCTCATCACCAATTTGGCTTTAGGGAAAGGCATGCAACTATAGATCAAGTGCACAGAATCACAAACACAATCGAAAAATCACTTGAAGAAAAAGAAGTCTGAGCTACTGTGTTTTTACACGTAGCCCAGGCTTTTGACAAAGTATGGCATAAAGGCGTATTCCACAAGTTAGACATATTTCTACCTCCACAATACTCGCAAATCTTAAAATCCTACTTGTCAGAAAGGTACTTCAGAATAAGACAAGAAGATACTTATTCTGAATTGATACCAGCGATATTCCTGAACTTGAATACGAAGCTATGGCCACCTTTGCGATGATACCGCAATTCTTGCTGTTGGAAACGATCACGAAGAAGCCATCAGAAAACTCCAGACATCTATTAACAATATCAACACCAGGACTAATAAATGGCGGATCAAGCTGGATGAAAGCAAATCCGTACATATCAACTTCACCAATAAACAGCATCAACACTTACCTGTTAGAATTAATGAATACCAGATCCCATATGCTAATACAGCTAAATACTTGGGTATGACACTCGATACGAGGTTACGTTGGAAGGCTCACATTAAAAAGAAAAGGGAAGAACTCGGTTTAAGATATAAAAAAATGTATTGGCTAATTGGACGCAACTCCAAGTTGTCCACAAGTAATAAGCTGCTGCTTTATAAACAAATACTGCAACCCGTTTGGTCGTATGGCATTCAGCTCTGGGGCCGTGCCAGTAAGAACAACATCCTTATCCTCCAGAGATTTCAAAACAAAGTACGGAGGAACATTGTAGATGCACCCTGGTATTGCCGCGGCAGTGATATTCATCGGGACCTCGAAGTGGAGACTGTAGAGCACGTCATTCTTAAGATTGCCAGAAGTCATGAACAACGGCTTCTTCAACATGTGAACACAGAGGCTATCCAGCTCCTCGAAAATTCACAGCTAGTGAGAAAACTCAAGAGGACCAAGCCCTTTGAGTTAGTACAGTGATTGTGTCACAGCAGAGCATAGTGAGTGTTTAAGAGTATGCGCTAGTATATGTAGTTTAATTTATCAGAATTCTAAAGACACTGATGAGTAAGACCTTAGTTTTGAGCATACTTTTAATTATATTAATGACTCATTGATCTTCGAAGATGAGATTGTATTATGTAACAACCCGCAAGAATTGCGTTTATAATTATAAACCATATAGATTTTAAGTTGTCATGAGGAAGAATAAATCGAAGCCGCCCCTGCAAAAATTTCATTTACTAAGCACGTAAAAGGTTACATTGTTATAATCCAAGCAACGGTTGAATTGCATCCGGGAAGTCAAAAAAATTCGATATTAACTTACTGGTAGAACTTTCAAAGAACTGGGCTGCGCCAATAAACATGCAATTTCTGTACGGTGAGAACCGATGAGTCCGTTTGGTTTCATGCAGTACCAAAAGTCACTAAGAATAAAGCCATTTTGGCAAGTTGGCAAAACGGAAACTCCCTGCTCTTCACGAAAGAAAATTACCTTTTGGGGAATGCGAACTGGACAGGCAGTCTTCCCCGGGTTCCTACTAATTACCGGCGAAAGCCGCTATTTGGTGTACGTCGCCTCGGCGCGTGCCGCGCGAAATAATCGAAGTCAAAATTGAAAGTTTTATTTAAAAATTGATGTGAGCAAGTGTTGTGGCAAGCCACTCAAAATTGAAGGAATATCAATGAAGACAGAGGCATTCAAGTAACATCCTAACACTCTTCGAAATCCATAATACTTTCGGGCGTAGGTACCGCAAATAAATAAAATTAACATTCACCCTCTAAGTTCTAGCAACGGCATCTGGATGAAGGTTAGTCATTTATGGTATTTATTTAACCAACTAAAAGCAGGGCTGCCATGTTTATTCTTCCCTTCCAAAGTAAATTAATTTCATAAAAATTAAGCATAATTTTGATCAATCTTTTTACGAAGCTACAGTTAATTAACCATTGATCAGATAGGGTAAAATTAATTTGTACTTGATCCAAACTTTTAAGTTCTTTTAATATAAGTTATTTATTCTTTTGTGGGTGTTTTATTTAACCAAAACTAGGCCTTACAACCCCTACATTAAAACACAGTGATTAACAAACGAGTTATCCTCCGTAGAAGCGAAATTAGTTGGTCTAAGAGGGAAAACCACCTCTAAGACCACTGACAGGGTTGCAGCCCCTAACACAAGGGTTTCAGCACGTTACAATTAAAATAAGTGCCCATTTGCACTATTTATTTAAAAAAACTTATTTTAGGTATCTACGCTTCGCTTAATCGCTTCTTAGTGCTCTTAAGTAATTACATATTTTATGCTTATTACAAACGTCTCTGTGCTAATACAAATTTTTATTGAATACTTGCGTAAATATTTGATATTATGTGTATTACACGGTTAAGGTTAATAAATAATAAAGGTTGCGTGTTGAAGCAACTCCTGTCCGTTTTATGATTTTTATATAGTTTGGGGTTTATATTAGAACTGCAGGTTTTCTGGTTTGTACTGTCTCGAATCAACAACGTTTGCGGACACACTTCTTTATTAAGCGTCATCTGGCACACTTGCTACATACACACTTCGGTAATCCAAAACAACAGAGCAAGTGTTACCTAGGTGTAACAATTTTCTCTAAGATATGTTTTATCGGACTTTTTCCACTGTATAGGGCGTATATCACTCGACGTTTCGGGAGTTTTGATATACTCTCGTCTTCAGGTGTTCCTGGTTAATCCTGAGAAGGACTGATATTGTACGTCTTTATACGTAAACTCGTGCCTACCCTGGGGTTTGAACTCGGGATCGCTGATCGCTGTGATTACGGATCTGTCACTCTTACCATTAGGCCACCAGCGCGCTATGAGTGACAGACTAGTAACAATTTATAACCATATGATAGATATGTGCATAGACAATTACAAATAAGAACACAATACATGGAATATATATGTATATTTACAAATTGTCTCAAACAATCCATTTACAAATAAGGCGTACAACCGTACATACAAACACAAAGAAACAAATTAGTTCGATTTAATGTTTCACGACCTCACCACTGGGCTATTTATGTTTCTAAAATTTGTGTTTGTAGATTTTTCTTTATATTAATGTTTCTCATTTTTTAGTACCAGTACTTTTTCATTATATCTGCAGGTAAAATTTTGAATACCATATTGTTTTTAATGTAGGAAGCGTATTCTTTGTTGGAATATGTTTTAATTGCTTGTCGAACTTCGTTCTAGACTATTTTTTTTTTAGTTGTCCATGTGAGTCATTTTGATTTGAAAAACGAAACTGTGATTTCAAAATAATAACTTTTATGATTGAAACGAATTTGATCAAAACAATACGGCTGAACTTGTGTTTCATATTAGCTGCTGGTAGTGGTCTAGTGTAAAAATGAGACAAAGATCTTGACCGGTCGTGACTACGTATTATCACTGTCAAATTGATATTAAAGTTAACTGAGTTTGGACTTCCTTCTAGCGACTTAACTTAAAAAAATATTTCACGACGTCTTCCATACCAGTTTAGTCTCTTAATCAAAGTGAGCGCTAGATCTTTCCAACTGGAATCATTACCTTCTAATGATAATCTAAAACTCACTAAACAATATTTTAAAAATTGCATCCCTTTTATATATCTAGCTGTCATTTGGCTTTATCTTTTTTTAAATACATAGGCGTATTAACTTATTTTCAGCCTGGTTCTAATTTAATAACTGCAAGTGGGCGTAACAACGTTTGCTGGAATTGTGCTGACAGATGGCTGTTGAGCTATAGCTGCAGTTTCGAAATGGCAAATAACTTGTAATTCGATGTAAAATAATACTTGTAACTCTGGAACTATTGAAGCTAGATGGTCGTGTGTAAACCAATTATTGATGACTTGCACTAAATAAGGCAACATATTTTATTCAAAATTAATGAAATTAACTGTGAAATATTGATAAGGTTTCGATTTTTGATACAACATTTACTAAAACTTACTATTTTTAGGCCCAGGTCTGTGAAGGCTTCGTGTATTTCGATGCCTAATACTTAATCGTTTTATGTACCGAGATGTAATTACCAGTTCGTTTTATTTTGCTTTCTCTGGTTTGCAAATCCCGTTTGTTAACTTGGCTTTATTAATTTTCCTGAAAAGCACAACCTACGCCCAGTTGCTTTAATGTCAGAATCAACGTTCAAAAGCAGCATTAAGACCGAACAGAGAAGCAAGCGGTTATATTAAAATATTGTTTTTGGAGATAAAACACGGTGGTGTTCAGATTCATTCCAAAAATTAAATATTTGCTGGAACCTGCGTAAACCACTAATACGCAAAGTTTGTTGCTAGACGTTAGTCGCATCTACATATATTTATTTAAATTTATTCACGATTCATAAAAACGTTATTCAAGAGTTAATATTTCGTTCAGGTAGCAAATCAGAACTTCTATCGCAGTCACGTACTGCGTGAACCTAACTCTTAGGTTTCCAATATTTTCATTTAATTTCGCCGTTGGCAGTGCGTCTTCATTCAAACAATTTTGTTCAGAGGGCAAAATAGTTACCTTTGTATGTGGAAGCCTGCTCTACAGTCAAGAAAAATTTAAAAATTTCAGAACGTATCAACCAACAAGTACGGATAAATTAGCATTACAATCCGATAAGGACGTTGAAATAATGATAGTATTCATTAGAATGATTCAATATATAGCATTTGTTTAGATGCGGAAATTTGGATAAGTATGACATATTTTACTCAGTTTCTATATAAATCAAATGGTTCATTTAATTAGCGTTTTAAAACTAAATATTTACAAAACCGACTATCCTTGGAAACCGCTGGTGGTTTGGACATATCAAAATATCAACATTGACAAACAGTGTTGTACGAATTAGCGTGTGAAATAAAAGCATTCATGTTCACAATGTTTTTGGTTATGCTTCCTTACGTTTGCGACTCGGAAAAAAATCAGTATGTGCGCTTTAGTACGCGCCTAGAATAGAAACTTATTGAATCACTTCATATAGAGGCATGGCATGAGTAAAAATACAAGAAAAATAAAATTCAAATAAAGGAAATAAAGCTTGTCGCATATACAAAGAAAAACACATTAGTGATTAGCACGTCTACTTAGCATTGCAGCAGTCCAGAGTTAGCTACTAAAAGGCATACATTTGAATAATTACAAAAACCTGATAGCTAGGCAACGTAAAGCACTTAAGAGAAAAACAGGTTGCATGCTCTTCAGATAGACTTTTTTGAATTTGTTAGGTGGCTATTGGAAATATTTTTGGGATTGATAATAAAAGAGAAACCACTTCCTGTTTTAAATAGGAGACAGATTGAAGCTTCATGGCGTCAGTATAAAAAGCCAAGCTAAGAACAGAGTCTTAGCTGAAAAGGATAAACTTTGCAATTGTAAGGTTTTAATTAGTATAATTCTACAATATATTAAGAAATAATGATTTTTCAGGCAAATAGGATTGATTCATTGGGCAGTTTCTCACTAGAAAAGCGGTTAGTAGTAAACTGGTAGGTAAGAATTAGTGTAATTCATACAAATCTTAATTTAGAGTATCTTTGGTTTAGCTATTTGGCCTCCCCTCTAATCCTTGCTCTTTAAAAGCAACGAGCCATTATGATAGTGTAGAACAGAATCCTCCAGGGTCCTAGCAAATCCTCAGGGCATAGCCGGGAAAGGAAGACCATATTAGAATCGTGTTAGTTATTAATAAAGAAACCTCACAGAGAGAACCACTTCATTGGTTTGGCGATGGGGGTCTTTCCAGTTACATAAAGTTCAACTCGATGGGAAAGGCAACGATTGCTGGCACTGTGGATTGTTTGTTTTGTACAGGCAGGCCTTGCCGTTCGCTGGGGTTGCGTTCTAGAACAATGTCGCGAAGCACAAAACTGCGATGCGCAAGTAAACACATAAATGATAAAAACGGAGTTAGGTTCCATAAACTAGATTTATTTATACTATGCAACCTCAAAAAATTCAAAAATTCAAAAATTTTCAGCAGAAACGCTCGAGAAGACAGTAAAGCTTGAACTAAAATTCCATACGTAACATAAGTCTGCCTCTTGAATCTAGAGCTCGAATGTCCATTTGTTTATTGAAGCTATAATTTTACAATTTATTTCAGGTCCAATTTGGTAATAAGAGATTCAAAGAATAGGCTCGATAAGTGTGTTTACAAGTTCGTGATAAATAATGTTATTTGGGTGTTCATGACATAAACCGCATACGTCTGCTTTATTTACTTAGTGTGGGATAGTTGAAACAGGTAACGTTGGAAATTCCATCCGCAAACGCGCGAACGGCAAAGCAAACCGCGAACGGCAAAGAAAAGAGAGCAGATAAGTGCCCCGCGTAAAATCAAATCAGCGAAACGCAAATCCAACGAACGGCAAGACCTGCCTGTATACAGATTAGTCCTAAAAACTTTAGGAATATATAAATGCTGTTCAATTAATTCATGTCATAAAATATATCAAATTACTACCAAATAAGGGCATAGGCCATATTATCAACAGTCGAAGACTTAATAATAACGTAATAAGACAATTAATTACCTTTTCAGTAGCCAGGTGAAACAAACCAGGTTATAATTCTATAAATATCAATTTATGGGGTTTAATGTTATAAAGCAGACACCTATCAAATAATGGGCATTTCTTATACTTTGGAAATGTGAATTGAGTTAAACGTGAAACCCATTAAGAACATTAATTGAAACTGTAAATAATAATAATAATAATAATAATATTGTTTTTATTTCTGCCACTTGTAAACGTACAAATTGTCATGTAGATACATAAATACATAGAACCAAAATTAGTCGGCAAGAAATGGGTGGGGTTCAGATGCCGTATTTAAGATAGGCCCTGCTCTTCCACTCAAACCCTAAAATTTAAAATAAAAAAACTTATTTTTTTTAACTGAATGCCTATATGTATTAAACATTATTAAAACTAAAATATGATGCCCCGAATGAACCTTCACTACGACGAAAAAACAGATATAACTATATATAATTAAGAGCAGCAGATCCAAATTATAAGCGTTTCTATCCTTGTTCCTTCAGAAGCGCCAAAAATAGATGTCGCTTAAGTGACATTATGTTTAGATGTTTTATATCGAGAGATAAAAAAAAACTGTTCCTCAGCGGGCTGTGGAAATTCAACGTATGAATAATATGTTGGTGACACTGTACGTCAATGTCAAATTCGAGGTTAGCAGGTTAGGATTTGCGTCATTTTGTGTCAAAACTGACGGAAAACCTAACCTGATAACCTCCAATTTGACATTGACGTACAGTGTCACCAACATATTATTCATACGTTGAATTTCCACAGCCCGCTGAGGAACAGTTTTTTTTGGATCTCTCGATATTATTAGGCAATGCGTTGTAACTTTTAGAAATATTGTATCGAAATGATCTCTGAAAAAAGGCTGTCCTATGAAGAGGTGGTGTTATGGTAAGATCTAGATTACGTAGTTTTAAGTTGTGAATATCAGTGCGGAAAACTATTTTCTTAAATAAATATGTTGGATTTTTATTTATTATGATTTTATGATAATGACATTAAGCCACTGTAGCTCAGATAACTTATGAGATATACGTTGATATTTCCTTATACCGAAGACGTAACGCAGGCAGGAGTTTTGGACACGCTGAATACGATTCAAATTATCCTGATCAAGGCATGGTCCATACACAGAAGAGCAATAGGAGAAATGGGATAGAACTAGCGATTCGCATAACATAGATTTAGTGCTACTACTTAAATAGCCTCTGTGGGGGTAAAGAAGCTTTAAATTCATGTAAGCTCGGCGGATATTATTAGATACATGTTGACGAAATCTAAAGCTTTCATCTAGTATGACACCAAATAGGTTAAGAGGGTATAAAGGGGTCTTTAGTTTTATCTTACCTGAAAGTGGTTGAATGTTAATAAAATATAGAAAACCTTATATAAAACTACAAATTGATTAATCGATGAAATCAAAATAATAGTAACTTTAATTCAATATTTCTATATAAAGGGAAATGTAGAAATTGTCATATTAATTAACCATTTATCATGTTAAACTCCCATTTGACAGAAATATGAACCTTGAATTATACGATCGAATGTAAATATATATATCAAAGAAAAAATTCGCAATTTAAAATAAAATTGTTGGCGCCAAATACTTCTTGTTTAATGAACTAAGACCTTTATGCAAAAGTGAAGTAAACTGAAATACCACACTTAATATACCCCCATCGCTGTCGGGGATTGAGCTAGTCGGAGATGTGTGAGTCTTCTAAGGTAGGTTACAATAGCTGGCACAGCATTCGGGAGGTCATGGATTAGATTCCCGCAACAGTCTGCTCTGTTTCAGGTTTTTAAGTGGTTTTCTTGAGTTAACAGAGCACTTTTCCTGAGGCAAATGCTGTGGCAGTATTTATCCATCTTTCCTGGCCTTTCTTCCATTTTCTACCCCTCCTTTCTCTCACCCATCCTATAACTCCCTTTCTTGGCTGAAGAGGAACGCAAGACCCTTATAGCAGCCCGCCCCCCAGTTGGAAAAATTGAAATTACCTTGAACCTTTCTACTTTTTACCAAAAAAAAAGACCATACATAGTGCCAAAGAATGATGCACGCATGATAGATAAAAGCAAATTAATGCATTTCGGCTACCTACACCAATATGGTTAGCTACAGCAAAAAAAAAAATACACCGACAACAACCTGGAGCAAACAACTGGATGAAATTGCGAAGAGACTACAGTGACAATAGACAGATATGCACAAAGAGGTGCAAGATCGGAATAACTGGAAATTATATAAAAAAGCAAAAAACTTCAACGCTACGTAAAAGCTACAGTTAAAGGCGGTAAGATTAAGCAGTTAAATCAACTTTAATATAATAATGTTTACAATCTAAATCTATAGCTTCTCTGTAGAAGAATATGAAAGGTTAGAAAATGTGATTACATGATGTTTGCACATACACTCTTGATCTACAGCTTTAATCATAGTATCTCACCAGGACAATATCTGAGAAGGATTGAGCTTATCAATACATCGCAAGTGTTTACCAATAAACACCGTTACATTTACAATTCTCAGCAACACATTGATAAAATTTTTGCTTATCATTATAGTTGTGTTTGTAGGGTAGTGGACACCACTTTTGGAAACCTTCAGAGTTTTTGAGTAGGGGAACATCTCCTGACAGCCATCAAAAAGAAAGCGAATCGCATGTTTGTGCCTTAGACGTCATATATTATATATGGATTAGTAAACCCTTTGAAGTCTTATATTGTGCTGTAATTATTAGGGGGACGGTTACGTTATTTATGGAGTTTCTCAAGCGAAAGCATTAATTTTGCAATGTTTGCGGAGTCACATGTTGTAGTGCGAGACCAACTTTTCCCAACGTAGAAGCTAGAGTGGATTAAAAACCTTTCTGAAACCTATGAGATCACTGAAAACAAGACTTTAAATGTTTCACATACACATGTGAAGTGTAAGGCTTACCACTTACAACTTACAGTTTAGTTTGGTTCTTGGACGAGTACGTACATGGAACAGCTAGTGCTGTGCATAAACTTCAGCTTAGGGCTCTCCCATCGTTTTGGCGAATTGTTGCGTTTACTTTTTTGCGGGAGTTTTGAGGCAAACTGTGGGGTCGTCCATACCGGTGCTCAACTGTCTGTGAGCTGCTTACTATTTTGGCTGTGATCGCCAACGTTTTGTCACTTCTAGTTGGAATCAGATACTTTTGGAAACGTACTAGTCAGCTCAGTTTATTCTGCCGTTGAACTGTCGCATGTACTTCCTGTTTTACGGTAGTGTAATAATTGTGCGTACCAGGCGAACACTTGCTAAAATCAGCTCGAGTTATTTATTTTAATTTGGAGGCTCTAAATCGATTTTTGCTGCCGATTTGTTGTGTAAATCAACTGCTTTCTATTGAAGATGGAATAGCTTAATATTGTACTCCCACAATTTTAGTTACTGTACCACAAATGAATACGTATTTTCCGATTTTTAAACAAATTGCTTCAATTTTTGATATTTCTAATGTAAATAAGCTTAGTAACATATCGCATTAGTAGTACCACTATATTTGCAAGCAATCGTTTGTAGAGTCGAGTTTGAACTACGTAAAATTTTTAGTGATTTCAAATATTCAGCTAATATGTGAATGACTCGCAAGCACAATATGTTTGCTGTAACCTTATTATTATGTGTTTATTTGAATGGCGCTCTGGTTATTGAAGGCCTTTAATTATCCGTCAGGCGGTAACATACCCCAAATTTTGGTTAATTAATTTATTTTACTTTATGGATAACAGCCATTCTATGTACTTGCGTTTTATGTTTTTCATGTAAGTTGTAAAGAATGAACAACTGGATTAATTTTACTTTAACTTAATTGTTAATTTTGCCTTTTCCTTTTATACTGGACAATTCAATACATCTGTCAAATAATTCAAATAGACCAATGACAATGTAGCGTTGTTCTGTTTTCAACCAATAAAAAATAACTATATCGACATAACCACTAGTGATTCCAAGTGGCATAATTTTTCGACATAACCGCTAGTAATCCTGGCGACATAATTTTTCGACATTTTCAATGTGATGACAGTTATTATAATTTTTCGCTTTGGTTGCTCCTATGGAAACGAACTCACAGCAATCCAAATTTCACGTAAACATTTGTTCTCAAAATGAATTTTTACAGTTATATTCGTTGAATTTTCCCTCGAATGACATTCTTAGTCAAAGTTAAGTAGAATATCTTTGCGGTGATATCACTACTCATGTCCATTGCGCTGAGGATGGAACCTAAGCGCCATGGACATTCGTGATACCGCAGCAATAATATTCGACATAATTTTGACTAGTCATGGTATTATAAGTGAATATTTCAATTGCGGGATTTGTAATAAATTACCGAATTTTCATTTATTTATTTAGTTTATTATCTTCTTGGTGAGTACATTTCTTTAATGGTGTATGGTTATTGACTTGGCATTTTTTTACATGTTTTACAACTGTTTGAAGTGATTAATTTTTTTTACTGCGGTGATAACAGGTTATTGATTTTTTGACGCGAAGATAATACACCAGGTTGTACTTCGTATTTGGTTGTTTTTTGGGTGTGCTTTGTAGGCATTTCAGCTTTTGAGTTATCTGACAAAAGGAATTCAACTGTTGTGTTAATCGTCCGGGACCATTGGATCTGGCGCCCTTTGTAAGTGCATCCGGTATTTTGACTCACAACCACTCGAGAGCTACTTTGGCACATTTATTACCAACGTTTCAACTCCCGGACTCAATTAACAACGTTAGACAGTATGTAGGAATCGTTGGCGTATTAACATTTTAAAGTAATTTCGTCGAAATGTTGAAAAGAAGACATTGCTTTTATTAAGAAATTCGAAATAATTTGCTGAAACTGAGCCTTATTAACTCGAAGCACCTGCTTGGTCGATTTTTTCTAGAAGGAGGATTTTGACATAGTTAACGACTGGTCTGATCTACCAAGAAGGAGGCTCTACAGCAACAGATTGACTTTGTTGTTATTAATAGACGCTTTTAAAGAGACTAGAATCTGTAAAAGGGTATCCTGGAACGAATATCAACTCCGACCGTGTTTTACTGTGTGTCGTCGTGAAATTTAGATTAAACAAAATGTCTGGAAGTAAAGATGCATAAAATTAAATACAAATGGCTTTAGGATACCGCAGACTGTTTTAAGCTCTCCACCAGAATAGCACATATTTTTCTCAAAGCAGTTCTATCGACAAAAGTTGGGCTTCAATTACTTCTCAATATGTATCCTTGTTTCTCCAAACATAACTGGTATCGTGGGGTGTTATGGCACCCCAAATTCAATAATTATTTCTTAATAGGTACAAGTAATATTTGTATATATTGAAATGGAAACGCTCCACGTTGCGGCGCCCTTTTGAAATGGTATGGTGCCTTGTATTAATAAAGGGTTTAATGCAAATATTAAATAATTAAATAAGGGCAAATCACCACAACTATCAGGGTTAATTTTTATTGTGCTTACTTTGCCTGTCAGTAATTTAGGCTAGTTAAAAGTGAAATGTAATTGTTACTATTCAAATGAAATAGTTAACAGCCCCTTTTTATATTTTATTGAACTGCAATAATTTTTTTACTACCTCCGGCAGAACACAAAACTGCTTTTCTCAGGTGGATTCAGAATTCGAGTTTATTTGAAAATTAGCTTTAGAGAAATTGATTCGACGTAGTTCATATGCACGATTCTAGTACGTATTATTCCTAACCTCACTAATTGACGTTTGAACACAGAAATTTGATCAGTGCAAACAGCGTTAATTTTACGATTTAAATAGTGAAATACAGCAAGGAAACGTCAGGTAAATTGATTTGAATAATCCCGCCTGGCAACGACGGACTTTCTTTTGTTCTAGCTGTGACGTGAATCCGACGCCTGATGCTTTTCCGTTTTACTGCCTGTCATGGCTTGAAAATCCGGCCAAAATCGCAAATACTAATCACGCTGTGCAGATTACGAAGTCTAAGGCGTAGCTGGACGCTTGAAAATGCAATGGACTTTCTCCGCAGGCTTTATTCTCGGAGTTCAACAGCTTTTCAAAACCCCAAAATTCAAATACAAGCCGCTCTTACCTTAGTAAAATCTCCTCGAACTTGGTTTCGATGCTGGCCGCAGAGTGACGCCGATGGATTTCTGCTCTTGGAGTAGCTCCCCTGGCAGTAAATTCTGTTCAGAATGCTCTTGCAGGCCCCTCTGATTCGTTGTCGTGCAGACCTCTGGCTTCAGTTGCTTAACTGGTCCGGAATCAATCGTCGAAGATCTCAGGTGTCGGCTGCCGATGTCCACTCGGAGGTGGTATTGGCAATTTTATAATTTTACGTCTGGGAACTTGCCACAAACGTTACCACAACTGCTTGATAATGTGTATAGTAAAATTCAATACTTTTTAACTAGGTACAAACACTTTTAATACTATAAAACATGAACTCAAGGGAGCACAATTTTTTCCCCAAGCTTCATTAATTTATTGGCAATTGTTCTCCTCTTCTTATCCACAAAACAGCATCGCGTCGCTACTTTACAGCGATCTGGTATTGTTAAATGGAAATTAATTTTGATAACAAATTTACATTCATTGAATAAAGTTTGATAACATATTTCTTAATTATTAACATTTGCTTAAATCTAAAAATTGCCTTTATTGCTTATAACTAAAATTTTCCTTTCTCGTTACCCACAAACGTTTCTTTAAACCACTGCTCTGCTTTAGTACTTATTTTTTATTTAATGCACTAGTCTTGAGTTCATTTTTTACACATGTCACTGGCTTTTCTTCTATTCAGTTGCCTTCACTTTCTATTGTTCTTTGCAATTTTTATTTTATCGTCCTTCGATTTCAACTACCTTTCAGCTTGCTTGCTTTTCACTGGCCTGTACTTTTATTAATAATTCTATGCTCATTCAGTATGCACATAACAAATCTTTTGTGTTATTTAATTTCGTTTGGTCTGGCTTTAAATGTGCACAAACCTATCATTTTAATTATTTTATTTTACTCAAATCTCAAATTCAAACTCTCTCAAATTCCTTTTGCTTATGCTTGCATTTATCCTCTCAAATTAAAGCTTCTTGCATCTCATTACCAATGCATTTTAATAATTTTTAGTGTTTAAATTGCAATTACATAAAATATTTTAACTGCATACAGAGCCAAATTGTGAGCTTAAAATCATCTCAATATTTATTTATGTATAGTATTTGAACTCATTTATTCAAATTGGAAAGCAGATATTTTTTCTAGGAAAATAAACAAAACTTTGAAATTTTTAAGGGGTTCCAAAAACTCTCAGAATCTTACCTGTTATATAATAAACTAAAATATTTATTTTCAGACAGTAATAAGGAAAAGAGCTAGAGAAGAAGCAGCAAAAGAGAAAACAGTCAGAGTGAGCTATCAGAAAATGACATGCGAGGATGAAATTTGGACCTGGAATAGAGAGGAGCGAAAGCTGGAGATACGAACAACAGCCCTAAACCTACCAAAAAACGATTAGCGGAGAAATATAAAGGACGGGATGAAGGGATGATGACCACAGCAATGAACACAGGAAAAAATGAGGAAAAATGGCATAGAATAGGGACATGGAATATTAGGAGTATAAATGGAAAATAAAAGGAACTCATACAAGAAGTTAAGAAATACAGTATGGAAATTTTGGAAATTACAGAGACAAAAAAGAAAGGAGACGGAGAAACGATTATAGAAGATTATGGATTACTTTACAGCGGGGTGGAAATGAATAAAACAGCCCAAGCAGGAGTAGGATGTGTGATAAGCCCGCAGTATATGAAGAAACTAGTGGAATGGAAGGCAGTAAGCAAAAGAACGATGAAGGTAACATTCACACAAGTGTATGATGGAAAAATGGATGTAATCATAGTATATGGACCGGGGGAAAGCGATTCGAAGGAAGAAAAGGAACAATTTTGGAGCGAGTTACAAATGGTTTATGATGAGGCGGATAATACTACTATAATCATGGGAGATTTCAATGGAAGGATAGGAAATGATAATGAAGGAAGACAGGGAGTGATGGGTATCTTTGGAGAGGAAACAAGAAACACGAATGGCGAGAGACTAATTAACTTTTGCATACAGAATGGATTAGTGATACAAAATTCATTCTTCCAACACAAGGACTGCCACAAATATACTAGGGAGGAACCAGGAAGAAACGAAAAATCAATTATAGACTATATCATTACAGAGAAAATAGACAGAAGAATGTTACAAGATGTAAGAGTTTATAGAGGAGCGGAAATAGCGTCAGATCACTACTTACTAGGTGCAAGGTTAAAAATAAACGAGACAATTGAGAAGGAGAGGGTAGTAAGAGATTATTACAAAAAAGAAATAAAGACCGTTAAGATTCATAAACTACAAGACCCAAAGATAAGACAGGATTACGAAGAACAAATCAAGGAGGGTATACAGGAAGTAATTAATGACCTACAGGAAATGTCAATAGAGGAAAAATGGGAAAAACTTAAAGAAATAATCTACAAGGCGGGAAGAAAGGCATGTGGGATATCGATAGCAGGAGGATCCAAGAAAAGAACAAGTTGGTGGGATGAGGAAATTAAAAATATCATCAAAACGAAAAAGGATAGGTGGAGAGCGTACTTGCAACAAAGAAGTGAGGAATCCTATGAAAAATACAAAATTGCGAGAAAGACAGCAAAAGAGAAGATCAAAATAGCCAAAGCCAAAGAATGGGAGGAATTTGGAACCAAGATGGAAAAGATAGTAGAACAAACCAGAAGCTTTTCTACAGAGTTCTCAAGAACATGAAAAATAAAGGTAAAAAACTCGGATTGAGACAAATTATGGATAAAGAGGGAAAAATAATTACTGAAGACAGTAAAATTATGGACAGGTGGAAACAATATTATCAAAATATACTAGAGGGAGAAGAGATTAATGAAGAAGAACCAGAAATAGGAGAAGTAAACACAGCAAATCCAGCCGAAAAAAATGGGAATACACAACATGAAGCAGAAAGAGACAGTATGCAACTGGAAGAGGTGAAGAAAGCAATAAGAAGATTAAAGAACGGGAAATCAGAAGGAGTAGACGGATTAAAAGCAGAACTACTAAAATACATGGGAGAAGATGGAATGAAGTTTCTACATAGAATAATCAGTGAAGTATGGGAAACATTAACAGTCCTCAAAGATTGGCAAACTTCAGTAATAATACCAATATTTAAAAAAGGCAACCAGAGGGAATGCTCAAATTATCGAGGAATTTCGCTACTTTGTACAGCTAGCAAGGTTTACGAGATGATATTGGAGGAAAGACTAAGAAAGGGAGTGGAGAAGAAACTACATGGGGCGCAAAGTGGATTTAGACCGGGACACTTCACACACGACCATATATTCACTATCAAAAATGTTATAGAGAAATCGCTACCCTACAATAAAGAAGTTTATATATGTTTTGTAGATTTGGAAAAAGCCTTCGACAAAGTGTCAAGGCAAAAATTATGGGAGGTTTTAGAGAGAAATAGTATATCTAACAGTTTGATAAACGCTATCAAATTATTATATAAAACAACCGAAAACATAGTCAGAAAAGACAATCAAGAGACAGAGAAATTCAGGACGACAAAGGGAGTTAGGCAAGGAGGTAATCTTAGTCCTTTGCTTTTTATTATTTTCATGGATGAAATTATAAGAAATGTAAGCAGCAAAAGTAAGAAGATGGTGGTGGGACACCGCAAATTAAAACCAGTAGAAGTAGGTGACTGCGTATTTGCAGATGATGTAGCAGTAATGGCAAATACAGAAAGAAGCTTACAATTTAATGTGAATTTATGGATGGAAGAGCTGGAAAACAAAGAAATGAAAGTTAATATTAACAAAACAAAAATAATGGTGATCACAAATAACAAGGAAAGAAGAGCAAGCATAAAAATCAATAACCAGACAGTGGAGCAAGTAGACAATATAAAGTATCTGGGAATAACTATAGACAGAACTGGTAAAATGGAAGAAGAAATTAACAACAAAATTGCGACAACGACAAAGCTGTTCCACGGTATCAACAGAGGTTTTCTTAATAAAAAAGAAATCAGCAACAAAACAAAACTTACAATATACAAAACCGTATATCTACGGATATTACTATACGGAAGCGAAACATGGGTACTGACGGAGAAACTACACAAGAAAATACAGATACTAGAAATGAAATATCTGAGGAAAGTAGCCAAGGTCACGATAATGGACAAAATAAGGAATGAAGAAATAAGAGAAAGATTGAAAATGGAGAATGTTAAAAAGCATATAGAGAAGGCACAACTAAGGTGGTGGGGACACATGAAATGACTACCGGAAGAAATGCAAGTAAGACAAGTGTGGGAAGCAAGAACTACAGGCAGAAGAAAGAAAGTAAGACCAAGTAAGACGTGGGATAAAGAAATGTATGAAATAATGAATAGAAGAGGTTTAAATTGGAACCAGGCCGAGATCATGGCGAGGGACAGAATCATTTGGAGAGCAGTGGTGAAATAGAGGAGGTCGGAAGAAAATGCATGATGAGTGCAAATAAGTGAGTGAGATCGCGAGTGAAATGTGAAACAAAAGGTGACAATAAGGGTAGCAAATGTTTGGAGAAGTTGGCAGCTGCAACTAGGAAATAGTCGGTGAAACTATATTCAAAATAAAACATAAATATGCATTGCAATCTTGTTCTGGGAGGTTCATTCCTGACCTGTTTAATAAAATAAACAACTTATTTGTCAATAGAAAAAGAAAACACCAACAAGTTTCAATCAATTTTAACTTATACAATTTCACCTACTTTAGTATGGATTGGTGTTTCGGCATTTTTGTGTACTATTACTATTACTCTACAGCAAAATCATTTTAATACAATCATAACTACTGTATTTATAATTTTAAAAAACAAAACAATATTAGTAATAGTTATATATCCTCCTCAGCTGTTACGATTTACTGCTCAGACTGAGAATTTAAAATTAAATTAGGATAATACTCGTAATAACACCAATAATACTTAAAACCATGATCAACCACGAAATGTGGAAAAATTAACGTAGTAGTATTGATTATAGCGATACTACCAATAATTATAACAATTTAATTAATAAGCTCTAATAACACAACCATCCGATGCCTTTGACTACAGGATCATCTGCAAAGCTGAAAGAAAAGGAGAACAAAATAGTAATAATAATACTGATATCACCATCTTGTACAATAGAACCGCGGTCGGATACAACTCGGCGCGGCCGAGTCGCCGCGAAGCCCAACTCGTCGCGGTGCGACTAGCCGCGGCACGACTCGCCGCCAAATATTTAAATTCTATACACTCATACTTAAATAATTTAAAATGTAATTTTTAAGAATTCGTTGGGTGTAAGAGAAATTTGGATTTACTAAGAATATTTCCAAAGGCTTTAATATGCACTTAGGTAAGTGATAGTAATCCGCTTTATTACCTGCTTTAAATTCATAGAAATTGTTATTGTTCATTATTTCGACATCTCCGCCCCTACTTACAGAACGCAAGAATAAATCTTTGCTTCAGTTGCTGCTGGTTTTTGGAACGGTTATATTCGCTTAGAAATGGAAGGTCAAATATTGTCTCAGCGCGGAAAAGAAAAATTTTACTTTGACGGTTTTATTTATGTGTTCGATAAAACTTCTAGTGACGGTAGTGTGAAATTTTGGCAGTGTGAGCAAAGTGGTAATTGTAAAACTAGGATCCACACTATTGGCTAGCAGGTTGTGAAGACGATCAACGAGCATTCACATGATAGTTCAGCTGCGAAAGAGGAGGCGGATAAGGTGATTACAAAAATAAAAGACGTGCGGAAGAAACTGTAGAAGCTACAGTTCAAGTTGTAAACGAGTGTACCGTTGGATTATCTCAAGCCGGCCAAGGAGCCCTTCCAACTTATGGAGCACTTCGTAAGACAGTCAGAAGAAAAATAAACAACGTAAATGCGGCGCCGCCAAATCCCTTTAATCTCGAAACGCTTGTTATTCCAGAAATATACAGATATGAAGCTCAGCCAGGCATATGTAAAAATTTTGTATTGGCACTGTAGTGGACACGATGATCCAGATAGAATTATAATTTTTGGAAGAAGGCAAAGTTTGGAAATTCTTCGAAATTCGAAGCAGTGGTACGGTGATGGGACCTTTAAACCAACACCTCCACTATTTGCACAGATTTATACAATATTAGCCCAAGCATATGGTGGAGTTCATCCCATATTTTACGCTCTATTACCAGCAGCGAAATACCTACACCAGAATGTTTGAAATGATAAAATTAATTCAACCAGGTCTTAACCCGGATTCCATATCCTGCGATTTCGAAGCGGCAGCTTTCAATGCGATGAAGGATTGTTTTGAAGGAGTCGAAATATATGGCTGTTTTTTCATCTCGTCCATAATATGCAGAAACATCTTTCTTCAGTTAGGATTGATGGGAAGATATAAAAATTAAGCAGATTTCGCTCTCAAAGCAAAAATGATCACTACATTACCGTTTGTACCTATAGATGATCTGGATGAATCCATCGATGCTTTGGCACAAGAAATACCTCCAGGACTTCAACCGCTTCTCGAATGGTTTGACGACTACTACGTCGGTCGAATGAATAGACGTGGGAACAGCAGACGCCCATCAATATATCCTCCCGAAATGTGGACATTATATAATCGGGTTATTAACGGACAAAATCGCAGGAATAATCATGCAGAAGCTGCGCATCGTCGAATTCAAGTAGAACTTGGAATGGATCATCCGACCATTTGGAAATTAATTGATGGCCTCTGCAAAGTACAAAAAGGTAATGTTACTATTTATTTTTTTCCAACCACACGAATAAGACGCCATATTGTCGAATAATTTTGTATAAAAAGTAAGGCATTTCGGGATGTTCACCAATTACCTTGGCAACTGTACACTTTTCGATTCATATTTGCACTAGTACAAAAATGGACGCAAGATAGGGTTTTCATTTTTAAATAAAACATAAACGCTTCGTCAATATTCAGCAATCGCCGTCGTTGTTGTTTAATTTCCCCGTATAGTGATTGTTTATTTGGGCCATGACAGTTCTACAATATAACCTACAATGTTTGATTCTAAATAATAGGTCAAATTAACTACCGTTCATCATTTGCTCCATATATTAGCGTGCTCAAACCTCCATCGAATGAAACAGTAGCACAAAATTGATAAGAAATTTTTAATTGAGAGGATTGGCGGTTTGGAAAGATTAGTGTAGTTTGTGAAAGCACTATAAAGAAGCCGATATGAAAGTTGATAAGATGAAGAGACTTGTTCAGACTGCAATACAACTAACTTCCAGGCAAGTTATTTTGAAAAAATTAGTGTTTAGATGAAGTCAAAATTAGTAGCGACGTGTGTAGTGACGTACTACGAAACTACGATTTTACAAATTTCTTTTCAACTGGCATGTATCAGAATGATAGGGACAGTGCACTGACAGATTGTTCATTTATTGACTAAAACTCTTTGTTAAAGGTTGGAGCAGCCATGTTGCCAGATTGTGGTAGTGCCATTCCAATGGTCACTTTAAAGGCCCTGTATCATTGCTTGGAACAATATAGACTGCCTTGGTAATTAATATGAATTATTTTAATAAGTTGTTGTTTTTACAAGATTATGTAACTAACTGAGTGAGATGTTGCCTAGTTACATGTTGTGATATTAATGCTATGCTAAATCACAACAGTATTACCCCATTTTGAAGTTTAATCGGCAAATCGAAGTATAGAATCACCTCTCTTCCATTGAACTATTGGGCCCCCTTTTAGGTTATAGCGATAAATAGGTTTTTATAGCGTAACAACGTTTACTTAGTGGAAAGCATTTAATATTGTGAATTGATGCTGACTAAGCTGTCACGAATATGAATATCTTCAAGTTGAGCACGTTGCTTTATATATTAGCTGTTCACTAAACTAATGCAACTGTCTATGTTAAAAATTATAGACATTTTCTGAGTGGAAACTCAAATTCAATTTCTGGAATGTACTCCACACCTAGCGAAAACGTTACTAACAAAAGTTATGGGTTATGAAATGGTAGTTGTCAAAAATATTGTGAAAATGTGCTACACATCCGACAAAAGAAGAGTCCTGGTCATCAATACTGTTTGTGTGGTGTACGATTAAAAACTGTCTAGTCAAATCAGCATTCGTAATTTGGCAATTAACTGACCTTTAGAGAGTTGTCATACAATATGATCTTTTGAGGTTAGGTATAAGATTTATTCTAGATTTTAATTGAAATTAAGCAAACAGTATTATTATATAATGTTTAATTAACGTTATTTTATTATAATTAACTAATAAAATACAATGGTAAATACAGTTTAGATGTTTTTACACCAAAATAACACTATTCATTCACAATTTAAATCCACTTAAGTATTGTCAAGCACCTAGTAATTAGAATTAACATTAATAATACGTCAGAACACGAATAATATTGTTTTACAAAGATGAAAGCTGTGAAAAGAGTTCATTGGACGCAAAAGCAAATGATAATTTTGATGAGCTGTTAAGATACAAACTGGATGTAACCGTACTAAGCGATGAGGTCTGAAATTTGCTTGCTCAATGGAAAGGGTTGGTTCGACGATCAAGAAGAGCGATCTTTTGTCAATTTTGACACTCACCCAGGTCATCCTTCTTTAGCAATTTGATAATGAGATCGTCCTTCCAATTTGTAGGTATTCTTCCGGTGTTTCAAACAGTCGGTATGAGTGGGCGCAGTAAATGTGCAATGCTACACGGTACAATCTGAATAGCTTAGATGCTATCTGGTTCTGTTGCTTTTTGAAGTTTTAACTGGTTAATTTCCTTCTTAAATTCTCAGACACTAAGTTCATTTGTAGAAACTCTTAGGTATTGGTGTCCATCGTAGTTGGTCAGGATATTTGGCCATTGGTTTTGGTGGTACGCTGAAAGCTCTCATTTTTGAGAAATGTAAATCTAGTGTCATGTAGAACAATGTTTAAACTGCTTCTGCCTATATTACAACATGTGGCCCTTGAAGTTTATCGCTTAAAGAATTGAGAGTAATATTATTTCCGAAATAAATAATAAAATGTATTAAATAAAATAAATACCATACGCCTTACTTTCACTATGCACCTTATATAGTTTCTCTGATGACTAGTTTAGAAGAATCTGGAAGATCTGCCGTTTTCAATTTCTTGCGGAATCACTTGGTACCAGGAGTAGATAAAACTAGTTAGATACTTCTGAATCATCACCCATTTAACAGTAGAAATACTAGTTCCTAAAACCTTAAAAATTTTAACAGAGTATATGGAAGTAAATTCCCTCATAAAACACTAGTAACAATCCTGAAGAAATGCTTCGAATATTTGAACTACTAAAAAACAGTCAATACAGTGTCAGAGACCTCAGCAGGCATGTTACAAGAAAGAGACGAAAGAAGTTGCGTATTTAAACCATTCTTTTAGTCTGCATTTTTGGCATTTTTCTTTGGTGCCTTATTTCCTGTAAACTTTTACAGGGATTAGAGTGGCTGGGAAATTCTTTAGCGATCCGCCATTAAGGTAAGATCGCTAACCTTATGCTCTGACTTTATCATCTTCTTCAGCTTTTTGTTCTACTAGCGTTTTCCATTGCTTTTTGTCTTTTGCTAGATTTTCAACTTCATTCCATTTCAGTGTTGTGTTACAAAGTTCTTTAGCTGTGCACTTTCTTCATCACCTTAAGCGCGTTGTTTTACTTTAATTTTTCGTTTATAGTATTTTCTATTGGTTGTTTAGCTACGTCCATATTTGGTTTTCCGAAGGTTTGTTTAAACAATTTTCTCTTTTATATCGTTTGTGTTATTACTACTTGTCCCGTGTTACGGTTATTTTGTCACTCCCTGTAGTTCTGCATTGCTAGTTTTGCGCCTTCGTTAATTTGCGATTTCTGTGGGGCTTGTTATCATATCGTTCAGGCATGATTTTGGCCTTGCTCGACAGCGTTGAGGTCGGAGCGCTCTCGAGGCCGCATTCTTTTGGCTGAGCGCGTCCCTTTTGGTTTGGCGGAACGCGGCGAAGATGTTTTATGCTGGCTTTGGTGATCCGCTTTGTCTTGCCGCTACATTTTGTTAGTTATGGGAGCTTTGGGGCCTCGCTGCAAAGCGAAGCATGTGAGATTTTATTCTACGCCATGCCGCATCTAGCCTTCGATGCCCGTTTGCCCAGTTCACCCGGGGTAAGTTCCGTTTTATTTTGTTGGTCGTTTACCAAAGGGTTGCATGCATTTATTCTGGATTTCGTTTTCCTTAGCAAGCCGTCTGGGGCACAATTCGAACAAGCCGTCTTGGGCAGAATTCGAACAAGCAGCCGTGGGCAAAATTCGAGTAATCTGTCGGGGCAATTCAGTCTTGGTTAAATCAGTCTACATAAGCAGTTTTGGGCAATTCAGTTCGAGTGTGCAGTTTTTCCGAATCTCGAGGAGGCAGCTGTCGCCGCCGCTATCTTCGATGTGCGACCTTGGTTTGCTGCGTGTTCTCAGGGAGATCTTCAGCACGCCTGGACTCTTGATAAGCATGCTGAAAGTGCTCGACGGAAGCCGCTAACAGGTTGTACTTTAGACTGTATTTAGATAATCATTTTATGACATGTCCGTTCGCGAGTGTGCGCGGCCGCTTCTCGGCTTGCGGCAATTTAAGTTTTGATTTTCCATAACGTCCGCTCAACCATTATTTTTGTTGTTATGCAGTTATTGGTAAATTGTGACGCATTCATATTAAGAGTTATGCTTTGTCGATTGTATTGTGATATTTTAAATGCCAATTATACTGTGATATTTTATTGTGTTTATTTATTATTTGTTACTGCTACCGATGTTTGAGTTGTGCTTTCTTTCAGATTGTTTGTGCTACTGAGTTTACGGATTCTCGTTCTACTGCCGGGATACACTTGCTTATTTTGTTAAAAATACCGTTGGCGCCCGTTTTGCATATTTCGTTCATAGAATTGTCACACGCCGTCTTCGTACTGAGCTGGTCGGCAGGCAATTGTATCCAAGTAGCTATGTTAGGTTTGATTTTGAGAGATTAGCCAACGGTAACCCCTTTTGATGATAATAAGATTTATGGCGCCCAATGTGGTGGCGTGTTTTTTTTTGTAAATGTGCCTCGGCACTTGTTTGAAATTTTGATATGATAAATTGGTGCAGTAACAAATTATGGATGATATTTTTGCCAGCATTTTTATATGATGCAGTGTCTAATTTTAATATGTTTTGCTATTTGTGCATGCTAGGCTAAGTAGTATAGAATTTTTAACTATCTATATTTGATCATGCATGTGTCGTTGGAAAATCATTACGTGCGATACAAAATTTAAATTTCGGGAGTTGATGTCAATAACGTTTTGTTGTAGAAGTAACTTTTGTTGAGCTCATTCCGTATCGCTCGAGTGTGCTAGCGTTGTGCTTTATTCCTGGTTGTAGTAGCCAAGTTTTTGTCACTTTAGATCGTTGATTGTGGAGGTTTTTCACCTCTCTTTTTGATTTGGTTTTTCGCCTCTGTGATTGATTGGTATTTTTGATGGCTGCTACTTATTGTGGTGTACTGTGCGTTTGTTTTGGTGAATCTTCTGCGAGATCAGCTTCCGAGGTAGCCAGGTAGTGTGCACATTTTGCAATGTGTTGTTGTGTTGCCCAAGTTCATTTCTCAAGTTGCTTTGGAGCCCTTGTTCGTTGTTTTTTTATATTTTTTTTGTTTCGTTTGAGCGATTGATTGGTTACGTTGTGAATTTAGGTAGTATGTTGGGATTTGTTGCAAGAGTATGCTTTGGTAAGTGGAGTTTCTGAATGGTCTCGGTTTCGATTGGTTGCGTGTTCTTGAGGTTCTGCGATGTTAGTATGCTTGAGTTTTTCTTCCTGTTTTGTCGTCCTTCCTTTGTGGAAGTTGTTGTTTTCCTTTTGACTTTTCCTGTTGAGGTGCTGACCCTGTTAGGAGTGTGTTGGTAATGTGTTTGGGGGGAGTTTGCTTTGCGAGATTCTCAGGCCGTCCTTCAGTTGGATTAGCGCGGCTTATTTGTTTGTTTCTTATCTTTCCTGTTCGATTGATGATTGGGATTTTGGGTCGATGTTGGTGAGTTTGAGGGATTCGCTTATGCGGATTTTTATGATCTCTCAGGCCATCTTCGTAGTTTGGATTTGGTGCAGTTCTTCTTAGTTGGCTCTGTCATCTTCTGGTTCGTTGATTAGGATACTGGTTCGTGTTGGTGTGTTTGGGAGATTCGCTTATGCGGATTTGTATGATCTCTCAAACCATCTTTTTAGTTGGTTTGGTGCGTTTAATAATTGCTGGCTATTCATTTCATTTTCTTTCTTCCCCTTTTGGATTGATTGTGAGTATGGTGGTTTGAAGTGGATATGCTTAAGGGGTTTTGTTTCGCAAATTTTCCTCTCAAGCCGTTTCTTATCACTCTTATCTGTTGGTTCCTTTTTTTTCCTCTCCTTTTAGTTTTCCTTTGTGTTTGCATTTGCTTTTGCGTAGGGCGAGCTTAGCTTGCTGGATTGTTTGGATGCCCCTTTGGTATGCTGTCGTGACGTTCTCCGCTTTAGGCGGATTTGGCCGTTTGATGCCAGTTGTCGTGTCCGTCAGCAATTTTGGTATTTTTGAGTGAAGTTCAGCTATCGTGCTGCTGTGAGTTTTTTTGTTTTTTTTTTGTTTTTGGGCATCCATGACGCTTATGCGGATTATTTTCCACAGTAAGGTTCGTCCCGCGTTTGGTGTCGCTTTCGGACATGTTTGGCGATTGCGGACGGTCTCTGTTGCCCTTTTGGAGGGTCGACTTATGTCGGATTAGTTGGGACCCGACTCTTTCGCGAAGCCTCGGTCCTTTTCGTTTTCTTTATTCTCTTGCTTTTTGCTTTCGTTTCACGTTTGGGCTCCTAGTGTAGGGTGGTTGGTTGGGCATTTGTAGGGTAGGTCACTTTAGGGAATTATTTCATCTAGTTTCTCCCTTATCAACGCTGAAGTAGTTTGTTGGCAGTAGTTCGATTTGGTATTTGGTTTTGGGTACTTTTGGCACGTTCCGGATTTTGGACTTGCTGTAGAGCTTATTGTTGTGTGAGGCACTACGCCTTGTTGTTGAGTTGAATCTGGTGGGGACTGCTGTCTGCGTGCACTGTTTCGGTTGTTGATAGACTTCTAGTGAGATCTCCACTTGGGGATGTGATGTGTTTGTAGGTGTTGTGTGTTGTGATCCTTTGGGTTTCGTATATCTTTGGGGGTGGGTTTGTGGTTTGTTCGTGGGAAGGGTTTCTTGTAGGTTTTCGGTTTCGCAGTGCCTTGACTGTGGGGGTTTGCTTTCGCCTCAGGGTTTGTTTTCTTAGGAAGTTGTCAGGGGGGGGGTACTCGTGAAGATATGGGGTGATTTTGGGGAGTTCTTGGGGCTGGAACTTCTTTGCGATGGGTTGCTACGGGACTGTTCACCGGCGCAGCGTTTAGATCCAGCAGCGACGAGCAGTCTCGATCCCTGTCGTGGGGTTGATCTGGTCTCGGGCTTCTCCTGGAGTCACTACCGTCTTCACGGGCAGTTGCTGTATTGTGGTGTGGGTTTGGGTTTTCTATTGTACTTATGGTTGAGATTTTTCATCTGGTTTTTGATCAACTTTGTCGTCCTTGGCTGAGCGAATGTGCGTATTATTGATCTTAGCGTAGAAAAATTTCTACGAAATTTTTCTGTTCTGGTAAGGGGGGAGTTGTTACGGTTATTTTGTCACTCCCTGTAGTTCTGCATTGCTAGTTTTGCGCCTTCGTTAATTTGCGATTTCTGTGGGGCTTGTTATCATATCGTTCAGGCATGATTTTGGCCTTGCTCGACAGCGTTGAGGTCGGAGCGCTCTCGAGGCCGCATTCTTTTGGCTGAGCGCGTCCCTTTTGGTTTGGCGGAACGCGGCGAAGATGTTTTATGCTGGCTTTGGTGATCCGCTTTGTCTTGCCGCTACATTTTGTTAGTTATGGGAGCTTTGGGGCCTCGCTGCAAAGCGAAGCATGTGAGATTTTATTCTACGCCATGCCGCATCTAGCCTTCGATGCCCGTTTGCCCAGTTCACCCGGGGTAAGTTCCGTTTTATTTTGTTGGTCGTTTACCAAAGGGTTGCATGCATTTATTCTGGATTTCGTTTTCCTTAGCAAGCCGTCTGGGGCACAATTCGAACAAGCCGTCTTGGGCAGAATTCGAACAAGCAGCCGTGGGCAAAATTCGAGTAATCTGTCGGGGCAATTCAGTCTTGGTTAAATCAGTCTACATAAGCAGTTTTGGGCAATTCAGTTCGAGTGTGCAGTTTTTCCGAATCTCGAGGAGGCAGCTGTCGCCGCCGCTATCTTCGATGTGCGACCTTGGCTTGCTGCGTGTTTTCAGGGAGATCTTCAGCACGCCTGGACTCTTGATAAGCATACTGAAAGTGCTCGACGGAAGCCGCTAACAGGTTGTACTTTAGACTGTATTTAGATAATCATTTTATGACATGTCCGTTCGCGAGTGTGCGCGGCCGCTTCTCGGCTTGCGGCAATTTAAGTTTTGATTTTCCATAACGTCCGCTCAACCATTATTTTTGTTGCTATGCAGTTATTGGTAAATTGTGACGCATTCATATTAAGAGTTATGCTTTGTCGATTGTATTGTGATATTTTAAATGCCAATTATACTGTGATATTTTAATGTGTTTATTTATTATTTGTTACTGCTACCGATGTTTGAGTTGTGCTTTCTTTCAGATTATTTGTGCTACTGAGTTTACGGATTCTCGTTCTACTGCCGGGATACACTTGCTTATTTTGTTAAAAATACCGTTGGCGCCCGTTTTGCATATTTCGTTCATAGAATTGTCACACGCCGTCTTCGTACTGAGCTGGTCGGCAGGCAATTGTATCCAAGTAGCTATGTTAGGTTTGATTTTGAGAGATTAGCCAACGGTAACCCCTTTTGATGATAATACCCGTTATCTTTTATAACTAGAAGTTAGATATTTTATTTGGACAATGCTCTTTTACTTATTCTCCTGAATTATCTATGTTTTTAGTTGTCCAACTGTCTTCTTCTTGAGTAGCTGTGGTTTGCTTTCTTATAATGCAATGCATTTGATACTGGTATAATATTACATCATTTAAACCAACATTCCAGAAAACCATTTGAGTCTAAATTGTCAGGTGTATGAAAATTCAGAAATCTGTGTAACCGTCAAATGACGAACATTCAAAATACGTAGTAAGGAAATATATAAACTAAAAAATTATTGGCCATATTAGGAGCAACATTGAATTCCAAATTAAATAAATTAAGGACACAGCAGACTTGCAAAAAAATAATAAATAGCGACTAAGACAATAGACACTATAATAGAGTAATTGGAGTACCATTACCTAATACTGTTACCCTAGAATTTTATTAATAGATATTAACGATACAAGTTTGATTATGAGCATCTTAACGAAACGAGTTTGATTGCCAAAACGAGGCGGTGAGCCGAGTTTTGCGGCAATCAAACGAGTTTCGTTGTGTGCCATAAGCAAACGTGTCTTGTTCAATATTTTATCTTCATCAATAAACTCTGGTTCAATGTATTTTTTAATATAAAAAGAGTGCGGTAATATTCATTACCGCACTGAGTGCGGTAATATCTATCCATTACCGCACTGAGTGCGGTAATATCCATTACCGCACTCAGTGCGGTAATGAAGCTCTTAACGATACTAAAATTAATTTGGTTAAAAGGCTATAACAATACGGATGAAGATAAAAGTGATTAAAATTATCCATACATATTTAAATTTTTACCTTATATTTTTACTTCCCTCGTCTTAAAGACGAATGAAGTATTGTAATCACGAAAAAATCACCCTCGAGATTTCTTCAGATCTTCATGTTTCAAAGTCCCTAGATGACGAAAACGAGGTTTTCTTAATTCCGTCTGTCTGCTGTCTGTTTGTCTGTCTGGCTGGCTGTCCGTCTGTCTGTCTGTCTGTTGGCAGTATAGCTCAAAAACTATTTGTCAGAGGAAGACGATATTTTGCATACATATTATATATATACCTCGCATAAAACCGGAACAATTAAATACAAATATATACAGGGTGAGCACCTTAAGAAAATAAAATTTTGTTTATTTTTGGTTTAATTTTGAAATAGAAAAAAGTAATAACTTTCACATAGGTCAGGCTTTACATTTGCCGAAAATAAGACTTGACCAATACAGGATAATGTCACAAAATAGTAAAAACGTTTCAACAATAACACCCTTCTGTTGAAGAGAAGCGCGAGCCAGACTTACTTCGAAGAGGCTTCGTAGCGTAGTTGGCTTTATCGATGCAGATAGGATCTCTATGCAGGAGTGCGGTTACGATCGCTCTGCAGATGCGGAGGGTTCAAACCCCAGCGGGATAGATTTTTTTTATTTGAGAATGTATTTAATTTATTAGAAACGTGAAGATATTTATAATCCTGACTTAATTTGATTTTTTAAATTTATTTAGTGTCACAATGTCGACATGAGAAGTTCTGGGTAAAGCCTTTTACGGATTTTTTAATATGCAATATGACGTTACACTGACGTGTTAATCAAAAAGCGCTTATATTGAAATACGTCGCACTGTGAACTATCAACAATAACCAGTGTGATAAAGTGAAACTCCAAATAATAAAATTTCATAATAAGCTCTTTTTACCCATTAATATCGTTTAAATAGGCTCTGCCTCAATCTACAACCGAAAAGCCTGCCCCTTTAATGTTGAGGTGACTGTAATTTTAGTAAATTCATTCGTAGCTTTTCTACTATTCACCCAAGTGCATCCAACTTGAAAGGCGCGTCTACAAACGCAATTTGCAGAATAGTAAACCACCCCATTGTAGAAGCCTTGAGCTTTAAGTGGAGAGAAAATGCGGTACGCATGACACCTCGGTATTTGTTCTCGTGACGCCGATAGCAAACCTGGGGGTGTAGCTCATTATGTTACCGTATTTTATTACATAGTATAAGATTAATGTTTGTTGTGGTAAGCAACTTGAAGGTACTGCGATCACTTGTAACCCAAGTTGGGCTTGTGTATACAAATTAGAATTTCAGAAACCTTCGGGACGTATCTGTTTACCCTCCGTCTACTGCATGACTTGTCTTGTGTATATGAACGCTATTTAGACCCGTCACAAGCATTCCGTTTGATTGCAGTTCCTCAAAGTTGCAAAGGGCCTTTATATTGCGGCATACATTTCCAATCCCCCGGAAAAATTGAAGCTGTTGCTCGCTAGAGATTAAGATAGGTTTATTCTTAAACTGGACAGCTTTAAAGCGTTTGAAATATATTTTGTATTTTGGAGAAGGCTGTAGTATTACGAAACACATGGGCTTATACTACTATGGACGATTAGAATTATACAAATATGACCTACAAAGTTAAAAATGTAGTGTTTGATACAATGCTTATAAATGTCCTGCCTATATTTACCGTTTAGCATTTGTAACTCTCTTGTGGTTTCTGTTGTAAGTGGAAACTAAAACGAAATTGGAAAATACGACGTTGCTCTTCTTAAGCGCCATTTTGACGCCTCAGCCGTCTCTAGATACAATATTTTAATTCGATTTATTTCATTTCCAAAATGATCGTGAACTGGTGAGCATACTACCAGTATTACCGAAGGTCTTGGGAAAAATCGTAGTGGCGTTAATTAGAAGTTATTTAGAAAATAATTTGTAGTTTCCGAATTATTAATCTAGTTTTCGCCGTAATTATAGCGGCTCTTCAGTTTTACTTAACATAATTGACGACATTTTAAAAGCGAGTGATAATGGTAATCTTACAGTGTTTATATTCCTAGCTTATTTCAAGTAAATTGAGAACAAATACAGTAGGTTGAGTTGTCAGAGCTCTCTTACAATTAATCTATTGTGATTGACGGTAGTAGTTGTTACAGTATAAACGGTAAAGACCGGACCGCACCTACCACAGGTTGGTTTACGTTGGGAGGCAACGGTAGTAAAGCTCCTGATCGTCTACGGCTAGCTCGCGGATAAGGTCGTTCACGTTACTCGTGAAATCCGGTTCCTATTAGGATAGTAAAAAATTATGATGGAATGCCAAGCCGTCACCATGAAATACAACTCTTAGTTCGATGCATCGAATTTGTCCACTGCCGAAACAGATTGCATCTGGTAGAAACTACTTACGTGAAGGCTTAATGTTTGTCAACTGTAGGTGTCATTGCTTTAGGTACTAAAGTTTAACTTTCCATTTACAATCTTTAACAATTATTCACTTAATGACTAAAACAATTTTTGAATTCAGACTCGACTCAAAATAGTAAACATAGAGTGTACAAAGCAAGACCTGAAACATCGAGTGTACCATATCGAACTGTAGTCATAAAAAATTAACAAATCCTATCCTATTAAACATCGACAACAATAAATCTATCTGTGGTGAAAAGGCAAAAGGGTATAAGTTAAAAATGATAATTTTACAGGAACATAAAAAAACTATTTTGCTGGAGATTTGAGAACAACATTTAATTATTTTCGCTGGTAATCAAAAGAATCAAGTCGATTTATTGACTACAGCTTGCCTTGCTATTGATTCTGAAACTGCTTTTACTAGAAAATAAATAAATACGGAACTTATACCTTACGGCATTTCCTTTTATTCATTTTATGAAATAGCAAAAGGGTATAAGTTGACATATAGCTTTTTGCAATTTCCCGGAATATGTATTTTCTGATAAATAATTACTATGACAAAACAGCATATGTAGACATAAACTAAATAAGAATATGTGGTTTCGAGTTCGAATAATGTATGTAAACTTATCGGTTAAGTTCTTGTTACAGCACTTCTGCAAAACTTTGTACGCACGATAGCGTGTGTCCATTTTGGCACTTATTCGTTGAACTACACTATAATAACTAATAATAACACTGGAAAACTGAACCGCTAAAACACGCTATCGGACCTGCATGGAAATGCACTCGTAGTATAAGTGTACATAAGTTATTTGTTTCCAACAAAAACGAAAAGTTATGAAATGGCAAAGGGGTATAAGTTAACATATGCTGTTCTGGCGTTGCAGATAACTTTACGAAAAGCTTTGACTCGGGGTATTAGTACACATGTATCTATTTGCCATTGCCTAAATTTGTTTTTTATCAAGGTTTCGTGAATTTTCAGGGAATAAGTCTACATATCCCATTTAGAAAACTTGCTGTAACAATGCGGTTATGGTATGTAGACTTATATCCTCTTGTATTTAGATGCCCGATATTGGTCTGGACATGGGGCAACAATAAAATAAAAAATGTGATAGGTCGACTTATACCCTTATGCCTTTTTGCCACAGATATGTAGCAGCGCAAAGAGCACTACAATGTAAACAACACAACAATATGCAATAATGTTAGGCCAAGAACATCCCTTAATTTAAGCATGTTAGGCGTTAGGGGTACTTGAATTTTGGAAAACACTTTAATATCTAACTACAGATGGGTCCTTTCAAACTGAGGAAAGTAAAACATCCATGGGAAAAATACTGCAATGAGTTGATGTCACCCAAGTTCAGCTTTGGACCATTGTTGTAGATCCACAGTACCGATGGGGTTACAAAGTTCATTTGCTCTCTTCGATAGTCGGTACACGATGCCGTTCCGGTAATTCATCCACCTCCCGCCCGGAAGTCCTTGTTCTTAGAATCGGAGTTCACGTACCTTCAACTCATTACACAATCTCATGTTGTTTTTGCAGAAAGAAAATTTTTTAATCAGCACGGCTTTCATTATCTGATGCGCTAACGCAGCGAGCTCCTGTAAGTACGTGCGTCCGGTCGGTCCAGAGAAATTAAAACACGGAGCCATTACAACTAAAATTTTCCAAATGCATTCTAAAGCACGTAGCGTACTCGAAACACCGGAGGTGGAAATATGTAAAAATGCGTCGCAGCTGTGTGTTACCACAAAGCACAACAGAAAAGCAACGCAGGAATGTGCACACTAGCTGTCCTTTAACATTGAATTATTTGGTAAAGGTCTAGCCAAGCGTGTAGCACGGCGTCTTTTACCTACCTACACTTACTGAATTATCACTTCACTTTGCCCTGGGTTAGCTAGCTGATTCAGTCGGTATGCTTATGAGACTCTTTTTTATATTCGCAGAGTGGCTAAGGGAAACTAACATCAAGATCTTTCTCGTTGACACCTGTAATGTTGTACTCACCAAGGTACATATGAATGACCAGAAAAAAACCAACAGTTTACATTAAAGGCATATAATCTGTGAACAAATTCACACACAGAAAAATACATGTAAGTACTTGCAAAATACAGTGCTAACACGCTACATGTATAAAAATGGTTCAAACAAATACGTAGTTCATTAATCGGCGCAAAGTTAAATGGCGTGCGCTAATAAACTGAGCGCGACGCTGTCCCTTCTTGAACGGCGTGTAACTAGACACCGGTGTCTAAAGATAGTGCAGGTACGTTGCGATAACGTAACTGCGAAGGTCGATCAGCGAGTAATACCCCGTGTTAACAGCCACGAGGGTAATTAATGGCTCCAGATGTTGTAATAGAATTTCACTTGCATGGTGAATGTAGCTAGCAACTAACCTTGTTTGGATATTTCTGATGCTCTAGCCGTCTGCTAAGGCAGGTGCTCCTCCTAGGACGCAGCAAATATAGCTGTCTTCTAACCAGGCTGCAACTGCGACAGGATTTTGCTCCTTTTGGGCACTGGCTTCTCTTTCAGAGGCACAATGGGTCTACGGCGAATTATTGTCGACCACAACACAGTATTTGATGCGCTGTTTAGGGCTGTTATTGGCCCTCTTCTTATTGCTGGTAATTCACGAGTTCGGTCAGCGAACTCGCAATGACCCGCACTTGTTAGCAACCTCGGTGCGAATTCTCTGATCCGGACTCTTTACCCACTGGGGCGCGAATGTCTCATACCCCGGGCTTTAGCGCCAAGTCTACATCTACATTATTTCCGTACGAAAACTTCACTGTCAACAAATTCCGTCACGAGCTCGCGGCGCACTACACTTATAGTTATGAACAGCGTATACATTATATCACTCTATATTACTAGACTACGTGTATAAATACAAGAGCACTTGCTGTCAGGCTTTGTTGCTAATTAGCATATAATGAAAAGATATAATTTGAATAAATACAGGTGGCACGAATTGACCTGTTTCAAGCGGCAGCACCTCGAGACAGTCAAAGTCAAATAAGATAAATAAAACGTGATGCAACTATTCAATTAAAATTAAATCCTTTTAATGCGGTATGAAGCACGCCAGCTTGAATTCGCAAATTATTTGGTGGTGCACTGAAACGTACTTATCCTAAAATGCTGAAAGGCTGACAGACAAAAAATTGAATAATTAATTTAGCTAATTATTATTAAAGGAAATATTAGACGTGATTAATTTCTACAGCGAACCCAGCTCTTGTTGAAAATATAACCGGTCATTGTAATGATGCCCTACACTTAAAAGGCTTTTTAAATAAAAATAATAATTAGGGCGAATTAGCACAATTACAAATTAAATAGTTTAATAAAGAAATTCTGGGTAATCTGCGGGCTTATTAAAGTGATGTTATTATTAATATTTGCAAAGTAAACGGTTTATTGCTCTTTCCAGTTTATTCATCTGTAATCAAATAAAATAAAGCTCCGGTCTAGCATGAGAAAATCTCATTTACAAAGGGTTAGGTTCAGCAACATGTATTAAAGTAGGACAGATTAACTCGTACGTCAATTTCTCGAATTCGGATCTGACAGCTTTATGACCTTCAAATTGACTGCAAACCATATATGGTTGTACGGACAAAATTTAGTGTAATTTGAGGGCAAAACACCAAAAATGGAAAATTCACATCATGTAAATGCAATGCAAACAATGTGACGTAATTTCCGGCTAACCTGGTTTTGTTTCAATGACGTAGAGACGCCGAGATCTGCATTTGTTTAACTTCTTGCAATTCTTGGTGCCCAAACCGGAAAATGAAAAGACGCTATCTCGATAAAACCTCTCTGGAACGAATCTGGGAAGTGGGGTCTGCTTCTACACCTCGTATAAAGTCTAATCTTGATGAAACCGAAAACTAGTAAGCCTTCTCCAATTGCCTCCCTGTAAAATTTGCCTTGCAAGAGCAGCTTTGTAGACTCGATCACATCGCCACGGCTATTATAAACTTGGTGACGGCTTCCTGCACAGAATCTCTAGATGTAAGGCGCGTTAAAGGATTCCCCAACACGCAGTACACACAATTCTTGCTGGCCGATGCTTCCAACTATTCGAATCAGGGGCGAATCTTGCATCCTGCTTTCCCTCTTCACTGGAATCTGTTGCCACGACAAAAATTGCACACAACGATGCTCTGCAGACTGGTGAATATTAAAGACCACTTCTTTCTTGGCTTACACAGAAAGCTTTTAATATGAGAATATCCTTTATGCAAATTTAGTTGGAAATTTTCCATGGTAACGGCGAAAATTGATAATCGGAAATTTAGCGGAAAATGTCCACTTATGTCACTGTCATCACAAAAAACCGTAAACTATTAGTACTTAGATATTAGTTTCGTAATTTTTTTCAAAAAAATGTTTTCTTTACTGTGTTTTTTTCATTCGTTATATTCTCTATCAAAATATTACTCGTGCTTAAAAAATTTCCAATAGAAAAATTAGTTCACGAGCTGTATCCAAGACAACAAAAAGAATTTCTTGGAAATTTTTTGTAGATAGACATTACTTCTTTTTAGGGTTTGTGTCGTTACGATTTTCTTACCGAATCTCCATTCGAGCATTAATTCATATCCGGAAATTATTTTTCGTGTTTCAACAACGTCCTAACTTGCCCTCGCGTCCCGTTCGGGGAAATTAATACGACGTTGTTGGAACGCACTAAAAAAAAATCCGGAAAGAATTAATGCTCGTATGAGATTATATGTGAAAATTTACTTCAAAACTGTAAGCACCTCTTACATACAGCACAATTTTTCAAGGCTTGTTTAATCATTTATTAATAACAATCACTAAACAAAATAGTTACATTATCTTTGAAGACGTAAGAGTTCAGCGAGGTGCAGAATGCGGCACAGACCACTTCCTTGTTCGAGCAAAGGCGAGGCTCCCATATAGATCCCCACCTAAAAATAAAACAAACAATTTATATAGGACGACATATCCGATGTACAAATTAGAAGGACTAGTAGACGACTCAATAATATTTCTGTATAAACTAAGACTAAGTACAAAATTACAAAACTGTGACAACTCCAGCCCTGAAACAATGTATGAATATATAACGAAAGCTGTGCATGAAGCTTCAAAAGAAAGTTTAGGGGAGAAAGAAACTAGTAAAAGTAAAACAAACCAAATTTGGTGGAATGAAGAAATTCGAAAGCTGGTACAACAAAAAAAGTAGGCCTATGAACACTGGTTAACAACTAAAGATAAGGAAACTAGGAAGGATTATGCAAGGCTTAAACGCGAAGTAAAGAAATCTTTAATGAAATCGCAAAACCAGTCTTGGGAGAAGAAATGTAGTGAAATAAATGCCCAGATTGCTGGCACTCGCTCAAGTGAAGCATGGGAGGTAGTAAAGAGTCTTAGAACAAATGAAAAAAATAAATCCATTATACAGCTAATAAGCTTAGAACAGTGGAAAAGGTACTACCAGGGCAGCTAACAGAAAACCGAACAGAATTTAGCGAAACTGCAGAAATAATCGATAATGAAGAAATGACTCAAACAATAATGGATGATATCTCAGCCCAGGAAGTAATGAAAACGGCCAAGTCTTTTAAAAATGGAAAAGCGGCAGGTTAAGGGGGAATCCCTATGGAGCTCTTAAAATGTGTCCCGAGCGTGCTATACGAAAAACTAGCAGAAGTATTCAACAAGTGTATAAACAAAAATAAAATACCTGCAGACTGGAAGAACGGCCTTATTACATCCATATATAAAAGAGGAGATAAAAGAGACTGCTCTAATTACAAACGCATCTTTGTATTAAGTACAATGGGAAGGCTGTATAGAAAAATCCTTAAGTCACGTATCGAAATCGAGATAACCCAAATTGAGGAACAGAGCGGATTCAGAGCCGTCCGCTCTTGTACTGACATTATATTTTGTCTCCAACAACTCCTAGAGAAACGCCTAGCACGAAACTTTGAAAACCACCTACTATATATTGATGTTAAAAAGGCATATGATAGCGTACCACTGACTAAGTTATGGAAAGCCATGTCTGAAAATGGAATAAATAGAAAATATATAAATGCTGTAAAAACCCTCTACACCAACACGACAGGGCAAATCAAGATCGGATCGAAACTTTCTGAAAAATTTAAAATAACCAAAGGACTTCGACGAGGCTGCTGTATAGCATCCACTTTATTCAAGATTTATCTAAATGAAGCGCTAAAAATATGGCGAGCTAAGTGTTGCAATATGGGAATTCCGATCGGAGCTAAATGCTTATACACCCTACATTTCGCTGACGATCAGCTTATATGCGCTGAAGATGAGTTAGATGCCCAATATATGTTCAGGAAAATAAAAGAGGAATACCAAAAATGGGGCCTACACATAAATATGGAAAAGACGGAATATATGACAGTAGGATGTAAAGGCGAAGATCTGGAAATTGAAGAAGACACAATTAAAAACAAAAGTACCTAAAAATATCTTGGGACAGTTGTAAGCGAAAAAGGAGATGACGAACTTGAAATCAAAAGCAGAATAGCACAAGGAAAGAAAAAGCCATTCGCCAACTCCATCCAATAATATGGAACAAAAAGTTAAGCAAGCATACCAAACGAGTCATATATAAAGCCACTGTGGAAAGTGTAAGCACATATGGGGCAGAGACATGGAGTATTACAAAAAAACAAGAACAAAAACGTAAGGCAATGGAAATGGACTACTGGCGTTAAAGCTGCAGATTAACAAAGTTGGATAAAATTAACAACGAGGAGATAAGAAGACGAGCAGAAGTGGATATAGATATCGTAACCACCATAGAGGCGAAACGGTTACTGTGGTACGGCCACATGAAGCGAATGGGAGAAGAGAGATGGCCCAAAAAGATATGGGAGTGGATACCACCTCGAAGAAGACGACGTGGCCGACCAAAAAATACATGGGAAAGTAGCGTAAAAGTTGCCATGGAAAAGAGAAATTTAAATGAAGATGACTGGGAAGACAAGAAAGTTTGGAGATTGGGATGCGGAAGACAACAACAATGATGTAGAAATCCGCAATATATATAGATATAATAACAATTGAATATCTCGTTTCCTAGCAACTACGTTTTACAATTGTTTTATGAAATAGGTTTTGATATAATGTTTTTATTTAGGAACTAAACTGTCTTTTTCTTGGAAATTGTCAATCGTAGCGCCTTAACTTGAAATCCCTGCCTTTTCACTATTAGTTTTAAGTGCACTGTTTTACATGTTTATAATTAGCACTGCACAATTGTCTGTGTCCTATAATAGGTTGCCTTATCTGCCTCTTTGCAATCACTGCTTTGCTCTGCACCGTTTCTTTACCCCTCAGCTGTATTGCCGTTTGTTGGCTTCATAAACTTCTACTCATAACTCTCATATAATTTTTGTGACGCCACAAACCATCTCTGTATCATTAAAATTCACATTATTGTATTGACGTTACCAAAGCAAATCTGCCAGCTACACAAATTAAGGTGGGCTTGCCATTACGAACATCAATTATGAACAAAACGTTAAACGTAATCCTTTTGATTCCGCCTTATCTAATGCTAATATTTCTCAATCAAATTATAGTTACTGCTAATCATATCACGTGCATTTATTAGTGTAAAATACTGACTTCATCTTACAATAAACAAAATATAAATTCTGTGTTAATTTTTATTTTTTTTATTTTCGTGTTATTCAACCAGAATTTCTGAGGGCATTAAACCATTGGAATATGTGCAGCAAGCCACCGGTTAGTGTAATACCAGTCGATACAGGAGATTTTCTGATGATCTAGATTATGTATTTACTTGGTGGTAGACCCTTTTAACAAGTTCGTAACGTCTTCAGGGTGTCCGTTTACATTAATGAGGTACTGAACTTTTTGTAGCAGCTTCCTAAGTATTTGCTCTGCGTGCAGATTAAAGAGTAATGGTGATAATATCAATCTTTCACCTCTGACAGCAGCTGGCCATTGATACGCATTACACCATTCTGTCTTCAATACAAGTTGGTGATAAACATGCATGTTTTTCTCATATACCACAGTGTTCACAGTAAAGTCAGTACTTACATTGTGCTGAAAATGGGTGACATTGCCAAAGTTCATAAACTGACTGGGCAGCGTTGAACAAACAGAAAGGTTATGAGTCTGCAACCCAGAAGGCAGCAGAAAACCACTACGTTGATACTTTTTCCCAGGATAATTAATTATTAGCGTGGCTGGAATATCAACAAGATTGTTGACTGTTGACCCGTGCAGACCTTAAATGGGCAGAGGGTTGTCTAAATGTTCTACCACTAGGAGCATTTAGTCTACAATTCAGTTAGAATAAATACCTTCCTAGTAGTAATTACTTACGCAGTAGAGCAGTTATTTTGACTCTGAAGGTAGATACTGATTTCTACGTTTATTTTTAATTTTTAACACTTTAGGTAGTGGAAATTGTTGAATCCATGCAATTGTTCTTCAAAATCATATATTTTCTCTATTAATTATCGGATTCTATATTTCTTTACCTTTTTCCAACTATTTGATTATATAAAGATTTGTATTAATTTTAACAGATAATTATTACTTCGTGCCGGCATATTCAGAACAGTACATAAAATTGCCAGTAGCTATAGAAAAAGGAGATTTGCTGCCTAATCTCTGATATTAAAGGATTTTGCTGAAATAAAATTTTTGTGCCGAATATACTGTTGTAAAATGTTGTAAAACCTCCAAGTTGCGGTGCCTGTAAATATGCAAAGAACTGCCTATTTGTATTATTATTTTTAACAAAATTCAATAAGTTAAAATTAGGGCAAATCCATACACACAATTCTCAGTTTATTTAATACTGTGCTCACTGCCTGTCAGCAATTTAAGGCTAGTTAAAATGAAATGTAATAATTGATTGCACAAATAAAATTGTTGAATGCCCCTTTCTTAATATTTTATTTAACTGCAGTATTAATTAAGCTAGCTCTCGGCAAACACAAAGCTGCTTATCTCATGTTGGGTTCTGAAATGGGTTATATTTAAAATCAGTAGCCCCAATGCGCGATTTTAGTTCACATAGTTCACAATCTCGTTAATTGGCATTTAACACATAAAGCTGCTTGTGCAAGATAGCGATTATTTTACGTTCTAAAAGTGGTTATCGGCAAGGAAGCATCAGGTAAATAATTTGATTGTTCTGCTTGACAACAAAATCCTTGCCTTTATTATTCTAGGATGACGTAGACCCACGCCAACTTTCAACTGTTTCTGGTGGCTCGGAAATTCTTGCAAATACGCAAATTCTGATGATACTATGCTAATTTATAAAAATTGGGAAGTAGCCGGACGCTTAGAAACACGTTGAGTACCTTCTACAATGCTTAATCTTGGAATACCGCAGCTACCTGGGGACCCGACACTCAATAAATAGCGGTATCCTACCTGGAAAGTTTTCGTCGATGTTGTTTCGATGCTGTCACCAGTTGCAACTGCCGTATTCCTCTGCTGGAGTCGCTCTCCGGGGTGCAGATGTTGCTCTAGGTGCTGTTGCAGACCACGCCGACTTATTGCAGTACAGACCTCTGAGTTCAGCTTCTTAATTGTGCTAGAAACGACCCTCGGAAATTTCAGCTGATCGGTTGCCGTTCACACTATCGAAGTCGGAATGGAAAATTTTAACCTTTATCTCGTGGAACTCGCCACAAACACTCGTACAGCTGCCTGAACACTTGCTGAATAATACCGTACACTTTTTATATGGTTACATGCTTGTTCATTATTTAAAAACATCAATTAAAGATGGAGCACAAATTCGACAAATTTTCAAATAATTTAATTCAATTGTTCTCCCATAACAACAAAAAAGCATCACGTTGCTATGTTACCACGGTGTTTTTTGTTGATTAGAAATTAGTTTTGATAGAAATATTACACGAATGGAGTAAAATTAATATTTTCTTAAATCTAAAAAATTTGTCCTTTGCTTAAAATGATCATTATTTCTTCCGTCACGCACAAAAAAGGTTTAAAAATTCACTGATCTTCTTTTCACTTTTTTTATTAATGCATTGGAGATTGAGTTCAAATTTACACACGTTACTTGCTTTGCTTCTATTCTGTTGCCTAATTTCGGGATTGCTCTATTTTCCTCTATTCCAATCTCATTTACCTTTCAGATTGCTTGCCATTCACTGATCTTTGCTTTTGTTAATACTTTCGCTCATTTAGTCTACACATAAAAAACCTTTTGTGTCAATTAAATTTTGTTTGGTCTGACTTCAAATATGCACACACCTATCTGATTTAATCATATTACTTTACTCAACTCCAATTTCAACCCTCTGAAATATGCTTTGCTTATGTGTGCCTTTATCCGTTTAATTACTACTTCTCGCATCTCATTACCAATGCATTTAATACTTTTATTATTGTTTTTAATTGCAGTTTCATAAAATACCTGAACTCTGTGCTTTATTGATTTGGTTAAATATGTTGCACTGCCACCAGAACCAAGTTACAGGCTTAAAACCATCTCAATACAGTCGATTCATTCAAACTAGAGTGCTTTTCAAACATTTGCTAGACCTTTATTTCTTAAGCCAATCTCTATTTAGAATTCGCTTTTGTTGAGTTTGAAATGGAGAAACTTAAAACGTTATTCGTTTAAAAACGGCAATGCCATTTTCGAGACATTCGTGTTAACAGACATTGCCGGGATTACTCTCATCCAGATTGAGAGTTTTAACGCATGTCAATATCTACCTGCACACGAAATGGCTTATAAAAGTGGTAGAAATGCTAGTTAAAACAAACCAAGCTAAGAAGAAAAAACAAACAAATCAGAATTTACCACAATACATACAAATATTAATACCGGGTGATTATAAAGGCTTGTCCATCAAGTTCCCTTTGAAATATTTATTGTATGAATAATATGTTGGTGGCAGTGTAAGCCTATGTCAAATTCGAGGTTAGCAGGTTAGGTTTTGAGTCAGTTTCGATACAGACTAACGCAAAACCTAACCTGCTAACCTCGAATTTGACATAGACTTACAGTGCCCCCAACATATTGTTCTACAACAAATATTTCAAAGGGAACTTGATGGAAAAGCATTTATAATCACCCGGTATAATTTGCAGTTATGTATGATGACATTTTGACCGATATTTTAATTTGAATGCAACGATTAAAAGGCAGATACGTTTAGAGGTTTAGAGTTAGACATAAATATCAAAATTTGAGTTAAAACTTGCAGGGACGCGTGCTAATTCTAATTGCAGAGGATGGCCATCTACTCGGAACTACTCCTAGAGGCTAATAATTTAGTGCCCTTTAGATACATAAATATTAAATAAATATGTCTAAAAACTGCACGCTGGAGAGCCATTAGACGGAGTAAACGCCGTTGTAGATGCTAAAGGTTTTGCTGGGTGATACAGTGCCCATAAACAGGTCAGTTCTCTTTCTTGGGTGATATAAATATCAGGTTGTTAATTATTTTCTAGTTCGAGGAATATATAAAACAGTTTTGTGAAGGAACTCCTCGATCGATGCTAGCACACTTCGTGCATCAACAGCTAATAAATAATTATTATTGAAAAGGCTTGCTTTAGACACTCCACTTATTCGAATGAACAAAATGGGAAGAGGGAAAACCGGGTTAGAAAGCAATAAAGGAGTGGAACTTGTGACTAAACAAGAGCCTTTCCGATCAGGCGTGACATAAAATTGTTAGTTTCGATTAGCGAGTTTACACGTTTTAGCCGTTGGTATAAATAGCTTTAATTATAATGCTCTTGAAATTTTCAGCGAGGTGAAATTATTTACAACTCAATTAGAATTAACCTATATATAACAACTATTAACTGCAAGAGGTTAACAATTCTTGCCTGGGTTCGTAATTAATAGTTGAAACTTTTCCCATATTAATTTTCAAAACAATTCTTCAGCAGTTTAAATTTAGAGAGCTGCGAAAAGTTTGACATGGAAATGAGTTTTTTCACGCTTGTGGTTTAATTTTTTGTTAATACATTTGCTTGCATATTTACAATTGTTTCATTTGAAAATATGAAACCAGGTATCTCCTATGGAGAAAAGTTATCACTGATTAAATACGCTTTGGTGACACTAGACAGGAATATTTTACTAGAATACCCAAAGGGATAAGGACAACTATTTGAAAACAGTTGCTATTTTGTGTGGTATCTGTTTGTTGTGTACTTATGCTGACAGCGACAGCATTACATTGTACAGGGTAGAACGTTGTCGACAGTTTGGGAGGAGAAGTGCTTATATTATTGCAGATACCACAGACTATCTTTAACTCTGCAGTAGCAGACTAACATGAATCGTTTACCAAAATAATTTAAAATTCTTCCGTAGACAGCATACTTTAATTTAGCATCGCTGGACTACTACATATTTTAGAAGTTAGAACCGCACACGTTGCTTAGTGTATGATCTTTTTTAGAATTAACTCTAATTGTCCACAAAAACTCTTTTAAGTTCATGATTGAGCAAGATATGTGAGAAGTTTGTTTACAAGAGCTTTGACGTAACTATGTTTTACCAAAGGCAAATTCGCTTCAACAGGTCCACTTTCCAAAGATATAAGTTGAGAAAGCATTATCGAACTACATACATTGTGCTTCCTAAAAATAAAGAAATTTAAAAACGTTAACGTCCACTATGAGTATGTCTTAGCCAGCCTGGTATATTTAAACTTCTAGTGTTATTTATGACTCAACAATGCCATGAACATAGGCTATTATTGTTGGTTATGTCTGTCTAATTACGAGTAGATTGTGGAACTAAAATTTGACCTTGCTCGCCTGAGTGTGTTTAATGTAACATTTTGATACACATGATATACTTGTATGCTTTTTATTTGTATATTTTAATAATTAGATTGAGTAAAGATTGTAAAAGTGAACCGAGTGCACTGGTAACTTAAGCACTCGCTGATGTGTTTACGCATATCTCACGATATCCAGGGGGGATTTAAAGGGGATGAGTGGGATTTGCGTTTAATCGTAATCATAAATGCACACAGGGTGTCTTTACCTTTTAGAGTGGGACCTAACTTCAATTAAGAACGAGCGATGCTAGATTTTCGGTGAAACTCCTGGAAGGAAACAATTGCAATAGTGGGCTAGTCTTATGAAGAATTTCAACGTCTTGTCAACAGTTTTATAAGGCGACTTACAGATTTACTAAACCGACAAAGAAAACACCTACGTCATTAGGTGCCGTCATGTCTCGATGGGAGCACCTGATAACAACACCTATAGGTTGATAATCAACTGGCATTCAACTGCCCTCACTTAAGGTGGGTTATCTATGTCAAGTTCACTTGTTTAGAAGCAGCCTTTGTATCCCGGAGCTGTTACAATCCCAGAAGCTAGAGTGTACGCTACGTTTTTTATGTGTCTTTCAAACAAAAATAAGTAGTAGATTTGCAGCATAAAGGCGTGGTAGAAAATTCTCTGTGTTGTTTAGTATTGAATTACGGTACTAGTTTTACAGGAAATATATGTTTATTATCCATTTGCGCGTGCGCAAATTCTCTTTCTATTTTATTACGTTTTTGGAGCTATAACATTTACAGCTTAGCACGAGTTTAAGGTCACCTTTATGAGTGCCTTGCAAAAAGGAATTTTCCTAGCTACGAACTGAGGTAAACAGGAAAAATAGATATCATTGCTATTGAGCTAGCAATAGATAAGAGTGAAATGTATAAAGACGTCGATAAGTTACAATTGTTTACATGAAATCTTTAAAACATAACAAGACACATTTATGCAAGTGTGGCACTAATCAGTTACCTCGTGCATAAAATATTTTCAACAGAAGTATCCAGACGAAGTGGACGATTACAAAGGCTTTTAATGAATGTAAAGAACTGAATACATATAATGTAGTCTCATTAATATTAAAATTAAATCAGATTAGACGACGTTGTCTTTGCAGATAAACACCGGAAATTTCTTCAGTGCCCTGCACTTGTGAATCAAAACATGTATTTTTGTAATAATCATATTCGTTGGCTGTTCGTGAATCCTGACTTTATAAGGCAGAAATATTTTGCTAAACCAATTAGTCAGTATGCTATAGCCTCTAACTTTGTTGATATCCTAAAAACTATAAAGTTAAATAAAAAAGATACCTTAGTTTCACTGCAATATCACCCTTTCAGAATGTGCCGGTTGATGAGGTGCTAGATATGTATGAATATCAATTGCCTACAACCAAGTAGAACTTGTTGAAATTAGCTCGAAAAACACTTATTTATTTCAGTTGGAATAATAAAATATACGAACAGGTCCAAGGAGCTGATACGTGTTCAATTCTATCACCTGAAATAGTTAAAAATTACATGGAGACATTTAAAACCAAGGATCTAAGATAATTGAAATTGCCGCTGAAATGATGATCACACAGGACTAAATATATTTCTAAAACCTCTACACTATGTATATCACAATATGTAATTCGCAATAGAAGTGAATGGGAATGGCAATATTGTAATCCTATTATAAGTTCTGCTGAAACATAAGTCCGATGGCATTATAGAAAATGCGGTACATAGAAAGAAGGGGTACACGGATCGGTATTTATACGCATAACATCATCTAATGCAAAAAGTAATATTTGTTAAGACTTTTGCGATCAGAGAGGTTCATATATCCGATGCAGAAAATCTTGATAAAGAAAATAAATATTATTTATTTGCTTCGCAACAAGAGGACTAATAGATAGATACCGCTATACGCAAATCATTCTACAAAGTCTTTCTACGTCACAGTAAAAGCTCAACTGAAAAGATAGGACATGTTGTAAAAATATGTAGACTAAAAACTGTGTTTACGACCAAAAAAACTTTGGGAATCGATCAAAAGACAAAATATCGATTTTAAAGACAGCTGCTGTAACAGCATTTCTAGATCTGGCTGCTTTAGTGCGAGCATTGAATTGATATCAGATTTTAAAACAAAAAAACAATTGCAAACAATTGCTACTTTTGAGAATGCCCCACCAACTTTCGCAAATGATACATGAAGCTACAATAGATAAATATCCAACTAGTATAAACATGGAAGATGGTTGAGACTTAGTACAACTTCAATTCCTGTCATTTAGGACTTAAAACATCAGAAAAACGGAGCTTCAGCTGATCATGAGCCGCCCACTCTACTTGGACCGGGCTTTAACGACCAATTAGCGTTACTCCGTTTCGCAAGGCTACAACAAAGAACTATAAATACCTCCACGTCTATCGCTAGCTCTTAGAGCAGTTTCAACGCTGACTATGCAAGCTGAACTGTCTTACAAAACGCTAGTCTGCATGGGTATATAAACAGCAAGAACGCCAAGTTTTTCTTGTTTGCAGGGGTAGCTTTCTAACGGGGTAGTTTGTGTTACCTTGGTATTTAATAATCACCATGGTAGTTTACCATTATTCTGCTAGGTATAGAACTAAACTCTATTTCTTACATTGTAGTAATTAGTTTAAAACGTATTAAATATTTAAAACCTACGAGTGTCGCGCGTGAGTTTGTGCTCGTAAACCAGATGATTTAATCGTTGAGTGAAGTTGTTAATATAATAAGGCAAGTTATGCGCTGGCTTAAAGGCAGCGGGGAAACAGTCGTCTAGTAATAAGCGACCTGTGCGTACCTCCAAGCAAAAATGGACACCACGCGAGATATTATAAAGTGCCAGCTTGGAGAAGCATCCCCGAGATACATCAGTTCATAGTAAGAAGCTGCTATTCGAGATCCAACTCCAAGACAGTCGACTGCGAACACACGAGGTCTCTGTGAGAGCAGCTACCGAAGCGACGCAGCTGATCTCTTGGTTATCTTACTACGAAATAAAGGTAATATTCGTTATTATAACTACTTTTTACGAGTGAATGGGAAAAACCAAAGCCGTAATAAGTAATTAACTGCTATTGCAACGCATTGTGCATTACGCGCCCAAAGGCCACGTACGCGTAATCGCTAAATTAGCACGTCAGAATAAGGCGCATGCATCATTCCGTGGATATATCGCGTCAGCTGATTTCAAGCTGCTGGAACCAGAACCGCATTGCGTGCGGAATTCAAACATTATTAACACTGTGGTTTTTTTGACTTTGCGTTGATAATTAATAAGTCATACCTATGCTTAAGGAGTGTATTCATGCATGTAGATCAGCATTAAGCTCGTGGACTGTTGCTTGCTGCCGTTAATAGCGCATATAACATTTATATTTTACTATTGTGTATTCTTTTTATGATTTTCATGCAGGTATTTTTTTACAGAGTATATGCATTTTTATGTAAGCTGTTTGGTTTTTATTGCTGGTAGGATTTGCATGTATAATTAGAGCATTATAGGTGGCAGCGGGCAGGCCTGCACTATCTATATTGACATTTCCCTTACCTGCACTGAAGTAAGAGAGGGTCTTGTACTTCTACGACTGAGTTAACTAGCAAACAAAGGGCAATCTAAATTCACAAACATTTAGAGTATACGGCAAGGGAAAAGCCACATTACAGCTTGAAAGGGTTCATGAGTCACAAACGAATAATTATTAAAATCTTTGTTGTGGTTCACAGAGCCCTGTAACAAGTTGTAAAATTGTATGTAGGAGGTTTTTGTTGACATATCATTAAACATGTCTCGTGTGATGTTTTCCATTTTGGGTACATCGATATTTGTTTCCTACGCCATTGTGTTGCGGAGAATACGATTCTATAAAGTTGTTTGTATAGTTCACCGCCACAGCATGGAGAGGGTAGAATATTTTGTTGAAGTTGGTTTCTCAGATGCAACCCGCGGCAAAGTCATGTGTGTTATTATTTTCATTGAAATTTGTTTATAAATCGAAATGGAGTTACATGAATCTTTGAGTAAAAGAAGCACCTTAGATATAAACATAGTAAGTCATTCTGGAAGGTGAACAAATCCCTGTAGCCGAGGGAAACTTCTCTCTGTTCAGGGGCACCCCACTGCATCCCAGTACAAACACAGGTGGCGCCTAACCATCACCCGTAGTAGCTTTTATGATCTAAGATTAAGCTTCTTGATCACCATCTTCAACTACTTTTGATGTTATTATATTTGAACCATGTTTCTTTTAAAACCTGTTTATACGATTTATCCAACACTGCAAAATGATGGCGAATAATTCTTTTCTCAACAGTCGCACTCGTTAAACAATTAAGGCATTATGTGTTTCTGTATTGTTATGTCTTACCAATTATAAAAGATCGTTAAATGGCTTTTCAATCTGGGATCAATAGAAATCTTGGAAAAATGAAGATAAATATATATGTTGAAAGATGTGTTTAATGCTATGTCTATCGACAAAAAATCTTGTATCATCTACCATGGTGGGTACGTTGGATTCATTAGTTTAAAATGAAAGTCAATTAACTCAAAAAATTATATTTATTTATTATGTATATATGTTTAAGGTAAATACAATAATAAACAATATTTATCTACTTTACGTTCGCACTGACGCTATTACGATACTCGTTTGCGTATGGTAATAGACAAAAAGCGCTGTTATAATAAAAATACTGAAAACAGTAACTAATTTTTTTAACGTAGGTAACCCTAGGTACTTCGCTTCGTGTACATATTGAACTGTCAATAGACGCCTTTATTGAACCGCACAAATGATGCCAACTGCCGCGAAATCTCCTAGATTTTGAAATTTAATTTTTTTGTTTTAAAAAGTGGCAAAGTAGATAAAATACTGTATGATACCTCGTTTATAAGTCATTTTGTCGCACTTCCTCCTATGAGTGCTACAAAATGCTTCTTATAAAACTCGTACCATAATATACTATTTTAATATTCATACTGTACACTTGCAACATAGTACAACTGAAATTTTCCGCACACATATTTTTTACATCTTGCATATTTGGTTTTAATTTTTCTATATTTCTTGGATAGCTAGATACTGCAAAGTGCTTTTTTCTTTGGCGGTTCTTTGCGACTCTCCATACTTCTCCACGAATCTTCGCCATCGCCTTTCTATTGCTTAATTCTATTCCCAACTTTATAATAACATTTCTTCTTCTTTTAAATTTGGACTCGACACTTGTCTTTAGTGACATCTAAAGAATGTATGATCTATTACGCTGATATTAATGATATTACTAAATACATACCACACGTGACCTTCGTGAGGTTTCACGGTATAAGATCTTTGCATTTTGCCCATTGTGTCTACACCACCTTTGGTACTGCTGTAGTTCAATATTATTTTCATCTTCGTCCCGTGTTGCAGTTTGTCATTTTTGAAACCAAATAATGTGGTAAACGGTTGGCGATTTTTGGAAATTACAAAACGAAACTGCAGTTTTAGTGTATTTTATCTTAGTATGCCAATTTTTGTCAAGCGCCAGCGTGGCTCTGATGGTTAGAGCATCGGACTGCGGCGCGGAAGTCTGGAGTTCAAATCCCAGATCGATGCCTGGCGGGCGGCCTACCCAGTCGCTTTAAATAATTGGGAACCTGCGTTCGAAAGAACAAGGGGTAATAATGCGGTTGTCTAATGCGTGGTGCTCACCACATCACCACGTGTCATGAATTTGACACGCGACAGCCGGGTGTGAGAGCGAGGATACGGAAGCTCTAACCTTCCGCCTTGCAGGCCAAGCTCCTTCATGGGGTGTCAGTGCCTCACCATTATTATGCCAATTTTTGTCAACTTTCTGTATTTAGCCACTTTTCATTATCTTTTTATATGTGTTTATCGTTTTAATTATCAGATTTAGTGCTAGGACAAGGTTCATCCTCTTCCAAATTTTTCATCAGAGTTACTTAAATCAGTCTCAGATCCTTCAGACATTTCCATGTTGTCACTTTCACCCTCATCATCAGAGGAAACGTAGTCTTCATCGTATTTGATATCACTCATATTTTCTAATCTTTTAGAATAGCAGCTAAATCATTAGCCTGCGATTTTACATGTTCAGCAGTCACAAAACGACACTAGACCAAAATACAATAAATAAATAAAAATAATAACTTAATATTAGTACTTACGCATAGAAAAATTTGAGGTAAACACAAATCAATGGAGTAACAGTAAAAAATTGAATATCTGCTAAACCACAAACACACTGTGTAACTATTACATAGCTTACGTGCAAATGAAATAAATGCCAATTCCACAGTCATCGTACTAGAGAGCCCACTAAGGAATTCGCCTATCAATTTCAGTCGGGTAAGGCTGGACATCGTCGAAATACTTACCTACAGATTTAGGTTAATTTTATGGTTCCAAAAGTGCATTTTTCTTCTAGAAATATGCAATAAAGATTACTACAAAAACTTGTGGATTTGCCAAAGATATTACTAGTAATACAAACATTTCTGTAACAGCAACATTCTTGGGTCCGATGGACCCTGGTGCGAGTTGATAAAAGTATTTTGTCCGAATAAAAATATAAAAACAAAAATTTTCTTTTTAATTTACACATACATATAGGGCCGATATCACCAAAGTCACAAATATACAGATTTGTAAGTTGAATAGTACCAAAGCAATCCAACCTCAAAATCAATTTAGGTCCCATTGGACCTATGTGGTAGACATAGGGATAAGAGTAGCAATGGTAGTGGATCTAATTGAATTTAATTTAGTTTACGTATTATCGGTATTATGTACCATCACTCAAAATTATACTTTCCTCCTACATTCCCAGGAATAAAGTCAAAATTAACTCAACATGTTTCTACCCAATATCACTTGTTCTTTATATCGACACAACCTTCAAAAAAATTACAATGTAGTTGTGAATGAAGTTATACCGTGTGTTCAAAAAGAAATTATATAAGGGTTGCCATGGAAAATAAAACTAATGTCAACAGCAAGCTTTGGGGACAGCAATCTTTAGAATTGTCACATTACCAGCGTATAATATAAACTTATAATAAAAACAAGAATGATGACAGTTAATTAATTCTAAAGCTTGCTGTTGACATTGATATATTTTCTATAGCCAACCATTATGTAATTTCTTTTTGAACACACCATATAACTTACGGACTCTTTTTGACTACTTACAGAAGCAACATTGCACCTGAAGCTATTTCTCTATTTAAGAAGCAATCATATTTGCAGTAAATGTATCTAAGTACTTATAACTGCAAGCAGATATCAAAGCGAAGCGTCGTTATGGTTGACTTCCTTTAAAACTTTTGAAATTATTCTGTAAGACCTTGTTAACAGCGTAGACGGAGAATAGTTATATTTAATAAATAAGTATGTAATGTACATTGTTGAGTACCAATCGGTTTTGCGAGGAAGCTTTTACGTTTCACGTATTATTTATTGATAGTGGCTTAACTAGCTCTGAGCATTTGGACGCCAAGTAAAATACTTGTAAAGTTCTTTTTGTGCTTATTTCAGTATAAGATGTAGTAATGTGGTAATCTTCTTGCTATTTACATTAGACCAAATGTATTAAGTGTAACAATAGCTAAATATAAAAAGAAGTTATATCCTTGCATATACGTAGGTATAAATGTAAAGTAATTTGAGGTTGGGTTTGGTGAACTCTAATTTCAATAATTACACATACCACCCTTAAAACCGAAAATTGATAATATTGATCTTCACAGCATTTTCTTAGTTTATCTGACTAACTGTGCAAGAAATTTATATAAATTCATAAGCACACTGTGTTATAAAATCAAATTAAATGATATAAGGTGCACTACGTAATATATAAATATTTTCTGAACCTTGCTTAACGTAGTCTTACTAATTTCGAGTATTATCTCAGATGAGATGCTCCTGCATATACAACGTCTCCGCGAATGTATGCTTGATGCACGAACCCTAAACCACCATTTCGTTTACAATTCAGGAAATTCAAGTCTGGGAGCAGCAACCGCCCTAATGAAACACCAGAACAATAGTAGCGACAGGAAATAGCTTGCATGTGATACGGAATTTAAACGGGTGATGCAAGATGAAAGTGTTATCTGAAAAATTATTCCTTAGCCGAGATTGCTGCACACATTTACGAATACAGCATCTTGAACTCCGCACATGCTTTGATATGGATTTTCTTCAATTTAAGGTTTGAATTGATGTTTAATAGATATTAGTTGAACTGGTTCTTACTTTTAACTCGAAACGCTATACTTGGGTTTTGAAATTGTTGCAGATTGTTTACATTGATACACTGCTGTGTATACTTTTAAAATGTTTACAAAATGATTCTTGATATGTAGAAAACCCTGTCTTATTATTAATCGAGGTTAGAATATCAGTTAAGGCATAATGTTACTGGTAAAACAACTGGCAAATGTCTGCAAGACAAATTTTTGACATATAAAATATGTTCGACAAATTAAAGAAGCATGGTAACTGACATTCTACAGCCACAGAGCTGAGATTTCCAGCAATTAATGCCATCCGCTCTACCAATACATACAAGATGTGCATTTTTTGTAATTCTATTTATAAATGTATTCTGCTATTCTCCTAGTAACAATATACAGAATGATCGCACTGTATCTTATTTTATTGTTCATTGAAATGTTAAACAGTGTTTAACATGACCGCGTCCTCGAATGTTAAGATACATTTAACATGCATCCACTCATTTAACATGCATTCACTATAGCAACATCACACATATTCATGGTAGTCCGATTTCGATTCAGCAGTTTTTAGTAATTATTATTGATTCAAAATTATTGACTCAATGAACAATAAACTAATGAAAGCATTTCGAGGGGAAACCGTCTTAACATTTCTCACATAAATTACCACTCTTGCTTCGCTGCGTTCGCTCGAGTGGTAAAAATATGCTCGAATTTTAAGACTGGGTTACCCCTCTTAATACGTTAATTACTATTATATAGTGTAGAAGTATTGTATAGTCTAGGAACATGAGTGCAAAAATATTTACATACATAAACCATGTTTTGGAGATGAAGCCTATACTTAATTTGGAATGTTAGAAATTAGTCGTATTAGCTATTTAGTATCGTTTAATTTATTGGCATTTTGTCCACAGGACCGCAGCAGCTAGTGTGCAGTATATCTGGCAATTTAAACATGTTTAGATTTTGTAATTTGGCAAAAAATAGATAACGTCCACTAGATGCATTGCTAATTGAGCATTCTATTATTCCATTAGAGAAATTTCATAATCTCACCTAACTTTGAAGTATTCTCTTAACAAATTTCTGATTTCTGTCTTTAATGTAGGTATATGTTTAATCACATAAAAAACCATTATGAGCCCATTATGTTTTTAGACGTTTTACGGTAGCTATTCTCCATACATCTCGACTTATAGCCTAGTCAAATATTCGAAAATACCTCGTTTTTTGTGACAAAAATGCAACCTGAAAAGTGAATATGTATTTTTATAGAAAAAATCCCGTAGAATTCCATGAACTACAATGTAACAGATGAAGCAGTTGAGAAGTGATTCAAAATTATGGTCAAAGTAGTGAAAACACGGGTTTCTGCATATAAAAAGATAAAAACTCGACAATTAAAAAAACTGGGATTCGAAGCTTAAAAATCAAATAAAATAAGCTTTCGGTGGTCAAAATCGATTAATTAGAAAAAAAATTATCGTCAAAAAACCGCTAAAAATGGCCGATTCTTCAATTCTTTTTAACTTAAAAAAGATTTATGTAACGTTTAAATTTTCAGCAAACATAGTACTCGGTGCGCAGAAAACGTACGTTTTTGAACTTAGTAAAATGTTGATTATTTTTTGCATAAATAATTTTTTTCGAAAAACTTACGTCTTCGCAATAATTGATTTAATGAGGTTCCAAAGGTCGCATAGCAATCAGCATTAAGAGTTATACTAGGACGCACAATACGGGCCCGATTTTGTTACTTGCAACTATGTGCAAATTCAATTTGAAAAGTAACCTTCTTTTAAGCGCACAAAATTTTGAATATTTTTGTCAATTTTAATTGTACTGAAATTACATTAGCGCCATACGATAGCTGCCAATTTTCTGCGAATTTAAATAAAGATTACTGTAAGCCCCATAGAAGCCGAGATATATATTTTTTTTAATCGCTGCATATTGGTTTATTAATATTAAGGGCTGCAGCTTGCACACACTTTAGCTGAAGACTTAGAGTTTAATATAAAAACGATGTCGCAGTTAATTATCCACCGTGTATTATTAATTGCGAACCGGTTTACATTAGGCGTCGGAAAATGCATTTTCGGTCTCGGCGGTTGGGACACCTCCGGACCAAAGTTAGTCGTTAGCTAGTAGGAACATGCCAGGCCTAAGCTTCTGTGTGATAGAACGAAAGGTGTCCCCCTCTTCATTGAGTTGTAACCGCTCAATTAATTTTTCGTGGGGTCTTAGGTTACCCTCGTGTTTGTGCCGTGCAAGGCGACCCGTGTCGGTTGGATGAGGAAATCTTGGGGATTGAGCTGCATCTGTGATGGTTTAGGTTTCCTGGCGCTCAGTAACACATCTCGTTGGCCCTGATTTCACTTAGATGAGAGGTCGAGACTCACCCACCTCCATTAATCGGCTATTCCGTCGGGTCAGAACGCCGGAAGGGTAAGCTCTTTGGGGTTGAAGGAGCATGCAGCAGGTTCCTAGGATTCCCAGGAGTTCTAGTTTCTGATTCCCTGGGGTTCTAGGAGTTATCCTCTTGTTGGGCTACGTGGTGGGTGGGAAGCTAGGAAGATGAATCTTTTCTTGGATGAAAACGACATAGAAGAAACCGTACTGGCGCGTCTTCGGATACTCCTCGACCAAAATAACAACAGAAACCGCAACAACAGCAGCAAAAATCAGAGAAAGAGGAGGAACAGACTCCTCTAAAGAGAAAGAGGATATCTGACTCCGAAGAAAAACGCAGCAGGAAGGCTCGCCTAGCTGCAAAGAACTCCGGCGCTACTGCTTCTACCTCCACCCAAAGTCTGGCTCCTGAAGCTAACCCTAAGGCGGCAGGTTCAGACAAAGTTAAAGGGACCTGGGTCTTACTCAACCACTACCAAGATACTGGCTCCCAGAGCTAACTCCAAGTTTGCTGGTTCCGGTAGGCCTACACCTTTCATAGGCAAAAGGAATAGATCCGAAGAAGGTCAAGTCAGACCAAAAGGTGACCGAAAAAACAGGTGGTTACAAAGAGGCCCGTGGACATCGTAGATCTAAGGAACCCCTCGGTAAGATCACCCAGGTCCAAGCGGACCTAATAAAAGCCCAGTTGCTAGTGGCCCTAAACAATCACATGTTTGCCCTAGCCAAAGGTCAAATTGCACCCACTTTTAGGGGATGGCTAAAGTGGCTAACAGAGGTGGCTGCTAACCTGCCTACCTTGTGGGAGGGTGCCCACCTCACTGTCTTTCAGGTGGATCGGCCGCCTATGTTAGCGAAGGCAGCTATGTGGATCTCCGGAAAACCCGAATCTACGGAAACTGTCTTTGGTCGCCTAGCAGCGCCGAACCCAGGGATAGACCTTGGGGACTGGCCCCTCTTCCATACTGTCGAAAGCGAGACTGACAGGCTCCTAATCTTCGGTATAAACATAGAAGCTGAGAGAGCCGTAAAAAGCAGAGGCGGTAAACTGCATTACCAGCTAACCACCCTAAATTTTAAAATTCAGAGGTCTAAAAATACACCTCTGCCTCGAATAATCAAAATCTAAGGCTGGGTGCGTCTAAGGATTAGTAAGATAGTGTGATACTATGAACAACTTTTCAAGGGTCTATATTTTTGTTGTATCAAAAAATGAAAAAGTCAAACTGTGCATAATTTCCTTTATTATTCATCATTTTATTTTTTTCTGAATACAAAAATTTCCGGGTATCTTAGAGAAATATAATTTTTCAGTATTAAGAAAATTCTATGTCGCATTCAATTTAATCGCTTAGAAAATATTAGGTACTTCAGATAGTTGCTTTTGTTGTGCAGTCTTTAAGAATGTTACCAAAACATCTTAGGCTAAGCTGGTCGATCGCCTTTCGAATATAAGAGGGCGCGGAACTATGTGTCCATTAGTGACTATTCTCTCGGCTAGGGTGCGTGCATACCCGTACTCATTTTTGAGGACTCCTCCTGAGTGGAAATCGCTGCTTGTTTCATCTTTACGTTGCCACCGGAATTCTCCCGACGGAGTCTGCAGTCGCAGTAGATTATCAGATTTCAGCAAGTGTGCAACGAAACCGAATCTGCTCCATGGACCAACAAAGGCCTCGCTAAATTGTGATTTTATAATTAGGTAATGGCTGACTTTGGTGCTACCGTTTAAGGTGCTGCGATCAATGCGAACACTGAATAACACCGTGATTTACGCATAAGTACAATTTTTGAAATTAGTAATATACCTATACCTAAATGTATGGCAAGAGTCAATAGCACTTATCTTGATAGTAGAATGTGAACACCCATGACGTCATATATGTGCAACAATTGCCTTGCTTTATGCTTTTCATTTATTCTACGTTTATTATAGATATTATAGATAAATTAATTTAATATATTTTTTATTGTGCTTGCCTGCGATATTCCATTGTATATTTTTTATATGGACAGTTCTAGCGGACCACAAAAAATTGCAAATAATGTCCATCAGAACACCAAATGGACCGTCGCACGCCGATGTGGACGAGCAAAAAATACTGTTTCCCAGTTTCAGTCTTCAAGCCTGCAGTTCCTAACGAAATTTTTAAAGTCTGTGGCGCCCCTTTTAATATCAACAACCAATTTACCAAGTCTTTGTCCTAATTTACATTTTATCGAGTGAAATCACTCCCTTCCCGACGAGTGGCTGGTAAAACCCTTGTTATAGGAGCATTTCTAATGTTCTTGGGGCGAATGTTTGCTTATGTATTACCGAATTGCCTCTTTAATTTGCGATGCCATAGAAATCTAAGGGCACATGATAGTTTGCAATCTACAGCCCGAAGCTTAGTAGTTTTGTTGCTTGTGACACGACGCTTTCGTTAGCGACCTGGAAACAACCCTTCCAGGGCGGACTTCTCGTCGCAAAACGCCCATATTAATTAAAATAGTAGCACAACTTTCCCGTTGGGCCAAAAGTTACAATTTGCCTGCCTATATAGCGAAGCGCCGAATAGTGCCATTTCGTTGAGCAGGTGGCAGAACTGCTTATGTAGTCAACTCCTATCGTTTGATGTGGTTCACTCGTTAGCAGATTATGAACTCAAAGTCGTTAATATATATTTACTATGTAATAACCTCAGAGCCAAAATATCGTCAATAACCTATCTTTTGCTTTTGTCACCTCGAAATAGTTTAATTAATTCTCATCACTTATTTTTTAAATGGTACCCTCCCATTTTAGAAAAAAAATGGAATATTGAACCAATTTCACCAAATGATAGGGTGCATTGTCCAAAAGCACCACAGCAGCTAAACAAGGTGTAAGTTGATTAATAGTCCAAGTTTTTAAAACTTTCCCACTCGTATATTTGCAATAGTCCCGACCCTACCAAAAAGTCGCCTGCAAAACTGAAAATCTATTCCTTTCTCCCGACGCGACGCCTTGAAGGCACAGGAGAAAGAGAAAGAAGAAGAAAACTTTATAAACGGAAGATGAAACGTAGAAAGCTGACAGTAGTCCCATATAGGAACTCTCGAGTTTACTTGAGCTTAACAATAAGTTCCATGCTTTTTAATTATTCTTTTCGCTTTACTGAACACTTCTTTTCAGTTGTGAATTTATTATATACTATGTTTTTTCCTATTATATTTGCATAAAGAATTTTGCCCTGCTGCACTTATTAAAATTGTGTTGTAAGTTTAATTTGTAAATCATTACTCAAGTTACCTACATTAATCGTTGACTTTGCCTTTAATCTAAGCTCGGTTTTCAGTTTCAAACTAATATCCGTAACTACTAAGTTTTAGTCCATTTAAATGTCAGCGCTGGGATATGCTTTGGCGTTTCTATCCTGCTGCTAAACCTTCGATGTATTAATACATAGTCAGCTTGATTGCTTGCAATATTATCATCATCACTGCGTTGTGGTGAAAGCCATTTGTATAGTCTTCTAGGGGGTTGTTTAAACAATGTATTTGCCATTGCCAGACGTTTTCCTAGCAGGACTGGATATTAAGGTGTACTAATTACAAGTATATTAATATACTAGTTACAATGTATCACCCTTATACGGGGGGTAAACACAAATCTGGCTAGCTCAAACCCTTGGTAGAATATGGCAGCGGTTCTAAAGGTTACAGAATACTTAATAAATATAAACCGACGCCAGTCGGTAATTTCCAATAAAAACAAAAGTTTAGCTAACAAATCGCTTCACCATCTACCTCACTAAGCAGTGTCTCAATTATTAAGTGAAATTAAGGTACATGAGGCTCAAGAAGGTCCAGAATTAACAATTAACACAAAACAATTCTAAGTAGAAACCTGTAGCTCTACAGCGGCAAATAATAATGAAAATGACTGGAGTCAAACCGGAATCATAATGTTATATTTTGTATTACAATAACTTGATATCTAGAATAATGCCATACATACATCTCAGCGGTTGATCTGACAAACGAAAGGATAGATAGCCGGGTGGGTATACGAAATTGTTAAAATTGAACTGAAAAGCCTGGTGACCAAAGTCGGATTACAGAAACTGCATAGATTTTGTAGACCCCTAATTGAAATTGCCAGTGCGCTGCTAATATAGCTAAATAAGTTACTTTTTCCAAGCGTAATTGGGAAACCAAGTGCCCTTCCTTGGATCAACGCATAGCTTACCGTAAGCACTACGCTTACAACATCATCAACACAAATCCACTGAATATTAGCAAAATGAGCTTGTACTTACTGCGGTTTATCTAAAACACTTCGACGTAGGTTTTCACAGCTGAAATGCGGATAAGAAGGGTACCGGCAGCTCATGGAATACGGTATAGAACCTAGTGCAGGAGATTCGGCTGCCCAAAGGGTCTCATTAAGTCATACTCCGGCAACGTCGCCTAAAAGCGTGCATAATGCAAACGCAATAATTTGCAGCGATAAGGATGCCGCTTAAAGAGACCTAATTACCAATTTAAATAGAACAGAAACCTAACAATTCAAATGTGCTTACCCAATGCACAAAGCTTGCACAAGCGGTTATAAGCGGTCAATAAAACATCGCCAATTGCAATGCCTACTTTAAAAGTCACACGTGAAACGTAATATATTCCTATTGAAAAAGAAAGTATTTAAGATTTTCTAAATTTAAAGCAGCTGTAATATGTTGAACTTTCGTAAGTAATATAAAATTATAATATTTTGCTTGCGTCACCTTTAGGCGCTACTACGATCGCCTCTATAGCTTGGTTACGTTTGTTTTTATTTTTGTTTTTTCTAAAGGTTGTCCGCCTACATCATGACTAGTATAATAATATATAAACAGGTATCAATACACAATTTGTGTAAGCTATCTGTACGACAAAGGTGTTGTGTGGTTGTGTAACCAACATTTGGTTAACTTTGATAAAAAAAAATTATCATTTGCATAATTGGCTAGGTTTGTCTGGGTATAAAATGATATTTTCCCCTTTCCAACCAAATACAATTTGCACAACTTCTCTTCCATTAACAAGCATAATGCAACTTTAGAATAATTACTATTTTTGTTTGTTTTCACAAATAGGGTTTTCTAATCCGTATAATATGTTGGTGTAATATTTCAAACACTAAATGATGGCCCAGAATCCGTACTATATATGTCTAATATTTACGCAGAGGGTAGTCTACATTGTCTGGTTATTGAACTTCTTTAAAAAGAAACTAAATAAGCGTAAGTCGTTGTTAATGTTCATCAAATGCATTCAAATATGGAGAATAAATTACTAGGAAAACATCATTATATAAACAATATTTTCCACATGCTAGAATCTATATCGCATTATCGACTAACATACCTTTCAATAAGCTTTCAACACATCTATAATTCCGTAGTATGGGCTCCGTGTTGGCTTTCATGTTAAGGGCTAGACATTTTACAGCAAATTGTGTTGCAGACATGTATTTGCTGAGTCACAGTAATGATTCTAAAACAGGCTTATGCGGTTCGGGTAATGAATGGGTCATGTTTCAGGATTCGTTTCAAGATAGAATTATCGGCGTTGAAGTTAAATGGAAGTAGTATTGAATCCCGGGGTTTCCTGGTCAAGAAAAGCTACTTATTCGAGCTGTTACAAATGTAATCCTACATTGCAAAGTCTGATTTATGTCTATATTAATGTTGAAAGCTGCTGCAAAGTTTGAGCAACCAGAAATCTCAAAGTCGCGACTGTGCGGAAACTGCTGATCGTAATTTATATTTCAATCAGTCCTGACATATTGTTTCCAAATGCGAAAGCCTTTGCCATTCGCAGAAATATTCCCGAAGATTTTATATCTTCATGTTTCAAAACTATACATTTTTAAGGGTAGGTTAGGAAAGGCTATCAAATTTCTATTATTATTCCATCAGCGGGAAAATTACTCCAAATTGGACGTTTGAAGTAACTAACAATTTTATTTCAAACTTCAATACTGCGGTATCAGTGGTCGCTTATTGCGTGGCGAACAGACATTTACAAATATTAGATGCAAATGGAACGGCTGTAGTACATGTGCTCGTATAACCAGCTGTATGATATAAGTGCGGCATGCAAATTGCCCAAAGAATTTAATGCAAATTCAAAAATTCGCATGACGTCTGCCCCGCAAACAAAACTTTTCGCTTTATGAATGTAAAGTGCAGCTTCCGACGCTCTCCTGGAGAACAAAGTGAAGCCCTAGGGACTTACAACGGTCAGTAACAGATATACTTTGATCACTCCAGAGCAGATTCAATGCCGCTTACATTTTGGCCCTTTTTCTTAAAGACGGCCAAAATGGACATGGGATGATGCCTGCAGCCGCTTGTCATGGAGCGGCAGTCAAATTATTCCCGTTTGACGCACTTCCTTCGCATTGTATCTGGATGTGGCTGAAGTGGCCGTAAACCAAAATTGGCGGCGCTAATAATTATCGGACCCTAATAACGGCTAGTAACTGGAACGACGACTCGTCAGGTGTCGGGCCAATTTTGGGCTAATTATTGGCGTGTAAGAAGCTTTGCGTGATAACGTCGGATAGTTCGAGTTGGGAAATCGAAGGTAAAATGGCGTCATTGATTGGACGTTGATGTTTCCGTTTCTTTGAGGATTTTACTTAAACTCGAAAGGATCAACCTGAAAAGCTTTAATGGCTTTGTTTTGCTTTTAGTAAATCAAGAGCGTTAAATATGCATCATTGTTTTTATGTAAGATATCTTCAAACACTTTCGGTGTATGCGATTAAAAGTGCTGTACACTTCATTAGTACAGTCAATATAACGAACTTATTTGCAAAAGGTCGGGTAGTTTTGAATTTTTTATATATCATTTGGGTTGCTATAGTGAATTAAAATCCAAGTTTTCGACCTCGGCGCACCACCGCGTACCGCGACTTCTTGCAATAACTGTAAAATGTAAGCACTTGTTTTCGCTTTTTTTGAATATTTCAAAAACTAAGTGTTTGTCGAAAAAAAACCTTCTTACCTTCTGCAAAGTAGAGTAAATTTGCTACAATGTGAGCACAAGGCGAGCTATAATTTGATAGTTCCCGAGATACCACTTTTCAAACAACAATGATTTAAAAAATGCGAAAACATTTTCAAAGCCTATGAATTATGCTAAATATCTCGTAAGCTAACTGGTGTATGTATATTAAGATCAAATTTAAGTACATCAGATTTGCAACCATTTGAGCACAAGATGACGTTTTTATGTCAAAGCGTTCTTGAGATATATAAAATCTAGTAACTATAGGTAGGGTAGGTAAAAAGCGTAAGCTACATATGAAAAATAGTGAAATGTGGGCAGCTTTTATTTTTTTTTGTAATATAACCTAAGAGTTACAGTAATTAGTGTAAAAAAATAAAAGTTACAAATAACAATGCAATATTAAAAAACAACACATATACGAAATAACACCACAAATTGAAAAAATCCTTAACGGTTGTGAAAACTCCTCTTTGATGAAGGCGGATAGTATTCCACTGTTTCAACCTCTAGTAGTTTGTAGACTGAATCCCGGTCTTCTATTTCTTCACTCATTCTATCGATATCTGAAGGAGCACATATTTCATCTTCGTCATCGAGGAGTAGTTGTGGTGTATTTTTACATGGCTGGCAAAGGGAAGCTGTACATAGGGAAAAACATTTAAGCCTTGCTTTCCTACAACCGCAAGCATTTCTACACCCTAGACAGTGGAAATAGTCCGATAAAACACATCATAATATGCCACTGCTAAAAAATGACATTCAGAGAACAACCCTTTCTTGCAGCTGCATGGTATAAATGGTAGCAGGGATTCTGGAGCCGCCTGTTTGTCCCTTTTGTGAGGGGAGAAGCCGGACTTTGTAGCCACCCGTCTCCATTCAAGGGGATTTTTGTCGAGTCCCATCCACCCCTGTACTTAATGGTAAGACCTTAAAGCATGAAACTTTGCAGCATCACTTGTTGGTGGCAGTTTGGCAATATTACATTTTGTTTTAGTGGCTGCCCTTGCCAATAGGTGGTAGCGCAGGTCATTGAGGTCCTCTTTTTAAGAATCTCTTCCATATTGGTGCACAAGGAGAGTTTCGCCTGCCTTTGTAACTTCCTCGGCAGTTGCATCAGGTTTTAGAAAAATTCTTGCTTGATTTACAAGGCTAGGTTGGGTTAAGAAGGGCACAACATTTATTTTTTCCTTGACTGAAAAGTGAGGAAGTTGAATCGCAACCACTTAACGCGTGAATGACTAATATAATTTCATGAAACTTGAACTTGAATGAGGTTGATAAATAAAAAGGGTCTCCATGTTTACCCCGACCACGAAAGTACAGGTTTTTTGTCTGCTGTGATACTAATCCCGTAAGCAGGTCGAGCAAACCAAACACAAACACTTTATCATGAAGATGTCCCATATATATGGCTGTGCTCACAATCAACGAAACAGAATCTTCTGCCGCTTGCTGAACATAAACGTTAGCTTCCTGGAGCTTCACTTTTAAGAGATCGATGAGCCGCCCTTGTTGGTGTCATTTGACAAAAAAAGGAAGAACCTGGGCTACTGTTTTATCATCAAACAATATGCCAGGACACAAATGTCGTCTACTCCGGCGATTCCGTTCAGCATTTGTTCCATAGGGCAACCATCAAAGACTACAGCTACATTTTCGCCATAGTGCATTTTCAGGTACACTAAGTAGCTGTCAGCTATTGCTCGAAAACTTGAATTCCGTTGCCATACAACTTTGAGGAGCGGATGACCACCATGAATCACCACATATGTATTAGTCCCTGGTATTTGATCTAATTCAATTGGTTCAAATGAGGAGTACAGTGAAGATTTTGCACCTTTACGTAACTCCTCTTCACAGGTAAGTGAGATAGGGCATGAAGACAATTCGTAAGTGAAGAAATGTCTTAGATCCTCATCTGACTGCTTGCCGATAATAACTAAGAAAAATTATGAGGGGATCAACGGTGAATGTTTCTGTACCCAGTCTCACAGTGTTTGTGGATGAGACGAGAGTCACAGCTTTGTCCGTGCGTTTAAATGCTACTTGTTCGAAGTTGTGACGAACAATTCTTGAAATTTCTTTCTTCCCAACCTCTGGGGTTAAGTGGCAATTCACTTCCTCCCCTTCCACTATTCCAGAGCTAATTGATATTATGACATCTAATATGGGGATCGGAGAGTAATGAAATTCAAAAAATTTGCCTTATAGCTTGGATCTTAATAGTCGGCGTGCACCTATCTTGTATACTACGTTTATTGATTACACGAACCCTTTATACTCAAAATTTGTGCCTATTTTGTCAGTATATCAGTTCCATACAGTAACTATATGTTCTCATATATTAATGAATTATATTCAAATGTGACTTATCTATGTTGATTTTTATCCATTGCAATGGCTGTAGGGCGTTCCCACATCCGCCACCTAGGGACGCGTCACGTTTGTGTTAGAATTTCACGAATGGCTTTATAGGCACAGCTTTCTTAACGTCTTTCTTGATTCAGAAGCAACCCATATCTGGTTTGCACCATCTCAGGCTCTTATAGAATGCCGTCTGTAAAATTTGGTTGTAAAAAACACTTTCTGGTTCAAACGAAGTTGTTAGCAGTATTATTAGAGACAAAGAAGATTTCATCATACACCATTATATGTATGTGGTTTGGATTAAGAAAACAAATTTATTGTAATAATATACACAGGGGTATAAAAATCAATTTTAGAAAGGATTAAGGGAGTACAATAGTTGAATACAATCAAGATCTATTTAAATATGAATTGGGAATGTGAATAATTATTACGCAATTAGAAAGGAAAATAGAATTTATAATTGAGTGGAATATGGCTAATTGAGAAACAGATGGATTCAAAAATAATATTATATTTAAAAAAATTAAGGTTTGAAGGAAATGACAAATACTTAATTAAAATAAATTATTATAAATAGTAGGTAGAAATCAAATATTAAAGGATAGAGTGTAAAAAGTAGAAAAATTATATCGATAAGAACTTTGTTGTTAATTATTAGAAATAACCAACTTGAAAAAAATTCGCTGAACTAATTTTGGTGTAATTAAAAATATTAAAATAAACCCTATTTTTGGATAATAAAAAGGGTTAAATACTAAATTGATGTGGTGAGATACAAATGAAATTTAATCGAAGAACAAGTAAAGATATAACACTAAGGAAGCTTACAAGTATGTGGTAAAAAAGTAATGGAAAAGCAGAATTAATCTGCATATGTGAATAGATTGAGTAAAATACTAAGTCAAGTTTTTTGGAGAATTACATTTCACACCAGATATTAATCGAATTGGATTACGTCAAACTGTTTGGTGTTAAGGGAGAGTTCAAAAGGAGTATCATCTGTTAAACTGAATAAGAAAAAGCTCTATTTGAACAGGGATCTAAGTTGAATGTAAGTTCAGTTAATTGATAGATAAGCTTATGAACATGCAACGAGCAGATAAGAATGAAGACATTAAAACATTTGAAGGAAACCGTAAGAATCAAAAGGCAATGGTCATAGAAAGTGCAGAAAAGGAAACAGCATATGAACTTAAAAATGTGTGGAAAATAAAACAGTGAATTAAAAGGAAGCCAGTGCAGGAAATGCGCGAATTAAATACCCTAATCAGTGCAGTGACATGTGAACATTTAAACGCATATTAAAAAGACGTGCAGTGACAAATAGACACGCAAAATTAGTATAAATGTAAACAATTATTTTAGATGGAATATTAGTGTACAAAATCCTAGTTTTAAGTAGAATTTATTGTTAAAAGTCAGTATTTTGAACCATGTTAACATCCGTAATTAATTTGAAACTAACTAGCTTTTGTTTATAACAAAAGAGAAGACAAATGAATAAATTAATTGATTGACTTGTAAAATTGTGCTCTGTATTAAAAACGAAATTTCTTATAGTAAAAATAAAGATACAAGTCTGAGACTTTACCAGTGTGTTAAGTAAATTTTTGTGTCCATGTGGTATTATTTTTATCAAAATCCGCCACCAAAAATTGTTGAGGTCCCCGATACTGTGTAACATAACCTCGATCCGAAGCGATCAAGTTCCGAGAGCCACGAGAAGGTTGACCAGTCCATCCAGCCCATTGGGGAAGACATCAGTGCCACTCAGCAGCCAGTGGGGTACGTGCCCGTGCCCCAACAGCAGGACCCGACCCATAGCAGCCCCGCAACAAAGTCAGAGCAGCTACGAACCCTCCGATTTGAGAACGACTAGTGCAGGTACTGTTCATTTTAAAACTAATTAAGTGAGCCCCGGGAAATTTATGCATGCGTAAGAAGAGCAATACTCAAGGCAATCCAGGCCAGTTCCATCGCCGTACGAGTGATTCCAGTACGCCAAAATAAACATTTGGGAGATAGAAGCGGGCCCCACAAACAAATGCTAGAAACCAATGAGAATTAATGCCGCGAAAACCAACTAATTTAAATAGTTACCAATAGAACTGTGATCGATTATGCTTGCTTTGTTTATTCAATTTGACGCGATCTTGCAAACGGCGTCCATCTTGGCTTATATTTGACCCAATTTCAGTTTTCGATTGCGCGCAGTTAAGCGTATGCGGAGACAGATCCGTATTTAATATATATTTTAGCGCTACAGGCCGCATACGGACAACTCGACGCGGCCAAGTCGATACGGACCCAACTCGATCCGAGCCCAACTCGACGCGGGACAATTCGACGGCATGAATTATTAGTACAGTATTTTGAAAGAAAAAAACAAAGCATAACGGTAATTAATTTTTACCTAAAAAAACAAATAAATAACCGGATCTAGGAAAGACAATTTACAGAGGGAAAATTTACCAGAAGGAAAGTTTATCAAAAATTATGGTATGGATAGTATGTGTAACTTAATTTACATAATCTGTTTTTTAATATTTAATATAGCTCTATATGACAAAGTGTATTCTTTTTACTGAATCACAATTTATTGGAAGGGCGATATTTAACTACTGCTAATCTCTTTAAATATTACAAAAAATGATTTGTATAAAATCACAACCAATTCAAGTGATATATTAAAGCGGCCGCAATGCAGCAGCTTATAGTCACAAAAAGTATTTACAATAATATGTACAGTGTTGAAATTTTTTTGTTTTGTTAAACATTTAACAAATAAGAATTTTTTTAAATTGTTGTTTGCAGTCACAAAACATATGTACAGTGTTTACAAATATATGCTTTTACGATTTGTTAAACATTTAACAAATCAGATTTTTTTTCACACTTCTTAAAGTCAAAACATATTTACAATTATATGCACAGTGTTTAATTTTTTTATAATATAAGTGAGGAAAATATTTAAATTTTAAAATTTATATTTTTATCCACAATTAACATTATCCAATAAATATTTAATACTAAACGATGCAGAAAATTATTCCCTTTAATTTAGTAGCACTATCATTTTTTTCCATAAAATTGGTGAGCAGGAATATGCATAACTGTGATAAGTCATGTAAATTGCCAATGTTCAAAGGTATGACCAACCACGCGGTATAGCTATATTAAACATTAAAAGGCAGATTATTTCAATTACTCCTACACATGCTATTTATACCATAATTTTCGATAAACTTTACCTTCGGTAACTGGTCTTTCCTAGATCCGGTAATTTTTTTATCATCCAACATACTGTACTAATAATTCGTGGCGTCGAGTTGTCCCGCGTCGCGTTACTCTCGGATCGAGTTGGGTTCGCGTCGAGTTGGCCGCGTCGAGTTTTCCGCGTCGAGTTGGCCGCGTCGAGTTGTCCTAGATCCGTTTAGGCCCTTGGCTTGGTTGACGATTCTTCTCCACTCCTGTCTGTTTTTCGCCATGTTCCTCCAATCGTCCACTCCTAGTTTTGTCAAGTCCCGCTCCACACACTCCATCCATTTTCTTCGCGGTCTTCCTCTCATCTTTGTTTCCCATGCTTCTTCGAATAAGATTTCCTTTGTTACTCTTTCGTTTGTCATTCTTGCAATGTGGCCGATCCATCTCATTCTTTGTGTTTTGATGATCGTTATTATTCCTGGTTCTGTGTATAAATCTTTTACCTCCCGGTTAGTCCTTCTTCTCCACCCTATTTCTTAGATTTTTCCTCCATATATTCTTCTTAATATCTTTCTTTCCCATATTTCGAGTTTTTGTTGTGTTTCTTGATTTAGCACCCACGTTTCACTTGCATAAACCACTGCTGGACTTATTATGGTCTTATAAATTTTTATTTTCACTTTCCTCGACACATTTTTTGCACTTAACACATTTTGCATAGCGCCCGCACTTTTGTTTCCAGCTGTTATTCTCTTCTCCACTTCCTTGTTTTGATCGTTGTCACTTGTAATTTCGGTGCCTAGGAACTTGAAATGCTCCACCTTTTCAAATTTGTATTCTTTGCCCTGCTCATCTCTTATTTTTAGTGGCTCTTTTGTTGTTTGTTCTCCTCTCTTCATTATCATATACTTGGTTTTTGTTTAGTTAATTTTTAGTCCAAAAGTCTCCGATGTTCTTACAACTTTGTTAATTAGGTTCTTTAGCTCTTCTTTTGTCCTAGCGACTATGGTTACGTCGTCTGCGTACGCTATGCACTGATGCGATTTCCTGATTATTGTTCCCTATCTGTTTATTTTGCTGTCTCTTTTATTTTTTTGAGTACCAAACTGAAAAGGATTGCTGACAACGGGTCCCCCTGTCTTAGCCCGCCGTTTATCTTGAAACTCCTTGATGTACATCCGTGCACTCATACCTGGTTCTCGGTGCCTTGTAGTGTTATTCTAACAAGTTCTATAATTTTACCTGGTATCCCTAGGTCTTTCAGTGCCTTACAAAGTTCCGGTCTTTTTATGATATCGTACGCCTGCTTGTAGTCTATGAAAATTGCGTGTAGCTGGATGTTGCATTCGTGAAACCTGGGCTACTGTTTTATCATCAAACAATATGTCAGGACACAAATGTCGTCTACTCCGGCGATTCCGTTCAGCATTTGTTCCATAGGGCAACCATCAAAGACTACAGCTACATTTTCGCCATAGTGCATTTTCAGGTACACTAAGTAGCTGTCAGCTATTGCTCGAAAACTTGAATTCCGTTGCCATACAACTTTGAGGAGCGGATGACCACCATGAATCACCACATATGTATTAGTCCCTGGTATTTGATCTAATTCAATTGGTTCAAATGAGGAGTACAGTGAAGATTTTGCACCTTTACGTAACCCCTCTTCACAGGTAAGTGAGATAGGGCATGAAGACAATTCGTAAGTGAAGAAATGTCTTAGATCCTCATCTGACTGCTTGCCGATAATAACTAAGAAAAATTATGAGGGGATCAACGGTGAATGTTTCTGTACCCAGTCTCACAGTGTTTGTGGATGAGACGAGAGTCACAGCTTTGTCCTTGCGTTTAAATGCCACTTGTTCGAAGTTGTGACGAACAATTCTTGAAATTTCTTTCTTCCCAACCTCCGGAGTTAAGTGGCAATTCACGTCCTCCCCTTCCACTATTCCAGAGCTAATTGATATTATGACATCTAATATTGGGATCGCAGAGTAATGAAATTCAAAAAATTAGCCTGATAGCTTGGATCTTAATAGTCGGCGTGCACCTATCTTGTATACTACGTTTATTGATTACAGGAGCCCTTTATACTCAAAATTTGTGCCTATTTTGTCAGTATGTCAGTTCCATACAGTAATTATATGTTCTCATATATTAATGAATTATAATTATATTTGTTTATAACAGCTGTTTTATAGGTATATTCCATATATTTTAGAAAAATTATTCAGCTAATTATCTTCTTATATTAATATATTTTTGACGTTTCGTCAGCTCAGCTGACTTCCTCAGAAAATACACATTACGACGAATACAATAAACTTATGTAATTTTGATTGAAATTTTGAGATTGTAAGGTTGTATAATGTTCTAAGTTTAATAATAATTCTTATAATATTTAAAAAGATTTCGTAGATTAAAAATGTCAGATGTCAAAGTTTGAAATTTAAATTTTCAATCAAAATTACATAAGTTTATTGTATTCGTCGTAATGTGTATTTTCTGAGGAAGTCAGCTGAGCTGACGAAACGTCAAAAATATATCAATATAAGAAGATAATTAGCTAAATAATTTTCCTAAAATATATTAATGAATTATATTCAAATGTGACTTATCTATGTTGATTTTTATCCATTGCAATGGCTGTAGGGCGTTCCCACATCCGCCATCTAGGGACGCGTCACGTTTGTGTTAGAATTCCACGAATGGCTTTACAGGCACAGCTTTCTTAACGTCTTTCTTGATTCAGAAGCAACCCATGTCTGGTTTGCATCATCTCAGGCTCTAATAGAATGCCGTCTGTAAAAATTGGTCGTAAAAACACTTTCCTGTTCAAACGAAGTTGTTAGCAGTATTATTAGAGACAAAGAAGATTTCATTATACACCATTATATGTATGTGGTTTGGATTAAGAAAACAAATTTATTGTAATGATATACACAAGGTTATAAAAATCAATTTTAGAAAGGATTAAGGGAGTACAATAGTTGAATATATACAAGATCTATTTAAATATGAATTGGGAATGTGAATAATTATTACGCAATTAGAAAGGAAAATAGAATTTATAATTGAGTGGAATATGGCTAATTGAGAATCATATGGATTCAAAAATAATATATTAAAAAAAATTGAGGTTTGAAGGAAATGACAAATACTTAATTGAAATAAATTATTATAAATAGTAGGTAGAAATCAAATATTAGGGGATAGAGTGTAAAAAGTAGACAAATTATATCGATAAGCAGTTTGTTTTTAATTATTAGAAATAACAAATTTGAAAAGATTTAGCTGAACTAATTTTGGTGTAATTAAAATATTAAAATAAACCCTATTTTTTTATTAAGTAATGTTTGGATAATAAAAAGGGTTAAATACTAAATTGGTGTGGTGAGATAAAAATGAAATTTAATCGAAGCACAAGTAAAGATATAACTCTAAGGAAGGTTACAAGTATTTGGTAAAAAACTAATGGAAAAGCAGAATTAATCTACATATGTGAACAGATTGAGTAAAATACTAAGTCAAGTTTAGTTGAGAATTACTTTTGACATCATATATTAATCGAATTGGATTACGTCAAACTGTTTGGTGTTAAGGGAGAGTTCAAAAGGAGTATCATCCGTTGAGGAGGCACGTTTCAGGAAATTGGCAGATGCGGTGTTGGAATTAGGTGGCTTCAGATTTGGTCTGTTTGGTTACATGCTGTAGGAGAAGTTTGCATCACTAATTCTGGACAGTTTGGATTTATTGTCTGTCAGTGGAACCTTTTGTTGCGAAAAGGTACTTAAGGGGTTGGATTCGTAGGCAGAGGGAGCAGGTTGGTGGACATCCAGAACATTGTTGAGTTCGAGTGAAAGGTGGGTGATATTGAGTAGTAAGGTAATTACTAGAAAAGGAAATATAAAGGTGAATTAGTTATTAAAGAATTACTTACTGTTTTAATATTGTTGTGTACTAGTGAAACGATCTGGTATTTGTCATTTAATTTTCAAATCTGTTTGACATATCATTTTACAGAAGTTATTTTGACTTACAAAATAAAATTAAAAATCAGAACATCAGATTTCAGAAATAAGCCATCTAGATATATAAATCCACCCCTGATTTTCAGGAGCTAGCATAAATAATAATTATTGATATTCAAATCATAAATAGGGCCATTTTAAATTGATAAAATAAAAATATATTTCATAGACACTATACGTGAAGGTATAGCATTATATTGCTTGAAAATATATCTTTATATTCTGGTGATTTCCAGATTTTTCTGATTGGACCATAATCTAATTTACTTTAATCAATATAAGGTAGCAGATTAAGTGGATTCTTAAAATGATCAAATAACCTAAGAAATATCACGTTACTCTTATTCTTTCGTTTCTCGAAATAGAGAAAGCTCTAGGATGGTAGTTCAAAATAAAAATAGGACATTAATTCAGTGCTTCCAGGTTTGCTATCAATTGATATCTGTAAATCGCATAAAAGGTGTGCACAATATTAATTCATTCATGATATTCACATTGAAATAGTTTGGCAGCATAGCGATTACCATAATTAATTCCAATCTATTATAGGGTGAAATTAGAAAATGTTTAATTTCAAACGAAATTGTAATTCAGATCGTTAGAGTGGATTATGTACGTATTATGAATTTATATTACGGATTAAACATCAATTTTATATATACGAGTACGCTATTTCTAAAAGTCGATGTAAATATAACATTTTCTGTTTATACTGGTATAAAATCTGTTCTGCCTTTATAGTGCAATCCTTTATTTTAATTTTAACATGAAGGGTCTATTAATAAAAATAAAACTGGTATTCATCCAATTACCAATGACAGATATTCACTACGTCAAAATAATACTTTTTATTTTTAAACTTAGAAGCATTGGCGGAACTAAATAAATGTTTCAACCTAATGCTTTAATGTTTGCAGTCCGAAAGCACCAAACTGGAAACTAACCCAATTCTAAAGATGACACACTACTAAATCAGTTTTATCTAGAAGTCTTATGTCCTGCGGGAAACTCTTGAACGAAAGCTCTTCTTTAGGATACTTCGCCGAAGTTTTTCAAGGTCAAAAGTTTATTTATTAAAACTATCTAAAAACTGCTGAGAAGCAATTTCGTAGCTTGTGCCTGTCTTTGTAACTTTCTCAAATTCTTGACTTAGGCACAATTTGTCCCAAAAGCGTTAGCTAACATTTTGAAGGCATCGTAGCTATTTCACACTGTTAGAAGACGATTTTAATGAATTAATTAAAAGGTGTATGTAGGACAGTAAGCCAAATAATCATTTAGGCGAATAAATCATTCAATTGCCAAATATATCTTAGTGTTAAAGCTGCTAAAATACATAACTTAAATAACCAAATACGAATAGAGCAACTAAAATATGCAAATGAAGAGATAAAGCCAAGTCTATTTAAATTTATTAGATAAATATATCAAACAGGGAAGACAGTAAAAGTTTTTTACGAAAGCATAATAATCACAATGCATAAAAAGATTAATACAATAGATTACACACAATTCCTCAAAATTATTCTACATTCACATGCTTCTACAATGCTACTTAAAATAATACACAACAGAGTAAGAACTAAGATAGAAGAAACGTTAAGTGATGACCAGTTTCGGTTTAGAAAAAAATTAAAAGTACAATAGAAAAATCCTTCCTCTGAAGAAAATTACTGGGAAAAAATGGACATCGGATTATATACTTATATTGCATTTGCAGACGTAGAGAAAGCGGTTTACAGGGTTGATTGGAATAATCTACTAAAAATAACAAGAAATGTAAGATCAGACTGGAAATATGGGAGAATCATTAAAGAGGCATATACAGAAATATTGCAAAATGGCAAAAACACAAGTTATAAAGAGAAGCTCTTCTACGAATAAGGTTTGCAGATAACATAACCATAGTAAATCAGTTGCAAATGAAATTATTAGAGATACTGGAAACGATGGACACTGTTGTTAAGGAGTATAGTATAAAAAAAATACATACAATACTAAAATATTGGTAATGTATGACAAAACAAACACTGTTCAATAATAGCTATTTAAATAACAAGGAATGTAAGGACCTATTAATATTTGAGGTAGGCAAGTACAAGCCAAGGCAAAGCCGCGGCTTGTTGCCTACCGAAAATGTTAATAGACGATACAATGCGAGTTATCTTATTATATGTTTCCCGCTGCTTATCGAAATTTTCCTAGATTTTTGAAAAAATCGTTTGGTTTTTCTTCTACCACCAGGATTAATTTTCGTGAGTCGTGCTACCTGTGAGTGTCACATTTCACATAAACACTTGGAATTATAAACAAAACGTCTAAGTCTGCCTCTAATTTTATTATCCTAGCAACTTAATAATAATATTAGGTTCCGCTGTCAGAAGAAAGCAGCAAACAAATATAATCGCCGAGTTACACGTTATGTTGCTACGGCTGTATCACTGACTTACGTGATCAGCAGCGGGAAAAAACTTTAATTACTTCCGAAATCAGACTAGACGTTAGAAAAAACTTCTATATGGAGTGTTTGTATGCCTGTGAAACTTGGACACTGGCCAAAAAAAGACAAAGATAGGATGCAGGCATATGAAGCATGGCGAATGTCTTTAAGAATAAATTGAGTACGTAGGATAAGTAGGATATAAGAAAAGAGAGGAGCATTAGAAGCCATACTAAAAAACAGGGTATGGATAGCACACCTTTTAAGACATCATTGATATTGTAGTGAAGCCATAAATCGCAATAACTCGTTGTCAACAGTTAGCGTAAGAATTCCAAAGAAAGGAAACTCGCCCATAAAATTAAACAGTGCGTGCAATAAAAATTCTTGAAGTGCGAGCAGTTAGCTTAAGTGCCATTTGAAAACTTTCGAGCTAAAGGGGTAAAAACGACTAATGTCAAAAAGTGATTTGTACGACGGAATACAAAAGAGAGAAACTCTGTAAACGTCCACGAGTTCCTGCAAACAAAAGCGAAAAGGAATGCTCAAATCTGACGAACACTTTCCTAAATAAGAAGCGAAAGTGGACGAACAATACGGCAGTAAAACTGCAGCTTCAAAAATCGAAAGTGAATGTCCAGTGGGTGCATCATAAAACTCCAACCCTTGTGCGCGCTAGTGAAAGTGTGTCGACCCTTTTGCCCAATAGATACAATACCATTGTTGTCACTAGAATAGAAAATCCTTTTTGTATATTGTGTAAATTGTGTAACATGGGTATATAAACCAGAGCGATGGGGTTGAAGAGAGGCATTGCATATCAGGTCTTCGCCTGTTAAACCACTTTGGTTAAACAGACACGCAAAGAGTCAAATCCTCGATGCGTTTGATATCAATCTCATACTTAGTGGAACATTTGCTTTGAATGTTTCCACGGGCCAAGTGTCAGATCCACAACCGCCCATACGTATGCCTGATTAAACAGACCTATTCGCTCTGCACTTGTAGTAATATAAAAAGCTAATCCGCACATTTAATTTTATGTCTGTAATCCGTTGCGTTAAATAAAGAATATTAAAAGTGGTGGAGTTATTCGTGTGTGTAATTTCTAACAAACACCGTAACCAACCCACCTTATTGGTGACCCCAGACAAGAAACACAACGGGCACCAACTTTATTGGTGACCCCTGATAACGAATATCAGCAGTGTTTTCGCCGGGTAAACCCACCTTATTGGTGACCCCGGACTAAGAACATCGTAAAATAAACAAATCAATCCTCAGTGTTATGTACCTCGAATTCATTTTAAATTGGTGATTCTCGACTACGAACTACGCGGAAACAGCATAAATTAGACGATTAAAAACTCGCGTTCGCGACCGGGTAATCGGTAAACAGTGAATTAAAATTAAGTGAAGTCCGCTACGACATTTCACGATGGAAACAGAAGGCAACATATCTGTCACTACCAACAGCGAATCAACAACCAGTTCAATCGACAGAACTAACATCAGAGTACCTCCATTTTGGCCAACAAAACCTGCACTGTGGTTCGTACAGCTAGAAGGACAGTTTGCCCTCAACAACATTACGCGAGATACCACCAAATATTATTACGTAAGTGCTAATCTAGACAATAAATATGCCCAAGAAGTCGAAGACATCCTCACCAACCCGCCACGTCAAGACATGTACGAGACGCTCAAACAGGCTCTAATTAAGCGCCTATCCACTTCTCGCGAGCAGAAGATAAAACAACTTCTAGAGCACGAGGAAATAGGCGATCGCACACCGTCCCAATTTTTGAGGCATCTCACGAATTTAGCAGACGGCGAGGTACCAGAGAACTTCATACGCACATTATGGATCGGGCGACTTCCAGATAGCATGCAAGCTATCCTGATGACGCAATCAAGCAGCAACCTCCAAGCCGTGTCCACTTTGGCAGACAAAATTGCCGAAATCACCCCCAGGACGTTCCAGGTGGCATCCACTGCTTCTCGCGGCGACGACGAAAAAATCAATCAACTGTGCAAGCAAATTGCTGAATTATCCCAGCAAGTAGCACGGATGAGCCGGGAAAAACAGCCGCGAAGCAACAGCACACAACGGTACCGTTCCAGGTCGCAATCTTCGTCGCGAATCTGTTGGTACCACCGCCGATTTAAAGACAATGCAACGAAATGCACTCAACCGTGCCACTACCAAAAAAACGATCAGGGGAGTTCGTAAACGCGGCACATGACTCCTTGTCTAATAATCGCCGCCTATTTCTAACGGATATGTCAACTAAATGGCTTTTTCTTATTGACACAGGGGCGGATTTGTGTGTATTGCCGAGAACATTTATAAAAGGACCGCGTGCGCGTACCGAGTACGAACTTAGCGCGGTAAACAACTCGGTAATTAGTACATATGGACATATAGTGTTAAATTTAGATTTTAAGCTGAGGCGAACATTTTCGTGGAAATTTGTCGTCGCAGACATCGACAAGCCGATAATTGGCGCAGACTTTCTCAGCCACTTCGGTTTACTTGTTGATATTAGAAACAAGCGCCTAATAGACAATGTAACGCAGCTGAAAGCAATCGGTGTAGTGCGGGAGTGTGTATCGCCACAAATAAAAACAATTTCCGGCGACTCGGCTTTCCATAAGCTTCTAGCGAAGTTCCCGGACATCGCGCGTCCGTCAGTTCTGCCTAAGAAAATAAAACATGCCACTACACATCGAATAATTACGTCAGCTGGACCTCCTGTCACGTGCAGGCCTAGAAGACTCCCACCGGATAGGTTACATGCAGCTAAGAAAGAGTTCCAGTTTATGCTCGATCAAGGAATAGCTCGCCCATCCAAAAGTAATTGGTCTGCAGCCCTTCATCTAGCGCCCAAGAAAGACAATGGATGGCGTCCTTGCGGAGATTATAGAGCGCTAAACGCGAGAACTCTGGCTGATTGCTATCCTGTGCCACACATCGAGGATTTCGCGCACAATCTTTTTGGTTGCAAGATCTTCTCAACAATCGATCTGGTAAGAGCCTTCAACCAAATCCCAGTCCACAGCGACGATATCTGCAAGACAGCAATTACAACTCCATTCGGAATGTACGAATTTCCATTTATGAGTTTTGGTTTAAAGAATGCTGCCCAGACGTTCCAGCGTTTTATAGATGAGGTTACCAGAGGACTCGACTTTTGCTACGCATTCATTGACGACCTACTGGTAGCTTCCACATCAGAGGAACAGCACCTGGAGCACCTCAGCCAACTTTTCAGCAGGCTCAGCGAGTATGGAGTACTGATCAACTCGGCAAAATGCAACCTTGGCAAGCCCAGCGTCAACTTCCTTGGGTACTCCATTTCACAAGAAGGAATTAAACCCCCAGAAGGCCGCATCGAGGCTATAAAGCAAGTGCCCAAGCCCAAGACAATTAAAGAGCTGCGCCGTTTCTTAGGAATGCTGAACTTCTACAGAAGGTTCCTTCCTAACGCAGCAGAAGTCTTGGCTCCGATGAATAAACACCTGCAAGGACCCAAAGTAAAGCCAAAAACGGAAATCCAATGGAACCCAGAGTCGGAAGAAGCTTTCTCACGCTCCAAAACAATACTAGCAAACGCTACCCTCCTGGCACATCCAGCACCTGCAGCTCCAACATCAGTAATGGTTGATGCATCTGATGTCGCCATGGGAGCTGTGCTACAACAGCATGTGGACGGAGCATGGCAGCCCTTAGCGTTTTTCTCCAAAAAGCTAAACGCTGCCCAGAAGAAATACAGCGCCTACGATCGGGAGCTACTGGCAGCTTATTCGGCTGTGAAGCGCTTCCGCTACTTTGTAGAAGGCCGAAAGTTCACGCTCTACACCGACCACAAGCCATTAATATACGCGTTTCAACAAAAGCCAGAACGCGCCTCGCCCAGACAATTCCGTCACCTGGACTTTATTGGACAGTTCACGACGGATATTCGTCATGTCGCTGGAAGCGACAACATTCCCGCGGATACATTATCACGTGTGTCTGTTGCAGGTTGTTCAGCAGCTTTTCCAGGCAGCCCAATTAACTACAAAGCGCTGGAAAAAGCGCAAGAATCGGATGCCGAGCTGAAGACATTCCTACACCCTGAGGCCGTGCTAGACTTGAAGAAGATCTACTTCCCAGATCAGGATGCGGACGTCTACTGCGATTCGACTACGGGGACACTACGCCCTTTTGTCACGAAGCAGTTCCGACGCCCGGTGTTCGACGCCCTCCACAACCTCTCTCACCCCGGAATTCGAGCCACGACGCAGCTCGTCTCCTCCAGGTTTGTATGGCCTTCCATACGCAAGGACTGCAGCCTTTGGAGCAAGACGTGCATCCCATGTCAGCGCTCGAAGATCACCAGGCACGTAGCAGCACCAGTGGGAAACTTCTCCACGCCCTCCTCCAGGTTTGAGCACGTGCATCTCGACCTTGTTGGGCCACTTCCTTCATCGCTAGGCAATACGTACTGCCTGACATGCATCGATCGCTACTCCCGATGGCCTGAGGCCATACCAATCCCTGACATCACGGCTGAAACGGTGGCCAGAGCCTTCTTCAGTAGCTGGATAGCTAGATTTGGAGTGCCACTGCGGATCACAACGGACCGCGGCCGGCAGTTCACCTCCAATCTGTTCAAGGAATTAGCCAACCTTTTGGGATCGCAACACATGCACACGACAGCATACCATCCGGCAGCTAACGGCATGATAGAACGATTTCACCGCCAGCTAAAAGCCGCAATCGAGTGCCACACAGACACCAGGTGGACAGAACGCCTGCCAGCAGTTCTCCTGGGCATTCGCACATCCATTAAGGAAGACCTCAACGCTACCTCAGCCGAGATGGTCTACGGCGAGAACATTCGACTACCAGGGGAATTTTTTACTGCTACGAAAGACGTACATGCAGCCGATTTCGTAAACCAGCTCAGAGAGCATTTTGACAAGGTACGCCCGACTGCAGCTCAGCATCATGGCCAGCGCAAAGCATTCGTCTTCAAGGATCTCGCGACTTCCACACATGTGTTCGTCAGAAACGATGCGACGCGCAAGCCCCTGCAAGCTGTTTACAATGGACCATTCCGTGTGATTTCCAGAGCAGCAAAAACCTTCAGCGTCGAAATCCGCGGCAAGCCAGTGACGACCACGATAGATAGGCTCAAACCCGCCTATCTTGCAGCTGAGCCAGAGCAGGAGCAAGCTGCAAGCAGCACCGCGGCGCACAAAGACGCCGATACAAACAAGCAGACGACAACCACCAGAAGTGGACGGCGAGTACATTTCCCGGATTACTTCCGGGCAGCATAATCTCGTGGCTTAACCACTGGTAAGGGGGTCATGTAGTGAAGCCATAAATCGCAATAACTCGTTGTCAACAGTTAGCGTAAGAATTCCAAAGAAAGGAAACTCGCCCATAAAATTAAACAGTGCGTGCAATAAAAATTCTTGAAGTGCGAGCAGTTAGCTTAAGTGCCATTTGAAAACTTTCGAGCTAAAGGGGTAAAAACGACTAATGTCAAAAAGTGATTTGTACGACGGAATACAAAAGAGAGAAACTCTGTAAACGTCCACGAGTTCCTGCAAACAAAAGCGAAAAGGAATGCTCAAATCTGACGAACACTTTCCTAAATAAGAAGCGAAAGTGGACGAACAATACGGCAGTAAAACTGCAGCTTCAAAAATCGAAAGTGAATGTCCAGTGGGTGCATCATAAAACTCCAACCCTTGTGCGCGCTAGTGAAAGTGTGTCGACCCTTTTGCCCAATAGATACAATACCATTGTTGTCACTAGAATAGAAAATCCTTTTTGTATATTGTGTAAATTGTGTAACATGGGTATATAAACCAGAGCGATGGGGTTGAAGAGAGGCATTGCATATCAGGTCTTCGCCTGTTAAACCACTTTGGTTAAACAGACACGCAAAGAGTCAAATCCTCGATGCGTTTGATATCAATCTCATACTTAGTGGAACATTTGCTTTGAATGTTTCCACGGGCCAAGTGTCAGATCCACAACCGCCCATACGTATGCCTGATTAAACAGACCTATTCGCTCTGCACTTGTAGTAATATAAAAAGCTAATCCGCACATTTAATTTTATGTCTGTAATCCGTTGCGTTAAATAAAGAATATTAAAAGTGGTGGAGTTATTCGTGTGTGTAATTTCTAACAAACACCGTAACCAACCCACTTTAATATATAACAACCTTAATTGAAGGAAAACTGCAAGGCAAGAGACCAAGAGATAGACTTCTACTAGAATACATTAGGCGAGATGTTGAGTAATAGAAGGAAGGGGATTTGATAAAATTTGGCCGTTAGAAATGGGGTTCAACACGATTACCTGAGCCTCGAAATCCTGTGACAGTGTGGAAATGACTAAAAAATTATAATGATTTATAATGAACACATAATTTCCAATCAATAATTATAGAAACATATGCAGGTATGTTGAAAGGATAGAAAACTTTCCGTTTGCGTTTCACTATTTGACTTAAAAAAATATTTCAAACAAAAGTTATTGGAATTCATGTCCTTGATATTTAATTTAATGTTTCTGAAATACGTTTTTTGTTCTTTAATGACTGGACTACAAGGTGCTTTGCTAATACTAATCTGGGGATAAATTCGCCCACTAAAAAAATGTGACAAAATGCTCATCTAAGTTAATATGACAAAATGCTCATCTAAGTTAAGATGACAAAAATTTTGTTACGGATATGAAGACATGTGACATTCATTATGACATTAATAAGACAGCAAAAAGGTCATATGCCTTTCCGATTAAAATTTTCTTCGCAAGTCAGATTAGCGATCTAGTTACAGCTGCTACTTGTAAGTTGGGTTGCTGACCTTACTGATTCGGTTCGGTGGATCAAGAATAGAGAGTATACTAACTCCGATGGACGATGGCTAAGTGCAACGTGACATAAAATTCAGATTCCTGTAGGCCAAAAAACCCATCTACGATAAGAGAAATAGGTTGACTTTTAACAGTATCTCAATAACAAGTAGATAATGTATCTGGAGCCTGACAGTGTATGGATCTGAATTCCGACCCATTGCAAATTCACAATAAGGAATAGAGCGTGTGGTGATATACTAGATGAATACTGAAAATTAGCCCGACTAAAAGAATAACAATTATCGAAGTTCTCCTGGGGCTGAGCAAATATGACGACCGTGGAAACATATAGGAAAGAGACAATATCATATATTACAGTACAAACTTACATGCAGTGGTTCTCAAGATCAACATAGATGATGACATAAAATGAAAAAGCGCCAGCTGGGAATCACACCCACTGTATATCAGGCAAATCATGGATGAACCATCATAGACCAAGAGCCTAAATTACTAGTCATAACGGCAAGCTCGGTAGGTAATAAACCTTTTTTTCTACTCACTGTATAGAAAGTCGGCTTTTGCGCCCTAGTTTTAGGAAAAAAAACTGTCAAATTCCAACCAGCGGGAGCCAATTTCTATTGACTCCCGGCGAGAGCTTATCAGGTTAGGTTTTCCGTCAGTTTTGACACAGACTGACAAAAAACCTAACCTGCTAACTTCGAATTTGACATAGACAAACAGTGCCGCCAACATACTATTCATAACGAAACTCCGGCGAGTCGTTGGCGAGCCGCTGGCGAACGACTATGCATACGGGTGTAAGTTTTACAGAAGCCGGAGTAATGACTATTGAGATAACATTGTCTGACCACGATCTAGTATTCTGCAGAATCCCTTGGGAAGTGTCACATCCGACACATTCTACAAAACCTACAGATCACTCCTCGATGTCGATTATGAACAGTTTTTTGCGTATCTACGTTCCATTCCTTGGCGTAATATATATGACAAGGCAGACGTAGATTCAAAGGTGCAACTATTAACTTATAACATTTTAAAACTTTTTGAAATCCATGCTCCGTTAATTACTAAGCGTATATCAAAACCTCCGGAGCCTTGGATCACTCAGAATTTAAAACTGCTAATGAAACAGTGAGATAAGTCTTTGTCACGATTCAAATTTACCAGAACAGCAGCAGCTTGGCACCACTATAAAGAATTGCGCAATCTAACAACACAAGTGTGCAGACAAGAAAAAGAGAATTACTTTGAAACATAGTTTAAAAACGAAAACATGCACGTTATTTGGAAAGATCTGCGCTTTTTAAATATTGGAAAAAATAGAAACCTCATTGAACTTCCAAGTCATCTGTCCGACTGCAACCAAATTAATAATTATTTCATTAAATCAGTTCCTAAGCTAAAAACAGAAATTGATAATATAACCCCGTTTTATGAAGATTTGAATCCAGATCTGCAAAATTACTTTAAACTTTCGCCGGTTGATGAAATTGACATTTTAAAAGTAATTAATTCAATAAACACTAAAGCTATTGGATCTGATAAAATTATGTGTCCCATTTATATTACCCTTTTTAAGTCATATCATAAATTTTTACTTTTCTAATTCTGTTTTTCCTACCACTTGGAAAAAAGCTCGCATTTTACCAATTCCCAAAGTAAATACGCCAAAAGATTTAAAAGACTTGCGTCCTATTGGCATATTATCAGCTTTTTCAAAAATTATCGAAAAAATCATGGATACGCAATTACGTGAATATATTGAATTAAATAATATCCTGCCGGAGGTTCAATTGGGTTTTAGAAAGGGTTATAGCTGCAATAGTGCTCTTCTTACAATAACTGATGACATCTTCAGGGCACTTGATCGTGGAATGGCAACTATTCTAGTTCTACTCGATTTTTCTAAGGCATTTGATACAATCCGTGTTACTATATATTCTCTCTCATTTTGGTTTAGAACTGCATGCAATTTCACTCTTGTCTGATTACCTGACTAGCAGATGCCAAGCGGTTTTTTACAAAAGTAACATCTCCGAATTTGTAGATGTCACAGTAGGAGTACCTCAAGGCTCGATCTTAGAGCCCTTACTCTTTTCTTTATATACATCACGCGTTGTCTGCTGTTTTAAATATTCCTCTCCTCATTTATATGCTGATGATACGCAGGTATATAAACATTTCTATTCCTGTGATATTCATAAGAGTTGTGAGGAAATAAACGAAACAAATAAATTGAAAGAAATCTCTCACTCTCCGCAAACTAACCTCACTGTAATAGGTATCCCTTAACCATACGAATGATTGTTTATTTGCTAATAAAGTTATTTTCATAAAAACTCCCTCTTCATTCGAGTAATCGTTCATTTTATAAAGTAAAAACTACTGAACTAACTCTGAATGTCATCAAATAACAAATTATTTGAGTATAGCTGTCAACTGTTTTCAAGTCAAGGCAACTCATATTTAAAAAACATGAAAACTTTTGATTAATATTATTTAATGAAAATTGACGAAAATCATTTAATTTTCGATATCATTAGATGCGCAATAATTTTCTCTTTCCATTGATAGTAAAACATTTTTTGTAGGTTGAATTGGCGAGCAGGAATTCATAAAACTGTTAAATATAATGCTAGATCCCTATGTTCCAGTTTGAAAGTGGACACCCGGTATGTTAAAATCCCCTAACAAGACTATCTGATCATAAGAGATATTAATTTCAGTAAGGACATTGCATAGTTCCGATATGAATTCACCGTAATATTTTTTATGTGGGTTATAAACAACCCCTACGACTAAAGATTTTTGCTTAAATTTTACATTTATCCACAGCTGTTCTATTATGTTATTTGTTTTTATGAAATTAAAATTATAACAAGCCCTGATGTAGATACCAACACCGCCGCCACGTATCAGCCTATCTGAAAGCGCAAAATTGTAACCTGCTATCTTTACAATGTCACTTGATAAATAAGGTTTTAGCCATGTTTCTGAAACAGCAATGATATCGAAATTGGAGGAAAGGGCTAAATCACTAAATTCAACTATTTTAGCGTATAAAGATCGGATGTTTAAATGAGCCAGTTTAAGACTACCGTGGGACATAGTGTAATAATAATGAAATAAGAGGAAACTAATTTTTTTTTAAATAATTAATTAAGTTCGATTGATTTAGAGGAAAAGCAGCTTGCGCCCAGCCCTACAAAACAACTCAGTAGAACGCACGTAAATAAAAAAAACATGTAGCATCATAAAATAGATAAAATTAATATTAATACCAATTGATATCACAGTTGAAAAGCTCAAATTCAAAACGATGCAAGTACCATATTTGATTATACTAAGATAAATACAAAAAAAATGCTCTATATGCTTAAGGTGGCGATTTACTCTTATGAAATTTAACTTGAAAGTGCGGTTATCATGACTTCACTCGAGAGCAGACAGTGCGATTAATACTGAACCAAATTGAATCTACAATATACCTAAATAAGCAGAAAGATTCAAGGAAGGTGGCCTCCGTATTTAAAATTTAGTTTATAAATCACAGCTTTGACTAAAAAGATATAAATAAAGTGCATTTTTGAACGTGAAATTCGAAGATTTATTTCTGTAAGAAATACTCTTCAAACAGTAAAACAAAATGGGGGGCCATATTCTCTAGGGTTTTAACTATAACATACTAAAAATTCAAATAATTTGAACCAGAAGTTTAGCAGATGACCGAGAAGCAACACATACTTATAATAGCTCATCGTGAGTAAATTTCGTGTTGGCAATTTGAGCTTTGATACGTGTTTCTCTGCTAAAAATAGTTCAGCCTCTGTAAGGTAGGTGGAACTACTACTAATGACGTAATTCAAACTCGAATTGGGATATGCATAAACATGCAACTTGAATCAGTGTTGAATTCAGACTCATTACTCCGGGGGGGAAAATGAAACGTCTGGGGGGTATTTTTACCTATTCCCGCGCAATCCACCCATTCTTTTATAGATAGAAAAAAACATGAATATGAAGTGGTAATGTTTCCGGGGGTGAATTTTGTACTGCCCGTGGGGAGGGGGGGGGTCCCCCCCCCCCGGTCACCCCCTGAATTCAACACTACTTGAATATTTTTAGACGACCACAATCCTGGGCCCGATAACAGCAACGGGGTGGAAAATAGTTGTAAAACTATGAGAGTTACATAAATATCACTTGTATAAAAGTTGTAGGTAGGGTGAGCAATATTGACATTTTGACCCGAAGACTTCGGGTTATCAACAAAATTCTTCGGGTTAACTAGAGGTTCATATTTAACAGTTCCAGAGCCAAAGTCGCTAGTAGAAAGTGGGTAAAGTTCCAAAATATAATTTTAGAAATTATTTTAAATTTTCTCCACAAAAATTTAGTTTCTCTGCGGTTTACTTCTCAGATACATTGGATTGGATTTGTATAGTCTACCCAATTATAAATACTGAGAGCTGCTAAGATTTTATTTAAATAATTAGTGTTAAGCAATACATATTAATTATTAATAGCATGCCATGTACAAGTGTTCCAAAGAAAGTTTTGACATATGACTATTGATGAGGCCGGAATTATTTTATGCGATTTCAGAAATATAAAATAATTTTTGGAATCGTATTTATAATGTAACAAACTATTTCAGGTTGATCTTCTTCGTTGATTTTATCCCCCCACCCAAATTATTTTTCTTCGTGTCAGCATCGGCGGAATGTAGTTAACCTTAGTTGTAGGTGCAAAGGTGGTGTACATTACTGAAATACTTTTGATTATACAGGGTGCCTCAAAAAAGCGCGGCAAATAAAACTTACTTTTTTTATGGAATTCCCTATATTTAGGCAGCTTGAAGGTTTTGAATTGACTCGTAATGAAATATACTATTCTTTATTTAATTGTAGTTTATATCTTTACACTTAATGCAAATAATGTAACAGATTTAGTTTTTTGCATAGTGATGACAAACGTGTTTTTTTTAAACGAAAAATTGTTAAGAAAGCATCACTTCTTTAAACAAAAAATTATAAAGAAAAGTAAAGTTTTTTAACTGTAAACAAAACTGCGTTTGAAAGACAAATATTGGCTGGTATCATCTGCTAATTTATAAATGGCAATCGTCTGCGTTGTAAAATTGACGATTTTGTAGCCATTTATCATTTGTACTGACATTCAACTGCAAACCGGGATCGCTTTGTTAAATTAACACCTTACAAGAAAGCAGACACTGTTAACAAATTTTATTGCTATATACTGGTAAATGTTATACCGTTTACAACCAAATTTACTCCGAGTGATTTTTTAAAAACTCAATTGCAGCAGGCCCTGGATAGCCAACGATAGCCAACGTCCCGTCCCCCGCGGCCACCTGACCATCATAAGTGTTTAAAATTGTGCCACTGACCCATTCATTTAGACTGGTTGCAAACCTAACACCCTGCATTTGAGGTGCATGCTTTTCAAGACGAGAGAGCACCACTTACTAAGTAAATTTTAAGATCGTCGGATTTTCGCGACTAACCCGAACTCACACCCTTCAACCATTTCGAATCCATGGTAATACGTAAAATAATATAGTAATTGTATTTGGCCATATTATCCAGTTAAATAATAATTTAGTTTTACTAACTCAATATAGTATCCAAAAAATTAAATAACGAAAATCAGTTTAGGATATTACAAAGTAAACAATTTAATTAATAGAGATTTAAAAATTTTAGCAACTAATTCTGCCCTTGGGATTCTGAGAGTTTCTTCATTTCTTTTGCGTTACTTATATAGGACACAGAGTTGTTAATCTTGACACAGATTGTACCATCAATCAATCGTCCACACACTTGTTTTACAAATTGCGCGATAGCGCGACGCAAAATATCGAAGCCGTGTTTTTGTTAAGTCTCTCCTTATAGCGAAGGAGAATCTTTAAGTAGCTTTTTGTTTTGAAAAGAACAATCACAGGTCTGTTTTTACCTTCATTTTTATACCCCACTCTATGGCAGCGGTCTATATCTTGCACTTTGACATCTAAAGCTAGCTTATCTTTGATGCACATCACACTTTTTCTCGACCGATTCATGCTGCGCAGTATCGAGAAGTCCAAAAAACATAAGTTATTACTTCTAGTATACTGTTTTCGAGGAATCTACTTCATTAATCAACAGCTCTTCTTTTGTTTCATTGTGGTAATCACATTGTCAATCTTCTTAACATTTTCCTCTAGTGCGGTAATACGACCCACAATCTTCTCAAGTACACGATTTGAGATACTGGTTGTTAGCTTATCCACGAAGTTTTTGTCGTTCCACAGTTTTTCGACGGCCATGGTCACCGCTGCAGAAACGATTTGGTTAATGTCGTGAATCTAGTCCCTCGTGAACGGCATATTTGACTGCAATGCGGAGTTAGTGCTGATTATTACTAATTAAATAAGTAGTAAACCCCTGAGTGTGATGCGGCTGAGGACAGCAAGCTGCGCACATCTACTCGCCACGACGGTATATACGCGAATAGCGATTAAATTTTGACGTTTTCTGTTAGAATCTTTTACTAAGAAATTTTTCAAGTCCTCAGTGGGTAGCACGAGAGATTTTGTGGCGGAAAATTTACGAGACATATTTCTTCAGAGCAAAACAGTGACAGAAAATCGTAAAAATTTATTCAGACTAGTTTACATGCACGCGGGATATTCGGCTTGATTATTATTAATAATAATAATAATAAAAGATCTCTCCCTGTTTCAATCCGGCTTATTTATTGACATTGGAATTTATAACTAATTATATTTAATAATAACACTAATTTCTCTGTGCTGGCAGTGGGGGCTCCACCCTCCACATTATGTTTGTCAAATACAGTAAAAATCATTCCGATAGGCGAAACAGCCATCTTTCCTGATATAGCGTTGAAATAGAAAAAAATATTAGATTTCATTATTAGTAAAGCCATTTTTTTAATAAATAGCTGTATTCACTGCCGCAGACTTTTGGTAATGAAAACTAGTTGTTAGCAGGTAATTCATTTGGTTTCGTCAATCTACCGGATGTCAAATTCGAGGTTAGCAGGTTAGGTTTTCGGTCAGTTTTGACACACATTGACTTAAAACATAACCTGATAACCTCGAATTTGACATAAACTTACAGTTTACAAATTTCAAGTAAAACTTTAGATTGCATTATGGGAAATTCAAAGCATACTAGATGTAATTCATTTTAAGACACCCGGTATATGAAATGATATACAATAATATTATATCTACAATTAGCCGTTATACAAAGTCATTTATCACAATTTTCAAATCAATTTAACAATAATTATCTGTTCATAATGCTATAATTAAAATTTGGTTTGAATTTATAATTATTAGAAGTAAAATACATGTTTAATTATAAAATATCTACAAACTGCAATGTATAAAGCTGGTAGTATTTATTAAGAAACCTCTTTATTTTCATTATAATTTTAAGACTCACTGAGTTACTTTCTGAATAAAAATGCGTTTAAACAGTTGCTTGTTTCTTATTTTAAAATGTGTTGCATTATTACATTTGTCACTAACACATGTTCTACAGGTATGTTAAAAATATAAAAACACATATGCAATTACCTCCCCTCAGCCCTTGACAGTCCCCCTTTTGCGGTAGCCAAAAAACCGATACAGATTTTTTAATATCATTTTCTGTTGCCGAGTATCGTTTTCTGCAGGCACCTTAAATGTAAGTGTGATTATAAGCAGGGCCAACTTTCTTGTTCGAAAAGCAAGATGACAATACACTACAAAAGCATTTCCGTATAAAGCAGGTAGATTGTCACCAAATTTCTAGGAATATAGTTGGCTAAAGAGCATCTTTTCGAAGGCTTAAACGTAAAAGTATATTGCGCCTGCAAAAAGAATTCTAGGAACTTGGGAAGCGTTCAAAGTTTTGAATAGATACGAAATGTTAGAAGCTATTTCAACCTCTACTGTAATGTATCCTACATTACTTTTATCTACGACAGTGTGTAAAATTGCCTTTTAGTTGACAGTTTTAAGTTTGTAAAACGACTGTTGAGTAACATGTTTTCATTAATTTACGTCGCCAGTAGTAACGTGCTTAAAAGATTTCATTAAGCACGTTGTCAGTAGCAACGTGTTTTAAAATTTACATGAAATTTTTTATTTGTATTTACCGTGTTTTCTAGATTCTATCGTAGATAAAATATTGTACGATACACATGCGTAAAGCATCTTTAGTAACGGGGCTTAAAATGCTCGCTCACTCGCGTTTTAACTCTACCCCACTCGTGCCTAAAGAGTAGCTTTACGCATTTTTATCCAAAATTGCTATTAATAGCGAGTATTGCAATAAACAACTTAAATGTAATTAGAGTAAATTGATTATTGAAGGTACTTGAAAAATAAACTAAAAATATTTTTTTAACTGTCTCTAGTATTACCAACAAATGTCATTTAAATCTGTTTTTGTAATATTTCACTGATATTTTTAGCAATAATGTTTCCATAATATATTTATTCCATCAATCCTCAAGATACCTTTTGAATATTGTAGGTATCTTCGTTCCAAATATTAAGATAATCTTGGCTAAATCTAGCTAAACTAATATTACTTTGAAATGTATTCTTGAGGTTACTTAAATATTATCCTTTAATATTTTAAGCACCTTACAATACAATATTATATAAATGCTTCCCTAACACTAACTTTACAATATTGCCATGAAAATATTACACACATATTTTAGAAATATTAATGGCAAATGTTATGTGTAGAATTCCATGTAATGTTAGTACAATCTTAGTTTTAGCTTGCAAATATTTAAATGATATTTGTACCCTACAAATATTACCGAAATGTAAAATTAATATTATATAAATATTGCCTGCTGCCTGGGTAATCTGTGTTATTAACAAATTTAAATACAGTGACAGATGTCTTAAGGATTTTTGTTTTTCGAAAAAGAAGGCATTATGTCTTTGTCTTTAAAGTAATTGACCTGATTACTTTAGTAGTTTCTAGATTCTGCACACGGAAGGAGATATCATACAGCAGTGCAACCAGAGAAACCTCGTCTTTAAACTGGTCGGAATGCATTGCATTGTGAATTTATCTATTTTGTACTATCTAATATTTCTTCTGCTAATAAATAAAATCCTTAAAGTTTTTATACTGAAGAATTTTTGAAACGTACGTATAACAATCAATACAGAAACAAAAATTTTTAATGATAGGGTAGAGATAAAATTAACACAGCAAAACTAATAGCAAAAAGGCAATACAATTTCTGTCATTATACTGAAACCAGTCTGAAAGTAACTGAAGATTTTCTAAATAAATGCTGTAGGAAATTTACACCTGCGGGTTGCCGTTCAATTACAATCTCATTAGATAACTCAGAAATGGCTCACACGCAATCAAGATCGACGTCAATAGTGAGCACATAAATTTCAGTGCCTCTGTTACACACTTAAACGCACATTTAGAAAGCAGATAACAGCGCTCGTCAAATTTTGTAATAGCAGCACCTACACTTCTGCACGAATGCGAAAACTGGACGTTGACAAAACAATAAGCGGAAAAAACTGAATCAGCGGAAATGAGATTTTTCAGGCCGTCGCAATACATGCGCTAAATGATTGCAACAACAGAAGAAATGCCAAGAATTAAGCGTATTTAATTTGAACACGTAGTTTAGCATTTGATGTAGATATGGACGAAAGGGTGCACGACAGCTGATATATGCGAGTTTGAAGTTTCAGAACTCGATCGAAGGTACGACACGAAATGCACACGCTTTAGGACTGAGCAAGTTCTGAAAGAGTTTGAGTTAGGTGGCATTTATGCTTGTAGTGCATGCATATTTGTGAGGTGAATTATATCTAAGTTATGGAATGGCTGTGCCAATAATCAAATGGAAAAAATCAGTACAGTATGGAGGACTAATGAGGAACGCAGATATATAGACACAGAGCACGCTTTAGTTAGAGCGCAAAATATAAAAAGAGACAGAACAGCAGAATTCAAAATTATGATCTTAACGAAGATACGAAAAATTAATAAAAGCTAAACGAAATTATGCGAAAAACTGTGAAGAAGAGAAAACTCCGGAGAAAAGAACATGAAAGAAATATGGGAAACGTACAAGAAAGCTGTAACACTAACAGGAAGTAGAACTATTGGAAAGAAAAAGCGAACAGATTTCATATATCTGTAGGCCCAAATCAGTAAAAGAATAGAGTAAATGAAAAATACAGCAAGGGCCTTATAAAATAGCCGAAGAAGCAGTAAAAACATGGTAAGAGAAAGTTATACAAACTAACAAGAAAAACAACAAAAAGAACGGACAGGCAGACGTCAGTACAAGACAAAGTCCAGATGGATGGACTATTTTATTAAACTATAAAAATGGAACCCACAACAACGAGAGAAATGAGAAAAATCCAACTAGATATTGTACAAAATATAGGCAACCTACCATTAGAAGGTTCACATAACTCTGACTAACTCAATTCTCGGCTGCGATACAGGTGGGTATAATAAAGGTGAGATTTTTTTTTGTATTGGACTCCAACAATTTTATTAAATTGTAATTTATAAATAATATCAACATGTACTTCTTATTATATCAAACTTGCATTTTATGGTTCTTATCTAGTTACGATGTCAATTTATAAATGTTGCATTATACGGAAATATTGAATTGAAGTTATATTAATCTAGAGATCAAGTTATTCACTTAAATATAAGTTCTACTCAAAATGTTTTCTTTTCTTTTTAAAATTTTGTGCGCATAGGTGAGATAAATTAAAGAGCTCTTTATATTCTTTTAACCTATTTTTGATCGCGAATATATTTCATTCAAGGTTCTATCGGATAACTCAATTCACACCTTTAAAGTATAAGAAATGCCCATTGTTTGACACATATATGCAGTATAACATTAAACCCTAAATGACGTTTTCTCAACGTAACCTGTGGTTATTTACTTGGTTTAGTTTTTGATGTTTTCTACAGAAAAGGTTATTGAATTTACTTGTTACATTATGAGTAAGTTATTTGAGGTAAGCTAAATTTCGTATGTTTAATTAAACTTAAAATATTGGCAGACTCCAGGTTACTGCTTAATTGAATTGCTTCCTACAGGACTCCGCGGGTTGGAATCAACCAAATAGGAGAGCAGCTAGTATTATGCAGCCAGGAACCGCTACCTCGCTTATCGAGTTGCATCTCTGGTCAACATGAAGTATTTCCGTCGCAGGAATAATGAAGCTGGGTCCGTGGTGAGGGATTCTTAACGATACTATAGGGTATTCAGTAAACATAAAAACATTTTAATGTTTTTAAGTTGGCATGGCTAGGAATTCTGTAGTTTGTTATGCAAAGGTTTCCACACCTGTATAAAGGCAGATTTGAGTTTAAGAATTACAATTGTTCTCTGAATGTCATTTTTTGGCATTGGTCTATTATGATATTTTTTATCGGACTTTTTCCATTGTCTAGGGTGTATATCACACCACGTTTCGGCAGTTTTTGATCTACTCCCGTCTTCAGGTGTTCTTGGTTAGTCCTGAGAAGGACTGATATTGTACGTCTTTATACTTACACTCGTACCTACCCCGGGATTTAAACCCAGGACCGCTGATCGCTATGATTGCTAGCCTGTCAGCTCTACAACCGATCTGATGGTCTAGTGGTAAAGGACTAACTAGGAACACCCAAAGACGGGAGTAGATCAAAAACCCCCGAAACGTCTTGTGATATACACCATAGAGAGTAGAAAAAGTCCGATAAAACATATCTTAAGAATTACAATTATCATTTCTCATTGTCAGTGTCAAAGTAGGTATTTTTCTAAAAATTTTCACCTGAACTTTTCTAAAATTTCATAAAATTACCTATGAATAAATGCTACGACAATAGTATAAAATACAGTATTTATATATAATCTTTAAAAGTAGTTATTTACAGCATTTATGACAAATGGTAAGTAAATGTCACACCCTTAACCTATTTGTTTCAGTAACTTTTTGGAAGTATATTCCTAGACAAAGATGAAATTTGGAAGTACACTCTTGAAATTTTCGAAATGGCCACCTTGTGTTTTATGTTTACTGAACAGACTATACTACTACAGCCGATTCTAGATTAGCCACTTAAAAGGATTCGTAGAGACGCCATGCATCCTATCTAACTCGAATCACTGCACTCAGCACCAAAAGACAATCAAGAATTGCAGGAGAAATAAAAAGCTGAATTGAAGAAAGAAACATCTTTCAAAATAAATAACAATTACCGATGTAGGTACCTACCAGTTAAATCGTAACTGCTTTTTCTATCATTAATATGGCTAAGGTATAAAATCTATTCGCCTGAAAAACCATTACAATATAATTGAATGCAGAATGAGATTAATTGTAATCTTACAGATTGGAGGCCTCTAATTCACAAATCCATGAACTGATACAGAACACCCAACTTATTCGTCGCTGGACGCTATCAAGACCAAATTTGTTTTATTACAAGACAGGAAACTTTTATTTTCTTTAAAATTTCCAAATTAGCCCTCTGTTTAAAAATAATTATTATGTGATGATTATGTAACCTGCATTTCTTCCAAGTATAATAAGTTGCATAACTCTCAGGTTTTGTTACAATTTAGAATTAATGCATTTTAGTAGCACCGACTGTGGAATGCTACACTATAAGCCAAAAAGAAATCGGTAAAAAAATATAAAAGATAATAAAGAAGCTGTAACAACCCGCAATAACTTGCGTTTATAATAAATCCTATAGATTTTAAATTACCTAAATTGTAATGAAAGGAAAGAATAAGTCGAAGTACGCCCTGCATAGATTGCATTTATAGCGAATGCAAAAGTTCAGGATAACAGATCGGAAAAATTTGGGTATCTTTTTAACCCAAAATATAAAGGGGCTGCTTCGATTGTTCTATCCTTGCAGGGTCATTACATTACTGCTAAACCTGCGTATAGCAGATAGAGCAAAAGTTAAATATAAAGTGTTCCAAAATTCAGTTTCTTTGAATATAAGTTTATTTATCTTTGGTGGGTGTTTTATTTGACCGAAAACTAGGACTTACAACCCCTAAATTAAAACACAGTCAAGAGCAGACGAGGTAAACTCCTTAGGTGCAAATAGTGGTCTACGAGGGAAAACTACCCCTAGATCACCGGCAGGGTTGCAGCCCCTCCCACAAGGCTTGCAGCTCGTCACAAAGCTAAAAGATAACACTGCCGCTAGAATCAGCAACAATTTTGTGGGAGTAATAAAAGCAAATAGGCTACAGAAACAGCATTTAAAATAATGTACATTTAAATAAAGAAGATATGGCTGGAAGAACGTATTCCAAAGGAATGGTCAGAAGGAACTATAATAAAACTACTAAATTTGAGCGTATGAAAAAACTGGATACAAATTATACTATTGTGCGTAGATAGTAAGATAATGATAAACTTATAATAAACAGAATAAATGAAGCAATCTATACTAATCTACTAGAAAAAGATTCTCAACCCAGCGAAGAAGAAAAATATTGGAGCAGGTTTCAATAGTAGACTTTAACTTCATCGACTCAAAAACAGGCTTCGATTCTGTGAATAAAGAGATATGGGGAATCGCGGCACAATATGGTATGTCAGATGAGAAAGGAGTAGGACAGCTGTGTAATGTCACCTAGGTTTTTCCGAATACTGATCCATGGGGTATTGGGACGAAAAATTTGCCATAGATTAGGTTTGAACTGGAATAAAAATGGCGCCGGGCGGTTCAGTCACGGATACAAGCGCTCCGACAAAACCTTGTCGAAAATGTAAAGCAGTTGCGTTAACTGGCTTAAAATGTGTAAAATGTGCAACCATCTCACACCGCAGTTGTGTGGAATTATTAAAAAACATTAAAAAGATCGATGATAAGACAATAGACTGTTGTGTATGTGATAGTGGCAATGTGAACGTTAAAACTGACGAAAAAAAGGAAAACTTTGAATTGGAAAAAAGTGAGTACAAGGTGGAAATATATTATTTAAAGGAGTTACTCAAACAAAAGGATGTAACTATTTTAAATCAGGACGTAGTGATTGCTTCACTTAAAGAGCAAATAAATTTGCTAAACCAACTGCATTATCAGAATGCACAAAAATGCAAAGAAAGTAAGGATTTATTACCTGGCCTCGACCGTGACCGTGCTCATCAACCAAATCAAAAATCAAATATTATTTCAAACAAAAATAGTAAACACAATTCCAACAAGCCAAATCCAAATAACGATAACCAATTGAAAAAATATTCTGATATTGTGACAAGCGAAGCCTCAAAAACATCCATGGCTGATAAGGGCAATAATATACCATCCTCGGTGGCATCATCAAGTGTTGTTTATACTGACGTAGTGAACAAAAAATACAAACAACCTGATGCTAGTTCTGGAATACAACTATCATCTACATCGACAAATCATCCAAATAAACCTGTTGATAGCGATTGGCTGGTGGTACAACGAAGGAAGGCGAAAAATGGTAAACCAACTGCAAGAATTTGGGGCACAAGCGAGGCGTGTGATCTAAAAGGAGTTCCGAAACTCGGCTATCTATACATCAGCCGATTGGATCCAGTGGTAACTGAAGTAAGTCTTCAAGATTATCTTACAAAAAATAGCATCAATATAATCAAATGTGAGAAGCAGGAATCCAAATATCCGTTGCTCTACTCATCGTTTAAAATTACTTTACCAGAAGTTGAGCTGGATGAAATTAAAAACCCATCATTGTGGCCTACTGGTGTAAGCATAAATAAGTTTTTTCGCCACCTAGTAAAACAAAATGCGACAACCTAAATAGTACAAAGTGTCGTAATAACTCTGCATTTAAAGTGTTTCATTTAAATATCCAGTCGTTAACTAATAAAATTTCCGAAATTGAGGTATTTCTGTTAATGAATAAACCCTCAATTCTATGCTTATCAGAAACATGGGTCTCACATGACGCTATTAATACTATTAATTTTAGTGGATACAAGATTGTGTCGTTTTATTCACGTACCCATCACATACATGGTGGCGTTATAATTCTCGTAAAAACGAATCTTATGAGTCAATGTTTTTATCCGATTAAAAACTTAAGCATTGAAATACATTTTGAATGCACGTCATCGATTTTGAAGATTGACAATAAGAAAGTGTGTCTGATAACTATATATAGATCCCCAGCAGGTGATATTGACTTATTTTTTACACTTTTAAACGAAGCATTGACGATGGCAAGCAGAATCGGTGATTATATAATCCTGGCGGGCGACCTTAACATTGACTCGCTAGTAAACTCTATCAACGCTCAGATTCTATTCGACATATTTGAATCATACAATCTACATAACAAGAACACTAAACCGATTGAACCAACTAGAGTTTTTCTCAACAAGAATAACGTACTATCAGAATCGGCTGTCGATTATCTAGTGACATCGATACCAATAGAGATGTTTGCATCTGAGGTAATCAATCCTAATCTCTCAGATCACTTTGCAAATAAAATAATAGTACATTGTAAACCAACATTAATCGAAGAAAAAAGCATGCATAAAACGATTAGGGATATTTCGATAAATTCCCTGAATGAATTGAAATGCTTACTGAGCAAAAACGATTGGACTAGTTTGATCGGCAAAGATGTCAATGAAGCATTTGAGAGTTTTGTTAAAGAATTCCTTTGGTATTTCAACATTGCCTGTCCGTTCAAAACGCGTCGCACTTATCCTTCTAAATCAGCGTGTAGTCATTGGATTACTCAAGATTTATTAAATCGCAAGAAAGAACTAGTCAATCTGTTCTTTATTATGCAACATAGTATATCTGAGCCAGCCAAATCCCTCTATAAGGACAAGAAAAGAGAATACAAAAGGTTAGTTAAAAAGGCGAAAGCCGATTATAATATGAATTTAATTAATTCGTCAAGTAATAAATCAAAAACGCTATGGAAAATTGTAAATGCCAGTAGTGGACAGCAACAAGTTCAACCTAAAATAACGATATCGAGCTCTAACTGTTCAGTGACCGACCCAACTGATGTTGCTGACTTGTTCGCAAGCTATTTTGCCACGGCTGCTGAAACCCTTGTTTTAAACAAATTTGCTGGAACCCCTCAGGAGTGTACGACTTCGGAAATTCTTCCTCACACTATGTTTTTCTACCCAGTCACTCTTGATGAATTGAAGCTTGTCGTCTCTAAATTAAAATCTAATACTTCTGTAGGATTGGATGGCATCCCACTGAAAGTTTTGAAACATGTTTTTAATGAAGTAAGTGAAATCCTGCTGTATTTAATTAACCGGTCATTCGATAAGGGTGTGTTTCCGGATTGTCTGAAGATTGCTAAGGTCATTCCAGTATTTAAAAAGGGTGATCGCTCGTCACTTGAAAACTATCGCCCTATATCCATACTTAGTGTATTATCTAAAATACTTGAAAAAATTATGTTCTGTAGATTAACATCGTTCTTTAACAAATATAACATACTAAATAGTGGCCAACACGGATTTCGACAAGCCCATTCAACAGAGACTGCCTCTATCCAGTTATTAAATCGCATATATAAATTGTACGATGAGGAAGAGCTGGTAGCAGGCCTGTTTTTTGACTTAACTCGTGCATTTGACACCGTTGATAGCACGGCAGTATCTTCAAAGTTATACAATTTAGGTATTCGGGCACAGTCTCTGAATTGGATAATCTCTTTTCTCAATAACAGGCAGCTACTGGTTGAAGTCGATTGTAAAACCTCTGGAAAATACCCGATCAATCTAGGAGTCGCCCAGGGAAGCATCATTGGTCCCTTGGTCTTCCTTCTTTTTATCAACGATTTGCCCGGTTACATCAAATCAGGAGATGTCATCAATTACGCTGACGACACAACAATTATTGCTAGTGGTAGCAATCTGAGTGAACTATCAGTTAATATAAATTTAACTAAAAGTGATTTTCTAAACTGGTGTGACAAAAATAAGCTTTTATTAAATGATAATAAGACCGTCTGTGTTTACTTTGGGAAAAGTCGGAGTGTTTTAAATAACATAGTTGATAACCACACCAAATTTCTTGGCTGCTACCTGGATGGGGACCTGTGTTGGAATAAACAAATTGAGAGTGTTTGTAAGAAATTAAATATCTCGTATTTCTTATTATTACAATTAAAATCCACCCTTAATGTAAATGCATTAATTACTATTTATTATGCTTATGTATTCCCTTTTTTGTCTTATAATATTATCCTGTGGGGTAAGGCTGCTACTTGGAAGCTTGTTTTTATCATACAGAAACGTATACTTCGTCTTATTTTTAATATTTGTGCAAGGTCATCTTGTAAAACATATTTTGCTACTAATAATATTTTAACACTTCCTTGTATCTTAATCTACAAATCAGCTTTGTATGTGTATAATAACAAACATAAGTTTCTTAAAAATAATGACTTTCATAGTTATTCGACCAGAGGTGGTGATATGTTATCTATACCCGGTCATAGAACCGCGATGTTTGAACGCTCACCTGTGTACTCAGCGATAAAAATTTTCAATGCTTTACCTGCGAATTTAAAAGCCGTTCAAAATGTAATCAGCTTTAAGCGTAATTTAAGAAATTTTCTAATCGCCAAATGCTTTTATGATGTACGTGAATTTGTTAAGTGACAGATTTTATACCTACATGTTATTGTTTTGTACCATTTGTAATCTGGTTATATTGACGTGTCTATGTCATTTTTTTATGATCCTAAAGGCAAATAAATATTATTATTATTATTATTATTATATATTCTAAAATCTGAAAGAACCCTAGTTTGCAGTGTATGTCTGTCCAATAACCGAAAATAAAAGAAACAGCTTCAAAATAAAACAGATCGACTAGTCAACGCTTCCACTCGAGTGAGACTGAAAGTAAATGGAAGAAAGCTATCCGTAAATGTTATCAAGCACAAAGGGTGCAGAGGAGAAAACTAACATACACATTTGAGAAATGTGGCAAACACACAAGATGGAAGAGAACACTACACCAATCGTCAGATCGTAAGACATATATTGACGTCCAAAGACATCCCAAGACGAGAGAAACTAAAGCTGTTTATCAAGAATCGAAATCTGGGTATACAACAAACAAAATATCTCATTTGCATATTTTAGTTGCTCTATTCGTATTTGGTTTACCCTTTCCATTTTCGTGTTACTACTTTATTCCAATGCTCTTCCAAATTCTGCTCTGTTAATTCTTGGTTCTTTTACAATTTTTCAACATTATTCAAAGGTTCTATCAGTCGTGGGTGTCTATATTTTCTTTAAGCAACTTTTCCAAATATTCTTTCCATGTCTTTTCTATCTCTTCTGTCATCATTAGTAGGTTACTTTAGGTGTCTTTTGTTGCTCTATTTCTGATTTTAGGAGTTACATGTTATTAATATAGAACCTAGATCAGCATTTTCTCTATTCATTTAATTTTCTATCTTTTCCCACTTTTCTTGTATCCGTTTTTCTTTCTGTTTTCTACATTTTACTGTGATTTTGCGTCTTAATATTATATATTTTGTTTTACTGATGTTATCTCTATTATGTTTTAGCTTCCTACGTTTATCAATGCATTCTATTATTTCCTTTATCCTTATCCGAGGTTTCCATGGTTCTCTTTTTGCTTCGCCTAAACACTCTTCTAGTGTAGCTTTAATGTTTTTCTGTATTGTCGACCACTGTTGTTTTGGTGTTTGTTCGTTATTATTATTTTCGTCGTGAGATAATTCTTCTTACCGTTTATTATATGTATCCCTTATTACTAACTTTGTCTTTAAATTTCCTATATTATATTACTTTCCCTTTGATTTTTTAGCTAGTTTTCTATAGTTAAGATACACTTTGCCACGACTGGACTGCGGTCGATGTCGAAGTGCGCTTCGGGTAACTCCTATTTGACTTTATTTGATTTCTATATCTTTATTTTACTATTATATAATCAATTTGGTACCTTCCTATATTTCCGGGATTTTTCCAGTTGTATATTCTACGTCTATATCTGAATAAGTGTTATTTATGACTAGTTTCCTTGTTTACAGAATTCTATAAATGTTTCTACATTTTTGTCAACTTTTCCTACTCTACTACTAGCGTGTTTGAGACTCTTTTATTCCACTCCTCGTGCAGCACGATGGTTATGCCATTTCGTCCTCTTAACGTTCCTTAATAAATTATTCTACATTTATCACTGCAAAAGTCTATACAGCCTTCCCATCCTACTTCTGATATTCCTATCTGTAACCTACTCATCTTATTTTTCAATTTTTCTAATTTATCAGCCCATGAGGGTACTAGCATTCTATGTTGCTATATTTGTACAGCGATATCGCTTGATGACGACCTGAGCATCCCTGTCGTTGCTCCTACTGGACACGACTCTTCTGCTCATATTCATGTCAGTTACTGTATTATTTGAATTCGACATTCCATGTCTATACACGCGAATTTTACTCCAACTTATGCATACTTATTGGGATTTGTAAGAATTCGGCAGTTAAAGATGGCGTCCGACAAGACTACCTGAGCCCCCAAATCCTGTGATAAAGTGGAAAATACTGAAAAATAGTAATTCGTTCGAAAAAAGTCATCGTGAGCTTCACCTAAGTCTGCCCCGTCTCAAAATCTATTTTACTTAGAGAAACCGTTTCAAAGGAAAGTTGCTTGATATGATGTTGTGTTGAGGAGAATGGTAATATGTAAGTTGGTTCTATGGCTAACAGGAACGTAGATATTTCCGAAAAACTGGTTTTGATCCCCTTTTCCCAAAATGGTGTCGCGAGGAACGACTACCAAATTGGAAATCTTTTTCAAGCTTGGGCTACAGACTTCGCTAACTCTGTTCGGTGAATCAAGTATAGATAAGGAAACGTGTCTATGTCATCTATGTATTATGGTGTTTGCTGTCTTTATATTTATAGTTTCTATTTACATTAATTTTGTTGTTCGCGCTATCTGTAATAAGAAGAATGTTTTATCCTATAGATATTTTTTTCTTAAATATTTATCTATGACTGTATCATAATAAAGCACACCCTTTCCGAATTTTCTTTTGTTATTCTGGCTATTCCTTGGTATTATATATAGTTAATTCTGATTTCTTTTAGAGAAGGAAGAATTTTGGTTGATTCCATGTTATCTTTACTTTTACTTTTTTCTCTGAACATTATAACGCAAAATTATTTTTCCTAAACCGTTTCTGAATCCAAATTGATGTCATCTGTTAAGTTTTTTTTAATTAGAAGTCCTTTGTAAGTATAACATGTGGATGTGTCATAAAACTTATAGTTTGATAATCTTCCCATTTGATGAAGCTTTATTTGTTTTCGTGCCAGTCGGTATGGCTTCAGTTTCGTATATTTCAAATACTATTTGATGGAATGGCCGTGAGAGATTTTTCAATGCATTGATGATTTAAGAGTTAATTCCACTATTCAAAAAGATGTAGTTATACGATTTTAAGTCGTTTGTGCAAGTATTTTCCCTCGTATAGTTTTTTATGTAGTTCGTTACAAGGGACACTTCAGTTACGACAGAACAAGATTGAAGAGTCCAGTAGCTCAGCGTGAGGGGTGGATCATAGATTGAAATAACAGAAGAGTCTCTTGAGATAGTAAAAACAATTTTATATGGGAAGATGCAGGGTCAAATTCGTGTTATTTTCAAGGACGCCACCTGATGTTTGTTTGCCGGCACTGCAGCTTATATTATCTGCAAAAGCAAGAGGAACTGCAGTTTACCTCGAAAATTAAATTAACTCGGTAAACTTAAGAACTCTATCAGAATAACGTTAATCAAATATACATTTATGCGAGTATGAGTTGAAGTCTACAACCACAACAAACATTGCTAACCAATCATTTCCAAGAATCCTTCCTGCTCGTGACGTTACATGTACTCTTCTGAAAGGTAATTAATTGTATAGGGGGGAATACTTTAGATAAACTGGCACAAAGCTCTTAATGTGTTACTGCAGTTCTAACGGAGATTCGTCTCAAATCGTATGTCACCTTTAAATGCAAATAAATTGGCGGTAATTTGCGCATGCAAACTATGCTTAATTTTGGACACATAACATATTCAAAATTTACTAAATTAATAAAACGTATTCAACTTAGGTTGACGCAGTAATTCAACCAACAGCAAGATGCGAAAATCATAGAAAGAATTAATTGCGGGCTCAATAACGAATCCGTGGTTGAAGGCCGGGCTTCGATAAAATCAAAATGGACAGCTCCAATAATGGGGATGGACGAATTGGCGTCATTTTATCCGCGATACGACAAGAGATCCTTCAGAGTTGCGTAAGTTTGTCGAATAAAGAATAGACATCGACAGTGTAACGGTTGACTACGAGGAATGGGCGATTATTTACATGCTAACAGCGGGATGTTTCTACAGACCTGCATCGAGATACAGGGAGTCAGCGTAGAGTTCCTTTAAACATGTCTAATGCGAGAATCTGAGATGAAATTCCACCGCACTCAAACGAGACTTGATCGGAATTTTAAGCTCCCCACCTGAACGTGGCGAGACGTGTGTTTTGCGGTGTTGTCACCCCTTTACCGCGTGCATGAAAAAACTGACTGCGTCAATTCCCAAACGGACCTAACCAGGCTTTTGACTTGTCTACTGTTTCTTATTTTTCTATTCATATTTATTATCTTCATTTTTCATTTCATGTATGTCAGGCTTTGTTATCTGAAGACGCTTTTAACTTCTCGTATTTCTTTATGAACGTCTTTTTCTACGTTTTCACAGTTGTCTCTTACGTAGTCTTCTTATTCTGTTTTCATTCTGTATTAATATTATTGATTAGTTCTTGATATATTTTTGGCTTTATCCGTTAATATAGTTTTTAAATCACTTATTTCGAGATCCACAGTTTTCCATTCCGTATCTGTTTCTGATAAAGCACACGTTTAATGTTATCTTTATAGATTGCGTAGATATACTTCGTCCTTCATAGTTATATAATACAGAATATTTTTAGGTATATTTTATATTTCCTGAATTAAAGGTATATTCCTACAAATCTGTATTTGTTATGGAAACACACAGAGTCCATCAACCTTTGATAACATACTGCTGTGATGCAAACCGACTGTGCATTATATTAAGCTAGCTTTCAATGACATTGTGACATTTCAATGGCCTTAATTAAGTAATAATCCGTTTCCGGATAAGCTTAATCTGTGTTCGAAGTGGCCCTTAGCCATAGTGTATACACATACTATATTTATGAGATGTGTATCCTAATGCTGATAAAGCACCGCTAACATAGTCAGTATGCATCGCGCTACACAATTCAACTACCAACGAATACAGGAAACAGTGTAACTCTAATTTAAAACTTATTTTATAGTATGTCAAACGTTAATGAAATAGAGAAAAATAAGTAAAAAATATTTGACAATTGGTAATTGAATATTTAGCTTCAGCATTACGACGCAGAAAATAGTAGTAGTCTACTACATTTTGTAGAGCATATTCTTCCGTCCATCAATACAAATAATACGAGCAAATTGAAATGAAGTTTCAACTTACGGATATAAAGATAAGATCTCGCATATTAAATCAATAAAGCTTTGACTGGATAAAATAGAAACCTTTCTGAGAAATTACATCATGGTATAAAATAGGGTACTGACAGTACTAATTTTCGAATAATGTAAAAAAATGTTTCTGGCCCATTATTTTGACAACCGTAGAAATACAGCAAGTAAGTAATTTAAACATATTTGAAGTCAGCTTTATAGATCGTAAGTTTGATCACATTGATAAAAAGTCTTCAACTAAGAACGAGGTTCAAAATAGCGCATAAAATTTAAATACTTACCTAATTCATGTTTTGGTAGATTGCAAATAAAAAATGTGCACTTGACTTTTCACACCTTTAATGAGATAATGGATATATATAACTGTAACTATCAAATTGGTTTATAAGTAGCTGTAAAAGTAACGGAAATATTTCGAAAAATTCTGGAAATAGCGCTGAGTCACTCCAAATATGCAGAAGCTCTTCTATAATTCAAATTATTAATAATAATTTATATAATGTAATATACATTTTTTATTAATTGACCCTGTAATTACCATGGTCGCTGAACCCTATTTAGTCTTTTAATAAACATAAAAAAATGTTTTCGCTTTCAATATGTATTGTTTTCTCATTTAATTAAAATTACACTGGAATAAGGGAATGGTCTTTTTCGGCGTCTTTACTAAATGTTAAAACAACCGACCGCGTATTGCTGTTCCAAACTCAATTACATATTTTTTAAGAATGTCAGCTCTCTGAAAGAACACCGTTTTGGCAAAGCTTGCGGACGCATTCGCCCGAAAAACGTGCGATGTTTACCAACAAATGTCAACTGTTTGTACTATTGTTGCGCAGTAAATGCATATTAATTGGCAACATTTAGGGAACAATCAAGCAATTTGCGAATTTTATGATTTCCTTTTCATCCGTTCGACTGGTTTTAATGGAAAATTTGGCATTCATTCAGCGAAATGAATATAGATGGAGCATTTCAGGAAACATTGCAGCATGCAGCCGGTTCCACAATAAACTACAGGTAGCTTATAAATTATAAAAATCAGATGATGTCGTGACCCCATATTGTCTAAACAGTGCACAAAATAATAAACTCAAAAACTAGCAAACATTTAGATCTTTTTATCAAGAAATTAAAACTGTGATGGCCAAATGTTTGAAGTTTGGAGCCCCGCCTTTCAAACATAAAACAGTGGATATATTTTTGGAACTTTAGAAGAGGGAAGTAAAAAAGAAATGAGACCGATTCTAGGTTAATAAATCTACCGAGTGGGAAAATTCGAGAACAAAATTGGAAGATATAATAAAATTAAATGCTGACTCACACTGCAGCTTGGAATAATATGAAATATATAATCAAAAAAATAGGTAGTAACTATACAGTAGAATTCAAAAAACTAGTAAAATAACCAAATACACTCCAGAAAAGAACGGCAACCGAAGAGAGACCCGGAGATAAAACTAAAACTCAAGCAGAAAACCCAAAAATTACAAAGAGAGGTTCAAAAGCTTGGTGAAAACTCCATCACCCGTTATATTGGAGACCTGACGGGTGACAGCAGCGTATTTACTACGAAAAGCTACAAAGTAAAGCAAAATATCTATTGCCAAATGTCGCCCATAAAAAACAAGGTGGCTCATGGGGCAGAGATAAGAAACAAAAAATATATTTTGCAAATGGTCTTGCAAAAACTAAAGTCAGACTTGGTCATATTCGCGTGCACTTAAATCAGCACAATTCGCGTACGTACACTCATTTCTTAATCTAATATCACACCCGGGAGCGATAAATTTTTGCTATTCCCTTCCAAACGGCACGTCTTTAAATGCGTCACCTGATTATTAATGACATAATGTTCGGGATTCCAACTCGGAGTGCTTGGTGAAGTCCCGATTGCTGATTAATTGATGTCTAAACGGACAGGCTGATGTGATGGCTTCGTAACAAAGGCATTTTTGGATGCGGCGTACATTAGCTTTTCAAATGGAAGTGTTAAATGTGCCTTTAATTATCGCAAAAGTGGTGTAATTACGTGTCCAGTACGTAGATTGCGTATTCCCTAACGCTTATTCGCTGCACTTTTACTAGTATGCGGGTATTATTGTCTACAAAACTCATTTAAGCCGCTTCTAATTCATACTTTTAGACACAGTTCTGTTTGCCGCTTGTATATAGAGACATACACCTTGCTTGGCAGAAGACCGCGAGCTAATTATGCATTCTTTCTGCAATTCGTTTGATTGGAATTCTCCCCACACACGTTCTGCAGGTTTGACTATTTTTAATGCTGCATACGCAAATTCTTATTCACAATACGTTTATCATACAGGACAGGCTTGACGGACATAATTACATAAGATAGATTGGTTAAATATAATTGACAATATTAAAACAGAGAAAACCAGGCGGGCTTCTAACTTTGCATATAAGATAGACATTACAATCGAGAAATGACCAAGACCCGTCTCGTCCTTCTCTTTGAGACAACCTCTTTACAAGTGTGCATGTCTTTTTGTCATTACGTGTAAGATGAAACTCTTAACTCGAAGAGCCATTTTAAAAATTATTGCACTTTCAGCTAAATTAATACATCACACCATCACGAAAAGATCTTCTAGCGCGTTTTGCTTAGATTTGCCTAAATACGATTGCATATCGTCTTTCCTCAAAAAAAGATTTTTCCAGTTATATTCATATAATTGTGTATAAGATCAATTTCTTAACGCGAAGAGGCATTTTAAAAGTTTTTGAATTTGCAATTGCATTAATCCATCGCATTATCAGGAACAGATCTAGTGTGTTTTGGATAAATTTGTCTAAATACAAATAGAAATATTGCTTTTCTTCAAGAAAACACATTGCCGAATTGTGCCTATCTGCATGTAATTACGTGCAAGATTAATTTCATAGTTCGAAGAGCCAGTTTAAACCCTTGCAATTGGATTAATGCATCATGTACCATTAAGAAATGTTTCCTATTGTATTTTACTTAAGGGTGCCTAAATACAAATATCTCAATCATGTCAGATTAAAATGTTATCTTGGAGAACCATATTAAACAGTTTTGGACTTGCAACCCAAGTAATACGTTGCACCATCAAATAAATATCTTCTAGTGCCTTTTGTTTAAACTAGTAGTAGTAGTATTATTTGTGGGAAGACTTATGTCTTTGCCTTGGAGAAATGTTTTCCACTATTGTGGTGATCTGTATGCAATCGCGCCATCAAGCAAATATTTTCTAGGATGCTTAAATCTACTATTTTTTTTCAAGAAAATGATTCCAAATTTTGTGTTTTAGGAATAAGTCTATTATTTCGCCTAAAAGAATATTATTACATTATTCCAGATTTTGCATGAATGGAAACTCACAAACGTAACAAAACTGATTTATCACTCAAACCTTACCTCATACACTAATTAGTAAGATATTCGTTAACTATTTATCAAGATATCGATAGAATGCCATAGATTCAAAGGAGGTCCAAGGTTTATAATACTGATTATACCACTCCCTCTAACATCAACCAATGAAAACGGCAAAATGCATAGTTACGCAGGTACTAACTATTGATAATGTACATAGCAACTGACAATCACATATAAGCCTTTCACGATCTTTTTGAATAGGTACATTTATGCCGGATATTCTCTAGTCTCCACATCCACTCGCGTTCTTTTAAATTTGGTCTGTCCTTTTCAAATTTTGGCATTTTGACTTTTCCTTTGACGGAAATTAAAATGATTTTTTCACATTTGATAAATCATTTATGTTCTTACGAATACTAAAATAATAAATCTGGCAATGTGGTGGCAAGAAATGTCGAACAGACACTGACAGAAAAAAAAGTTGCATCGCTACATCACCGAATCAGTTAGTCCAACATGAAAAGAAAAAATCATAGCCAACTCTGTCCCAAAAAGGTCTTGAACGGCTTATAGCTTAATGATTAATAGGTGATAATCACACGGCTTCACATACATCATGTTACCTGCTGTCGGTACAATTGTCATAACAACCACATTAACTGTACTTTTAATATTTAAAATACATTATTCAAACGTTGTTTATTTACTCGTGATATAATCTAGCCGAATGCAACTCGTGTCTTCTTGATTATCAAATCATTTCTGTTTCCACTCGATATATTGTTTTAAGCAATTTGCCAAACAATATATCTCATGTAAACAGAAATGATTATTTAATAATCAAGAACCCACTAGTTGCATTATATATGACAATTACTTAGTGTCAAGATCTTTTAAAGATACGTAACTTTCAAATACTACAATAGAAGTATTAGTTAACCAATGATCAATGATAACAAATCCTAACCTCAATAATTTGATATAGATTGTCAAAGCATATATACTATAATAACAACTATACAAATTATTTATCTATTGTAAATATTTATATCCATTAAGATTATGAGCTAAAATTGCAATACGTCAAAATCTAAATAAATTATATAACTTTATGTGACAATTCCCATATATGGTTTTAGACATGTGCTAATACTTAAAACTTTCCTATCCGTAAACCTTATTACAAAATTGTTCACAGTTGAATTTATTGTTAATTCTAAATGTCAACTGTCAAATTATTTACAAAGGTTCAATTATTGGAAATTTTCTATATCTCTAGTACATAACCTTGTAGGAACTAATCTTGCTCATGCAGAAGTGTATAACAACGACCAAACAAATCTGCTCGTACAGAAACGTACAGCGACGAACAAATCGAACACAATCCGAGCAGTGACAGATCGAACCGAATTCCAACGTATTCCAACAACATAAAATGGCTCACAAAGAAATACTACGTCTATTGCATTAGGTTGTCATAAAAACCCTCTGTATTCGACTGCCATAAAAAAGCTGTAGAAAAATATATGTTATAGAATATTAACCAAACTGTGAATATTTTCCTACCCTCCAGATGTCATTTGGGTATTGTTGTAATAGTAAATACTAGCAACCAGTGAGACAAATGTCTCATTTAATAAAACAAAAAAGGAGATACTGACAATTCCGGTTTTCGAGAAATCACGTGATTTCTCGAAAACCGGAAGTGTCATGTGATTGAAATTCGGTTTCTGATCTGACATGACCATTCCAAACTTATAACTTTAATAACTTTTTTCTCTATCTCTTACGGTTTGGCTGCTGAAACAGCGTCCCGGACGGACCAGCGTCCCGGACGGACGGAAATCACGTGATTTCTCGAAAACCGGAAGTGTCACGTGACTGAAATTCGGTTCCTGATCTGACATGACCATTCAAAACATATAACTTTAATAACTTTTTTCTCTATCTCTTACGGTTTGGCTGCTGAAACAGCGTCCCGGACAAAACAGCGTCCCGGACGGACGGAAATCACGTGATTTCTCGAAAACCGAAGTGTCACGTGACTGAAATTAGGTTCCTGATCTGACATGACCATTCCAAACATATAACTTTAATAACTTTTTTCTCTATCTCTTTCGGTTTGGCTGCTGAAATAGCGTCCCGGACAAAACAGCGTCCCAGACAGACAAGTCTATTAGATAAAGGAATTATATGCGGGGGAATCTTTAAAAACACCAAAATGGGACCTCCGCCTTTTGACAAGTATTTTGATAAATATAGTGGTTTTGTACACGAATATTTAATAATAATAATGGTGTGGCACTAACACCCCATGAAAGAGCTTGGCCTGCAAGGCGGAAGGTCAGAGCTTCCGTATCCTCGCTATCACACACGGCTGTCGTGTGTCAAATTCATGACACGTGGTGCTGTGGTGAGCATCACGCATTAGACAACCGCATCATTACCCATTGTTCTTTCGAACGCAGGTCCCCAATTATTTAAAGCGACTGGGTAGGACGCCCGCCAGGCATCGATCTGGGATTTGAACTCCAGACTTCCGCACCGCAGTCCGATGCTCTAACCATTGAGCTACGCTTGCGCTCACACGAATATTTACCTTTGCTATTTATCAAGCTGAATCTCTTTTGCTTTACTCTGGAAACCGAATAAGAATTTCGTTAAAATTCCTAACATTTGTAAATATGAATCAGAAGCAAAGAATCCTGCGATTTTCGAAATATAAATCAGTTAAAGTTATACTTGTTGTCAATCAGAAGTCGCATAATTTCTATTATAAATTTTCAAAAGTAACACTGATACAAAATGAATGTTAGCTTATTTTCTTACAGTAATTAAAGTGAACCAATTACAATTGGTTTTGCAAAATCAAGGTTGTATTTTTTCTTCTAAATACTTTTCCAAAAAGTATTCCAGTGTTCTCAAGGTATTATTATGAAGTAGTTTTAGTTTTAAACCATTCTTCTTTTAAAGTGAGTTGAAATTAAGATATTAATATGTTTAAAACATCTAATTTTTGAAGTACCTATTTAAATTTATTATTAACTGTTCAACTTATGATTTTAGTTTCAAACTTCTGTATCAGCTTCAGCAAGTTGTTGCTTCAAATCTACAAGCAAACGCACTTAATTTTATCGGAAATCCTTTTTTAGCTACACCATCTACACTGATTTTTAGCTTTGTAGTTACAGTTCATGCAGTATTAATATCCATAGAATGTGAGTGGATTTAGAAGACTGAAGTTTGGAAGGGTACACAACAAGCACTTTTCTTGAATTTATGACTACCACAACAGAGAAATAATTGTGTAATTACTTTACATTTTCTTGAAGTCAAAAGTCGATCTTTAATCTAACGAAGAAAGGCGACTTCATATATCTTATGCACATATCATGTGATGTGTATGTAGTTATGACTTATGCTAATATACACGCAGAAAAAATATTGAATATTCTGTGGCTACCTAATGTAGGCAACCCACTTAACAATGTCGCCATAGTGGTTAGAACTCTAAGTCTGTTGGGAGCAGTGATATGGCACATGTCAGAATTAACATATTATAGGATTCTACTTACCCGTAACAATTCAAAAGTAATTAGCACTAAATATGGTTGTTGTTGATACAAAGGAAATAGAGTGTTGTAAGTTAAAGAATTAGACCGACGTGAGCATTGATATTTATTAAATTCCAATGGTCGCATCATGTTTAATCATATATGATGTTTCTCTACAGGGTTGTGAAAAATTGGCGTATTATCCGTGTGCTTCAAGTTTTTTATACACTGGTAAAAAAAGCTAGGGATATTAAAAGAACGTGTTTAAAATAAATTCAAGCGTAACCTGTGAAATGTATTCTCCATTTTTTAATGTGTATGGTACCTGTTACACGTTGAAATCAATTAGGTAGAAATAAAGTGCACCTATTAGAGTTTGTAGAAACATCTCTTCGTACAAGCGGCTTTCATATACTTCATTTTTTTCTACCAGTGTATTTGAGGTAAGAATAAGTGCATGAATTACGCTCCTACTATCCAACAATACCTTGTTAATTATTCCGCAACCAAAATATTCGATTTATATTGAAAATAATTCAAGTTTTTTTCTGTCAAATGTACAAAGAAAAAGTTAAGAAAAATTCCATTCCACTTTATCCATGTTTCATAGAAACAGTCCAATGCATTGTATATTTACTTAAAGAGCTTTGTCATATTTTGCTAAAGAAGTATACATTATTCTCACGGTTATAAGAGAACGAAGCGTAGTATAATAACTATAGGCACTCCCTGAAAACGTGCAGTAACGATATAATGTGCAAATTTCTTACCATTCTGTATATATGTGTTGTAATGTGGTTTTTTTCGTGCTTTATACTTTACTTTACTATGAATTTATATTGCAATTTGTTTGCCAGTTAGCCCGGCCCTATAAGTACAAGACCCGCTCTTACCTCAGTGCAGCTAAAGGAAACGCCTATATTGTCCGTTCCGGCCTGCTCGTGGTCACCTATAATTCTGTAATTGTACATGGAAATCCTGCCAGAAATAAAAAACCAAACAGTTTAATATATGTGTTATCTGCGCTATTAATATTAGCACGTAACAGTCCACAAGCTTAATGCTGAATCTACATGCAATATTTAAATTCCGCACTCGAATTCACTGAATACGGCCCTGACTCCAGTAGCTTGAAATCAGCTGAAACGATGTGTGAACAAGATGTTGCAAGCGCTTTGTTCTAGCGCTCTGAATCAGCCACTACGCACGTTTCTTTCGGTCTCGTAATGCTCGTTGCAACATCAGTTGATTACTTATTGCGGCTTTAATTTGCCTCAATCTTCCTGGCACACACACTCACTCGTAAGATGTAACTATAGTAACTAAACTTGCCTTTATTTCGTAGCTAGATGACTAAGAGGTCATCCCGTAGTTTTCGTAGTTGCTTCCACATACTTATGGTGTTAGTAAAGTCAACTGGCTTCCTCGAAGCTCGAATGGCAGCTGGAAGAGCAGCTTCTTGCTATGAGCTGCTGTATGTCGAGGATGCTTCCCCAAGCTGGCACTTATTAATACTTCGCGTGACGGCCCTTGTTGCTTGACCCCCACACACAGTTCGTTAATGTGCAAGCGACTGACTCCCCGCGCCAGTAAGTCCGCACATAACTTGCTTTCAGCGTTGCCAACCACATAAGGAAAAACTATAGTACCAACCGCTCAAAACTATTGTATTCTTGTCCAAACTATCATACAACAGCAAAACTACAGCATTAGTTATTAGCTTTGGGATTATATATTCAAATAATATATTTTCGATAATTCAAACGCATGACATAGTGCTTCATATCACATAACACATCATGTCAACGGCTCTGTGTGGTGTTACGCGGAAGTTTGTATAAACACTCTGCCAATAAACAAGCTGGGTAGGGTCTGAAGACATTTTCGACTACACAGGTCGTAAAAAGAGCTTTGTTTTCAGTTTGAACTATTGTTTCTATTAAGTTTCTATTTAGTTCATATACAAATTTTACGATCGTCTAACGTCTTTTCAGTGAATTTCGAAACTATCGAACATTTTAAGGTATCGTACATCATAATGAGATCCGAATTATCTTAAGCCACATAACTATCTTACGAGTTGGCAACAGTGCTTGCTTTGTTCTATTAATAACTTCACTCAACGACTAAATCAGCTGGTTTGAACACCCACACTAACGCGCGACACTCGTAGGTTTTAAATGAATAATACGTTTTAATTTAATTACTGCAATGTAAGAAATACAGTTTAGTTCAATACCTGGCAGAATAATGGTTAAATAACAATGTGATTATTAAATACCAGGTGACACCAACTAGCCCGTTCTAGTGTACAGTTTATTCGGAAGAGTTAGTTTTTCTCTTTTATAAACATTGTTATGCAACATGTGAAGATATCTATGCAAATAGAAACTTCGCATAGATCTCTATCCCGAATTATTATAGAAGACCGTAAAATAAAGGATTACCATACGTTATCTAAATAAACGTTGGAAAAAGATACGGGTTGGAGATGCAATAACCTTATTAAGCTACATGTATCAACGTTGGCGCAAAATATAATTTTTAATGACGAAAAAATCTTTTATTGAGGAGAAATTAGATCGTGCTGCAAAATATCAAATCGATGTTTTAGAGGCAGTGATGAAACGTCTAAATAATTGTTGGCTTAAGAATGGGCACTGAATTGTTTTAACAACACTCTGGTTCTACTCACAAAAACAAAATTAATGCAAGACTGGTTGCAAAGCCAAATCCCGGATTTCATTAGTAAATACGATTGGCCATCATCTAGCCTTGCCCTTATAGCTCTAGATTAAAAATTGTTGTCAGAATTGGAAAGTTAAAGTCTCTGAAACGGCTTCTTGTTGGACTGTGGATAATTTTCCCTTAAAAACCATTCCTGTCGCTATAGATGGTTGGTATGGAGCTCTGTGTTAAAAACACGGTGGTTATTTTGAAAAACATAAATAACATTTTGGTATTATATAGATAGAAGTTGAATTTCTAGATAGTTATACTTTTGGAAAAATGAAAATCAGAAAAATCTGTTAATGGTTACATGTTTTGTTGCTGTCAAAGTTTAAGGAATAATTAGGTATAAGGTAAGAAGTAGTTTTTCTGTAGGCACCTGCAAATAACCTTACGAAATTTCTCGACTTGCTTGCAGCCAATGATGGCCAGTGGGGAATTTTGGTTGTAGAGTACCTAAAATGAGTACAATGCATTAAATTATTACATAATTACTTTTATTTTGATAAAATCTAAACGTGCAACGTCTCTTCTGCCGGAATTTTAAGCACGGCCATCTTCGTATGCTTAGCGAACTCGGCGTTGCGCGGCTTTTCTTTATCTGAACTTGACGAAGTGAGCGTTGATGCCATAATTGTCATCAGAAACTCGATACGCGGTAATTGTCGCAGGGATCAGGTCAGGCTGAGGCTCCTTGAGGCTTCAGTCTTTGCGGTATAGGCTCCTATTGAATTTTAAAGTATTCTTATCTTTTGATCTATTTCTTACCGCTCTGCACCAGCTGCAGTGTATATACTGTCGAATACCTAAACAGCAGCTTCGATCTGGCAACAATTCGTCCATAAACGCAAGCGATGGTTATCGTAGAATTTATATTTATGAAATCGAGATTACCCGTGCGTTTTTAACTTTAAAATGCGAAAAATGACCAGAAATAAGTACAAACAAATTTCTTTCAGAATAAAAAGTTTTGAATAACTGGTTTGTTATGGTAGGTACAGCCATGATTCCTTGCCTCCTTATAGTGAGCAGTTACCGCTTGCAGCATTTAGCAGCAAATTTTGCTAGCCCTTTTGTCGTTACACCAATATTTTACTTAAACTACCAATAATATTCTGCTCCACAAATGAACCGGACCATTTGCATATATTGGTGCAATTTTTAAAAATATTTTCCAAAAGGGCAGTCATTGCATTTTTGGTAACCTTTCATGATTGTGTCACTATAAAAAGCATTTCTTTACATAATTTGGTTTAAAGAAAACTAAATATCGACAAGAAAAGAAAAGAGTTGGTATTTTAATACGTAATAAATATAAACAACAAATCTCAGACGTGATATATGTAAATGAGAGAATCATAAGAGTAGTCCTAAATATTGGTAAAATAGGGTTACACATAATCAGCGTCTACGCTCCGGATATAATTAAAACATACGACGAAAAAGAAGAATTCTATTCAGTATTACAGAATCAACTGGACAAGATATCTCTAAACGACAACGTTCTAATAATGGGTGACCTAAATTCACTTATAGGCACTATAGGCAGCGACGTAATACCCGGTATAAAATAGAAATTTAACGAATAATGCGAAAACACAAATGGAGAAATGTTGACAAATTTCTGCTCTCACAATATATAAAGAATAAACAATACATTTTTTGACCATTCGTGGAAATATAAATACAAGTAGGAAAATGCAAGGAGAAGCCAATCGGTACTAGACTATGTGATAAAGTAATAGAAATATCTATCCAAAGCAGATAATCGACGTGAGAACACTAAACTCAGCGAAAATAAGAAGCGATCACAAGCTACTATTGTGTAAGATAAGAATGAACACAACAATAGTACAACATAAGAAAAGAGTTCACATCGAAAAACAGAAACTCAACGTAGAAGGTCTAAGAGATCAAGAAACACAAACATTGTACCGAAATAGATTAATGGCCACAATAACAAATAACAATACATTAGAAGATGACACAGTGGAACAATCCTGAAAGAAAATCAAAATAAACATAGAAAAAGCAACAAAAGAAGCGTATGGTAAAAGAAAAATCACAACAACCAAGAAAAGCTACAAAACCCTGGTTCACGCCTGAAGTAAAAAAGCTCATCTTGAGAAGAACAAACAAATTAGAAATACTAATAATGAGAAGATACGTAAGACGGATAAAAGAAGAATTTTGGGAAAGTTTCACAAAGAACATGGAACATGATTTGACGGGAGCACAAGTAAAAATATGGAAAATTATCAGAAATAGAAAATCTGAAATAAGAGAATTGTTTAGTAAGTATAACAATAAGAGCTCCAAAGAAGGAACTATACGGCTCGATAACAACACTTGCCCAAGCCCCTCAAGCATAAGAACAAATAGAAGTGGCAGAGGATGAAATAAGAAAGGTAATATCTACATTAAAAAACAGAAAGACACCAGGAATAGATGAGATAACAAAGGAACAACTGGCGGCGAAACATTGACAAAGAAATTAACGACGTTATTCCGAAAAATACTAGACCAGCAGACAATCCCGGAAGAATGGAAGTCCAGTATTACAGTTCCACTATTTAAAAAAAGCGATAAATTTCTACCTAAAAATGATAAAGGGATAACCCTACTAAGTTCAGTTTTTAAATTGCTGACGAAGGTTATTCTGCTGAAACTTAACGAACACATAACTATCAATAAAGAGCAATTTGGATTTCGAATAAATAGATCCACAACAGACGCCATATTTAAAATGCGTGACACATGTTAGAAATCCATAGAGTACTACAAACCAACGTACATCTGCTTTGTAGATCTACAGAAGGCATTCGAAAAAATACAGCTAAACGATGTACTAACCATACTAGAAGACAGACAAGTACCAACAACGCTCATCAACGTAATAAGAGCAATGCACTCTAACATACCAACTAAGATTAATGTAGAAGACGAATACACGGAAAACATACACAGAACAAAGGAAATGAATACGACAGGGCGATTCACTTAGCCCCCAGCTATTCAACCTAGTAATGGACAAAACTATAGATACTGTTAAAACGAAACCCCGTTATAAAATGGGAACTAAAAACATAAGTGTAATATGTTATGCTGACGATGCTGTCCTTATGGCTGACAGTGAAGATAAATTACAGCGCCTGCTACATCAATTCGTAATTGAATAAAAAAATTAGAATATGCAAGTATCTACAGAGAAGAACAAGTGCATGGACATTGCGAAAGACTCAATAAGGTGCAAATTAGAAGTTGAAGGAACTCTAATAGAACAGGTCATGTCCTTTAAATATATAGGGGTGGATATCAGATGGGCGCGTGAGTCAGTATTCACTCACATCACGCACGTTTCACGCTTGCTTTAAACACTCACGTTCACGCACGCTCACGCACACGTTCACGGCGTGACCCACCACTGACGACGTGACCCGCAGCTTTTATTTCAAAATTCAAATTTAGTTAGAACAGAATATTCAATTTTAAAACCAATAAAAATCTGTAAAGAGTTTTACCCAGAACTTCCCTCGTAAGTGGAATATTGTAACACTAAAGGCCGGTTGCAGAAAGCAATGTTAAGTCTGGTGTTAGCTAACATCGCGTCAAAGTGAACAAAATCGCATAAAATTTTGTTTACTAATGTATTAGTTACCATAAGCATTTGAGATTTGATTCGTTTTTGTTCACTTTGACGTCGCGTTAGCTAACACCAGACTTAACATTGCTTTCTGCAACCGGCCCTAAATAATTTTAAAAATCAAATTAAGCTGTGGGTAAAAATACCTTCACGTTTCTAATAGATTACGTAAATTCTCAACTAAAAAAATATTACCGGTGATCGAATTCGAAGAGCAGGCAGCTGCGTATGCGATTCCTGCGTTTTGTGGGATATTACAAGCGAATGCGCTACTCCTACATGAGCTACAAAGCACTTATTGTGTTCATGCTGCCTTAAATAGAACCTTAGAATAGAAATAACTATTAATTCCCAGACAGGACGCCATTCACTATACACAGTACACACAACACTCACACAACACAGATGCGCATGCGCAGCTCCATCTGTAGATCTTCCACATGGGTAGGCAGCTGGTGGGCGGGGCACCCTGCATTATTTTATTTATTACTAAATATGTAACGTGAAATTAACGTGAAACGTGAATCACGCCTTGGACATTTTCACTCACGTTCACATCCCGATTTTCAAATATTATACACATTCACGACGTGACCCGCCGTTGCCCGGCGTGCCCCGACTGTTTTTACGTCACCTGCCCGCCCCTAATCTCAAGCAACCGAAATCTTACTAAAGAAGTACGACAACATTCATATAAAAGCGCACGAATATCTGGTTACCTAAGGGACGTTTACTGGAGGAACAAATATATGACCACCGAAAACAAAATTAAAATATAAGCGTTGTCAGACCCGAAGCTACATACGCAGCCGAAGCTAGAGCTGACACTAAAAAAAACTAGACAAATACTCAATACCACTGAAATGGCCACGTTAAGAGCAATAACCGGACATAGTCTGAGAGAGAGACTACCCAACTACGAAATAAGGCGAGAATGTAATATACAAAAAATCTCAACGTTTGTTAAACAACTAAGAAGGGAATGGAACACGCATGTCGATAGAATGCAACCCGAACGACTACCAAATATAGCAAAGACGCAAATCCCACTTGGAAAGCGCCAACCTGGAAGACCACCAAAGCGCTGGGCAGAGAGCTGGATCTCATCATCCCTAGAAACACCGCCGAGAAGAAACGATTAGTGTCAAAGATAAACAGGCGAAGCCTATAGAAAGAGGACGAAAAAGAAGAAGAGAACTACCAATAATAACTACATGATTGAATCATTGGAACTGAAATCATACCTACGTTTAGGGATGGAACAGTGACGTGAAAACAGTCGTGTCACGTCGTGAACAAGTCATAGTTCACGTTTCACTTTAATTTCACGTTAAATATTTAGTAACGTTAAAAAACTGCAGGATGCCCAGGGTAAATCAAAATTTTAATGTGTAGATGTGTAGATGAACTTATTATTCTAATAAAAGTAATGTTTTGTTTTTTATACTCCGCTTAACGCTGAAAATGTTGATTACGTTTTATTTTAAACCAATTTATTGTGTAGATGAACTTATTATTCTAATAAAAGTAATGTTTTGTTTTTTATATTAGGCTTAAAGCTGAAAATGTTGATTGCGTTTTATTTTTAGACCAATTTATTGTGGCGATGAACTTATTATTCTAATAAACGTAATGTTTTATTTTTATACTCGGCTTAGACCTGAAAATGTTAATTACGTTTTATTTTTAAACCAATTTATTGTGTAGATGAACTTATTATTCTAATAAAAGTAATGTTTTTGTTTTGTATACTCGGCTTAACGCTGAAAATCCTAATTACGTTTTATTATTAAACCAAAAATGTATTGTGTAGATGTGTAGATGAACCTATTTTTATAAAAGTAGTGTTTTTTTTGTATACTCGGCTTAATGCTGAAAATGTTAATTACGTTATATTATTAAACCAAAAATGTATTGTGTAGATGTGTAGATGAACCTATTTTTTAGAAAGTAATGTTTTGTTTTGTATGCTCGACTTAACACTGAAAATGTTGATTACGTTTTATTAATTTATTGTATACATGTGTAGATGAACTTATTATTCTAATAAAAGTAATGTTTTGTTTTGTCTATTCGTCTTAACGCTGAAAATGTTGATCCTTGTACGTAAAAGTACTTAAAAGTGTTGCCTAGCAACATATACCTTCTGTACTCATACCAATAAGGGAAACGTCAACTCCAATGACAGCTTTTGGTATTAAAAGTAATATCTTTGAAGACAGCTGCACGAAATGTATTTGCGAGAAATCAGTATTTATCCCTTGTCGTAAGTTATTGTAGTCAATTGAAATTTTTTACTTCGTTTTACAATAAAGGAAGTATTGGATTCACCCCAAAAATTCGAAATTGAGTTTTCAACAGATCTTCACGTTTCAGAGTCTCCTGAACCCAAGAACGTGTTTTTGTTCATTGGTCTGTCTGTGTGCCTGCGAACAGCATATCTCAAAAACCAAAAAAGGTATTCATATATCAGTTTTGTGTACTATGTAGATGCGACAGCAAGCTTTTGAAGAAAATCGCATAACCGGAAGTAGGTGTTTACTCTTGTGATTTTTCAGTTTTTTCGATATTTTCAAAAACGAATATAACGATTTTTTTCAAACTTTACACTTTTATTACATTTTGAATGTGTATTGATGTGAGATAACTGATTTTCCAGTTAAATACTTCTAAAATGTGTTTATTTTGTTTTTTTTTAATTTTTTTTATTAACTCCTATTTTAAATAGAACACCAGGTATATTATTCCATTTTGAAGTCTGTTTAAAATTCGTCTCTTCAACTAACGCTCTACATTGTACCGTTTTTGTAGAATGTGTAAATTTTTAAATTTTTGACAAATGCTTAAAAATTAAAATCAAATTTTTGCCTGATGATAAGATCACTGTAAAAGGAAGTTGTGTGCGTGTATCACACCAGATTTTACTTTTTATGTCAACTATTCTGATTGACACATATCACGTAAATTATGTCACGTGCAAAACGTATTTTTAGTTCTGTTTAGGGTTTTTTCATTAGTTTTAAATTTGAACATTCTGTTCTATCTGAATTTAAATTTTGAAATAAAAGCTGCATGTCACGTCGTGAGTGGCATGTGACGCTGTGAACGTGAGCGTGAACGTGCGTGAACGTGAGTGTGTAAAGCAAGCGTGAAACGTGCGTGTGGTGAGCGAAAACTCACTCACGCGCTCATCTCTACCTACGTTCTGTATAAAACGTGTTATTTTGTGTAAGTACTTTTGCAGTACCTTCTATATTAATTGACCATGTGAATCTTTTGAATAATTTTTTGCACTATAGCTTCGTCATCAAGTTGTACTTTTTTATAAGCTATAACTTATAAAGCTGCTGTCGTTCTTACAATTTGTGTAGCCAGGAGTCCATGATTTCTACATTTAATTGAAATAATTTGGCAAATTATATTTTGGTTTCAAGTTTATACGTCTAACATGTTTATCATCATATTAATTTGTAAGTGCTACTTACATTATTGGTGGCACGCTGTTAAAAATATACAATATTACAGTTTGTTCTAATATCGGATTTACAAATCAACTTTGCCACGGCTATATTATGCCTGTATCGCAAAATGCCGAATCTTTTTACCGCCGCCCGGCGGGAGCGGCGCGGTTCTGCCAACAATCGGCGATCATAGATAGCTCTGTGGGGGCGGAAGTGATGGAGCTAACCTCTCGGGCCATCAATAAGATTTTCACAATGGCAAGTACAAATCGCTTAAGCAACTTTTTGGGACACTTTCTTATTTTAAAATATTGCCGTGGCCGCCGATGAGCGAGTATAGATTTTCAGAATGCGCACTCGCGAGCTTATTTTGCCGGGTCTCCACGATTTTCAGGGTGGCGTTTCAGTCAGTGCGAGGGTTACTTTCAGATTTAGCATAGTGCCCTTACTCACACATGTGGGATATGTTTTTAAAGTAAACGTAACGGTGACATTGCGCACAACCATTAATGAACCTGTACTTTTTTTTAAGTTCCGCCATGGAAAACGACGTGAAATCGAGAAGTAGTTTTTAAATACTAAGTTTTTCGCAAGTTGCCCAACTAACTAATTAAAGTTGTTCTCGTGATAATGGGACTGTTTCGCTTGAACTTCTGAGTTAAAATGTGCTTTCTGTAATAAAATATAGGGGAAAATGTGATGCGCTCCAGACTTTTAAATTATTCATCGATATGGCGACGTGGATCCTGCAATTCTGTCTCGTTTTTAGCGCCGCGTGCTCAGGTATGTGTTTTGCTATAATTTCTCCTAGCTGCCCGATTTGACTAATCAAAAGTGGGTAATAACGCCCGCGGTCGTTATTACGTGTGCGTGCTCGAACTAATCTGATAACTTTAGCTAAAGCTGAATAAATAAGTTGGGAACTTAAATTATAAATTGGGGGTTGTGTGTTATTTCGACTTCCACCGACCGGTATCTCAGCCTTCATCTGCACTAAAGCAACCGTGCGCGCTGTAAACAAAGTTGTTACAGAGCATTTTTCTAAGTGTTTACAATTCTGTAACGACTTCACTGAAGTTGCCCGATATTTGTCGGTTTGTCGGAATGCTCTAATGCCCAATAAACGTCGTGTAAAGTCCTTTGGCAAAATTATTCAAACTCCGCCAAGAGTGGTGAGGTTTTTATTCGCGGCCATATATCACCCGGGCCCGTGGGAAATTTAGTAATACTAGATCTGCGACACAGAATTGTACAAAATTCGATTCGCTAAACTATTATCGCTCTGTATTCGCGGGCGAAATAACAGCTGCAGTAATGTCTGGAGAGCAATTAATTTGCTGAAAACTGCCGCGCATGATTGAATGCCGCGGCAATTGCCCAGGTGAAGTGCTACTCTTTTTAATGCAGCACATAAGTACGCTTTATTTAAAGTGCTTGCTCGAACTGTTGATTTAAACCAGGTCAATTTAATTCGTGTGCGAATTGCAGAAGCGCAATTTGGTTTAATGCATCGAGGAAAAGTCAAGACCGACGCTCTTCCATCTCAAATCTAAATCCACTCAATCAGGATATGCTTAAAATATACCGTTGAATTCCAAAGACACACAAACTACTGTAAACTTACTTTGAGAATTTGTTTTATTCCACCTGGAATATAAAACAATGCAGCGCCATCTGCACTTTATCAAAAAGTTTTATATGCTATTTGCGACTATATGATCGACTATTTCTTATTATATAGATTCGTGGATGTATCTATTTGGCCAACTCAAACGGTCTCAGATCTTCGATTGGCAACATATCAATTGAAAAGAGAGGGGGGGGGGGATTAACATCAAGATAATATATCTACATTGTAGTTACTTAAAAAATACCAAACGAAGATAGTATCATCTACAACCGATAGGTTTAATTATATAAAAATTGTAAAAATGTTGATTAGTAGTAGAGTACATTATGCATATTGATTACGGGTCGTCAATAATGTTGAGAAAGATTTCAAGTAAGAAAAAGATGCACAACAGATACCTTTTTATAACATTTGCTCTTGCTTTGTACAATACAGAAACTACAGATAGAAACTCATATTGACAAAACTAATTGGAATTTTTATTGAAAATGTCTTAAAGAGCGTATTATTAAAAAAAGCTTTATAGTGCAATTTCTTTGTAGTAGTTGCATTGGACTTAATAAAAAATTAAAGAAATGCTTTGATATATGATTGATTATCTTTGAAGATACTATTGAAAATTCGTAAAAGCTATAGATTTTATTAATCAATTTGCATAATTCCATTGATTAAGTGTTGTCTTTATTATGTACGGGCTTTTATTTACCAGGGCTTCTATCAAATCGACAACAATGTTTCACTTTCTTATATTAATTTGAAAATTCTTATCTAAAATTAAATGTGTTGCTTGTGAACTTAAGGCCGAGCTAATTTTTTTAACAAATTGCTTCCGTAGCTTTACAATGTATCGAAGCCCAAAACCGAGGCCTCACCACAATAAACAAGTCATTTAACCAAATCACTTACAAATTCTCATATTATGTTGCAAAGATACAAACATAAATTTATATGAGCATATCTTTATATAGTACTTCCAACTGCAATATGCATGAAATTTAGAATCAAGTTGGTTTAGTTTATTACTAAACGAATAGATTTTTAATAACTTGTAACTTGATGGTATATCACAATATAGACTAAAACTAATTATTTTAATTAAGCTTCTGTGGAATTTATACCTGTATTCAAAACATTTCATTACTATTAGTTGCCATAATTTTTTCAGGTGTCAAATTTTGAAGTTTTTTTACGCAATTATGTATTTTTGTATATTTTTCCAATGTTCCATTAAATAAAAAAACGAGAAAATTAAGAGCAATTTTTCTAATACCCGAATACGAATAGTGAATTAATGAATGTGAGCGAGAATTTTAACGAAGTGCAAATATAACTTGACAGTCGTTAACTAAAAATTTATCCATCGAAACAGTACAAATACCAATTTTCTGCTAAATACATTTCGAAATGTGTATGTTTGCGCTTAATTATGTTAAAGCGTAGGATTTACTTTGATAAAAAGGCTCAATTTCCCAATTGGTGGAGTAGGCAGGGGAAGTAAAAGTAGAACTGAAAATATTTCACTAATGCTGGTAGGAAAATATTTCAACATACGTATTTCAATCGGAATATAATAAGTAGTAAGACATTTTCTGTAAAGTTAACTAGTTCATTTTTAGCACTTCAACAAAGTTTTTTGTAATTATATTTATATAGTTAGTAAAGAAACATCTTTTACAATTCGTACCTATGTGAAAAGAACGACACAATAGTTAAAAGGGTGATTTTATTGGGTTTTTGAAATACAATCATCCAGTGCCTCGTGCCGGAAAATAACAAATTGAGAAATAGTGTAGAATAGATATATTTATAGCAAATGCTGTAGCTTTCTGCAATACAGGTCGTTCAATACACTAGCTGAAAATAGGAACTTCTTGGCAAAGGTGATTGTAGTTTTTGTTAAAAGCGACTTTAGGAGAAAGCATTTTCATTTTAAAGTAAATATACGTTTGTGTTATATTTGGCTTGATGTGTCGCAACGTTATTGAAGATTTGGTGGAATTGAAAAAAATATTTGGTTTATGTGCTGCAGTTTGGAGACAGCTTCAATGGTTTATATTTGTTTTGACGAATCTTGACTATACTGTTTGTAAATTTAAGGGCTATCTACACCCAGAACTGTAATAAGATGATTTTCTATATAATATTTTACTTTATACTTATACTAATTGTTTATAGTCCTTACGTTGACTAACGTGAAAACTATAAGCTTTTAATTATTTAGGAGGTAACAAATTATATAACGAATTTAATTTTCGATGATATCTGTTCAGGTGTTTCTTAATATTTTAAAGATTTTTTAAATCAAACCTTAACCTGTTGGAGCACTGAATTAAAAATATACATATATTAAAGATGAATGTTGTAAAATTCCCATACAAGTTCACTGGAGTGTAATATTTTGTTGTTTTTATCGTTATAAAAACATAGTCAAAACTGTACACCATGAGCTTTAATAATTCAGTTTGAAATAATTTCTATTTTTAGCTAAGGAAAAAAATGCTCGTCGTGAGATTATTTTAGTTTTATATGTTTTGATCGTATAAATGTGTTCACGTCAAGCGTAGGTGTAGAGTGTGCGCTGTAAATCCATGAAAGGTTTCTAATATTACATAAAACATACGCGCTTGTTTAAGAAATAATCCAATAACATTCTGTGTATTTCTATATCATACACTTCTGAATTAGTTCTTTGTTATATACTCTCCTGCAAAAAGATATGTATTTTCTTAATGAAATAAACAAAATGAGTTATATTTTATATATCAAAGCAATAGACACATATTTAGAAAGAGATTGGCATCTTTTGCGCCTACTGTTCTTCAGTGATTGAAACACAATAATTTAAATTTGTTTTGAAACTTACTATATTTAATTAAATATTTATATATTAGTGTTTAGAACTACGCATGCTTACTACTTAAATTAATATTTTATATCTGGAGCGAAATATAAAAAGTACAACAAAGTAAAAAAACAATTGTTGTAAGCTACTGTATCTTAATGCTCAATTCTGCTGATTATTTGCATTGTTCATCTATATAAAAGGCATTTCAATACGTTTTTCTGAGAATATGTGTCAATTTACTGACAAATTATTTAATTAAATGCATTTACTTGTAGTTAAAAAACACTGTCACGCAGTTGGAATTTAGACACCAGTTGCAGTTGTCCCGTATCCCGTTAAATATTCTGATTTTGTTTCTGTTAAGTCAACAACAATCATAAATAATATTTCTGGAATATTAATTAACATTTATCAAAGCTTAGTTCATAAATTTTATAAATAACTTAGTCACGTCACACCCCCAGAGGTTTTAGGAATAACTAAAATTTGACTTAAACAAAACATCTAAAGTTAGATTTTAGTAATATCAATTATTACATTCGGAATTTGGAGTCGACCATTTTTAAAATCCGATCTCAACGAACCTCCTTCGAACGTGATTGCTGAATTCAAATTATACCGGAAATGCCAAAATGTACAAAATCTTCCATATAAGACAGCAATGGATGAGCTAGCTACGTGCAATAAGGACATGTTTCCAAACATATTCAAGTTGCTGGAAATCCTTGCAACGATTCCTGTGTCAACTGCATCAGCTGAAAGATCATTCTCCACCTCAAATAGAATTAAGACATACCTCCGAAATGGATTGGCGATGCTCTCCATTCACAGAGAACTCACCTGCACGTAGATGAAACTATAAACGAGTTAGCAACAAAACCAAGAAAACTTGAATTAGTACTATAAATTGTATTACAATTGTAATGATTTTATTGTTTATAAATAAACAGTATATTTGCTTTCATTTCTATAGGACTTGCAGATTTAACTCATTTTTTACAGTCAAAATGGCATTTAACATTTTCATAGGTTAGAGTTAGTGCAAGGACAGGCATTATCTTGTAATTTTGTTTTACAAGCAAGTTAAGTTGTTATTTATTTAGCAAATAATTATTTCTGACTTCTTTTGGTTAATACACAAATAATAAGCAAAAAATAAATTCTTAAATGTAACTAGGTGGTTTATACTGCCAAGAAGTTAAATCAAGGCCTCGAAAGTCCTGTAGAAATGAAATCAACTATACTTTATGGTACGCTCAATTTTTTTAAATTCTTGTAAGGTTGATCACTCTCCCAGTACACCCCCCACAGCAAAATCTTAGTTACGCCACTGTATACTACACAACCACGTTATCCATGTATGGGTATTTTGGGTTGCCTATTTTGTATTTTCGGGTGGGCCGAGTACGTGACCCGACAGTATGTGTGATTCTCTACAGTCTACAGCAGTGGTTCCCAAACTTATTTGGCTTAACGCCCCCTTTTCAGAAGAAAAATTACTCAGCGCCCCCTGGAAACCTACATTCTTTAAGCGAATAAACAGAAAGATTTTGTAGTGGTAGCTTCTTGAGACTGATAATTATCTATAAGAGTATTTCTAGGTAGGAAATTATTTTGAAAGAATAAATTAATTCGCAATTAAAAAGTACAAGAAAGGTTTTATACCTTAAAAGTACAACATAAATTTTTGAGAATTGTTTAATTAATGATGCATTAGATACATTTACTGTTAAATTGTGAATAGTTTATTAAAAAGGTTCGAGCATATAAGTTGATTTACTTGGAATAGTTGTTTGGTAACATCAGAGCTTAGATTTTAATTTGTAGGTATTAACTGACAATCGGAATAACTAAAGTGAAAGCCAAACTCAAATGATTATCTGAAAAAGTCAATTATGAAATGTTATAATAAAATATACCATATAGAAATTTTGTATAAATTATTATTGCTAGAGAAAATGATATTTTTAAAATAAACAAATCTTTTCTGAATTTTTAACCTGTATTTTGAGTAAAAGCAAATTTGAATGATAAAAATCCCTTTATTATAATGTTATTTACTTTGTGGATGGTGTATTAAAGGGTGTGATAAAGTAAAATTAAAGAAACGGAGAATAAACAGACTGAATAAATAAAGTAACAAATGGTATGAAGAAAAATAAGAACATTTAATAATGGTAAATAGTCTTCATGGAATAAATAAATCTGTAATTTGCATTTTGTGTGTTTATTTGGAAAATAATGTTACACTATGTTACACAATAGATGAAATATGTACGAATGCTTTTTCTAAATCTTATCTTCTCGTCCTTCTTTAAGCTTTCACCGCCCCCTTATTTTTATTCACCGCCCCCCAAATGCACCTTAACCTGCTATCGCCCTCCTGGATCGTTCCCACTTTGGGAATCACTGGTCTACAGTGTACAACAATCTGGAAAAATAAAATCCTTAACAAATAACATTCTGATCTTCAAATACACAACTAAAGCTTAACAGTGCATGCATGATAACTAAAGTATAAGTGGAAGTTAAAAAAATGTTGATAGTATTGTAGTGGTTAAGAATAAAATATGTACATATATAATTAAGCTATATTGCAATATTATTAGATATATAGAATAAACTGTCATCTTCTTCTTCTTCCGACTTCTAAATTAGGCTTTCGCCTGTTTCTTCTTCGAATTATTGCCGATTTACGTCACGTTCAGGTTGTCAGTCCATCTCCTCCGTGGTTGAACTTGATTTCTGTGGCTTTTTGGCGACTTATCTCTAGCTATTTTTTTTGTTACTCATTCGTCTGTCGTTCTTCTTATGTGATCGTTCAATTCGCTTTTTCTGTGTAGCACCCGTTTGTTAATATTATCTGTGTTGCAAGTCTGTATAATATTCTTGCTTCTTTCTCTATCTAACAAGGTTTTTCCGGCGATTCTACGAGTAATTTTCGTTTCGCCCGATTCCAGAAGTTGTTTTGTTTTTCGGTGTCAGGTCTAGTTACCGTAGTGCACCTCGTTATTAGTCTCATTGTGGCCTTATAGATTCTGGATTTGACTTCTATACCGATGTGTTGATTCTTCCAAATAGTGTCGGTTAAGCAAACTGCTTGCTTTAGTTGTCTGCTCTCGGACTGCTGTTACTACATCTCCGCTACTAGATATTTCAATCCCCATATATGTAAACTTCATTTCTTGCTGAATTTGTCGTCATAAGCAAATTTGCATCTGAGAGGGCGCGAGACGTCATACACTTTGTTTTTTTGTGATGAAATAGTCATATTGTACTTTTCAATGTTATATAAACTGATGCAATTGTCTTTGCACATTACCTTCGTTTTCTTCGACTAGCCGTATCATCGGCGTAGCAGAGTATTTTGATATGCTCCTTTCCCATTTTATATCTTTCTCTATTGCATACTTTTTTCTAATTTCGTCCATACCAACTTTAAAAAGTAAAGGGCTTAGAGAGTCTGCCTGCCCAATGCATGTCCCACAGAGATTAGTTCTGAAAATTTTTCTTGGTTTTAGCTTGGATCTTATTTCTTCTCTACAGTATGGCCCAAAAGAAAGCAATAAATTATTATTTTGTAAATCGGGGACTTACAGAAAAATCCTGAAACCCTAGATTTCTTTTTACTCGTGACGTCATCTGTATGAGCGTGATGACATCATCGACGATCTTTTTAAATAGAAATGTGGTTCATGCGATACCTCCTTTGAAAAATCTTTTAATTGTATATCCAACCATATCAACAAGTTTAAGTAATTTAGTTTTCTATACTGTCAATGGTTTTTGTTATTACAATATTCTTATTTATTAAATACAACTAAATTTAAAGCAAATGTTTAAACTGACGGCCCTCAGCTATGATACAGTGAGAAAGACGATCAGTGAAATCTTCTCGAACCTTTTCTATAACTTCCGGAGCTGTTTGTGTCATCTCGATGCGTATGCTTTCTTTGAGTAATAATTTTATTTAAAAAAATTGGACAATATATAAAAATCAATTACTTTAATTTGTTGATATGGTTGGATAAATAATTAAAAGAGATTTTTAAGGTGGTATGTATGGCATGACCCACATTTCTATTTAAAAAATCACCAATGACGTCATCACGCTCATACAGATGACGAATGATACTCATATTAATTCCTGTGTACCTATGTAGCACGTGTATATCTTCAAGTCGTACTCGACCAAATGCTTTTTGTAGATAAATCAAACAGAAGAACGCTGGTTTGTTGTATTTCAGAGTTTTTTCTGCTAGTATTCTTAAAGGGAATACAATATTTGTGCACAATATTCCGGTTCGAAATGCTTGTTGTTCATCGGATAAAAATATTAGGGAATTAAGTTTGTTACCTACAATTTTTGTAATTAGTTTTAAAGTTGTAAGTAGATTAATTCCACGGTAGTACTTTGGTTATTTCTGGTCCGCTTTCTTAAACAGTATTATTATAGTATTGTTCTGCAGCATTTGGGTATTCTATGGTTGGTTATGATTTTTTGAATACACTTTGTTAGATGTTCTGTTAAAGCATGTCCTCTGGACTCATTCAATTTTACTTCTAGTGCTTTTTGATACAGTTCCTTAGTAGATTGATTCCATAATGATTCGATATTTAATTTCTCTTTCTTTTTTATTCGTTATTATTCTTTCTTTAGATTTAATTGAAGTTTTATTTTACCTAGTAATAGACTATGGTCACTATCCACATTTGCAGGGTTCAGTGTATTAACATCTAATATTTGACGTGCATATAATTTTCGATTATTACAATGTAGTCGATTCTTGATTTTTGTTCCGTGGTGGTTCGGAACGTTTACTTGTACTGATCTTTGTTGTTAATTATTAGTTCGTTATGGGCGCAGAAAGCGTTTAGTAGCTCTCCATTATCGCTGAGAACTTCTTCATTAAAACGCTGCTTAGCGCCAGGCACCACTTCATTACCCACACAGATTTTCAAATATCTTAGTAGTACTATCAGTTCTTCTTTAGGTATTGTATTTAGGGTATGCTGGAGGTCTTAGTAAAAATATTTCTTTCGTTTTTTGGTATAAAATTTGCAGAGCTAATGTCCTGTTCGATAAGTAACGACATTTTTCTATATGATCCTTGTATTTTTCAAGCTTCATTATAGCGTCTCCTTCTTTCACCATAGTTTCGTTGTCTACTCCGTTGTAAATTAATAAATGTTTGTCGTATTTTTTCTGTAATTTTCATTTCTTCTTAGTTTCTTGAAAGGCACACACGTCTATCTTGTTATCCTGTAGTTGTTTTACAGTTCTAGATTTTTTGTTTTATAACATTATATTGTATTTCAAATTGCGATTCGTATAACAGTTTTCTTTCTCCAACTCGATGTCCTAGTCTTTGCATGTGTCCTCATCGATGTGTACCTCCTACTCGGCGGCAATTTAACGGTTCTATGAACATTATTGCGTTACATCTACAAGTAGGTCGCTGGCCCCGTTTGTCTCTCCTCTTTTATCCGGGCTTGGGACCGGGAACAACACTCCTGGGCTACTCAGTCCACCCATCGATGTTGCAGGAGGAGTTCATTTACTCTTGCATAAAGTTTAGCATTTTGACTAAACTCAAAATATGTGTGGTTATGTATTCTTTTAAAGTTATTTTAACACTCTAAGGAAACACATATGTAAACAACTTAGTTACCCAAAGAATGCTGAAAGCAGATTGAAGGATCGAAAGACGAACAAATGGATAAGAAAGAAAACAGACTTAACAGCAATCATAGTAGGAAACAAATGGTGATGGGCTGGTCAAGTGGCTAGGATGAATAAAAAAGAGTAGTCTCCTCCTCAGGTTGGGACATGCAACTTACTTATTCTGAATGCAATATTATTTTATGTTCAGAATTTAAATCCTTTTACTTCTGTTCATCAAACATTCCTCCTTATAACACACAATGAACAACTCTTTTGATTTAGGTCAAGTAACTTTATCATTCATTGAATGGTTTACTTTATAATACAGCCCTCTGATTACAACTCCTCTTAATTCTTCAGGTCCCTGTAAAAATCTTCCCGACAATTTTTCAGCCATCCACCTCAACGCCCCCCCCCCCCCCGCCATTCATATCAATTCACGAGCCCCTGAACTTTTTCACAAACGTCCAACTGGACACCTGGTATCGACGTACAACAGAATTACTTTAATAACTGAGTATAAGTAATAAGTAACCCTTGATCAATAGTACTTCAGGAAGTAAGTAAATACATAAATACGAAAATGAGAGATTTATGAGTAATTTCTAATAATATATACGTTTCCAAAATTGTAATTTTACCGCGGTTGACCCCAAAGCTAAAGGTAAAGCGTTGGCATTACACCCTGCGTGGGAGTACGGCCCGACATTGATTCGCTTTTATTATTTAAGACTTACTGTTGAATCTACCGGACACAAAGGGATAATCTGAAGTATCTTTTGGGAAATTGCGGGCGACAGTGTCTAATAACTATTAAAAATGGAAGGGAAGGAAGGATAAGCGCGTAACGGCAACGGTCATAGATGGCGCCCAAGTGAAAGTAGCACTTTCTATAAAATCCAACGCGGCATTTTAAATTCTGATTAATACTGCGGTAGAGTGCACGCGGAACTTTTTACTTAGGCAAGAGGCGATATATATCAACAAAGTCGTACCCATAAATCTCAGTTATAATGTTGCCTTAAACGCTCCTGGCAATAAATTTTATTTCATTCATACGAATTATACACAAAACAGCTTGCATTAAAAATTAAAAGCATTAAGCAGTCAAAAAATTTAAATTAGCAGCTTTCCATATGCACATGTAATTTTCATCCAATATACTGATAGGGAAACTATAACTTGCGAGACTATAGGGCGCTTAATCTGCTTATTATTTATTTATAAGGGGCGAAGTTGCAATTTCCATGCATCGAATTATTTGCATTTCTGATTATAAACAAATAAATCAGCAGTATTAAAAGTATGCATGTAGGTAATATTTGCTTAATCTCTTACTTGCATTTTTACATTCTAAATGCTTATTAAATGTATGCAAATTTAACTTTCATATGTATGATTCGTGACTGCAAATACTTGGAATGTTTATAAAACTGAATCCTTTGCGTTGGGATTGTTCTAAGCCCTATTCATAACACGCTCTGTTTCACTATATACTAGTATAATTGACTGTTTCTATAATTTTACACTTCGAGTAAGGTGAGGTTATACTAAGGTATGTGTAATTACATTCACAAGTTCTTATATGGTACCGAATGAAGTAGGAAATGATGTCAGGATAAATGATAGTAGTAACAAGACTTTGCCTTCCTACAAACATCGCATTTATACATTATGTTATAGGTAACAAGAAAGATTTACATTAAACTAGTTTTAAAATGTATTTAAGAGAAAAAGGGTTTGAATGTTTACAAACTTTTATTTCTATAAATTATCAATAGAGCACTATCGTTTAATTTTTATGCTATTATTGTAATTTTTTTCTGCAGGTATATAGGTGTGCATTACTTCTAACCCTTCTTAGAATGTAGAAAAGTAATCTGTGTGGCCGTTAAATCGACGACGTTATTTAGAATATTAATATAAATAAAATAATAGTAATTTATTATACAAGACGATAAAGTTAAATTTTATCCACGAGTGAATCGTTTAACGTCGAGACGAAGTCGAGACGTTAATGATTCAAGAGTGGATAGAAATAACTTTATCGTCGTGTATAATACAATATTTTTTTCTATAGCAAGAACTTTAATAATTTCAAAAGAAAATAATGACAGTCAACCACATTTCAAAATGTCAGTAGCTAGATTGGGTTGCTACGATAATACGAAGCTGTCATATTTAATTTAAACAAAAGTTAGAAAATTAAATTACTTTATCTATCCTTGATGTTAAAGTGCTACTTTATCTACCCTTGCTGTTAAAGTAAATCTTGACCTTTTGTTTTGAGTTGATAAAAGCACACTTTAACATGTGCTATAGAAAAAAAATATATAGTATGAGCAAAAAGACAGTTTATTGAAGATGCCTTTGCAATTTTGAAGTCATGTGCACTATAACATCAGAAAATTACACCTAGTCCTTGGCACCAACATTTTAGAGGCAGTGGCTGAATCCCAACGTGATCATAACCGTAATCAAGACTTTCCGTAATAAACGCAGCGGAAATATCTACAAATCCTGCAAAAAAAGAAGAAGAAGGAGGAGATTATAACCTAACTTTCTAACAAATGTCAAATGAAAGCTTGATATTTTCTGGTGGTATAATACACATTACTTCAAAATTTCAAAGGCATATTAGCGCATACGATATAATCCGCATTACAAATATTTCTGTAGATGGTAGAATTTATTTCAATTAACTCATAGGAAATGATAGCAGTTTCTAAAAATGTAGTATTGGAGTATAGGATGTCTGGTAGGAGGGTTGAAAAGTAATTAATTTTAAGACAGACTTCATCTTTTTTCATTTCTTTGCACTTTCCATATTCCCAATTCCTCTATCTAAGTACTCTATTTGTTAATAGTAATCTTTTGATTTTTTTAAATTTCAAATTATTCCAATATGTGCTACTCATTTATCTTTGTTTCTTTTACACTTTTGTATTGGTTTATACTATTTAATAGTTTTTTTTGTCTGCGAAGTATTTCCCGTTTTCTTAGAACATCATCAATCCACCTAATTTCCTTCCTTACCTACCTCTGTTTGATTTTTCTTCAGAAATCTGCCTTTGATTTATTACACCGAAAAGGTTTACATTGCTCTATTCTAGTGAACACCTGCAGTTTATTTGTTTACTTTACAAACTTTAGTTTTCATGTTTTTTGTTAGTAATATCATCATTATATCGTACCTGGTATTGCATTTGTTCTACCCGCGCTGATGTAGTTTCTATATGAGCGGCAAGGCAATGTTCTCACAGTTCATCCACTTTTATTCACACACGAATTTAACTTACTGAAGGGCCTTGGGCTAGGTTACCTCTAAGGAAAAAGGGATATAAAGGGAATAAAGCTACTCGTGAGCGGTAAAAAGATGCGTCACACTCCAAGCGATCCTAAAACAGACTGGTCGGATCATCCATAAATGGTACATAGCACATCCGCTAAATGGGCCATGCCGGTAGAAGGCGCTACACAATCATTTTAGTATATTAAATATTATGTGAATGTTTTATTCAACATCTAAAATTTATTTTTCTATGTTTCCTTTTTACTCATAATACTTCCAAGTATGTAATTGTGTCGACATTTTCTATTCCCAACTATTATGTTCCCTATATTTCTGTAAATTGCAAACCTTTTTCGCTTTCTGGGTTTATTTAATCAGTTGCTTTTGTTTCTTATCATATACTTATTGGAAATATCGTTTATACGACCTGAGCCATCCACTTCTAAGGGATTCCTATTTATAATCCACTCTTATTCTGCTATTTATTGCAACATTATTTCGTCTTCAATTTGTGTGCTTTATTATTATTATGTTTCTTAAGAAACAAACGTGATGTAAGTGTGATCATCCTGATCCAAAATAATTGTTTCAATAGTTATGTTCTTAAGGGCCTTCTTCAATCTTTCCAGCACCATCTTCCTTTAATACATTGCTTAATGACATCGCTCTCCAAATACCACTCGTTCTCACCTGGCCTTTTTAATAGTTTAGCTATTATACTTTTTGTCTGTTTTTTAATTTACTTTTTGCTTTTAATACGTATTTATGGAGCAACATAAAACTATTTGGTTTTTACTATTATTAATTTAACAGATTTACTCGTAGCAGCAGTTTTAGTGGCAGAATCATATACAACATACTATGAAGATGTGACTAATTATTTAGTTACAATGTCAAAGTAAAATATTTCATTAAAGTATACTTTTATATCCAACTAAAAATAGCTATGCATTTATTATTTAAAATTGAATATTATACAACACATACGCTGCCGCATCTGTTGGAGGAGTTACGTTTTCCTTTGAAGAAATGCCTTCTACGAATTTTTTCCGTAAACACTCGGGTGATCGTTTACGTTAAAGTATCTCTTCAGCTCCTTATCGGTGTCGTATATAACGTTACAAAAGCGTAAAAATTTAATATACGTTACACGGAGCCTAAACTGAAAAAGGTAGTCTTGAGAAATTCTGTTGCAACTAATATGTCATTCTTGACACTTTCCAGGGCAGCAGTGAGAATGGCATTTTTTGTTAATTTGAATTCGTGTTTGGCGTGTAAAACATCTCGCGAAAAGCTGGAAATATGCCGGGCTATCGCGTTTGTGTCACATCCTTTAATTCGTGAACGGTTGCCGCATTTTCTCCTCTATTTTCCCTTGGAAAACAGAAGCTCGGTTGGAATTGCTTGAAAGAGTACGCCGTAATTATTTAGCAATTAATAAGGTTTAACATAATAACTATCCAGTTGAAGCACTAATCTCCAGCCTGCGAAATCTCAAAGAGCAAACAGTTTGAAGCGTTCCAGAATTGCTAGAAACGATGAAGCAGCCAGCGAAGTTTTAATTATTTTTATTTTCTCCTGCAACGCAATTATCTATTAAGGCTGTTTATTACGTATCTGGGAAAATGTTTCTGCTAGAAGTTTTGTATCCTCTATAAATAGCTTTCTGGAAAATTCATAAATAGGCAGCTACGTGATAAACTTGAAATTGTGCAACTTCGTTTGCTGTTACAAAAGAAGATTACTACTTGAATTTTTAAAACACAACTGCAGTAGTTACTATGAATTGTATAATAACTACAGTTAATTCAAGGTGGAAAGAAAACTGAATGTGGATACACTCTAAAAGATAGTTCTAAGAAATGAATGATTTTGATTTTGTTATGCAACTTAGAATGACACACCACAAATGTTTCCTGTAGTTAATAGTAATAATAATAAAAGACTAAGAAAATACTTCAGTTTGTAGTTAATTCGGAACTGTTCGCTTAATATTCTCAAGCAAACACAAACTTTATTCTTTAATTATTCATAACTAGAGGTGAAGGGTTGTTTACAAATTTGCAGTTGGTGTGTATTAGGACGTCAAGGATTCGACCTTGACCAGATGTTCAACTTTAATACATGTATTTTCCTTGGGTTTTATATGTTCACTATGACATCGTTATTAATTATCTGCTTTGCTTCAACCTGTTATTAACGAGCCGCTGACTATATTAAAAAAGCTTTTTAATCATTGACATGGTTATTACGGCATTTGCTTCAACTTTAATACTAAAATTTGAAAATGAAAAAGAAATCAAGTTTTGTTGTGGTTTACTTTAAGTAAATTAAATTGCTCAAGCTTTAAAGACTAATAACTTGAAAATATTACCTTCCCGGTAATTTATTCGTTTGGTTTCTCCATGAGCTAGGTGCGCTATATACCCTAAACTAAACGGTCAATCCAAACCTCGGATAGAACGAATCGAAAAATGAATCCTGTTGTAAAAATTTAGCGCCGGTCATTAAAAAACCATTTTGTTTTATATCCGATAAATTGATGTGTTTGCATTATTGGCAATAAAGTAGCGATTGCTTTGCAACCTCAATTTGCATGTTGATCAACTCTCATTCAAATAGCCAAGTTCATCGTTGGCCGCAACTATTTATTTTTAATGCCGCTCATATTTTTTAATTGCGGTAGCAGTAGTAATTAGTCGCAGATACATCAACTTTCATTTATTTGTGAAGCATTTAGTTGTGGTAAACTTTCTAATGTAGCTGTGGTGTTATATTTAAGCTGCGTAAACCGAATTAATAAGGTATTAGTAACAACGAGTGCAAGGGTTTGAAGAGTACTCACCAAATTGGAAAGTCTAAGATATAATTTTATTTTTCTATTAAGATCCCAGAGTCTAATTATTATTTTGAAATTTAAATTATACTACAACAACAAGTGCGAACATCAATTTTATCAATTGTGTATTGCTATAGATCTTCTAAGCAGTCAAAGTGAATAAATTTATATGATTATTTTAATTGTATATATTGTAATGATTCAAGCTTAAAATGGTTTGAATTAAAATTTGTTAATAAGCGGGATATTATAATGGTTTGGATTTATTCAGGGATAAGGCAGATTTGTATCTGAAATATAGCTATTTGAAAATTACAGGTGGATTAAAATTAAAAATTAAAATTGGATAAAATACAGTTTAAAAAATCAATGACAAATGTTAATTTCGAAATAAGATAAAATTAAGTAGGTTTAACTCAAATACATATTAGACTAGAAGGCATAAAGATAAAAATAAGGTAGTTAGGAAATTTGTTTCGGTAGACAAAATAACAAACTGAAAACTGTAGTACACTAATTTTTGGTATAATTAAAATATGGAAGATAACCCTGTTTTATTCATGTAATTTTGGTTAGGATAAAAATGCGTAATTAAAACAAATCTGCATGGTGATTTAAATATGGAATTTAAAAGACTAAGAAAACAGAAGAATTAACTAAAGAAGATTATTGGAAAATGGTAGACCAAACGAATGGATAGAAGAATTATTATATACAAGTGAAGTATTAAGGAAACATACTGGGTTAGCTTTATTTGGGATATTACATTTGACATATATCAAAAGTAAAATGGGATTACGTCAATATATGTATTGTCGAGTGGAGCTTCCAAGGAGGTGTCATCGGAAAGAAGAGGAGTGTTCCAGGTAGCAGTTGACTGTGGCAGGTGGATGTCCAGGTTTGCTGACAGGAGTTTGGGGTTTGCTAATATTGGACAATTGGAACGAGTGGTCTGTCGGTGAGCGGAGCATTGCAGTAAGGAGCTTGAAGGGGTCTAGTTGCGGAGCAAGGATAAGTTGCTGTCTTGAATGTTGTGTGAATAACAATCCAATGTGGGTGATTTCTTATCAGATCCTAACTAGAAAATAAATAAAGACGTTAACAAGGTGAAAGAAGATTTTACTGTGTTATTTAATATTATAGTATACCATTCAAAAGATTGGGCATTTGTCATTATAATTTGAAAACTGTTTTGACATTTGGTTGACATAATCTGTGACTTATGGTTTAAATTATTAGAAAATCAATTTTTCAGAAACGAAACAAGTAACTAGATAACGGAACCTACCCCTGTAAAGTTTTCAGAAGCTATTGCAAAAAGTAATTATTGACATTATTATCCAGACGAGGGCAATTTGTAATTAAAATACTTCATTTACATCAGAATTTGAAAGTTCTACACATTTAAAAGCACAGCAAAGTATAGCCAGTGCAATATGTATGACCTCTTGTTTTGTAAATTCTAATCTTATAGTAAATTATTCTTTTCAAACCCACATATTTTGCCCAGAACCAGATGCTCTTACCTCTGAGCCACCTTCACTGCTTGAGCCTCTACCGCTGCTTTGTATTGTACGAGGTCATTATGTCTACGAATAATGTGGAACATATTAATTACAAGTTAGGATGTCTTCAGTGCATTACCAGCGAACATAAATCAAAGCAAATAGATACACTCATGTCGATCGTTGAAACCTGTCTACAGAGGTCTAGTCCTACTTGTAAATGAAAGGTTTATATATCAATAGCGACTTTGTCCATATATGTTGGGACGAAGGGAAATAAGGGACGTCCCTATTAATATAGCTGGGCTTGATGCGATAAAGTACTTGCGCTATCTGTTGGTAATATAGGAAAGTGCTCCCAGGAGACCGTTCAAGGTCATTCAAATCGTCACTCCTGACATCAAAGGCACCGGCAGTGAGCGTCTTTATTTGTTAATTTATGTACGCTGACATTATTGGTAAACAGCGTAATAATTCAGTAACTAAATAAATAGGACCTGGGCCGACAACGCTATATTCATATGGCAAATACGAATGCCTCCAGTGAAAATAAATGGAAAGAAGACGTAACTTCATCTTGATATATTACGTTTCAGACGAAAGTAATTGAATACTGATCTGAAACAATGCACCTTTACGTTTCACTTTATACGCAATAGAAGACTGCAGAACATCCAACAGTTGTTCCAATCAAGTGTCACATCAAAAGATAAAGGTACAAAACAGACCAGTGGCGTTTCTGACAAATTTTAGAACATAAAATGCTCCCGTTTAAAGAGAACTACTTTTCTTCGTAGAATCTTGCATATGTTTCTTACCATCCCATAAAAATTATAGTTTCTCCCACCTTCAAACAATATTACATGCTGAAGATTTTGTGTTTTTTTCATACATTTGACCGGTGGTTTAAACAGCAGCAATTTTCATAAAATTTTAGAAATACATGCAAATGACAAACATCCTTGTACAATTAGCGTTATAAAGTGTATGCTTAACTAATTAAACAAATGTTTTATAAAACTTCTGGCCACATTGGAGAATGTGAGGAAACATATTAAACTCTTTTATAGATGCAGCCAAGCAAAGAACTTTGTTACCAATTAAATTACAATATTTGCTACATCGTTTCTTGGAATTAAACTATGGGAAATGCAATGGTTACTAAACTAAAGTAACTGTAATAAAGTATACTCCTAGGCATGGTAAATGGCAGCACATCAGTTGAATGCATTTTATATTTCATATAATGATGCATGCATTAGGCAAATGTGATGTTGTGCGTAGTAGAATGTCCTCAGATCAGGTCCTGCGTTTGCATCGCTTAAATTTGCGAGTGTTGAGCGACCCATCTGGGTCTTTCGAACATGCCGGATTTGTGGGAAACTAGTGTATTGTACGAAATCACCTACGGCGAAATAAATACCAGCGTCTTTAAAAACCCTTGCCGGGCTGAAGCTGTTTCTTAAGTTTAAGTGCAGCAAATAGCGTTATCGTATCTAGTAAACGCAATTTCTTCGTGTAACGAATAAACAAACTTACCTCTAGAGTGTTGGAACGGTAGTAGAAGAACCGATCTACTAAATAAGTATCGAATATACAAATTCAGAAGCAGTCATGTATATTTGAGACGTCCACTGTGAAGTCGTGAAGTCAGCCGTCGTTGCGGCACCAGTTAGCAGTCATGGCAATTCCTTCCCCATTGTGTGCGGTAAAATTCCATGCGTCACGTTGTTCAAGGTTTGATGCCGCAATACAAAATAAGCCCACTTCGAGGTCAGTACTTCCTCGTTTTGCTTAATGAAAGTAATTTCTTTTCTTGTAGAACGGTATTATCGCCTGTTGGAGTCTACTATTTCGTTTTTACTTCTTTTATATCTGGTAATTTTACTTTCTAGGTAGCAGAACTCATGTACTTCATCAATTAAATGGTTATATATTTTTATTAGTATAATACCACGGCTAGTTTCCCACAGATCATGATTTTCGTCTCTGGTTTATTTATTGTCATGTTATACTCATATTTTAGTATTATATTCGATGCGATTTCAAGATTTTACCCTCTTAAAGAGCCACAGCGACAACGCGCAGCCTTGTCTAACTCCTTTCTAAATGTTTATCATTGGTAGTTGGTTATTATATAAGTTATAAATTACTCTACGATCTTGATGTTCTATTCCAATGTTTCTCATTATTTCGAATAATTCCTTTCATTTTACGTTATCGAAAACGTTCTCTAGATCTGTAAAGGCTATGTACGTTTCTTCTCTCTTTCGTAGTCTCTTTTATATTATTGTTGTTATTGTTAATATTGTTCGTCTCGACGCCGCACCTTTCCTGAATCTCAATTGCTCATTAGTTAACTGCTTCTAAGTTTTTTAATAACTACTTCCCCTATAAATATAATTAATTCCTCGGATATCTGGTCTTTTCCGGGTGCTTTGTTTGTTTTCAGATCGTGTACTGCCTTGAAAGTTTTCTCTCTGATTAGTCTCCATATTCGTTTTCGTTTAGCTCCAACACATCTCGTCATCCATGTTTTCGTCATTATATAGCTCTTCTACATATTATTTCCATCTACTTGCAATTCGCTCATGTAGTAGAAACTGTCCGCTTTTATTTTCTATTCCAATGCGTTTGTTTTCCGGTTCATTGAAGACGGTTTCTACTATATTGTATGCTGCTATTGGCAATTCTATCTACCTATCTTCAATACTCTTCAATGGCAACACATTTCGAATGCTCCCACTTTTTCTACCATTCTGAGCTTCCAAGATCTTCTTCAAGTTTTTCAGTAATGTTCAGCGTAGGTATTCATTTCCAGAATTATATTGCTAAATAAGTCGTTTAGGTTCGGTATATCACTCTTTGCAGTATCTATAATAATGAGATGAAATCACAATATTTGAATGCTTACCTTTTTTCTTTTTTTTAAATTATGATTTTCCTGTTGTTCCATGAAAGATGATTATCAACTTTCTGCCTTTTATCAGGACGCTTTTTTCTTCATATTTTGTCTTTTCGATCGAGCCATTTTATCTGCATTTTGTTTTCTCCCTTTGGAGCACTTGACAGAGCCTTGTATTTTGCAACAGAAACTTGCAAAGTATATAATTTTCTTCATATAAATTAATAAAACAGGCTATAAGCTGCTTCTGCGTTAGATCCGGACGATTAGCTTTAAATCAAGCAGTTCTTTAATTTGAATTTTTATAACGTGCTGTATCTCCTCACGAGCTAAAGGTTACTTAATTCATATGGTTCTAATTTTTTACTTCCAACAAAAGTGCATATGAGTTGTACTGTCGTTTTACATGTTCTAGTTTCCCTCTTTAACCTCGTGCTTGAACATTGAGGGTTGGAGTTTGCTACACTTACTAAAATGTGGGTTCAGATTGGAAGCCACGTTAAAAAAAATTATTTTCTCGTCAAGATGATGGATTGGGCAGCTGCGTATTCTCTGGGCAGTCGAATACTTTTCGTTCAGCCTAAATACGGGTAATATTAGCTGCAGTGCTGGATAATTAACTGACCTATATTTATTTTCTCGGGTACTTCTGGAATTTCAACCTATAAGCCCTTAGCGTTTTGCTAAACGTTATGCGTTTATTTTCAGTTGACACTTCAACAAGCGATTGCTCCTTCTTGAAGAACGCCATTTGTTCTCCTGCAGCTACTTACTATAAGCGTCAAGCGTACAAGAATCCGTTAAGGTTCCGTGGAGGGACAGCTATTTAGTCGTGGAAACTATAATTTTCTAATTTATGAAAGGTGCTACTATTTCTCGAAAGGGATTTAAGTGCTTTACTTCTTTATTTTTGTTTTTATCGAGACTATATCGTTGGCCCAAGTGTTAACGTTTTTCAACTGGAACCCTTAAGATCCCCTCGAAACGTCAAATATGTAATTTTGTTTCGCTGTCATACGTTGCTTTATACTCTGTGCCGTTGGGACGATAGAACAACGCTTTCGATTGAAACCTTTCAGGTCTCTAATGTGCCTGGTAACGATATTCACTATTGAATTTTTTTAAAAGTAGTTTATTCATTTTATTTAATTGCGTTTGCCACCACATGTATATATGTTTTATGTGTTTATGGTTCCGCTGGTCAGTTTATGCTGGGGAATGTGTGATACTTGGATTAGCCCTCTGAGTATGAACGTTTAAAATTTGTTAAAGCCGTTTGTACTAAATCATAATAGGGCATGTTACGGTATAAAACTGTTCCAGTGACACTTGAGGGAACAAGAGTGCCACCTAACTTATCATGTCCGGAAAACGTCACCACTTGCCCTGGAATTCTCGAAAACATACTAATAGCCATGGCTTAATACGCTCGGGGAGAGGGGCGTGGTCCTAGGAACGGTATACCATAAAGGTAAGTGTGAAGACATATACAGGGAGTTACAAAATAATAGGGCGCCACGGGATTCAGACTTGGGGACCCACGTTTGACAGAGCCCCGATAGCCGAACTGGGTAGGATATGCGTGCAGCCTTGTAACTCCCCGGAACCGGTAACCGGAGCGCTCTGACCTACCTTTCAAGCTTACTACTTCGCCCAGGCTCCGCTTTACATCGATCTTACACTCCAGACTGCTTAACCTGAAAATCGACATGTAACACACACAAGGAAAACACAAAACAGCATTTAAAAAACCGGTCTATTGGTCTGACACCAAGAAAATATCGTTCGGTACAGTCACTAGTACACGAAATGTGCCGGCTGGCATTGGTTAGTACAAAGTCCACTTATTGACATTGTGCAAGTGCCTTACACATATGACTATGGCGTTAAAGAGCGCGTAAGAAATAATTACAGTCTTACAGATTATGATTATGGCGTTAATGAGCGCGTGAGAAATAATTACTGTTATGCAAATATGATAATGACGTACTAAATACGTACGTAACGATTTAGCGGCTAGTACATTGAATACACACTTCATTTTTAGCTTTACCTGGCTAGATGCAGCAGGAGTGGCTCCGGCACGCGGCAAAGCGGTGTCACAAGGCTGACGACAATTGTAGGCCTTAGATGACGTGTCCTCGAGGAATACTTCGCAGGACTCGATACGGCCCAAAGAGGCGACAGGGCAGGCATGGAAAAAGGTGACCACGGGCACGTTCTCGCTTATTTGGACCCACCCACACACAGTAGTCATAGTTCGCCTGCACGGCGACGATAATTCGAGAACGTTGGCCAACAAAACGTGGCATCAACAACACACACAACTGCACGCTCGACGACTCGGGAAGCACACCACCAACACGGAAAATACAATCTCGCACGCGTCCAGCGGTCGCCTGCCTAAAAGGGGACGCCGCTAGCGCGAGCCTCGGAACTAAACTCCTAACTGCCTAAAAACTTAATCACGCCACCCCACCGACAGGGAAGGACGGTTACAACGCAGACAGGCAGACTGCGACCGAGCGAAAACCATTCATACCCTCTCTTTTGCTCTCACAGACTCGCGTTTTAAATTCACTCTAGCAAACACGCTCAAAGCCAAGCTCGCAACAGCTGCAGAGCGACAGGCAGTACACGTGTTTAGCAAGACGGCCTAAGGCCAGAGCGCAGCTGTGCGACGGCTTGAATAAAACTTGATACACACTTAAATTTAGGCGGAAAAATATAGAAATCCTATATACACGGGGTCGCAATTTAGAAAAAATAGACAAATAACACATACATTCGTTTAATCTAAAAATGTCTTGACAGGCTGACATTATATCTACATATTACCATAAAGTATGTTGTGTTATTTCGGAAAATCTAGCAACTGTGACAGTATTCTTTCCGAGTTTATGCGTATCTGAACACATTCGCCGTATTATATACTCTGTGGCTACACAGCTAATCGGCCTTTGAATGTGTTCACGTAGTTTTGTGATAATTTAGAAATTAATTTAGAAGTTCAGTAACAATATACATTAACATAATTTTTAAGAACCAGGAATTATTTTATAGGAATCGACTCTAATTGGTTGGCAGCACAGGTTTTTAAAGATATTTTTTCCTGGAATAAATTGTGCACTACGCCTAGCACTGGAGTATTTGATTGAAAAATGACTGAGTAATTAACGCCTAAACCCAGATAGGTATGCTAATTACTTCTGTCTCGATTTGTTTGGCCTGGATAATATTCGAATTAACGAATGAATGGCGTTTCATCATAACGCTTCATTTAGCCGAACTTCTGCCCTGTAATCATGATCTATTGCCAGCGCTAGCTGTGATTCGGGGTAACGTCAATCAGACGTGGCAAATGACGGTTGTAAAAAGCCGGATGAGCGGTATGTGTGGGGTTAGCAGGAATTTATCGTACGTACTGGAAGTAACCAGTAGTTTCCATTACAGTTACTAAAGATACTGGATTTTCCTCGTTCATTCGCTCCACTGGAGCACTTTGAAAGTTCCTTTGCAAAATGGAAATGTCTCGATAAATAATGGTGTTTGTTTTCAGCAAGGGTTATAGAAAGGCGAGTGAAGCCCGCGTAACTGCGCAAAATTGCTTCTATCACGTGGCCGATAATGTCAAAACTAGTGCGAATTCTATCACTTATTCACAAGTGTCACAACACGTTTATTGCATTTTGGAATGGGATTCGCCCTCTTTGATCTCCTAACCCCTGTTTGCTGAGAGACAGGCCAAAGGAATTGGAAGTAAAGGAAATTGGGATTTTAAATTCTCTTTCGCCCACTCGTGCAGCATCATTTTTAAGAAATTACGCTTCTGCACGAGGAAATAATGGCGTAACAGCCACACATAAACGTTAGAAAACTCCAAATTCGGTAGGTTAATAGCGTTATGAAAAAATCTACTAGAAAATTTATTGTGCGTGCCATAAAATGAAAGAGCAGTTAAGTACCGCGTATCAGGGTTATTGTTCTATTTCTTAAGCTAAAGAGCGTTGTAGCGCTACATTTTTTGTTCAAAACACAAAAGTGACCACATATTTTAAAATGACAGTTATATGGCTGCGCCATATAAGCACGCAGTTTTCCGTGGAAATGTCAATATCAGTGCCATTGTCGTATAAAGATGTATTGTCTCAAAACTCATAAAATAATAGCAGTAAAATTTGGGGTATTTGAAGGGGAACGGGATCGAATCCATACATAATGTAGGCACCCTGAAACGCAACACGCCCAAATAGTGCGTAATTTGCGCCAGAAATAAGCTGCCGTTTGATTGATTCCTCGCCAACTTTCCACCCTTGATAAATTAAAACATATCCGTCACTAGCAGTATCAGGAAAATGACAAAACAGGGGCATTAGGGTGCGTTTTTGCCTTTATGGGAACGCGGAAGGGCTGGCGGATGATGGTATCGAAAAGCTCGGTTTTTTCCTCAGTTTACTCTCGCGCTGTTTTCATAAACTTACAGCTGTGCGGCGTACGCAATTATTTTCGCATTTGGGTCCCAATGCTGAAAGTTCCGGCACGAAATTTGGTAAATAAACTCGGCGAGTTTCGGGGGATTGTTTTGCTTCGCGCTGTTTTCCAGTTTGCGCAATAGAACGATTCGAAAACTAAAGTTTGCTAAGCTGAAGTCGTTATAACTTTGTAGTGTTGATTGAGAACTATATCTTAGATGGATCGGTGAATAAACACGTAGATAGATAACCAACTCGCACTGACTTACTCGAAGTTCGTGCAAAATGGAAGAGTAATGGGCAATCAAACATAACTTCCAACTAATTCGAAATTGTAGTTTCCATCTACGCATTCAGTCTTAGTATGACTCTACGCTGATTATTATTGGCCTCGAGAGAGTAACTAAAAGTAGCTAAGAAAGAGTATGAGTAGGTAGTCAGTGATCTAATGAAAAGACTTTCTAGATATTTCTGAAAAATAACATGGGAATTATTGGTCATGAACGTATTCCTAGAAATAAAACTTCATAGCAAAATCCGATACACTTCTTCATGACATCAAAAACAGATACGTTTCCTTATGTAACTCAAGATATGATTTGTGTCACATATAATTTTCTAGTGCGAGGATATCGGCAATCGCTTACATGCTTCTAAGGTGTCGATATTTGTCAAGCTATCATCTGGAAAATTGCGGTACGGTGTGAAACAGAAAAACTAAAAATTGTATCAAAGGATACCAGTAAGCAGAATGTGTGTTGCATATATTTATGTCTGATTTAAATAGAATAGCGAAATAAGTTATTGTTGTAAAGTGCATTATTCCAGTGATACTAAATTTATAGACATTGTAACAAAATACTGTTACGTTTATTAAGTTTTCACACATAGGGTGTAAAAAATAGTGTTAGGTGAAATAGTACCGAAAAAAAAAGTTTTTGTGAAAATAGTTTCGAAATTGCCCTCCTTGAGATAGCTACAGTAGCTAAAATATTTTTTGAAAGGGCGAAGGGAGGGGTATTCATCATACGGGTAAAAAGTATTCACTAATTCTAGTGGAAAATTCGAGAAACTCACGTTGTTTTTACTGTACGGTTTTCACCGCCCTGTTAATTAAATGACAAACAAATGTAAATGTGTGAATCGTAAAATAGGGGACTTACCAGAAAGAAGAATTTAGAATTGTTAAACGGGAAATTGCACTTGCAGCGATTAATAGATACAAAATATTGTTCCACTAAGCAAAACGATTTTTGTTAACGTTGCACCGTTCAAAAAGATGAGCAATTTCATGGAAAGTATGGGGTGGTGGCGACACGAAAACACAAACAGAATTTGGCAGCAGATAAAAAGCGTGAACTGTACCTACTTGCAATCCTATGAATTATAATTACAGCTAATATTAATATTAATAAAATTTACAAATATTAATACTCGTTATCAATCTTGTTTTTGATAATACCTCTCAGCCTTGCAAAACCACCCCTTGTGAGACTTGTAACAAGATATTTTTCAAAATCGCGTTATTGGGTATAAAAATTACATAAATATGCAAAATTTCAGACGCAACTTCGAATTCAAGTTTATAGAAACTTTTTTCTTATCTTGTTGAGTACTATATCTCCTAACAATATATTGTTCACATCCTGTATAAGATATCGATTTAGGTTTTATATTTTTTGTTTTAGAAACTTTAAAAACGTTAAAAACTAATAATCAGTTTAAATGCGTATAGAAAAATTTACAAACACAAACACCTAAATTAACAGCCGCATTCATTACTAGGATTTACGTTATCAGTTTTGTTTTGAAATTAGATTCGCTTGGCTTTCAGATGGTCTCTATATTTTTATACTTTGTCTATCAATGATTGTGTTCACAAATAAATTAAATACGCTGTCGTACCATTAACTATCACTTATAGAATGTTTCACAACTCATACTTTAATATTCTAAAAATTTAGTCTTGAATTAATTGTGGTTAGGCGGGTGTAAATTATGACCTTTACAATGCATTCACATACAAATCTTGTTGACGTCTAATCCGTTTCTTCTCAATACTTTTAAATTTTACAATACGGTTTGTTCATCGCAGCAATTATTTTATTGCAAATTCTCCAACTTGAACTGAACGGTTTTGCTCGCCTTAGCATTTTTTATAAATTAGTTGCCCTTGTTGTTCATCTAGCTAGCTCACTACACATGAAACTCATGCTTTACCTCAGCTATTGGCTAGGAAATGTCGATATCTGCCAAGAACAGGAAGCCTTACTGCACTGTAGTATTCTCACGGTTCAAGGCTCAAGAAAGTTCAAACAATATGCACAAGAAAAATCAAATTGCTCACAATAAATGTAATACAAACATATTGGTCCTTTAATTGTGCACTAAAACAGTAAAAAAATCAAAATTAAATACTAACAGAAATTATCATTCCTAATCTCAATGATTGTAAGTAAAAATGTAGATCGTAGCCACTCGCATTTACAACTCAAATACTATCAGAATAGCTGTATCTGAAATATATGCACATTTAAAAATAATAAAAAACACCAAACTAATAGTATTGAATGCTCAAACACCATCGCAATTTAATTCATAGAAACCAGACTTTGAGATTCGGCTACGTATTTATTTGTCCATTAAAAGCATTCCTTTAGGGTTACGAAATCTTCACAAAGTTGCCTGAAACAAACGCTTATCGCCCAAACGCCAACCATTGTTTGATTTGCTTAAGCAAGAACTGGTGCTTAGCGGATTCGGTTCGCCTTAGGCAGGCATGGAAATTTTCATGACTGCGACAGGGAAGTACCTGGCTATTGGCGTTGTTGCAACTCTGGCGGATGGTGCTGCGGAACAATTAGAACGTCTTGAAACCTCTTAGCGGCTTTTCAATTGCAAATTTGCTATCTACGCTATAAAAATTGCCCTTACTTGAAGGGTAAACACTGTCTTGTGGCACACGAACACTTATGCAGTAAATTTCCTGGAAATCCATCACAAACGTGCGCCTTCGGGTTCAACTTGGCTGACACTTACTTGAGCTTCCCTACGCTGCTCGTAGGATTCATATCAATCGGAGAAATACACACTTGAGCGATTCTCGCACTAAAACAGGGCTGTAAGCGCGCAGGTTTAACGCTATGAAATGACAAATATTAAACATAATTACTAATTAAAATAAACAATTTAAGAAAGGCAGACCCGATTCCCGTTTCAGAGTGTAATTTTTTCAAGAAATATCGAACCGGTTCTCCTATTTGACTTTTAACTAACGTTATAATGGTGCAATTGATTTTATTGTAAATGCAGATGTCTCGCTCTCCTGCATTCTAAATTCTGTTTCTAAATGATCGCATCCAAAACTTGTGATCTCGTTACATATGTTGCTTTACTTTGCCGCAAATAAATAAAAATGCGAAGTAAAGTATGGAAGTAAAAATTGGTAGAAACAACCATAGCAGTGCTAACGCGATTGCCAATGTAGAGGGAGCCAATATTATTAAACCTTTTTAGAAAGTGCTGCACATTATCTGTTACATCCAAATTTGATAAACAGTCAACGCTTGGTATCCCAGATTTCCTTGACAATGAGCAGTCATACATGTTTACAAAGCTCTATGCTCCCACATTTCGACATTCTTTCAGGTATTACGAATCCGTAAGTGGTTAACAAAGCCTGCTGAAACACAAATAATTTAATTGCGGACTAACAATTGAAAACAGAAATATATTTTTAGTTGAAATATTTGAATGTTGTTTAAATATTAAAAAACTGTTGGTCTAAGTGATTCGTTAATAATAACATAAGTATCAACAACAAAAGCATGGTGTAATAGTTTTAAATGAAATTTAAATGTATAACATATTCAAAGTTTAAAATGTCTGTTAAACATTCCTTATATTGGCTCTTAATTAATATGTAGTTAAATGGCGCAAATGGCGAAACCACCAAAATATAACAAATCCCCTAGACAATTTCTTCTGCTATCATCATGATACCTATATTTCATTAAAACGGCTTTTCGGTCTTCTTAATAAAAAAAAATATGTTGCTAAGCCCTTGCGGAAGTTACTGTTTTGCACAATGGGTCTATGATGTAATTTCTACATTTTGGTGTAATTGTTCTATTCAAACTTACGTTGCATAGATATTATAAAGATCACCTAGCTATTATTGAATTAGAGTTTATTTAAAGTTGATGTGCAATAACGTTTTTACATTAAAATGCGCATAAAGTGATCTAAATAACATATTTGGACAACAAGTGTAATGAATCGTTTGGTAGTCCCTACGTCAGGGCGTTAAACTTAAATGAGTCGTCTAGTTCGCCCCAATGTTGCCGGGCTCCATAGCAGAGTTAAGCATTCTGCCTAATGAGAGTTTGAGAGTTCGATTCGCGATCGCGGTGAGGTTTTTAAAAATATAAAAAATGCGGATGAAAATCTCTACAGAATGCCATCATTCGGAAGTGATGTAAAGCCGTGGGTCCCATGTTACAACGATGTGTAGCATGTAAAAGATCCTTTGCTAGGATCGGAACTCCTTACTCTCGACAAAATGCGAAGTAGAACTAAGGTACCTGGTACTCTGCATGTCTAGACCTTATCCATGGGGTTGGAAAAAGGGCATATGAAGGCCTACTTGCCTGACATCAATCTCCCCAAGACTGATACTACTACTACTACGCCTTAATATTTTTACAAGTTAATTGAACTTGTTCACCTAGCTAGTTCAGCACGCATGAATCTCTTTCTTTGTGTCAACTGTGCTATGTCAGTATCCGTCAAAACCTACTTTAAATAACATCTATAAGGAAAGCTAATGATATTACATAACCTTTAAAGCACACATAAAACCACAAAGAACTTTGGGATTAAACCTTATAATGAATGGTAATTTTTTAACAGCTTAGTTTAGGGAGTAAACAAGTCATAACCGCGCGATAGCTCGTAGCTACACGTATTTACAAACGAACAGTAGAAGACTAATCGTATCTGCAATACAAGTATTTTTAAACAACATTACAATAAAGCCGAAATAACTGTCTTTTGTATCTAAACGCGATTGCATGCATCAAAACCCTGCTTCTCCATTTGCGTAAGTATTTAATTGACTATCAAGTGCATCCCATTGAGCTCGCAAAAGCTTTACAGCACCGCCTAAATGGACTGCTTATCGTATAAACTGTAAGCATTTCCTGTATCAGGTTATCTTATTATGAAGTCTGGGAACTCCTTTCTCGTGGATTGGGATCGCACTGAATTATGCTATGTTTTATCTGCTGCTGCTTGGTTGGCTGGAGCTACGTAACAACCGAGACGTAACTAGATTCTTTGGATGCTTGACAATTACGCATTTACACAGTAGACGATTAAAATTATACTTACAGACCCATATTCGCGCATTTTCCGTTATGCTATGCAATGTTTAAATCTAATTAACAATAAAAACGCATGCGAACACAAATTGGTTATATATGTAAATATGAAAATAAACAGTTCAGGCAAAAGGACCAAGTTCATTTCACGGGAGAAACCGGGAAAACCATTAAAGAAAGAGATGAATATTTAAGAATCTGAATAGATGTATGTGACCATCAGGGTGGTTGCTTGCACTTGCTCAGCTTAGCAACGAGGTGGATATAGCTTCAAATCTGGCCGTGGCCGAGATTTTTCTCGGAGCAGGGATCTATTTGAATTGATTACCTGACTAAGCTTTAAGTTGGATTAAAGTTTATAGAATGCACATTATTGTCGCTATTGCACTTACTGCGCGATATGGTTACTATGGATAGTCTCGACACCAGAAAGTTAAAGAGACTAAAGCTTGGTGGCATGTTCTATTATGCCACGGAAATAGTTGGTCCGGATGTCATAATAAATCATGACAGTGGGGTTGAAAGTCCCCATAAAATGCACAGCGACGCCTATAATTGGCCTAACGGCTGTTGGCTGAATACCAAAATAAAATAAAATAAAATAAAAAATAAAATATTTCTATTTAGCCTTCCTCGATCCATTTTTGGATGTAAGCTTCCTCATAATTATTCCATCTCTCTCTATTCTGGGCTGCTTTACATCGTCCACCCATTGCATCTGCGGTCTCCCCGTGTTCTCTTTCATAACCATGGTCTCCAGTCTAGGAGTTGTGTATTCCATCTATTATCTTTTTGGCGCGCGTTATGTCCAACAAACTGCCATTTTAGTCGTGTTGATCTCTCTCTTAGATCTATGATTTTTGTTTTCTGTCTTATCCATGTGTTTTTTTCCTTCTTTTAGTGTTATTTGTAGAATTTGTTGTTCCATGGCTTTTTGCGTTTTTATTAATTTGTCCACAGTTTTCTTTTTTAATGTCCATGTTTCTGAGCCATATGCCAAAACTGGTAAAATACATTTATCGAACACCTTTGATCTCAGAAATTGGGGTATTTTCCTGTTTTTCAGTATATAACCTAGTCTACCAAAGGCCGCCCACCCTAATCTCATTCTTCTTTTGATCCCTATTTCCTGATTTCCTTTGTTGAGTGTAATTCCTTTTCTGAGATATGTGTATTCTTCCACTTGTTCCAATATATTTCCTTCTATTTCGATTTGTATTATGTCTTCCGTGTTTGTCATTATTTTTGTCTTTGCTGAGTTTATCCTTAATCCTACTTTCTTATTACCTCATTCAGTTCATTCAGCATTGATTTTAGTTCTTCTTGATTTGTTGGAAATAATATTACATCATCTGCGTATTTTAAGTTGTTCCGATAGCTACCATTTATGGTTACTCATTTTCCTTCCCAGTTTACACTTTTAAAAGTTTGGAAGATATCGGATCCGCTTAGCGGACTTCTCGGCACATTGGGATTGGGTCGGTTTCTTCTGGTGTTTCGATGGTCATAGATGTTTTTTTTGTAAATGTCTATAATCAAAGCCATATACCTACGGTCTATTTTTCTATTCCATAGTGACTGTTGTATTGCCCATGTTTCGATACTATCAAACGCCGATACTCAATCAGGGCTACGCATAGTGGTAGATGGTACTCATCTGCTTTTTCTGTCAAACTGTTGACAGTCAACAGATAAACGACTGTACTAAATCCTTTTCGAAATCCAGGTTGTTCACTTTATAAGTACACTTCTATTTTCTCTCGATACTTTTTACTAGTATCTTCGATAAAATGTTATATATTTGATATAAAAGTGTTATGGGCCTGTAGTTTTTAGTTCAAATTTATCTCCCTTCTTATATAACAAAGGTGTTGTAGCTTTCTTCCATTATTCTACTACTTATTACATAATATTTTTAATATCTTTATAATTTTTTCGCCCCCTTTTGCAATTCAGTCAATACAATTAATATTTCTTCTTGGTCAATGGTTTTCGGAATTTACATTTAATACTTTCTTTTTTAACTTTTCTTTAGTTTGTGTTCAGGGTCTTCCTGTTGTGAATTATATAATTTTGTATAATATTCTTGGATTCTTTTTCTTATTTCGTTTTGTTTCTTGGGTCTCTCCTGTATCTTTTATTGCTATCAAGGTGTTTTGCCAATTTTTGGTTTCAGCATTCTCATGTTTTGGTTCTTCTCTATGACTTCTTGAATTTCTCTTCTTGTTTCTGTATTTTGTCTTCTTTTATAGTTTTTTTTTTAAATTAATTTATTTAGTTCTGCATACTCTACTATTTTTGGTTCGTTTTGTTGCACTAATTGTCTTCTTTGTTTCAACATACCTTTTACTTTATTTGATATGGTTTCTCTTTTTTAATTTTGTTTTGAAAATACTTTTTGTGCTGCCTCTATTATTGTTTTTGTTAATGATTCCTCAATTTAATTTATATTCATGTCTGAATGGTTTTGCTGTTGTATGATCTTTTTGATTTCGTCTCTATATTTTTCGTTTCTTGTATAGCTTGAATGTTTAGTTTGTATTTGTTTTTGAAACTTTGTAGTCTATTCATGTCTATACTTATTTGTATCTTGGCTCTAACCATTCTGTGGTCGCTTCTTATACTAAATGTGTTTAACACCGCTGTATCTTTTTAATTTCTTTCTTTTTTGTTAGTACAAAATCGATCTAATTTTTAGTATCTCCGTTAGGACTGACTCATGTTCATTTATGTTGAGGTTTCTTTCTAAAAAATGAGTTCATTTCATATCAATTTTCTTGTACCAGAAGATTGTACAACATGTAGCCTCTATTGTTTCTTATGCCATATCGGAAGTTTCCCATCCTGTATTCGTCTCCGTCCTGTTCCTTGCCCAACTTTGCATAAAAGTCCCCTATAATTAATTTGTATTGAGATGAGTTAGTAGTCTTTAAGTGCGTTGGATAAATACATCCTCGTAGAAGATTTCTACTTCTTCGTTTTCATATGATTGTGTAATGGCACATATTTGTATAACCTGTAATGATGTTTTATTGTTTATTGTTCATTGAAATGTTAAACAGTGTTTAACATGTTCGCGTCCTCGAATGTTAAGATACATTTAACATGCATTCACTCATTTAACATGCATCCACTCGCGTCCTCGAATGTTAAGATACATTTAACATGCATCCACTCATTTAACATGCATTCACTATAGCAACATCACATATATTCACTTATAATACCATGAGTAGTCAAAGTTATGTCGACTATTTTTGCGGTGGTGTCACGAATGTCCATTGCGCTTTGGTACGATTAGGACGAGTGCGCTAGCACGAGTCCTAATCCCAAGCGCAATGGACATGAGTAGTGATACCACCTCAAAAATAATCTACTTAACTTTGACTAAGAATGGTATTCGAGGGACTATTTAATGAACCAAACTACTTTTTCAAATTAGTTTGCAGTAAATCTAACAACTACGCAATTTCTATAGTAACAGAACACTAATATTGACTTTTTCTAATAAAAATCACATTTGTTTAAAATAGCCACTTCTAGGAAGATATATCCACTGATATTTTTTTGATTGGTCAAGAAACGTCAGAATTCTGAATTTTCATTGGTTACTTTTTGACAGATGACAGGTGAATTGAATAGTCATGGTAGTCCGATTTCGATTTAGCAGTTTTTAATCATTATTATTGATTCAAAATTATTGCTTCAATGAACAATAAACTAATGAACGTATTTCGAGGGGAAACCGTTTTAACATTTCTCACATAAATTACCACTCTTGCTTCGCTGCGCTCGCTCGAGTGGTAAAAATATGCTCGAATGTTAAGACTGGGTTACCCCTCTTAATACGTTAATTACTATTAATTGTATGACTATGTAAGCTACTATATCTGATATTGATTTATAGATGTTTAATCTAGTTACGATGCTTTTAGATATGATGGGATTAGGGTCCCGAGTGGTGTAGCTTGAACAAGCATCCACGTTCGATCAGCAGAGTTAAGCAACGCTGTCTCTGGTCAGAACTTGGATGGGAGTTCCACGGCTGCATCTCTCGGCGCCTCGTGGTACGGCTATCACGGAAAAAAGTTGGTCCCGGCGGTCATACAACATCATGACAGTCGTTAGTGGGGTTGGAAGTCCTCATAACTGCACAGCGACGCCTGTAATTGGCCTAACGGCTGTTGGCTGAGTGCAAATTAAATAAATAAATAAAATAAATAAGATGAAACCTATGCCTCTTGTTCCATTTTGTTCGTATTTTGCCTGAGTTGAGTCTTATGGCCTTTTACTAGTTTCTTCTGAGTCCAGTACGTTCTATTTGACTCTTTTTAATTATTCTTCCAATTCTTGTATTTTTCGTCTGATTTAAAGGTTTTGACATTGTATGTGCCAACGTAGAGTGTTGTGTGTTTTGCTTGATGCATTAACTTTCCATTAGTAGAATTTTTTCCTCTCCCCCAGAATCCATTGCGGCAGGCTATCCAAGTAGTGTGGGAAGGTGTTGTTCTATCCACCTGAGGTTTATAATCTGATTTGTTTGAACTCGAAATTTGAATTTGAGGGATTTTGGCCTTAAAACTCTGACCAGACGTGTTGGCGAGTTGAAATGTAGGATAGTGAGGGTAAAGGTAAAGGGGTAGAATATAGAGGTAGGGACATGGTGCTTCCGGAGAAGGGAAGAGAGAGAAAACCATGGCGCGCATGAGCAGGGACGCTTCCTTGAAGTAGTTCTATCCTCTATCGGGATCATAAAGGAGTATCTACCTACTACCCATGGGAGTATGTACATCTTTCTATAATTCCCATTTATTTACTTAGCGAAAATTATGGACGAAATCACATTTAGTTTTAAAAATACTGCTGTACTTTCCAGAAAGGAATATTGATAAAGAATATTTACTGTAAATTGTTGCTGTAGTATATGAAAATCTACTTTTAAAATGTGAACTAGTTACACACTTTAACAGAGGATGTTATCAATTATTCCAGCATTGGCTAACTGTAGTCGATAAAGTCGATGCTCTACATATGGATACAATGATTGCATGCCATTTAAGCCAACCTTGTTGACTGATTTAATGCGGTTAGGGGTAAATTATACATTTTTGGTTTCAAAGATTTCCTGGCATAAGCTGGATTAATATCCTAAATTTTAGCCGTGTTCCTTAATCTCGAGTAGCAGACGTAGTCAATTAGCTCTCTGGAATCCTTATGAAGCTAAATTAACCAGAAACCAAGAAGAATTGCTATTATTCATATCTGGGCTCATTATGCAAAGCTGGTCAGCTTTAAACTTGGCACGTACTTGATCACTAGGTATAAGCAGTGGGCGTTGTGTTACAATTATAAACACAGCGCTATAATTGCAGAATTGATTAATTAATCGAAATAATGCATTTTCGGTGCTGGCTGCGAAACGTCCCCATTTGTCATGATGTGATTGATTCAGTGGAGTCTCTACACATTATCTCAATTTATTTCCTAAAATAAGCACATGAGCAGCGATTTTGAAGCAATAGATTTATCCAGGTCGGCTGGAAAAATACTTTTTAATTATGGAAAGCTGCGAGGCATTGTTGTATAAATATTAATGTCGCGCTATTTGAACCTTGTAGCCAGCGTTTTGGGATTCACTTTAAATGTTACAGCCAGGTCAATTCGAATTTATGGACAATAGGATGGGGACGCAAAATCGGCAGGTAAAATTTGCATTCTCCGGGGAGAGTCGCTGAAAAAAAGGGCGGACAAGTACAGGTTGTTTGACAATTCCATTCAGCTGGTTTCGATTTCCGCAGCTGACAATTATCCTTGTTTTCAGTTGATCAGGCCAATTTGAATATGTTTTAATGGAATATATAATTTGAGAAGGCGCTTGGATCTTTCCAATTTCCAATGCAGCCACATTTTCTTTGCAGGTTTTTTGACAAATGAGAAACTAATTATATTTTGCTCCATATTTACGGTCGCTTCCTTACATGAGATTTTTAAATTCAATTCTTCTTTAGTCATTTTCTTACCAAGTACAGAGGAAAATTTGCATTCAATCAGATTAGAGTAGTTTTGTTTAGATTTTCGTTAAAAATGATATTAGTTGAATACAGGCTTTCACGACCGTTGTTCATAATGTAGAACCGCCCATTAAAATTTATATTGTTTTGTCATATAGTATCATGCTACACCTTTATGAGATGATAATGTCAGCTGATTGCCAATAACGTTGTCCCTTTGACTCGCCGTTATGAAACGTGCTGAGGCAATATTAGCAGGTTTGATCGAATATGGTTTCCTCTGCGTTTACATAAATAGCTAAATATTTGATCTTGTGTACCAACAGTTCTACCAACTTGCGTGTGCACGCTGGTTTAGCTAAGTTCCTTAACCTTCTCGGTTTACACAGGACTCGCGTTCAGTTCCTGATTATTAGCTGTTATTGAGTTTTCTCGCTGATTATTATATTTTTAACTGGAGTTGCATGCAGCAAATTGCGTGGAAAATTCTAATCTTTTTTACAAAGGTATGGGCTAACGTCGCGCAAATGGAATTTCAGAACCACATTGTGAATATCTGACGTCACATGGGCGTAGCTATCAGCTAGCAAGAGTAGGATAAGCTGGCGGACATTCACAGGTTTACATCGCAAATTCAGATTTAGCAGAAATCCTGTTGTGGCCTACAATACTATAAATTAGAAATAAAGCGTCAATAATCTAAGAAGAAAAACTACTTTGCCAAAGGTAAACTGGTAGATGAAGAAAAAATTCTCTTCATCAGCTCTCACAATTCTCTATTTTTAAAGTATCTTCCTAATAGACTCGCCAAGCTTTTCGGTATTTGCATAAAGTTGTTATTCATTGATCGATTATGATCTTACATGTAATACATGACAATATTTACTCTTTTATTACTCTTACATTAGAGCTACCTTAAATATTGTTATTACTACATACTTTAATTTGAACTATATGGGAATAGTGGGTTGCCCACTATAGAAGACTTCTTACAAGGGTTAACATTTGTTGTGATAACCGAAACTGCTGGCCCTTGGAAACAGTAGAGAATTATAATTCCTAAAGGGTCACTCGTTAAAGTTGTGACCAAGCGGATTAGGGCTTAACTTTGGGTCAATACTCTCAGCGCTTTGCTATGCTACTCCTGAACATTTTTAGATTTGCATTAAATACTCAAATCTTCTTACAACTAACACAATAATAGCCAATTGATTTTACCTAGTAACCTGAAATCACATCTACGGCATTGCATTCAAGCTAATTACGTGCAATTCAAGTCAATTCCACAGACGTGACCCTTGGAAAGCTAATCCAACGCTGTTCTGTCGCTTAATCTTTCCCGAAACACTTGAAATAAGTTTGGAACTCCGTCTAGCCGAATAATTTTTGTGCCCAGAAAGTTTATATCTACTCGGATTCGGTTCAACGAACCGTTCGGGAGATAAAAACAAATTCAAAAATTCATATTTTTAAGCACTCGGGAAGTGGCCACTAACACGTCACTGGAGCCATTCGCCAGCAGTTGTGATCAGGCTTGATCAACATGGAGAAGTAGAAATTGCCCATTGTTGTATTTGAGGGCTCGAAAGCTTTAATCTGTCAAGCGAGAGGAAATCGCTTTGGGGCGTCCTCCGTTTCGAGAAAATTATTGTGGCAATTTTTTAAAAGAATATCTCTAAATCCCTGAAAAGTGTGTAGTTGAAGGTGAAAATGGGGATTCACCCTCTAATCTTTTAATTCCCGCATTGTAGAATCTTTTGTTGGGACGACGAACTAAACAGCTTAGAGCAAGGGAAATTTCTTGCAACTTGGGCGCGCCTTCAGCTGCCAAATAAGTCGCCCTTGCTGTGAAGAAGTCAATTAGAGCCTATTACTGTCGTTTTAGCAGTAGAGATTTTAATGAAGTTATTTTATTGCTTAGTAAAGTAATTGGTATGAGCATATGAATACACTTAATTAAATTAAGCAGTCTAAGACAGCTAATAAGGACCAATAAATACATGTAAGTAGAAAGTAATTATAGTGGAGTCGCTTACACGACCCATAAAAAACGATCCTGTAAAGAAATGCGTACGAAATACAAGATATCGTCAAATGGTCCAAAGCAGGAAATAAGGAATGGAATGAACACAAATAGATTGTCAGACGAAAGATTAGTGCAAATAAGCAGAGAAAAAACCTTTAGAAAGAAGATAAATAAGAACACCTCCAAAAAAGTGGAGGGAGAACTAGGTACCCTAGTCCGTACAGTAAACAGGAGGAATCCTAGAACAAGAAAAAGAAGAAGAAGAAATTGAGTCGGAAATTTCATATAAATGCAAAATTAAGCTTGACGTATTTGAATAGCAGGAAAATGTAGAAGAGTTGATCAAAAGTGGTGTCGTTATTTGAAAGAAAAGTTCACTTACAGTAGTAAAAACAATAGCAAACAAGACTATCTTGGAAAATTGTAAATAAAAGATACAGATAAAAGATTGAATAGAACATTATCACAAGTTATCGTACCAATAAAATGTAAAGGATGCTCAGAATCAGATCGTGGATACAAGAGAACTTGACAATAGAGATATGTAAGAAACGACGGATGGCTTCTCACGCACAAAAAAAGCAATCTTCGGAATTATTTGGTATGAACTTGGAACTACAACTAATGCTTAATTCGAATTAGAAAAACAACACATTTATGAAAAACCGGTAAGCGGCACTATTGTGAAAATTTCAAAATTATAGGGAATACGCCTTCTCGCTGGGTTGGTAGATCCAAGCTAACAACCCGGTTTCAGAGAAGACTATTACTACCGATCATCTGCAAACAGTATACGAACAATAGGATTATGACAGATATGAAGAGCTCAGTGATGCATGAATATACTCACGGTATACAACACTTCTAAAAGATATTCGCAACAATGCAACAAACACGTTAAAATTGGCGCAAAAACGAACACAAAACAATATCGGTAAATAGTTGTGTCAGATAGGGAGCTACCATTTCTCCCAAACTATTAACTTTAGCATTGGAATATATGTTTAAAATGTTTAATGCGGAAAGACGAGGAATAAATATAAACAGCGAACGCTTGAACCATACCAAGCTCTGTAGACTAGTGGTTACCACGTCTGCGTAGTATTCGGGAAGTCGCGAGTTCCATTCCCGTGGCCGTCTGGTTTGATTCAGGTTTTTAGGTGGTTTTCCTGAGTCAACATAGTACCTTCTCTGAGGCGTATGCCGGGGCAGTACTTCTCCACCTTTTCTGGCCACTCTTCCATTCTCCACCCCTCCTTTCTCTCACACATCCTATAATTCTGGTTCTTAGCTGAAGAGGGACGCAAGGTCCCTATAGCAGCCCGCTCCCAATTGAAACGACCCTGAACCTTTTTAGCTTTACCTTGAACCATTTGCGTTTCACAGGCGATATAGTAACAATCAGTAAAGACCAGGATGAGTTAGAACAAAAGTTGACTTCGACTTAGCTTCGAAGGTTGTAGGAGTAAATTAAAAAATACGAAAACAATACTAAGTACCAACAACCAATTTGAAGTAAATGTACAAATTATAGGGAGTGTTGACGAGTATGTATACCTTTGCCATTTTACTAACTAGGAAAACCATATCCAACCGCAGAAATCACAAATGGGTGATATTTTCCTGAGTAGTACTAGATAAACTCAGCTATATAATGAGAAACCAAGAATTACCGATAGGTTTGAAATAAAGGTCTAAGGAAGCTGCATCATACCCTTAATGACATGCGTATATGACACAGACCCAATGCTTGGCATAAATCTGAGGGATGAAATTCGATTCATTGGAATAAGATGACGTACAAACGTTGCTGATGTCATTTAAAAAGTTGCAAAGCCGAGTTGGAGCCGCAAAATATGAAGAAGAATCATAGGACGTCGACAAATAAGTTCGTTACAGGAGATTGGGACAATCATCGAAAAGAGAGGCCTCTCTACCAGACATCTCATACAGAGCTTAACAGGAGAGGAACAAAGGCTTTAGGAACAAATGTATTAATTATTACTACTTGAAAGCTTGCTATGATACGCCCGACTCAGCTTTGTTTTATTTATGTATTTAATTTTTTAGTTAATTAATGACTCTATTCTATGGGTTGTGTTTCTACATCCAGCCAATTTGTTATTTGAATATGTAATCTATTGGCGAATTACATAAATTGTTATAATTTCATTAAATGTGCCCGCTTCTACGCTGCCTACTTAACTAATGGAATAACTTTGTACGGAATTTTTAAAATATTGAAATTTTCAAAATGTCGATTTATAATAACCTAATCTCAACATATATAATGAAATACAAATTTAGTAGGCTTATTTGTAACAATTACATCTGTTACAACTTATTGATGCGTCGCCTAGTTAATTTAATATAAGCACTGTAAGCAAAACACACGCAAAGAACGCCAACGAAATATTCACTGAATTTTTAGGATTTCTGGCCTTCCGATTCTGATTCTGCGATGGATTTTTAGGCATGTATCGGCCCACTCCCTCTATGTCTGGGCCCCCTTTCATGCCAGTAGGAGGCCTGTAGGTTGCTCTCTGCCCCCGGCTTCAATCTCTGCTTTTGACTCACAGCTAGGGCTCCGCTGCGATGTACATAAGTTGCTGCCGTTCCTGGGCTCGTATCGCCTCCGCTGCTGATATTGGACCTCTATCTAATTCCCGGAAAGTGCACCTAGAGCCAGATGTTAACATAGATACCTTTTATCACCTGCAGAAGTGCGAGGAATACTTGTAAATCCCTGCAGCCTATCCAAAACACTGAACTAACTTGAAACAATGGATTAAATTGTATAAATAGGTATTTATTATATTTTTTTACTTGGGCTTGGTAGGAAGCTAAACACACACACTTTGCTGTGTCCCCACTTGCTGTTATTTTGTTTCTTTCTTTGTATTTTATTGAAGTCAATGCTAATGCTATTTGATTACAGTTTCAAATTCAAATCGTGACATTGATATAAAAATATTTTAACATAATGTTTGAAAAGCTTCAATTATTTTAGTTCCTCTCATAACTGTATTTGTAGCTTAAACTGCGTTCATTGCAATACGTATAATTAAGAATCACTCATGTCAGAGTGTGGTCGAGAGATTAGGGAGCTCAGCACCGGTGGGTTCAATCCCCACATCTGGCAACTAGCTCGCGGCCCACCCAGTCGTTTAAAAAAAGAATTACGTCGATAGCGTGATGCTAACCACATAAACCAGTACGCCGCGTCGTTAACTGTGTGACAGATGACTGTGTTTCTGAAAAAAATAGTACACTGTAGTGTGCGATATGTCATCTTCACTTTCATTAGTTAATCAAGTTTTATTTCACTTTCTATTTAACAGACTCCAACTTCATTGTTAATGGTAAACAAATTTTGCCTATTTCTTTTTAACTTTCTTCCATTACACCATTTCTTCTTGAACCTTTTCAATTAGTTTGATCATGTCTTCTTGGATCTTGCTCTTGTTTATGAATTTTACCATTCTTGTTTTCTCAATTCTTTGGAGATATTTCCAGCAGCTGCTCGACTGTGTGTGTTCAATAATAGTAATTTACGTTACAAGGCCGGAAACTGACTTATTAAAGTACGAGTTTAGATGTTTACGGTCAAGGCGAGAAACGAGCCGAGTGTGGAATTTCTAAACGAGTAATTTAATAATACTTTACGGCCGTGTATTGTACAATGTTTTATTTCATACTGTTTTATACAACATGCTTATTGAAAAAGTACATAAGGGGCGGATGTGGAAATTCAAACGTACGAATATTTTGGTGGCACCTTAAGTCTGTCAACTTCGATGTTAGCAGGTTAGGTTTTGGGTCAGTCTATGTCAAAACTGGTTAAAAACCTAACCTGATAACCTCGAATTTGATATAGACTTACAGTGTCACCAACTAATTATTCAGCAGTTGCCTAGCAACATTTTCCGGCCTTGTGATGTAATGTTCCACTTTCGGGCCTTGTGATGTAATGTTCCGGACTGAAATTAATGACGTAAAGTCGTATTTTCCGGACAGTGTGAAATAAAATGTGTTAACGATTTTATTTCATCTCTTGCTCTACTTGTGTACTCGTATTTATGATGCTGTCTTTCCGTGTGACTCTTCTTACTCTTCGGAGATACTTCATTTTTGTTTGCTTGCTCTTCTCTCTATCTGTTAGTATCCAAAATTCGCAACCATTTGTTAATATTGGTCTGTAAATTGACTTCCAACTCTATTTTTTTGACACCACTATCTTGTTTATGATGTTGTCATTAATGGCACAGTATGTCTCAAGCGCATTCCATATTCTGTCATTGATTTCCAATTTCATGTCCTCTTGTATTCTTATTCTCTATACCCAGATACTTAAATGAACATGATGTGTTTCTGTTCCATGTAGTTATATATGCATTTCTTGTTCTCTTGTTCTTCAAATTCATATTCTTTTGGTGTTCATTCCACTCCTTTTTCAAATCTTTACACTACATCATATATATGTGCGCCTTCTGATGTCTTTACTCTTTGTTTTACTTTCGCCGTACATTAGATTATTATGTTATCCATGAAAATATTGAACAGTAGTGGAGTTGCACCTCATTCTTTTGTAAGAGTTGCACCGGATTTGATGTCCTTGCTGAAAACGTGAGGTAGATTCTTCACATATAAACTTTGGATGACTCCCATTAACTCTTTGCTTACATGTCTAATCTGTACGATTTTCCATAGTTTTACATTTTTAATCAATAAGTTCAAAGGTGGTTCTGCTGCCTTCTTCTAGTGTTTTGGGTATTACTTGTTTTATAATAAATATATAATCTTGCATACTCCTATCTTTTGTACATTCTTTCCATTATTTACGCATATTAGCCTTCCATGTGCTTTGTTCCACACTTCCAAGAATATTTCTCTCACATTTTGTATCATTGCTGTCGTCTGATTTTGTCTGCTCCTGGAGTTTTTCCATTTTACAGCCATATGATTGTTTTTCCCAATTTATGAATTTATTTCTTTAGCATCGGCTTCGTCTATTGTTCTTACTTTTCTCCTTTCTGCCTCTGGCTCTCCTTTAGTAGAATACAGTAGGTCTTAAAAGTAGTTTTTACGTCTAGTATTTATTGTATCTGTTTCCCCTGTCAACATTTTAGTATTTGATGTAGCCTTTCTGACTAACATAATGTTTACTTATTTTTGTTTGCTGTTTCAGTTAGCGTATCTTTGAATATTACCCATAACTGTTCTAGGTATTTGCAGTTATTTGCTCCTAATTAATTCTATAGTTTTTTTTGTCTAACGTGTTGCTTAGAAAATATATTTCCTGTACTTAATTTTCGGTTGTATAATTATTATATGTGTTTCCAATAACATTTCACTAAACACTTTCACCACTGATAATTACATTAGCTATCTGATTGTAAAAAGACATGTTATGTCAAATATCCTATCAGTTATTTATTTACCACCCATTTAGCGTTATTTCTGCCAAATTAGCATTTCATGTACTTGCTGTTGAGCAATATCAGTGTGTGTTAAAATGCTATTTGCGCTGTATTTTGAATTATTCCATTTTAAAAGTTCATCAAGCCGCCCCGCTGTGAAACTGAAACTGAGGGAATGGCTGAATTTTTAACTTCATTAGGCGTTTACAATTTAGCAATTTGTTACTTTATTAAGCTTTGCTTTACCGTTTTACATATGAGCAGCTCTTAGTTACTTTCCAAAATGATATTTTTCTTAAAAATAGCTAAGTGGCTATAAAACGTTATAAATTATTCCAAATTGGTCAGTGTTCAGCCATATTTATGAGAAATGTAAGAAAATTATGTACAGCAATAATAAACAAAACTTTTTCAACGATTGATACTAAACTACGAAATAATAATATGAAATTAATGTTAATTCTAAACAGCCGGCCGAAATATTTGTCTTCAACACGGTAGCAATACAAAACTACTGCCTTGGCGACCGCATTTTCTGTCGATTTAAATAAATACACAGAACCATGGCAATTTTTGTTTTTTATGGAAATTTAGACAATCAAATCTGTGAAAGCTTTTGAATCTTTGATTATTTTTTTCGTAGCGATCTCAACCAATCAGAAGGCTGGATTTAGTTAAGTTATCTTGTATAATTTCGATTATACAAAATCGATTATACTATAGTAACTTCACTAGGCAACGCAATACATAACTTTTGTCAAATTGATGTTGTTTTCATGGAGATGACTTTCAGCTAGGTTAATACAAACAAATCCGACTGCCAATAAAATATTTATTTGATCCTAATATTAAAATTTACTCACAAAATAATCAAATCGAATACAATGCGTACTTCGAACAGGTTATACGTCTCAAACTTCTTGCACAATAACAAATCGTGTCAGTTTGACAGAATAATCCTCCCGCTGACGCGGTCGGATTATTTAACCTGTCAAACTGACACTCTTTTATTATTGTGCAACAAGTTATGGACATATAACCCGATAATATCGAAGTACTTATAGTATTACTTCTGAAAATATATCTGTAAAAACGCTAAATATTGGAATTGAGGAATTTTAACTACTACCCTATACATATCTGCGTTAGTCGGAGTTTTAAAAATTTTATAGCATTAAAAATAATACTAACAATGTCTTTTCACTTATTACTATCTTTATTTTACTTTATGTTCTCTCTTTCATTCATAATGCACTAAGTTGTGATCGGCTGTGTTGTGAAAATATATTATTGTCTTCTACCGTAATGCCCTAATGTGAAACAGTCTTCTAAAACCAGTTGCATGTACTAATTTTATTGCAAGTAAACCGTCCTGCGTATTTGTACGAAACTTCACACGGTCCACATTCTTCCATAATTCACCACTTCAAGCTACACGTGACCAATAAAGTCCCCGAACGTTGTTTACCTTATGTCACTCTATACGTTTTCATCCTCTTCGTGTTTCTAGCGGTGGCATGGCTGCGGCGACCGATACAACTTTATAATTTTTTGATGACTAAATCAACAGCACCGAATATAAAGCGAAGGCATAAACGCATAACGAACTCTGCGGGATTTTGTGGTAATTTGTATGTTAAGTATATATGTATGTAGTGGAACAAGTGTAAGCTAATCCGCTGCTGTTATAGCTTTACCACAGTAGAGGCTGCTTTTATGGCCTTTGACTTTCAGAACATAAGCTTCTTAGTGCCTAAAGTACGTTTCCTTTTTCCTTTTTAATTACTATTATCAGCTGTTTTCATTACATTAAGTAGGATTAGAACTGGAACTCATTTCTAACTTCCCAGTTTAATTTTCATGGCAATGCTGAACTTGCCATTTCAAATGTCTAATCTTGTAGATTTTGCGTGTATACCTTTTGAAACCTGTTTTAAATTTGTATGAACACAGAGCGTCTTATTATGTAGTTATCTGATATAAATAAATTCAAACGTAATCATTTGATGCGGCCCAAACTCTACTTATAAGGATTAAAGTTGAAAGGAAACCGTTTTTTCTTACCGATAGTGAATTAAGTGCTACAAATTTCGTACGTAATAAATAGATACATTAATACTCCTTTAGATTTAATTATAGATAATGCCATTTTGTGTGAAGATAAGGCTAAAGTGTGTTTAATACAATATTTATTGTAGTTGTAACAGACACACTCTTTTGTTGAATTACTATAATGGTAGTACTCCAACATTTCTGTTAATTGCTCTAATATGCTAAATTTACAATAAAGTAGTAATAGCTAAAGTTTAAAAACGTCGATTTTCTTTCCATGGTCATGTATTAACTATGGATTCTTCACTTGTATATTCAGGTATAAATATAACTATAACATTTGTACAGCTTGATACTTTTACAATACAGCTGCAGTAACCTTTGGAAAATGCTCATTGCCAGCGAGTTTAGCAATACGAGATCCAGCGTAAACTGTGTACAAGTTTCAAAGCGGCCTGCGTAAACGCATTGTCGAGCTTAAAACTAATTCGAAATATATAATATCAAACAATAAAAATTACTGATATACAAATGGACAATATATAGCAGCTGCGACTGCAAACACGCTCAGGCGAGCAAGGTCAAGTTCCCGTTTCACCTTCTTTTTATAGAGTACTTGATTACTAGATAGTATTATCTAAAATGTTTGAAAGTATCTGTTCTCAATTATTCTCTGTCTAGCAGGTTATCACAAACGAGAATTACGATAAGTATAACTTAGGGTGCCAGTAAATTTTCATATATTGACGCCTTCTTCCTTTCTACTTGGTGATCAGTCTGAAAAATTGTTTGTTGTAGTAATCTTTCTTGGCGGGAGAAAATTCGTTTTAATTTGAGGTAACTGGAATATCTCATGTCTCTTATGATTTGCGCAATATATTATAAGCATGGTCGTGTTCATGGGGTTCTCTTTTTTGGTTTTTCTAAAATTATTGTTTTATTATTGTTGCGTGTCTAACCAGCTGGTCTCTTTTTCTTTATAAACTTTCACGTCTTTTTGTTCATTCCTTTCCGCAATTTTTCTGTGTTGGCAGTCCATCTATGGCACCTTAAATCCAGTAATTCTACTTTTTCTGCTGCGCCTATGTATGGTGCAAGTCATCAATAATGTCATATTCGACACAAGGGAATGTATATTTTTTTAATAGCTTCCAAGGAGATACTTGTCGATGTGGAATTGTTTTTTTAAATGATATAATGCCATTTTGGCCAATTATACTGTTCTATATCTTTCTCCTTAAAAGCTTCAGTAATTTGTTATGAAGCTAAAGGAAGTCGATCACAGGATTGCACTTCCACCTTCTACAGTAACGTTGCTGTTAGGCCTGTTTATATTCATGTACACCATTATTACTTTAGTCTTGGATTGGTTCAACCTCATGTTATCGTTTTCTCTTAGTAGACTTTCCATTTCATTTAGAGCCTACTGCAGCTCTTCTTCGGTTGCGTGCAATATCGTCGCATCTGGGTGCGTTAATATTTTGTATCTTCTTGTCGGGAGTTTACCTATAGCATTCCGAATGTATACATTGAAGAGTAGTAGTATACCTATCTTACGGCCTTACTTATATTGACTTCTCTTTGCTCTCCATTGTATTGAATCATTGCTGTTTGATTTACATGAAAGTTGTAATTAAATATAAAATAAATAATTTTTGAGAAAATCTTAGATATTTCCCTCCAACGCACACTGTCGAATGTCTTCCGCGAATATGAAAACCACGTATACTTACCTATTATTCCCCACTACTCTTTTTATTAAAATTCTAAGAGCGAGGATAGCCACTCTTGTTGCTGTATTTCTTCGAAAACTAAATAGGTCTTTTGTTAAAGCACTTTTATATTCGTCAATATGATTTCTGTACTATTTCGAAAGCGTGATGTAGAAAACTTATTCTTCGGTATTAGTATTGTTACGATCCTGAGGGCCGAGGGATGGATGAGTCGGCAGCCTTGGCGATTAATACGCGAGCGTTCCAGAACTTCTCGAAGCAGCTGCAGAAATATGAGTCACAGCGGTCGAATGCTCGGGAAGCGCCCTTACAGCCAGGTGCAACGGACACTCACGCTTTCAGGGACGCGCTCGAGGGCAACAAACGCGGATGCGTCACGCGGTTCCTAGAAAGGTCGAGCGTCCTCGCGATTAGTCTAGAAAGGAATTACCTGAAATATAAATACACGCCCGCATGAATAGCGGGCAGTTCGAATTCGGCAGCAAAACGCGTAAGAGCCATGTAGAGCTCCCACATAAATAAAAGCCCGTGTGTACATATAACTAATAGAAATAAATAAATATATAATCGTTAGTGTTTAAGAGTGATATAAATAAATGTGTTAATCCGTATGTAATAAGAAATAAATGTACCGATAGTTTGTTAGTGCCTGTATTAATTTGTAATCTGCTTGATAATTCTCGCATGTGCTTGTAAACAATAATCGTAATAATTCATTGTTGTAAATAAATGTTTGAACCCATGTTTGTCGTATAATTTTAAATAGCCCGAACGTTAAAAACGTAGCAGTATTATAACCTGTACTTAAGTTTTAAAGAAATTTGTTGACGCCATCATATTTAAAGATCAACTTTTACGCTATGTGATATTCGGAAAAGCACTATTAAATAAAATAAGCAAAAGCAAACAGATAACGTTTTAATAATCCAATTGTTTATTAGATACCGAAAGCATTAAGAAACAATGTTTTAAAAACCAAAACAATAAGCACAAGCTACAATAAAAAGGTCAAACTTTGTTTTTGATACTGAATAGCATAGGCACCTTATTGGAATGTTCGATATTACAGAGCTTAGTTCACCCAGAATTTCATTTTGTGCAATATTTGTATTCATTTGCCGATGCAGCAAAATATCCAGCTTTATATAAATCAATGGCCGAGAATAGAACAAAAACCATTAAGACCCTCGCTGATAAAGTGCTCTCCCTTTTAATGAACATTTATGAAAGTCCATATTTCTATTGCAGGAGACTTCAATTGATTACCATTATTGATATGAATAATTGCTACAAGTCACGATTTTTTCAAAAATAACGCCTTTCATAACCTACTTTAAAAAAATTCAGAACTGGGATTGTAACGATACGTTGCTTACGTCCTTTGGCCGAAACGTTATGTCTTGTTTGTTTACTTTGATAGCTCAGTATGCATGAAGCGCTTCTAAATATCCCACTCGTGGTTATGAAAGATCACTATTTGCCAGAATAGTCTGGTCTGAACCTTGAATGTTCTAGGGCTGAACCTAATTTCAAACGTATAGTCAAGAAATGCAAATTTGCTAAGACAAATTTATATTGACCTTAAAACACATATAAAAGGAAATATGGTTTAATCCTAGGTTGAATGACCAGACATAAAGCAATATTAACATAGACCACCAACAAAAGTGTTTTTAAAAGCGCGAAGGCTAAACTGCTTGAAACCGGTCCCCTCTAAACCGGCCCTGTACGCGATTGTATGCACCAAAATCAGGCAAAATTTACATCCGTAAGTGCCTTTCTTTAATCGTGATTCTAATACAGACGTGGCGGCGACTATATATAGCATTAAGTTGCAAACATTTTCTGTATGTATCGAGTTACCTCACAATCGGGCCACGAGAACTGCTGTGTACTTTCGCTCGCCTAGATTGCGTCGCCTAACCTTGAAAGGGTTGACGCGTGGAATTTCACTACACACGATACGGGGAGAAGACACTGACTACTAGCTGGTGCCGAGATGGCGGCTAACGCCACATACCCACAATGGACGTCATGAATATACGTGGCTCCTTCTCAGTTTGTGTACTCACCCGATGCACGATACAAATGTCATTTGCTGCAAACGCAAACGCTAACTGCTGCCCCCAAACTTTTGCAGCAAACTCCGATCGCCCTAATGCCTCAGCCGCTTCCATTTATTTATTCATTGCTAGCTAGCCGCTTAAAGACAGGCGGCTCTGGGCAACGCCCACAAACAACTGCTGCTTATGCTGAAAATCCCTGTGACTACCGCTGAAATATCGATATTGAGATAGATGTACGCAGCACAGGGTCGAACTCGCACTTCCTTTCTGCTAGATTACAACGTTTAAGCATAATTAACAATAAAAAAGCATGTAAATACAAACTGCATATATCCATAGACATCAAAGTAAACTATTTTAGCAAGAAAGCCAGATTCCCGTTACACGATTCAGCAGTAGCAATTTACACCATCAGTTTATCGGCAACTTCTTTTACTGCTAAACACGTTCTAAACTTATTTCTAAAGTAATGTTTGGTGGCAGATGATAATTGGCTAAGAATTGTTCCTGTATATTTATATCTAAACTTAGAAATGAGTAAATGAAACTGAAACATAGAAGTATGTAATCGTTAATTTTCTATTTGAAAGTAGTACGTGCTGTTTATTTTGTAAGCTATTCGTTCATTTAAACTACTTTGTAACTTGATTTCATCGTCATTGAAATGAAATCTAACTATAAGGCAACTTAAATGTGTCCAATAATTCTCAATTTAAATGTACATTTCAAATGGAGACAAGTTGGCATCAGCAGGGACTGGCCTGGAATTAAGAAACTTATTTCTTTTAGTATTCAGTTCGTCCTGCACCGTCAATCAGTGTGTAGGCATATAAAGAAAGTGTAGAAGTCAGCTTGCTGCTAATGATGCCTTCCAACCTAAATAAAACTACCAACATAAACCCGCAGCAGTCATGAGGGCTAACCTCTAGCTGTTGTGTTTGGGGAAGAATACGCGAACGGAACACAAACAGCCCTGCTTTACATCGGAAGACGCATGATCGACATCTTAATTACTCGAAAGTCGGAGTTCATATGGATTTCTGATTGGAATCATGGACTGGTAGAGCTTTTACGGTTTCTGATTTAGATTAGGACGGGTAAGCTTCTTACCCTTGCAGCAAATGTACCTTTCCACCCCGCTCGCAGTTCGAAGGTTTCGTGCCCAAATGAAAAATGTAATCACTAAAAGGTGTTTTAATTGTACGCTTCTATCAGATTTTAGTTACAATAGAGCTGATTAAACAAAGGCTATTAAAGCGTTTATCTTCACCTGAAAGCTCGACTGGTTTCGATATTGTATCTTTATGGACTTAATTATCTGCAAATTTATTGGCCAAACAAAGGCCGTGCTAATGAAAACGGATAATTGTTTCGTTTGCCCAAGTTTTGCCTACATTCGAAAATAACTTGGGCAAATAATTTTACGAGGCAGATAAAGCTGGCACTTCATCCGTGTTTTATATGCGTTATTTAATTGAAGAACAAATTTTACTCCCGGACTTTTAAAGTAGAAACGGCTTCGCGCAAACTTCTAGATATCAGGAATTTTAGAACTGATATTAACCTCGTTCCGCCGCTTTGTGCTGGTTTCTGGTGTCTATTTTCTTGTTATCATCATTCGCCTCTTCGTTACTGCGACTGTCGGAGCAATTCAACCCTTTGAGATCCTAAGAGATTTTTATAGCTTCTAGTTGCGGTCTGGCGTCCTAGTAGTCTTACGTATCGCAAATCCTATAAGGAACTTTGAAGGCTTAAATGCTCTTTGTTAAGGTGAACCCTGCTTTGCGATCGGCGGGAATTTTTGGCGGTCAAACTAAAACCCCTTTGCATTCTACTGCGAAAGCTCTCGAGTATAGACATTCTAACATTAATCAATACATGTTAGGCCCAAATTACCGTTGCTGCAAACCAAAAAAGACAGTAACTGTGAATTTGGCACTAAGGCTGGGCTGCAGCTTATGACCGATCCTTTGTAATATTTATGTTAATGACCTGTGAAGGCAATGAATTGCATGAATGGAAAAAAAGGCTTCTACACCCACAATCTGAATGAATGAAAATACATAACAATCCTATTACGAGCTGACGGCCAAGTAATAATAGAAAATAACGAAGATACGCCACAAAAAGCTATTTATGAGTTACAATTTAAAACCGAAGAACTGGATAGTGAGCATACAAAAAATAATGACGCTAAAAGGCATTGAATAGGAGGACATTAGAACACTGGCTAGACAGCATGTGAATAACCTCTAAACCAAACAGTAGAGGAGGACTGATTAAGTATGTATAATGTAAAAATATGAGTACAAAAACCAAATAGACGACATTTCAAGGTGAGGAACGAGCCAGATCGAAAATAATGATCAACAGTAAAGCTATACAGTTAGTACCATCCTTCAACTTCTTTGGGACTACACTATGTTACCTACAAGAAGTAGATGTTCAAGAAAAAAGTATGAAAATTTAGCTACATAAGTGCAACCATCTATAAAACACTAAAAAATAACGTCAGGAAAGGAACATGGATCAAACTCTAGCAGACAATGTCGATAGAAATAGTGGAGATCAGTGTCTTAGCTTCCTGGGATAGTGATTCACTGTAGGTGGCCAAGCTCGAATCTCGCTGGGGTCATTTATTTACTGTAGCCCTTTTCTGTCCTGAAAACATTAGTAGAAGGCAATGGGAACCACCACGATGCTGCCGAAACTATCAACTGGATATTTCTATCACCATCAGCACCCCGTTTTCCATAGTAAAGCAGCACCACAAAGCAATCTTGGTTTAAGTAGCTACTGCCTGGCAAAATACTGTAATATCCTAGATATAACTAATAGACAAACAAGTAAACAAAGTATAGAGCGCTTTAAGAAGAAGTGTTAGGCACGGTTAGACAGCAAAACGAACACTGACATAACAACAAAATTAAAAGTAAGAAGTATCAACAACGTAGTAAAAGAATACAGGAACAATTGCAAAGTGCATCGACACAAAGTAAATGTGACCGCTTACATAAGAGGGCAGAAGGCCATTAAGGAGACCACGTAAAATATAGAAAGGCCAAGAGTGAATGTTGTAACAGACAATAATGCTTAGTACATGAAGTAAAAAAAAGTTTTGAGCCCTTAACTGGAAAATTACATAAATTAATTTGCCGGCGTCAGTTAGCTCCGACAAGATTTGTTGCGCCGAAGGACTGCAACGATGAATAAATATACCTCCAGGCCGAAGCCGGAGTGTTGAAATGTCAGAGTGAATATTTCAAACAGTTGTCGTTCCAAGGCGCTATGTAAATTCATTCGAGTCGTCCTCCTCTGTGCTGCACCGCATGCATCCGCAAGTATATCCCTCTATTATCTTCAACTCTGCTGACAGGGGTTGCTCGTGGCCGTTATAACGTCTACTAGCGCTATTTTTTATCGTACCTCCAGGACACGTGTCTGTGGGGAAGCGTTTTTATAAGAAGCGACCTACAAAATTCCCTGACGCTTGGCGTGGGTAGGTAACTAAGTGTTTTTGTCTCATTGGAAAACTAGAAAGTTTTATATGGTCGTATAATTGAAAAGGAATATTTAATATAACCGTCTTCCGTGGAAGATTAACTGATGTGTGTATCTAAATGAATACAATTAATCTTGCAACGAGAAAGTATAGCAAAGTGACGTTTGTGCATGACCTACATACCTACAACAAACTTTTGATGAACATGATCCGCAAACGCTTGTAAATCGACAGTATATAATAACAAAAATATAAATAGATATTTACTATAACAAATTCAAATATTATTTAAGTAAAACTTGGCACTCTTGCAGTAGTTGTTCAAAATGTGAATTGCTTGTTAACTCAACATTGACCTCTGTGTAAAACAGAAAATGTTACGTCTTTTTATTATATATCAAGCTGTTTGTATTCCTTATCTAAACTGTTTTGTGGTGGTACTTTCCTTAGCCCAAGCGATATTCTTTAAACAATATTAAATCCCAGTGGATTTAGTGGATAAGATGGCATTTACGAACCGTGTTCATAAAGTACAGATACGTGGCGTTTAGTTAGAGAAGGCTTTTAACTTGATTCTTTCTCTTCCTTCAAGCTTTCGCCTCTCAGCACTAGAATAAGTTTTTTTTTCGAGTTCTAAGACAATGCACAGATGTAAGAAGCACGTAGTCATAACTTGATCCATGGTTGTGTGCTTTAGCACGGGCAGCGGATGCTATCTATCAAAAATATAGCTAAATGGCGAGTAAAAGGTTATCTCTCACAACTTTTAATTATTTTCTATGAAGACAAACAAGTATTAGTTGAACACATTTGCAGGAAAAACACTTTTTATCTATTATTTATCAATAAAAACGCATTCTTTACACGGATCAGTAACAGAACTTCCAAAAATACTGCTCCTCTCTACATTGAAACGGGACACCTGCATCCCTCGCCGGTAACGTTTCTTTTCACAGTTAAAGTCTAAGCCAACTTGTTTTTTTATGTACACTTTTCAATGTGTTACATTTAATCAATGTGTTATAGAATTATAAATGTTCGCAAAGCTGGCACTGTGCTGGAAGTGTATTATAGATTTTAATTTTTGGGAGTGCGGTAACAAACGCACGCTGTTTGTCGAACAAAGAAAGATTTCAACTTCGACGCATATCTCGTTGGCGTTTTCAAGTTCAGCTTAGTTCCAGGCAGCGTCTACTAAGAGCTACATGTATTTTGACTGCAACGTATAGTACTCTAATTCGCCCTAGGCAATCTAAGTTAAATAAGAGCGGTAAGTATCCTGCGGCCAACAAGTGATGCATGTAAGCTAAAAGTGCAGTGAGCAAGCGTTTACGGTCCCGTGAACGCATTCTACATAGTGTACATGTTACCGGCAATGTGTGAAATTGCGGCATTCTATAGAATGCCTAGGAAATGTATAGAATGCCTGATGGTTTTAGGCAAAGTATGAAATATCGGAACTCGCACAGTGGCTCCCAAAGGCGCAGGAGGAAATTTTTTATCAGAACCCCTTTTCATTCTTTTGGCCTGCATTTCTTGGTTCGATTTCGATTTCATTTTATTTTTGATACCTTTCTCAATATTGAAGCAAACAGTGCACAAAATGCTAACCCCATAACCTTCTACTTCGTTTTCGTCATCGTCTTTAGGGGAATGCCCACAGATGGCATGAACATTTCGGCTACACTAGAGTTCCTATATGTACTAAGAGTTGAGTCATTGGATCCACAAATCAAGGACCATGTGATGTAGTAAATATATATTTCACTTGTTTTAGTTGGAGGAAGTATGCATAAAGTTTAAAATCGGCAAAAATCAGGTACTCCATGGTTTGTGGATCCAAAACAAGTAACCCTACATGTCCCAACTCTTTCATATACAGGGACTCTAGGCTACACTTTCGACATGTATGAGCACCGCTGGTTTCTTTTAAGCAGACGCAGCAGGTAGTGGAAGAAGAAGGGTCTTCGGTAACCACGGAAATGGAAGGCTCTTCGATAACCACGGCTTCACCACTGCTTTGGTTTCCATCATCATGAATTGCATTCTTATGCATGTCTTCTGCAGAAAGCGCTGTTTCTTGCATTTCTTCATCTCTGTCCTCCTGCTCTTGTGTTGTTTGTACGCTCTGTATTATTTTTTCGAGATCTTCCTCTGTTTCCACATCTTGTAAAACATCGTCAGGTAGGGACGACGTTGTGAGGCCTACTTTAGCTTTGCAGCAAAGAGAGCTTCGTATGGTTATATTTTAATCCCCGAATGAAAGCTCTGTTCTTCATGAGTTGGACGAACCGTAACCCCTCACTCCAGTGGCTAGTTTTTTCATCTTGCATCCAAGCACACAGCATATTTTCGATGTCCTGTTTAGCTCTTTCGACGCTCCCCTGGCTTTGTGAGTGGCGCGGCTTACCATGAAAGATCTACAAGGTGGGCCAGTAGTCCTTTAGGCTGCTTACCACATTGTTTGCAAATTCCCTGCCGTTATCGGACGGTAGAACCGTTGGAGCACCAAGCAACGTAAATATGTCTACGAGCTGGTAGACTACTTCTTCTGCCCTCTTTGTCTTCAGGGCCCTGAGAACCACGAACTTGGTGAAATGATCTTGATACACCATTATAAACTTGTATTCTCCATCAGGATGGGATTGAAAGTCGATGAGATCGACCTGACAACGGGATTGAATTCAGAAAAAACCATTGGCTTGACCACAATGCCTTTTTTACGCCTTTTTGTTTTTTCTGGCAAGGTTCACAAAGGTTAATATACAGTTCAGTATCATGACGGGTAACGTTCTTGTATTTGGGTGAAAGTTCTTTCAACATTCTGTCCCGTCCTCCATGACCAATAGCCAAATAGGCCTTATGAAGTACGTCAAATAACTCCGCGACGTAAAACTGAATGGCACTCGCACCTTCTTTAACAGGGTAGATCAACTTACTCTTATTTTCCACCATCATGACATCATAGTGTTTCACCAGCCGATAGTCTCGTGGTTCTTTCTTAATGGTCGTCTTAGCCTTTTTCACATCGTCCACTAATTTCTGGTAACTAGGCCCAAAAAATAGTTTTCGCATCACTGTCAAGGCCAACTTGCTTTTTTTAAAACTGAAAATATGCTTAAAATTCTTTTCAGACCAAGTAGGACCTAATCCCACAATCTTAAAAGAAAATTCAAAAATATTTAGTACATCTCACCTTTTGTAATTTTTAACATTGTATAGGTAACCACGGTACGCTGACTGCTTTATTTAGTTCACAAAATGCAGTCTAGACCAATTTAACGCATATCTCCGATATATGTAGAGGTCGTTCTCCTTTCATCTTTAGTATAGCCAGTTGATATATAAAGTACCGACGTAAGCGCAAGAAGTTACCACTAATGATTATTTATTCGTCAGGTGACACTACCTGCGCTTAAAATTTGATACAGCTTACACTGGAAGTGACATGAACAATATCCATATATATAATAGACTTGTCCGGAACGCTGGTTCGTCCGGGACGCTGTTTCAGCAGCCAAACCGTAAGAGATAGAAAAAAAGTTATGAAAGTTATATGTTTGGAATGGTCATGTCAGGTCAGGAACCGAATTTCAGTCACGTGACACTTCCGGTTTTCGAGAAATCACAAAAACGACCGTTTTTCAAATAGAACGCCTATTAAATAAAAACTGTTTCGGCAGCCAAACGGAGCTGCGACCCTCTGCGCCTTAAAACCTCGATCGGTTAGGCAACCACTTTGACACCTTCCAGGTCTGGGTACAGTTTTTATTTAATACTCGTTCTATTTGAAAAACGGTCTTTTTTGTTTTTTTAAATGAGACATTTGTCTCACTGGATTGCTTGTTTTATATAATAGTGAGTCACAGAAGACAATAATTATAGATATAAATCGCAAGCTTATCTACGGTATTGCGAATCTTATCTTCGAGTTGGAATTGCAAAACTGTCAAATTCAAGTCTGGACGTAAGACTATGCTTTAACAATTACTAAATCTGTACTACATTATAGGTATATTTTGCGTAATGTATTTTTTTATGATTTCAGTCAAAAAGCCCAGTAATAGAACAGAAATGGTCTTAAAGGAAAATAAAATTACCCTGTCTGTTCGCGTTTGAAGGTCTTCAAAATATTTATTTTAATCTTTAGGATTGATTCTTTAAATAAGTTTGTGTATATAAAATCTCTACACTTATAACACAGTTCTATACAGGTTTGAAAAACTAAATGGGCGGAACTATATGCTAAACTACCATTTTATTTTCCAATGTTTTAGGGAACTTATACTTAGAGAGAGGTAAAAACCCCAATTGTATTATCAGAATACATTATACACCACATCATGTATAAATAGTAATCTACAAAACTAGCTCAATATATCGAGGTCATCAGATAAGTTGATGAACCCATACGTTCATATGTTTATATGCCCCCCGATCTGATGCTCTCGATATGCAGTTTATGCATTTTGGTGTAGTATTTACTGAAAGTTGATATATCGTGCAAGTGTACAGTTTTCATCTGTTCTAAGTTATTTTCTGGTATGTAGCATAAACCATTTTTATTTTTCTATCTACATACGAGGAGTATTTTGCATTTATCTCATTAGAAAAGTGTTTTATTTACTTTTGCGGATAGGAAGCCCGTTGCTTAATGATATTCAGCTACATACTTGCCCAATTTTTGCAGTATACGCATAAGAACATAGTAAAATTAATTTCACTGTTATTGAAACCAGTGAAAGTTTTGCTTACACTTATGTTCAGTATTTTTACATTCTTATATGTTTTTTCTTTTATATTATCTTATTCCTTAGATTTATTCCGTAAATTTTAATTTACTCTGTCCTTGTTTATTTTAGTATAAAGTCCTTTAGGAATCTGTCTGTTTTTCGTATTTATGCGAAGTTCCTAAGGTTTCTTGTTGACTACCATGGAATTAAATTATTAACTACAAAAGCTTTCTATTTTACCTCGTTTTCATTAAGAATATTTAGCTTTTAATAGTAAATTTTAATATAACGAAATTTTACAAAATGTACATGGTATCAGTGGCGTTCAAAGGTTATTGTTAAATAATTACGTCATTATTCAATTATGGCCATTGCTACGAAATCAACACGTCTTCATGAACTAATAAGTATTGAGAACAGTACATGTTTTAATAAACAGTTCAATGAATCGCCATTAGAACTAATATGAGCATTCTTTATTTCTTTATTATGATTACTTTGTTAAAACGTTTTGCATAAAAAGTTAAAATAATGTAAGCTGCATTATAAGGAGCAAAATAATTATAGTAAACCATATACAGGCGACGTTGTTTACGTGTGTTTCGACCGAAAATGAATCTATTTATAATTGCCCAACCATCATGATTTTTATTGCGGGTTAACAACTTTTTTTCTTTCGTTTTACATTTTGTTACATCGAAAAACCCCGTTTACGACAGCTATCAGCCCTATAAGTAGCTCGAACTAGCTCGGTGGAAAGGGTTGGGCCCTGAGCGTAAAGACAGAGGCAATAGTCAAAACAATTTTAAAATATGAGGGACAAATTCGTGTTATTTTTATAGCTACCCCATACCACTTAGCTTTCGAAAATAAAAGCATGCAGTAAAGGCGAAAGCTCTATCAGCAAAACGTTTATAGAAATTTGAGTGAGATGCAATTCCACAGCGGAAAGCAATATTGATACATAAGCGAAAAGCCAGCTCAAATCTCTTAAGGCGGTACTATAATTTTAACGAAGATACGCCCCACAACTTATTTGACAACATGCATGATTCGGTAATCAAGGCGGTCGATCACCAGAGCTCGGAAGACGGATCTCAAAATAGACAGCCTCGAGTAATTCGAGGCTGCGTCGGAACAGAGTATTGCCTGGACGGTTGATAAGGGGGCAATACGAAGGTTCCTTCGAATAGATCCTGTACCGTGATCGAGACGAAATTCCCCGGTGCTCAACGAGATTATTAAACAGTAGGCTGCATTTGTAGGAGATAGGTATATTCGACAACATCACGATTTGTCAAAGCTGGCATGGTAGGGCTTTCCCAACAGTTACATTCACGGAACAGTAATGCTTACATCACACCCAACACGTAGCCTCTCTGCTTGTACTCGCACTGAACCTAAGTTAAGACGAGTTTCACGGTCTTCTGTAGTCTGTTAATGGAAAGCAATGTTGAAATAGTGTCCAAATAAAGATATTTTACGTTTAAACAACTATTGGATAAAATATTTTCTAAAAAAGTAAAAGTACGTAAACAACGCATCTTCCTGTATAATTCAATCAGTATTGCTTTATTGAGTTTAAAGTATTCAGCTTCGTCTTTTACTACAGAAGTAATATGAATTTGATCAAAATCCAAGGACAATGTATAACTTGAGGGGAGTGGCATGGGGTTGAATAACTTCAGAATAATGTTTGCAATCGAAGGCAATTTTAGCGTTTGGAGCTGGGGAGCCAAAAGACGGACACCTATAATAAATTAAAATTGTATACAAAACAGACCAAGTCAGCCCTTTGGTGGAAGTATAATGACAACCTTCACATACGACAGCTACAATAAAAGAAAATTGTGGCGTCTAACCCGAACTAGGGGAGCAGAATACAACACCTAAAATCAAAGAAAATTGCATGAGGGTAAAATATTCCAACTTAACCTCCTAACCAAAAGGCGACGTTTTTCGTGACAGTATTAACGAAGTGTCACTTTTTGTGAGAGACAAAAGTGATTGAGGAAATGGCGCGTTTTGAAAAAGTAGTTGATTATAGTGTTGTAATTATGTTGTTTTGATGCTTATTTATCCTTCAATTATTTAGTGGTTAATCCATTACAACCTCGTATCCGCAATCTATCCCTAATAGAGTTAAGTTATTACATTATCTTAGGATGAAATTGTGTTCCTTATATGATACGGTAATACCATCCCTCAGTGCCCATTTAATTATAGTCTTTCGCTCTGGGTTTGCCAAATTGTCTTCTTCGCGATAGTTTGGAGTGTGCTTTATCGCTGTCCCTGGGAGAAACTTGTTAAGATTCGCATACAAAATCTCAACTTGTTTGATCTAATCGTTGTCAAAACAGCACTTACTACGCATAATGGCATCGTAACTTCATATTTACTTGCCTTCAAATTGTCTCTAGAAGTTCTGTAATTGAGTTTCAAGCAAACTTTAAGACATTTACGAGGCTCGAAGTTATCTGCTTTGATTTTGACGGATTTCAGTTGCAACTTCTACTGCACTATAAATTATGCTAGGTAATGTATTCTCGGAACGTTTGTTTCCGAAGTTATTTGCATTTTTAGATTTGGTTTGCCCTACTTGAGATTTAATAACAGCAATGGCTCGCGGTAAGGTTAGGTTATAATTTGAACTTCTCGCGTTTGCACTAGCGAAATAAAAGTGGATTGAAAACCGAAATTAGCCTGAATTGATTCGTTCTCGTGTCACTCCTAATTGCCAAAATCATAGGGATGATAGTGTTTCGTGGATAAGGCACGACATGGAGATCTATGGGCGTGAGAAGTGATGACAGGCCAAAAGGGAATGCAACAATCAGTACCACCGCACGCAAGCATTAAATTACTACACAGGGACAAAAGAGATTTTTTAATTAACACGCATGAATGGAAATGTGACATTTTTGGGAGTAAAACTGCTTCGAGCTCGAGCGAGGTGCATTCACTAAACAAGATATACCTCGCATATACATTTTCACTCTTTCAAGATTTAACAAAAGTGACAGTTCAAAGATGTGTGCGTACAAGATATATTACGGAGCCCTTTATAAACAGTATGAGTGAGCAGAATCCACTGCGAGCGGCATTCAATTTTTCACCTGAAAGGCGCGCATTCTTTCGTTTTAACTTGGCCTAAGTTTACAAAGAATGTTGAAGATAATCAATATCGCAGGTAAGGGTGGGCAATTAATCTACCGAAGGACGTAAAGGCTAGAGAGCGTGAAATTCTATTGTACGATTGTTTTGCTTGAGAAGAAAGCCAGTTATTCCACCTGATAACCATTTTTTGTTTCTGACGTGAAAGTAAAACATTCCGTTTGCTTTCGAAGCTCGATAAATTTCGAAGGACTTCGACTTGCTTGCCGTGACTAGAAGGCAACACTATCGAGCCTTCGTACAGAACGTAACAGGATTACTTATACTAAATTAAACAATGACGCCTGGGGTTCGCATAAGGACGAAGAAAGGTGAAACGGGTCTGCCCCATTTTTGTTTGGAAGCTACCCAAATCCGGCAGTACCCTAGTGACACAGTCAACTATCCTGCTAGGCCCCGGATTTGGGAGATCTCTATAGCAAATTTATTACATTTCATACGGCCGACCATTGCAGGCAATAACGAAATTGGGCAAGTCAATTGGATCGCGAATTAATGGATAAAAATGGAACGGAAACTCAATTTAAGTCTCCGGAGGACTGTTGTATCCCGACGTAATTTTATTCTCTGTAGATTCGGTATAAAACGTTAATAATTCCAGCAACATGTTTGTTTATAATTATACTAGCACTAGGTAGTACATGTGAATGAAAAAACAGTTAATGTGTAAAGAACTGGTAGCACCTAAAAACTTTTTCTTGTAGTTAAAATAGTTATACATACTTTTCATGACTCGCAGTACTTTTTCAACCAATCACTAGAATAAATATAAATTACACAAAATGTAGTGTAATATCTATTGTCAAATTCTCAAAAAATTAAGGTAATAATAACATATAGTAATTACTACAGAACAAGCTTGATCAGAGTGGTCTTCCTATTTAAAATAGGATAATTCGTCAGAGATGTTTTACCGGCATTAAATCATTGAATTTGTTACGTGTAATTTTTCATTCGGATGCAGTTGAGGAAATGTTTCGAGTGACCTGCAGCTTCTAAGTGTATATTTGGTTGCATACGCATTTTGCATCTTTGGGATATTTTGAAAATCCTTGAGTTTTACGGGATTATAGTAAGTTTTCAAAATAGATTGTGAATACTATTTTCGATAATATAATTCCAAAGTTGTTGTGAATCCTGTTGATCAGCCGTAGGAAATTTGGTGTGAGATTGCTAGAATGGTGCCAGTTATACTGGGATAATAATTTATTTCTGCAAGATCACTCAGCTGAGGCCACCCTGCAACTTTGGTATGTTTTTGTCGTTTCTTTCCAAGATCGGTTGCGATATTGTGTGATTTTAGGCCTTTTTCTTTTTCATCTTACTCGTGCCATATTCTGCATGTGCTCCCACTTCAGCTGTGATATCGCTTGCTAAAACATCTGGAGGACCGACCCCTATGCAGTTCTAAGTCCCTCAATTCGTTTGGCTGCTTCCGAAGTATAGCCACACGGTTTTCCCCCAGTGTGACAACTTCCGAGGCTTGTACCGCACGACTTTTCCCTAGTGCAATAGATGGTGAAAAGCTAACCACACCTCATGTTGCACATTCGTTTGGACAGCATCCCCAGGTCCACCACCTTGCATAGCTACTCTGACGAAGCTGCCCTGCTACGCAACACCAGGTACCTTCTGCGTGTATAACTAGCATACTTAGACACCTGATTTATCAAAACGAAAACTATAGTTAGTGCTGCTACTAAGGAACTCTATGCTGCGAAATTCCTGGTCGATGGTGCCGAGAAATTAAGAAATGTGTAACTGCAATATGTTCACCTGGTGCATTTAATTATGCGGAATAGTTTAGTTTTTCACTTTACAAGTATTTATTATTTCCTCGATTGATTGCCCTGATGGCGTATTGGTAGCGTTCAGCTAGTGAACTAAACTCAACGTTTTAAAAATTTAATAGCATTCAACGCGAGGATTTCCGGGAGGATAGACGTTAAAACAACTCTTCTTTAACGTTGAAAATACACAGTTAAGTGTAGAACAGCCTAGGCGTATGGTACCATTCGTTAGGGCGCGTTTATAAAAATTAATTGATGGTTGAAGCGATTTGATAAGACTCCGATTTATCGATATATATTTGATAAACTAGGTTATAATTAGTCATCATAAGTAGGCACATTAAAAGATAAAATGCCGAAGTGTCTAACCTATTTAAATGTTAGATTTAAAAATACTGTTTCGTGAGGGTTGCTGGTTGTAAAATGGAACTGCATTCAACGGTTTTCAACGTTAAATTTTGCATAAAAACGTATAAAGAGGATCTAAATTGTAATTGCATGAGTTATAAATATGATTTTGAACAAAATTTTCGAAGACATGTCTTACAAGATATCAAAATGATGGAAATTTTTAGGCAAACTGAATGCTTCAATGCTTTTAAACCACACCTTAGCCATAAAGATTGAAATTTACAATTTTCTAATTTAAAGTAATTACGCCAAAAATGTCATCATATCCCATAGGACCATTTAAATAGTGTTGCCAGACTTTGCACACTCTTGTCTTGGCTTGAAATTTCTAGATAATACTTGACTAAGCTTAAGTCTAGATTATAGAGTCTTCTTATTGTCCTATCTACGTACCCTATGGGGTGGGTTCAGGCTCGGGAAGAATGAGCTACGCGTTATGCTTCTAAAATTTAAAGTTTTTGTTAGTTAAGAAAGATAGCGACTTTCTCCTTTATCATTATGCTCCCTAGTATTTTGGTCATGTGAGCATCGAATTGTTTGAACCACAACGCCTACAATAGGTTTTTCTTTTCAAAATCTGTATTGTTTTTCTTATACATATGAGGGTTCCGAAACAATGGCGTATTAACTCGATGGTACGTTGTTAAGAGATACTCCCTGCGTATGGAAAAAATAAGTAAAAAATCCTTTGTATTATATTTCTAAAAATATGAGAGCCCAAACAGAAGCTCTAGAAATTTTAAAATTCCAAATTATAAAATCTTCAAAAATATAACACAAATAATTTTTTACTTATTTTTCTCAACCTCATGGAGTATGTCTTAACAACATACCATCGAGTTAATACGCCATTTTTTTCGCAACCTGTATATTGTTGCCACATTTAAAAAAAAAGTATTATCTTGTTTTGAATACTTAATATATTATCAAAGTATCTAATAACTGAATAAACTAAAATCTGTTGTATCTATCATCTATGATGACTCTTACCTGACAATGTATGTGAGTAAAAAATTGATTTCACTTACAACTCAAAACTGTCTAAAATTTTGTCAAGAGTCTTGATCTAGAATAAGAAGATTTTGTTTTATCTTGATATTTCTGCAGAAGACTTCGGCTAGCCTTGTCTTAGCAATCTAGAAAAGACAAAGCAAGTGTCTAGAAGGTCTAGATCTAGATGGAATCAGTACATTTAAATGTCATTTGTTTATCAGGCGACAATCAAACTGCTTAGTTTACCACAACTTAAAAACGGCGGTTTCTAAGTGAACTTAAATTTTTTCGCTCTAAAATCGCCGTCATAGGTGGCTGTGTTATTGCAAAGCTCTATGAACAAAATGTTATTATTTTGAAATAATTGAACTTATTGTATTTGCATCTATGTGTCAGAGGATGTCATTTCCAACAACAAATACAAAATTCTGCGTGTTCAGTGAGCACAAGTTGTTTAATTTCATCGGGCACTAAAAATTTTCAGGGGTAATACCACAAAAGGTGAATATTTTTTGAGGTTTTTTCGTTTACATGCAAATTATTGCGTTTAAATCTCTCGAAACCAAAACTTGTGTTAAAAATTCTGCGAGACCGCAGGTCAAGTGTAATTTAAGCAGGTTTTGTTGAGTAAAATTTTTATGTAAACGCCTTGAGTGGTATTTGGAAAGATTATTTAACCGTATGGATATATGACTATGATTTTAACGTGTTAGATGACACACGATTAATTCAATACTGGAGCTTCCAACACTCTTACTATTCCTTTTTAGAAAGACGCGGATTTGCAAACTTCACTTTGAGTTTTTGGCGAAATGTCAGGCAAAAGCTACTCACTAATTTGAAATCATTGAAACCAACCTGGATCGCGTGTCAACGCTACGACAGTAGGTGTTTTCAAATAGAGTCAATTTTGATTTCCAACAAATTGACCATTGTCATTGGTTCGTTTATTATAGTGTTGAATATTCAACAATAATTACATAAGTGGTGATAATTATTTGATAATTTTAACTAGATTCGTCCACTCGTGAGATTTATTAATAGCAACAAAGGTAAGTGCTAATCTAGTTAAAATTATAAAAAAAATATTACGACGAATGTAATTCGGCGTGATTATTTTTTAAACAGTCTAAGTTGTAGATAAGGTTTGATGGAGCTTCCAGATGAGTGTTCTGTTATTTTTAACAACTGCTGCTCACCTACTCCACTTTTAGCTAGTTGTGTTACAGCAGAAGAACGATTTGAATGGTTTGTGAAAAAATAGTCGCTGTAATGAGCTACTAGCAAATAGTCAGTATAATTTTGATTCTACTAGCAAATAGTCAATGTAATTTTGATGCTATTGGTCGATTTGAAATTTTTTCTCATTACTATTAGCTGATAGGACTGTTTAAAAATTAATCAGACAAATTCAATACGATCAGGTTCAAAATCACTTAACCTAAAAAAATAAACATAAGCACATAATAACAGTGCAACAATGATTGCGAAATTGGGGAGACGGTGTTTTTGACAGCCAGTTTCAAGGTGTCCGGATGGGGTCTGGAGATTTTACCTGGACTGCAGAACCATTTTAAAATTGTAGTTTTCAAGTGGCGGTATCTGCCAAATATAGGTAGTGGCATCCATTTCATGTAAGCTAAAGTAGCATTGTAAAGAACAGAACCGATCAGCGTTTTTTTCAGTTGTCACTCAGACCTCTATGTTTAACTGTTCCACTACAGGAGTAGATTAAACATTCTTAGTCAAATTAAATAACGAGTCTCAAGTAAATATTGCATATTACGCAAAGTGTTGAACAAGTTTAACTGAATTTATTCATCAGTCCCATATTATATCAATGCGTTTCCTATGTACAATAAATAGTACAATATTACAGATACATACACCACCACTTAAAAGCACATGGGTTACTAAATATAGACAGTGAGAGTTTTTATGGCCGAAGATATCCAACACACGCACACAATCTATTCACATTTTTCGTAGATGAGATATGTTCGGTATGAAAAAACCGTTGCTGTATGGTATATAAATATAAAATGCCCATACATATCAAATATGTGCAAATATAAAATATTGTCAAATACTTGTATCAGTATAAAGTATAAAATATCGATTAAACAAAAATTAATAAGTACAGAATTTCGCCAAAAGTTATTTCACTATATTTGTTATAATCTTAACCCGGCAAAGATACGGTGGATTTTTGTCACATCAGAGGTACGATGGGGTACGAGCGCTGAAAAAGATGCTATTAGAATAAAAGTTCATACATTTACATTTTACATGAAGATTATTCAAAATTGGTTTATAGAATTTCGATTTTGTAGTTCTTATTGCTTTTGAAGTATGAAGTATTTGAATATTTCTTAAATAATGGTATTCTGATTGGTTTCGACTTTTTTGAAACATAAAAACAAAGAAAATTAATACCTTTTTACAAAAGATATCAAAATAAATATAAACTGAAAACTTATTCTCAAAATGTATAATAAAATGTATTTGAAATACGTAACGTAACAAAATAACAAAAAGTAAGAAAGCATGAAATGGTATTATTCTATCTTTATTTTTAAATAAGCATCACAAGTAATCACAACATGTTCTAAACATACGTATATACCACCTGCAAGAAACACAATAATTATAAAAATGACTTTCGATCTTTAATGTCACATGCAATGCATAACAATCTGCAAAAAAATATCAAGCAAAGTTGGACTACACGATAACAAACTAATCGAAAATCGTAAAACAAAGAAAGAGGACGGTGGGGTATGGCTATAATTCGTTCTCTTACACGATTGGCACCATGTGGTATGGTGTATATACATCTATTGTAATCGATATGATAACTACAACACCGTCACTCTTATTAACCGTGTTACGTATTTACTTAGAGAAGTTATCCCTTAGAGGGTACACAGGGTCTTGCAAAAGTATTTCTCGGGGAGTCAAATGCAATGGAGCATATTATTATCCTCCACCTTACCTCCGCCGAGTTAATTCAACAGTTAGAAGCCACTACAGCACAGTCGGCGCTAGCAGGTTGCCAATGAATGCTGAGGATGGGCATTCAGTCAGTAGATGGTCTGGGGTTTGATTTCCATTATTACAATGTGTAGAGCCAACGAATCCCCACTTATACATATCTTCATTTGAATTAAAGTTTTACACCGGCTTCTAGGTAAATTAAGGCTTGGTAGGATTTCTGAGGGTTCATGAATTTGATTTGCACTTAGTGGGTGCCATCCCAGCAACTTCTCCAGTCTTCTACAATGGTATAGTTAGTATTATGGAGGTGTTGTGCAGTTCGTGCCGTGGTGATTTTAGTCCCGAGTAATCTGATAATGTGCAACCAGTGTAAGAATAGGTGTTGTTTCATTTGTTATAAAGTGATAGAAAAACTGTTAACCACTTGTTTGGGTAGGCTTCTTGCAAGCTTTGCAAACAACTCACGAAATTCGTAATACCTCAAAGAATGTCGACATCCGGGCTTTACGAACTTGCAAACAGCTCAATTCCTCGAAAAATATCTGTAAAGTGTGGAAAACCAGGCTTACCAAATTCCTATGGAACAGACAATGAGCAACACTGCCTAAAAGGGTTTGAAAAGTTGGGATCTTTCTCTCAATTCATCGGCAATTGTGTGAGTGCTTACTGTAGATGTTTTTATCATTTGATAGTATACGTTTGAAATATTAAATTAGGTTTGTTAATTTACTTACATGTTACTGATTTACGTGTAGGTGAAGTAATGAGATAAAAGCTTAACCAGTCTTGTGATAAATCTCATTGCTTCATTCTGTAGCCGAGCAATAAATCATAAAAGATCGTTGCCAAGAAGAGGAAACTCGCCCATAAAATAAAATGTGCGGATTTGCTACTATACACGTGTGGGTCGAATAGGTCTTGTTAATCAGCATACATGTGAGTGTTTGTGGATCTGACACTTGGCTCGTGAAACACTCAAAGTGAATGCTTCAGTAAGTATGAGATTAATGCTAAACACGTGGGAATCTGACCCGACGTGTGCCAGACGACCAGAGTGATTCGTTGGGATAAGACCTAGGATGCAAAAAAAATCCTTAAGCTCCTCGCTTCCGTATATATACAATGTTCATACAATTACATAAGATTTCCTATTCTAGTCACAACAATGACATTGTATCTATTGGACGAAAGGTCGACACACTTTCACTAGCGCGCACAAGGGTTGGAGGTTTATGATGCACCCACTGGACATTCACTCTCGATTTTTGAAGCTGCAGATTGACTGCCGTATTCTTCGTCCACTTTCGCTTCTTATTTAGAAAAGTGTTCGTCAGATTTGAGAATTCCTTTTCGCTTTTGTTTGCAGGAACTCGTGGACGTTTAGAGAGTTTCTCTCTTTTGTATTCCGCCGTACAAATCATTTTTTGGCATCAGTCGTTTTTACCCCTTTTACTCGAAAGTTTTCAAATGGCACTTAAGCTAACTGCTCGCACTTCGAGAATTTTTATTGCACGCACTGTTTAATTTTATGGGCGAGTTTCCTCTTCTTGGCAACGATCTTTTATGATTTATTGCTCCGCTACAGTTCAATTGTACCTCAACATTATGAGTATTTTGGTTGTTGATCCTGACTAAAGAGCAATATTCTGCAGAGGAGTCTACTATGTTTAGCGCACTGTACCTGCTTTAGCACCCTATAATATGTTTGCAAGTTTTTGAATCAGGTTTACTCTTGTTTGAAGTTTTGCTGCCTGCTTTCTTAGGTGTGAACCATAGTTTGATGTTCGATGGAGGGTGACTGCTGGGTATGTGCATGTTCGGCTGTGATGAATTCTCCACATACATACACTTTTAAGTGATGATTTATCAGAATTTGGTTGTAATCTCCATGTCTCGAAACCATTATCTAGATTCTGGTTTACTTTCTCTTCAGTGCGTTACTGAGTAGTCAAGGCAATATCAACAGCGTACGTAAACGTGTGTTGTAGCTTTAGGATTACCTACTGTAGATATGTTAAATAGTAAGGGTGCCAGTACTAATTCCTGTGGGAGGCCGATTTGGAGAGACGAATATTTTCTTTTGCCTCCACTCAGATCTATATTAAGAATGGGCGATCACGTAGTAATTGCTTAAGCAAACGTAATGTTTTTTGCATGGTATTAGCTGTTATGTTTTTAATAGAAATCCTTCTTCACACACTGTATCTGTACCATATGAAGCTCTAAAATCTAAAAAGAGACTGCAGTTCTTTTGTTGGTTTAAAACCCACTTTCTATACATATACGTATGTTAGGAACGCCAAGGCTTGACCGGAGCTTTGCTATAGTGGAGTGTCTTTACACTAATACTTATTTCATGAATGGTGTACTTAGATAATCCGTGTCTCCGTCTAGTGTTGGAGTATTGGTTGAATACGCTGTAATTTTTTGGCTCTTAACCTTCTAAATAGTGCTCAGGTTTTTCTACTACTACGAGTAAATTGTTCAAACAGAATAATGACCTAAAATTAGCAGACCCCTTGCTTAGTGCACTAGGTAAGACTAAAGCTGAGAAATGAAAAAACCGTTGAAAAAATGAGTGTTGATAAAAGTCAGTGCATGTATACATGCAATTTTCTGTCAAGACTAAAAAAAATTCTCAATATTTAGTACCTATGCAATCTTCATATTACTTTAACGCGATTTCTTGGTCACACACATTTTGTTGGTAATTATAATTAGTAAAACCAAGCCTATTTTTCTGTAGAAATATGAGTACAGTGAAACCTCTCTGAAATTGCTCTACAAAGGTTAGTTTTAGATTCCCCATGAGTGTCCGGTATGGAGAAGTTTCACTGTATATGTAGAATAAATATGTTTCGAAAATTAAAATTACAGTAAAGAAATTACCATACCTGATATTGACTTATCTCAGATTTTTAACTCAACAACACAAAGGAGTGTTATTTTATCAACAATTGTAATGACACGCTTTTATAACGTTTGATCGATTATTAAAGTAGACAACATATACTCAATTAAAAAAATCTTCTACTACAGGTTTTGAGCAGATGTACCTACTTTCACAACTGGTTAGAAAACTGGTCTATATTTATATATTTCTTTAGGTAATATTTATTATTTCTAAATGTGCTTGAATATCTGTATTAGGTTGTCGATTAATGAGTCAATGTTCTGTTAAATGTCTTAACATATACAGTGGAAGACCGAACGCAGTGTTCACTGCTGCTGAACTGCTACCCAATGGTTTCCCCAATTAACTTGTTTCTTTAATTTGGTTTTCTGTACTGTTGCTACGTGTGGAAATAAATGCATTATTATTGTTATTATTATTATATTACTTTTTTTATAATTGCACTCTAACGTCTTCTTTACAGTAATGTAGAAATACTATACAGCCCACAATTTGACAGATATTTAATCCCACTTCACTAAAAACTCCAATATCAGATACATGGAAAGTATTGTGTACATACGAAATCATTGCGCATTAGAGTTACAAGATATGCATTCGATTAGATCCAAATTTGGAGTCGGAAAATATCTAAATTATTCATACTATTTAATTTACGTACATTTCATTAGTGTTATGCTCACTTCTTTAGAGTATAAAATTATGTATTTAACATTTAATAAAGTGGTAACTAAAATTGGGAGAAAGAGGTTAGAAATTCTCATTGAAAAATATATTTAAAATGTTAAAATGAGAATTTTGTGAATCAACGGGATCTCATTTTGATATTACGCAGAAAAATGTATTTTCTATATTGTAAAGCATTAAGGTTTTCTAATATCTTATACCTACCTCGACATTTTATGAAATATTGTAAGTCATCTATGCATTATTTACAAAAAAATCTGTGAAAGGCTTTACTCAGGACTCCTGCAAGTGGACCGACACTAGACAATATTAAAAATCAAAGGAAAACATCTGCGGCGATAGGATTCGCCTGCGATGCGAATTTAAATCTGGGCGCGTCATTAACGCGCCCATTGAATACCTCTCTCGGTTTTGCAATGCATGGTTGTATTTAACAGAACGAACTTGTTGTTCAAACTTTTTTACGCTTTTACGACAGTACCCGGTATGTGTTGGGTCCGATTCTCGTCAAGTGTCAAACCTGACCTATGTGCAAATTATTACTTTTATTTCTCAGTAAGCACAAAAACAAACAATATATGTTGTGTAACAAATATTTTTTAAGGTGCTCACCCTGTATGTATTTGTCCATTTTTTCTGGGTCTCCTCTCAGCTAGACATAATCTGCAGGCAAATTATCGCTTTCCTCCAACGAATAGTTTTTGTGTTATACCGCCAACAGACAGACAGACAGACAGAATTGAGAAAACCTGTTTTTCGTTATCTAGAGACCGTGAAACCTGACGATTTGAAGAAATATCGGTAGGTGATTTTTTCGGGTCTTTTAGACGAGGGTAGTAGTAAAAATCTGGTGTGATACACTCACACAACTTCCTTTTACAGTGATCTTATAATTAGTCAAAAATTTTATTTTTAATTTTTAACCATTTGTTAAAAATTTTCAAAAATTACAAATTCTACAAAAACGGTACAAAATCGAGTGTTAGTTGAAGAGACAAATTTTCTCTAGAATTTTAAGGTGAATTCAAAAATGTAATAATATACCGGGTGTTTTATTTAAAATAGGAGTTAATAAAAAAAATAGAAAAAAAAACAAAAGAAACCCACTTTAGAAGTATTCAACTGGAAAATCACCTATCTCACATCAATACACATTAAAAATGTAAGAAAAATGTAAAGTTTAAAAAAAATCGTTTGAGCCGTTTTTGAAAAAATCGAAAAAAACTGAAAAATCACAAGAGTAAACACCTACTTCCGGTTATGCGATTTTCTTCAAAAACTTTCTGTCTCATCTACATAGTACACAAAACTTATATATGAAGTTTCAATGCCATACCTCTTTTCGTTTTTGAGATATTCTGTTCACAGACAGACACACAGACACACAGACAGACAGACAGACAGACCAATGAAAAAAAATATGTTTTTTGGGATCAGGGGACTCTAAAACGTGAAGATCTGTTGAAAACTCAATTTCGAATTTTTGGGGTGAATCCAATACTTCCTTTATAGTAGTAAAAGGAAGTAAAAAGGGAGTGTTAACTCCTCCCCAATTAAATTCATCATCTATAACGGCAATATTATGAAAAATACATTGTTTCGTTTGTAAAATTTATCCATTTTTTCCCAATTTTAGTTATAACTTTATTAAATATTACATACATAAGTTTATACTCTGAAGTAGTTAGTAAGGGTAATGCTAACGCAAAATACGTAAATTAAATAGCATGAACAATTTATCTGCTTAATCATTTTCGAACTACCAATTTCTATAACAAATAAAATGTTTAATTCGATTAGATGTTTCTGGTTGAACTTTTTGTTGTAGAGTTCGTCTGCTAGTTCGCTATAATAATAAATTTTCCCATATACATATTCACCATAAATAGAAACGGTATAGCAAAGGTGCTTAAAACATGATACTTGTTCTGTTATTCTGCCATTATAGACATTAGAGATGGGCGCGCGAGTGAGTATTCACTCATGTCACGCACGTTTCACGCTTGCTTTAAACGCTCACGTGTACGCATGCTCACGTTCACTCACTTTCACGGCGTGACTCTCCACTCACGACGTGACCCGCAGCTTTTATTTGAAAATTCAAATTCAGATAGAACAGAATGTTAAAATTTAAAACCAATAAAGGACCCGCAACTAGGGTTTCCAAATCCCGGGACCAAAAGTGTTTTCGGGACTTACGAGCTAAATTTCAAGTCCCGGGACTAGTCCCGAAGATCCCGAAAATGGTCCCGAAAGGGAAAGTGAAATTTCTGAATGCAATTTAAAAAAAAAGTGTTTTAACTTAAATAAAGTATTTCTGTGCTGATATGCGTTGGGGCCCGTCTATAACTTCATTGCTTTCTTCTGGTACTAAAAATGTCTGTCGCTCTTCATCTTTTGCTTTTGTTTGAACTGCAAAGTGCTTGTGTAATCATTTCATCAAGCTGCCTCTGATTATGATAATTTTATAGGAAGAAACTTTACATTTCGCAAATTGTTTATCTTCAATATATAAAATTGTTGCCATATTGACTTCAAATTGCTATTTTTTTAATGTAGAATGAAGGTAGGTTGCGAATGCGAATTCATTCTAATTGTAGCGCTTTAGCAGACAAATAACGAACACATTTTAAACACAAAAATATAAATTATTCAGCTTCTTCGCACGTAATTTTAAAAGTCTACAAATTTAGTTACCTTACTGTTACTACGTACGCACACGACTACGCGTAAAATATATCTAAATCCAACAAAAGAAATAGGCAAATGCATAAATAGAAGATATGCAAATGTGGCTGAAACAACAGACAGATTTAATTCCAACCTACCGAAAAAATACCTACGCAAAACGCAAATCATGTAGAATGTGCAAGAGACATGAGTAATACGTCGGACGCCGGTGAATACCCGTCCTAATTCTCTGATATCGAGTAAACAAACGCATATTGCCATGGTCCCGGGACTTCGCCTGGTCTGGCTGTGGTCCCGGGACTCGGTTTTTGTGGTACAATCCCGGGACTGTCCCGGGACCGGATCCCGGGACTGGAAACCCTACCCGCAACAAAACGAAAAACTCTAAAATTAATAATTTACGTGGTATGTTGCAATCAGAATAGTACACACAAAAAGATTCTTGCAACCTTCTTCAAATCAATTACTTTTAATACCGAAATCTGTCATTGGAATTGACGTTTCGCTTACTGATACGAGTACAAGTACTTGCAATTCCCAGGTTTAAAACTACTCTTACGTTAGAGGAATTAAAAGTAAGTTCTACTTGGTCACCCATAGACGCAGATACGCGATTGACTGTAGACACCACATTCACAACACAACAAAGGTGCGAAACTCTGTCACTGCAGGCTGCCACACAGAAGTACAATTATCTCCCGTTCCAGCTCTAGATCTTACACATGACTTGGCAGGGGGGACACCCTGCAGTCTTTTATTCGTTAATAGATATTTAACGTGAAATTAACGTGACACGTGAACCACGCCTCACTCACGTTCACGGTTCGATTTTCAAATACTGTGCTATAATCGCCAGGTAGTCTACGAAGAGCATTGATAGTAGGGTTTCCAATCCCGGGATCCGCTCCCGGGACAGTCCCGGGATTCTACCACAAAAATCGAGTCCCGGGACCACAGCCAGCCCAGGCGAAGTCCCGGGACCATGTCAACATGCGTGTGTATACTCTATGTCAAAGTATTAGGAAGGATATTCACCAGCGTCCGGCGTATTACTCATGCCTCTTGCACATTCTGCATTATTTGCGTTTTGCGTAGGCAGGCGAGGTATTATTTTCGGTAGGTTAGAATTAAACCTGTGTGTTGTTTCAGCCACATTTGCATATCTTTTTCTATTTATGTATTTGTCTGTTTCTTTTGTTAGATTTAGATATATTTTATACGTAGTCGTGTGCGTACTATAACAGTAAAGATAACTAAATTTATAAATTTTAAAAATTATGTGCGAAGAAGCTGAATAATTTATATTTTTGGGTTTTAAGTGTGTTCGTTATTTGTCTGCTAAAGCGTTACAATTAGAATGAATTCCGATTCGCAACCTACCTTCATTCTACATTAAGAAAATAACAATTTGAAGTCAATATGGAAACAATTTTATATATTGAAGATAAACAATTGGCGAAATGTGAAGTTTATTGCTATAAAATTATCATAATCAGAGGCAGCTTGACGAAAGGATTACACAAGCACTTTGCAGTTCAAACAAAAGCAAAAGATGAAGAGCGACAGACATTTTTAGTACCAGAAGAAAGAAACGAAGTTATAGACTAGCCCCAACGCAGATTACCAGCACAGAAATACTTTATTTAACTTAAAACACTAGTTTTTCTTTGAAAATTGCATTTGGAAATTTCACCTGAACATTATTTCCTTTTCGGGACCATTTTCGGGATCTTCGGGACTAGTCCCGGGACTTGAAATTTAGTGCGTAAGTCCCGAAAACACTTTTGGTCCCGGGACTTGGAAACCCTAATTGATAGTAAACATTTATTTAATATGTTGCCTTTCCTTTCGTTAAACGTTTGTGATTTAATAATTTTAACTTCTTAGTCTACCCAGCACCCTAACAAGGGTAAATATGGGAACCGATAAAAAAGAAGAACTTTTTAGGGTAGCGAAATACACAAAGAAACAGCAGAAATGTATTCGAATGCCTTTAGTAATTTCGATAAGGTGCCGAGCTATTCCTTATTTTGCAAAAATGTTCAAAGTTTAGAAATAAATACTTTGCCAAAGCTATTTACCTAGTTGCACCTTTTATTCCAATTTTGTGTACTTCTTTTCAGCTTCACTATAGACATGGGTTTGGTATTTTTTATCATTCAGTCATTACCTTTAATCTATTTTACTTTTCGGTGTCGAAAACCACATATACCGAATGAAAAGTGCAACGGAGGCAAGGGATCAGATGCGACTTGTATTGTGCTGCTCCGCATTCAAACACCATACGTTCAACAAATCTTCATCCAAATTAAAGCTAATTTAACTAATGGGTTCAAGTCTATTATCGTTCCTAGAAATAAATCGACCACAGCCAGATTTGAACCAATGTACACCTGGTTGTTAAGCTGAGTCAGGTGGAGTTCTAGCTGTAAAGAACAAGGTAAGTTATATCATTATTTATTCTCCTTAGCATAGAATTTCGGCTTAGACCGCTTAGTATTTGTATATGAACACCCAGCAGTTTCTGGCTTAATGTGCCTTGCACCTTGTGAAGTCGAGCAAAAACCCGCGCGATGGCCATGCTCTTTGGTGGCTCGTGTTGTTTGAGTTTTTTGAGAACGAGGATACTTAGGCAGATTTGGCCGTTTTGTTGTTTGTGCATCCATATTCACTAACGTTTCGCAAGACCTTGCAGCTTGCATCATCAGAGTGAAAGTCGCACTAAGAACCGAAGGTCGGTGTGGAGCTATTTATAGTCCTCTGTGCCAGGCGCGCGGAGTGGCGTAACGCTGGTTGGTCATCCGAGTGCAAAGTAATCCGTGGGGCGTGGCCGTATGACGCAGAGTGGTTGTAATGCTTTAGATCGTGTATCACAGGGGTCCACGTTTTACTAAGCTTAAAGCCATCTTCCCTGTTGATATTATTTGGATGTTTTTCTATTTCTATGGCTTCACGTATCACTCGCGGGAAGTAATGAGGTATTCTGGCCAGTACTCTGGCATTCTCAAATTCTAAAGTGTGCCCATTTGTAAATGTATGCTCAGCTACGGCTGATTTTGTGATGCGTTTGTGTTTGCAATCGCCTTTATGATCTTGGAGTCTTAGATCAACGGAACGACCAGTCTGTCCAATGTAACTCGAGCCGCAAGAACAAGGAATGCGATATACGCCAGCGGTTTTTAAACTTGGAATCTTGTCCTTTACCGATCTGAAGCCGTTACCCAAAGTTTCCTTGCTCGTGAACACAGTTTTGATGTTGCATCGTTGCAGGACACGTCCTATCTTATCAGTTGATCCTTTAACGTAAGGTAGAAATGCTAAGCCTTCCAGAGGTGGAGATTCTTCTTTAACCTTTTTTGTCATAGCCTTGTCTAGTGCTTTTCGTATGGCGGTAGTTGTGTATCCGTTCCTTTGTAAAGAGTCAAACAGATGTAGCTTTCCTCTCTCTAGATTTTCCTCGTCTGAGATACGAACGGCTCTTGTCGCCAGAGTCTGGATAACTGTTGCTTTTTGCATTGGATGATGGTGTGAGTCAGCATTTAGATATCTGTCCGTGCGTGTTTTCTTTCTATAGACTGCATGTCCCAAACTGCCATCTGATTTACGTTTAACCAGGACGTCTAGAAACGGAATACTGCAATTTTCCTCTACTTTCATTGTGAATTGTATGTTGGGATGTACAGAATTCACGTGTTTTAGAAACAGACTCAATGTCCGGCGTCCATGTGACCAGATGACAAAGGTATCATCTACATATCTCAACCAGCAAGTCAGATGGCAGTTTGGGACATGCAGTCTATAGAAAGAAAACACACACGGACAGATATCTAAATGCTGACTCACACCATCATCCAATGCAAAAAGCAACAGTTCTCCAGACTCTGGCGACAAGAGCCGTTCGTATCTCAGACGAGGAAAATCTAGAGAGAGAAAAGCTACATCTGTTTGACTCTTTACAAAGGAACGGATACACAACTACCGCCATACGAAAAGCACTAGACAAGACTATGACAAAAAAGGTTAAAGAAGAATCTCCACCTCTGGAAGGCTTAGCATTTCTACCTTACGTTAAAGGATCAACTGACAAGATAGGACGTGTCCTGCAACGATGCAACATCAAAACTGTGTTCACGAGCAAGGAAACTTTGGGTAACGGCTTCAGATCGGTAAAGGACAAGATTCCAAGTTTAAAAACCGCTGGCGTATATCGCATTCCTTGTTCTTGCGGCTCGAGTTACATTGGACAGACTGGTCGTTCCGTTGATCTAAGACTCCAAGAACATAAAGGCGATTGCAAACACAAACGCATCACAAAATCAGCCGTAGCTGAGCATACATTTACATATGAGCACACTTTAGAATTTGAGCATGCCAGAGTACTTGCCAGAATACCTCATTACTTCCCGCGAGTGATACGTGAAGCCATAGAAATAGAAAAACATCCAAATAATATCAACAGGGAAGATGGCTTTAAGCTTAGTAAAACGTGGACCCCTGTGATACACGATCTAAAGCATTACAACCACTCTGCGTCATACGGCCACGCCCCACGGATTACGTTGCACTCAGATGACCAACCAGCGTTACGCCACTCCGCGCGCCTGGCACAGAGGACTATAAATAGCTCCACACCGACCTTCGGTTCTTAGTGCGACTTTCACTCTGATGATGCAAGCTGCAAGGTCTTGCGAAACGTTAGTGAATATGGATGCACAAACAGCTAAACGGACAAATCTGCCTAAGTATCCTCGTTCTCAAAATACTCAAACAACACGAGCCACCAAAGAGCATGGCAATCGCGCGGGTTTTTGCTCGACTTCACAAGGTGCAAGGCACATTAAGCCAGAAAATGCTGGGTGTTCATATACAAATACTACGCGGTCTAAGCAGAAATTCTATGCTAAGGAGAATAATTCGAGTAACCGCGAAAGCCTCAAACAATACATATATCATTATTTACCATGGGAGATTATCAGTAGTTATAGGTATATATTCAGTTTAAAGTCATGCCAGGTGTTTGGTGCGCTCAAAGAATAACTAGAAGAATAAGAGTTTGTCACTAATAATAAAACAGAAACATACTGAACCTTTACCTCTGTTAACGCACAGTACAGGTTGAGCGAAACACGATGTCTCCGCTCTATTATAAGAAAAGGAAAAACGATAGAAAGAATCTGAAAAGAGGTTCTTAAATGGGATTGAGTAATGTCTATTTTAAGCCATAATTACATATTTTTCCATATTTGGAAACTGAAGTAATGACGTCATCGAATTTGTTTTTCCCGGAAACATACCTATATTTTGGCATATCTAAAAAGAGCTAAATTTTCTGAACACTTTTTGTGAAGAAAAAATTTGCAATCTTCTTCCGTTCGAAAATTATAAGCACATTTGTAAAAAAAAAGTATCATCAAAATTCGCAATTGTCACGATTTAAACAAGTAGCCCTTGCAAACAAATAGCAAAGTCGCATCTGTCAATAATTAAACTAATGATTGACAAATATTGTTTTGTTGTCATTTGACTTTGAAAAATGTTCACGCACAACGAAAAAATCGACATGTTATTAATTTATGGGAAATCTCAAAAGAACTCTAGAAGAGCAGTTCAGTTATACGCCCAGAGATACCCCGAACGTGTTATTCCAATTGACAGATGCGACTTTGCTATTTGTTTCCAAAGGCTACTTGTTTAAATCGTGATAATTGCGAATTTTTGATAATACTTTTTTTTAGAAATTTGCTTATAATTTTCGAACGGAAGAAGATTCACAAAATGTGTTCAGAAAAATTCTCTCTTTTTAAATATGCCAAAATGTAAGTATGTTTCTGGGAAAAACAAATTCGATGACGTCATTACTTCAGTTTCCAAATATGGAAAAATATGAAAATTTGGCTTACAATGAACCTTACTCAATCCCATTTAAGAACCCTTTCTCAGATTTTGTCTATCGTTTTTCCTTTTCTTATAATAGAGCTGAGACATCGAGTTTTGCTCACCCTGTACAGAGACAAGGCAATGCTGGATAGACAAAAAACAAAACAGGTGCATCGAACAGTCAAATAAAATTACTAGGAAGTATAATAGAAAGAAGATTAACAAAATGAATCAGTAATCAAATAAGCATGTACCATGAAAAATGTAATTAGATAACTCGAAACCATTCTATTATTGAAATAAAGTGCATTAACCCAAATGTCAAGTTAAGTTAGCTGAAGTCACAGCGTATCTCCTGGTTTGGTCCATATACATTAGCTTTGATGTTTCATGTTTCATAAAATTCCTCCATGCGACCGGAGATGGAGCAAGCTCATTTCTAAATTACTTTTCTTGCAGTGGAAATATTCGATCCTGACAAATGTGTTTGTTCTTGAAAAGACTAAATATAAAAGAGTTTACCAAGCATAGAATGCTCTTTATCTAGCCAAGCTTGCCGAGTGCCGCTGACAATTATTTAATCGCACCTGAGTAGTCGGTGTACACTATATTTTTGCTTAACCTAGAAACCCTCATGAAGCTTTCAATTTCATATCCGCAATGTACTTGAGCAGATTCCTTCATCTCGTTAGCTATAACCGCTCCCTTAATTCTGTATAATTAAATATTTAGCAGTGTTTTCACAATCCTGCGCTCTACAGCATTATGTGGTTCCAGGTTCACATTTACCTTCACTTACTGATTAGGAACTACGTGCACTCTCTCCCACATTTCCTGCAAAAATTCCCAACTTTCCTGCCAGCCTGGGAGCTTATTTGTATCAGCTGTTAAAATTTATGCAGGAAGGCATGTTAAAATATAGCCTAACATTGATATTAAATTTTCATGGAGGACCACTTCTGTTCAGATAGTACACGTATCGTTTTCACAGACTTCAGTAACTTCGTGTCCCATTTCGGCTCACTTAGGTGGGCATTTCATGGCATTCACGTGCGTAACTTTATATGCATATTACATAATATGGGCCTTTGAGGGATATCGACCCTCTTCGGGCTTCGCCTTTAAAAGCATAACACCTTTCCCTTGTCCATTTCTGCTCTCAGTATTTGTTAGCCTCACCTTTATAGGAGTTTAATTTTATCGATTCCGAGGCGTTTTTATATTTTTATATCCCCCTCTCAGAGACTGGCATCATTGCTTCTGTTCGGTTTTTGCGGTTCCTTTGTAGCCACTCCCACTGTTTAAAATGCAACAGTCTATTAGGGATTTGTCGAGACAACACAAATGAGGGATGCTGCCTCGGATGTCTTCCTTTTTTGCCAGCGGCTGTAATTTTTATGGCTATTAAAATGATACACAGGAGAATTCGGTTATTAGAAGATTCCATTTAGGAGTAATTAGCATCGCGACCCCCTGGGGTGTTGATCGAGCTGCTCGTTAATAAAACAAGTGCTATTGACAAACAAGGACAGAGGACATGATTTCGTTTCTGTTTGCTACCGACGCGGACGAAAGAAATAAATTTATGATGCTTATTAAAATATTAAAGCTTTACGCACCAGTTCCCCATTTATCCTTTTCAGGGTAAAAGGTCGCCAGGACTACGGTATGACAGCACTTTTATTAGCTCGCGGATGTACACATACGTACTCAAGTTAGCAAACACGAACTCTGAAGTAAACTGAATACTGCCACTAGTTTTTTTAAGTGGCGGTGACGTATTGATATAAATTAGTGCTCCAAATTGTTATTAATCCTATGTGGAGGAGTTCTCATTAGGGAAGATAAGAGAGTTGAGGTAAAAATGTAAATTCTACCAACAATTTTCTTCTAAGTTGTTTTGTTGCTTCGCTAATTCCACGTTTTAAATAAAAAATTTCACAAATATGTAAATCGTAATATAATACATATTCGAAAAGCTTCAACAGTCTTGGTAATTCTTTGGTAATACCACTGAGTGGTTCTACTTCCGATTTTATGTTATTTTAATATTTGGCAAAGTGTAAATTACCACCGACCGAATTTGCATCCGATTCAAAACAAATACAGGGTGAACTACTACCACTCAGAATTACCACCACATGAATTGGTTACCGACTGAAAGAAATTTGTAAGATTTTCCACCGAACTAAAGTACTACTGTACTGTACTTTAAATAATTTGCATAATCGATAGGCGTTAATTCCTTTTACTTATGAGCTACTAACCATTGAACTGATTTTGCTTAGCTTTTGTTTTTATGAATGGACACAATAGTAATTCAACAACATAAGCAGATAAAACTGTTACATCAGGAGGCTATAATTAAAGAAAATATTCAAAATAGCCTCCCTGTATGTAGATACTAGCTTTTGTTGGGTGCACCAACGGTTGACAAGCGCTTCGAATACTCTCTACTAGTACATCTCATTTGAAAATAAAACGACTTATATATTTAATGAAAAATTCACATGTTTTCGGAATACCTTTACTGGACGCCATATATTTCTGCAAGCATAATAATTTGAAATGTTGGCTGATATCCAGATATCCACTGGGATTGAAATGATTTACTTTACATTACCTTTCAGCTATGATCGATTATTATATATGCACTGTTTCAGACACTCTAAAGGTAAGTTCGATCTGATTTAAAATATGAAACGAATTTAGCGGTGGAAATTTACGTGCCACCGAGCACTGTCCTTCTACACTACTGTTATACAAAAACAAAACAAAAAATTAAATCTATGTACGGGTTAAAACAATACTGCTATTTATTACAGCCTAAATAATTTTGTGACGAAGTATGAAGCCTTTCAACGAATAATAACATTAATTACTTTATAAAGATAGTGTAGTTCCGTCTAAGTAAATATTAGAAAAAATGCAAGTTCGTGGACGTTCACGTTTATGTGTTGCAACAACTGTTGTTGAATGCTGTAGAATTTAAGAGCAGGCGACGGTAAACTCAGGTGGTAGTTCACGTGGGATATAAATTCATACGGTGGTAAATCAAATTGGTGATAATCCAAGTATATATAATGTTAATTTGGTAGCATTTTATACACTCGCCATAAAATTATCAATGTCAATAGTAAACAAAGTTGGTGGTAGTGCTATTCGGATGCAAATCGACATCGGTGGTAACCCAAATAGGTGGTAAAGCAGGTAGTCCAAGTTGTGACAAAGCTATTCGCTACGATGCAATTCGAGCCACATACTAATGTAACAACTCGTTTGGTAGCCTCTCCGTCAGGACGTTAAATTTAAGTGAGACGTCTCGTACGCCTTAGTATTTGCGAAAATTAATTTACTTGTTATTCAGCTAGCTAGTTCTGTATTCATAACACTCTTACTTTACTTTAGCTAATAGATATGGAATGTCAATGCTTGGCAAAACTGGAAAATGATCTGCATATCGATGTTGAAACCAACTTCAAATAATATGCCCAATAAAGGCCCATTTGCTTACACAAATAAACAAAGATGCATTGATCTATAAAACACAAATACGAATCAATAAAGAATTTCTGGATTAAACCCTATAGTAAAAGGCAACTCCTAAACAATACAGTGTTAACGAACAACGAATAATCTATGCGCAATAGCACTCGTGGATCACTCATTTACAGTTAAATAACATTAAACAATGCTAAAACCACTGTTTTTAGAACAAAAATGTTAAACTGCATAAAAACCCACCGTCTTGCTTTCGCGTATCAAAATCCGTCTCGGTATTTATTTGTCTATAAAACGCATTCCTTTACTCTCGCGCGATTATCGAGACACAACCTGGAACGAACTCTTATCGCTCAAACTGCAATCATTTTCTGTATCAGGTTATCTTGTATTCGACGCCTGCGAACTGTAACGTAACGGATTGGGTCCGCCGTGGATTATGCCATACCCTAGATAACTTGTTGCTGCAGGAATTCCTTGCCTTATAGCTCTGGAGTCGCTGTGTTGGCTGACGTCACTTAACTATCGGAACGTCTCAAAAATTACTTTGTACCTGTTGCAATGTCATGATTACTTAGTACACGATTCTAACTTGGTATATTTGAAATGTAAGCACTGGATTATGGCGAAAAAGCGCTTATAGGCAGCAAACTATTTATTGCATGGTTTCCAGTCGCTGTTATATACTGGTATTTCGCCGGATGCAGATATGCGGCTTTGGGCTAAGCCCGTTAACCACTACATCGTTATCCGCGTTGCTCGAAAGATTTCGTTTATCGCTGCACCTACGAATTCGCGAGCCTCGCCCTGAATAAACCGCACTCGTGGACTTTAAGCTATACTAAATTAGAACGATTAAATTTAATAACCAATAAAAATCATGTAACTACGAACTGGCTATTATACCGTGTGTCCACAGGAGTACGCACCATAGAGATAAGATAATGCTAATAGAATATAAATATCAACCAGTGCTATGACCACCGTCCCTTTTCTTGTACCATTTATAACAATATTGTTTCATACAGTGGCGAGTCAGAAGCCAGAAAACAACGTTTTAGCGTCCCGGCGATCACATTAGCCGATCTTTCTATTCTATTTGGTTATCCCTATGGTGCGTCCTCCTGTGGACACACGGTACTATAATAAAAAAATCAGGCGAAACGGTCCGAATGTGCATTTTTAAGTCGGCAGTACTCCGCACTAGCTAATTTTAGATACTTTTACATTCGGTGTAATCTATTTCTCTATAAAATGAAAACTCGATTAAGAAAGGTGTGTAATTTTTCAACTTATTCGATAGTGTCTTCGTATTTTTTAGTTTTCATTCATACAGAGTGTTTTAAAATTTCACGAATAGGTTCTAACATGTTCAATAATTAAAATAAACAATTGTTTTAGAATCATATAAATGTTTGTAGTAGATCCATGAGTATGGAAAGTTGGAATTTGCCTTCTGTACAATAACTTCAAAATTATAGAGTTTGTTGTAATGCCATTTGATTTGAATATGTAACAAATACAAAAATAAATAATACATTTCATTGACTCATTTATTTAACTTCTAGGGGGATCGTTATGTGTTAAATGAGTATGCAGTTTTAGTTAATTATGGAGAATTTAGCTTTGGTTGATTTTAATGAACTAAACGGCTTTCGAGTAAATCTATTTCAAATGTAAGCTTGTAGTGGGAACGTTTAAGTATTTTATATAAAACATGGCACTGAAGTAAAAAAAAGTACAAACGTTACTCTTTTATACAATTATACCTTTAAAGGGTTACTATACAAGAAGTGGATTCAATAGAACGCGTTTCAGATGTCAATAATTTAGTGAGTAATTACAGTAATTGCCTTCCATACAACTTAGTTTGATTTCAGTTAACAAATATAATATTTTTATATATGTTTAAACAACATCAACCATCGTTATATTGATATATAAGTATTTTGCATGCATTTGTAGCTAACTGTTTCGGCTCAAATATGGAACAGATAGTGCGGTGAACGTAATTAGTTTTGACGGAAGCGACACTTTTTAGTAGTAATTCCTATTTAATATTACGTGTTATCTACGAGTTTAAAAAATATTCAAACAATTTATGGCATTCACCGTTTGCACAATTGTTAAATGTGAAATTCCAGCAAGAAACAATAAATTTGAAAAGCTATTTATTCTTGAGCAAACCGTAACTAAGTTTGTGATGTAAGTTAATTCTAGTTCCAGGACATTAATGGGTGGTTTACAAGAAACTTTCATTTGCACTAAAATGTTTAATGCAAAATCTACGTACCCAAGTACTTTACGACGTAATTAAAGAAGAAAGATTCTAATTTAGATTTTGAACTTGTTTAACAATGGGAGGATGGGCAAGCCGTTAGTCATTTATGTTTCATCCTTGCCAATAAACCTAATCGAAGTCTGGGCATTTAACTATTAAATTCGTTTTAAATTACTGGTCTTCAAACAGAGGCACATAATGCAGGTGACTTTGTAATGTTGTTCATGTTCAGTACCAGGCGAGCTTCGCATAAGCAGATTAAAATGGTAGTTTCCCATTACAATTTTTTTGCTGAAATAATAAGCTCTTTCAGGAGCTTTCAGGGCTGAATGCGTGTTAGTGGCGGGACTTTGTAATTTTCAGTTATTCATCAAAATGGTTTATTTAAATATTTAAATATTTTATTTAAATATTTAAATAAATTATTTTAGATGGTTAATAATTTAGTTTTCAATATTGTAATTGAAAATAACGTTAAAAGGCTGTTGATTTGTCTGCAAACGAAACTAATTAATTCCAGTTAAAGAATAGATCCCGTTTATGATTTATAATTGGCAACCAAATGTATTTGCTTTCGGCGAGCGAACCCTTGCATTTAATAAAGAAACTGTGAAATCACTACATTGCTACAGCCACATGTTGCTGAAGTTCATATAGTGACACCATGACACCAAACATATGTGAAATGTAATAAGCAAAGGGCACGTTCAAGCAATTTGATAGTAATGCTTTCGACAAATTTCCTCTTTCTAGGTAGGTATTACGCCCGAGCGTGCGTTTGTGGGACTAATTTAATATCAACCAAATTTTAGTTTCTCACGAACCTAATCCCGGCATTTGTGTTGGAATATGAATATTCATTTCGTGGAAAATCAGAATTTTATTTGGCTCCATCCCCGTTTTGTATATTTATATCGTAGCTAGCCGTGCAGCCGAAACTGACTGCCCCAGGTTTAGGGGTCGATAGCTCCTTAATGAAAATCGGTTAAAATAGGTTAGCTCTAGTTGAAAACTGGTGTTTAAATATTAGCAGTGCATCGGTTGCGTAAACATCGTTTCCATGAAAAATTACAAAATATTAAAGGAAATTATACAACTGGGAAATTTGATTCCTGGTTTTATGTCGTCTATCTGCACTGGTTTGTAGACTTTCCAAAATTCAACTTTGACACCACAACCGGGATATTTAATCTTCATAATTATCTTTATTATTTTCTATCGACTTTTATAGTTACTTCTAGTGAAATGAGGTTGTGTTTTCAGGCTAAGGAAAGTTGTTACGGTATTAAAAGAACTTTACGACACCCACCCAAAGTGAGCATCGCACCACGGAATCAGTCCTGAAAAACTGGCACACTTGCCCTGAAATCGGTTCGAAATAGGCTAATAGGCCACGGCTGGAACGCTCAGGGAGTCGGGCGTGAGTCACACGATACGTTCTGGGCAAGCGTGTTGCGGCATGATATATGTATAGGGTATGTCGAAATTATGAGGGCGCCACCAAGCCTGTCTTAACCCGGCTAACCGGGCCTGGACGGTTAGACGGGAGCGAAGCACGCAAAATACTCCGCCGATAGGATTACTCAAGAATTGCAAGGTCAAATAACAATTTCGGGATTGCCTTATGCAAGGATTGTAATTAGGTGTCAATCCGACCGCGACTACGCAGCTGTCTTACCCACCTGTACGCTCAAAGCTCCCTCGTTCCGTCGCACAATAATCAGTACAATGAAGGGGGCGCTTATCTGAAACAGAACATGCACAAGTCGAAACAAAACAATAGTTCCCTTAGCTAACCAATCATGTATTGACTAACGGGTTTACAATGGGGCAGCAGAGTGCGTCGCACTATATCTATAAATGGATTATAACTAAGGGCACCAGCTGGCGCGCGCTCTAAACTTAGCGACAGATGTTGAACAGTAATGAACAGTAATGAACAGTAATGAGCAGTAATGAGTACAAATATGCTGGCGCGACGCCTTATGCAGCGAACAGCAAAGATCAAATTAGCACTCGCGACATGGACAGTCTGCGATTCTGAATGAATGTACAAATATGCTGGCGCGACGCCTTATGCAGCGAACAGCAAAGATCAAATTAGCACTCGCGACATGGACAAATATGACGACAGTGCCTGTAGGCACCAGAGATGTGACGGCTCGCTCGCGTTCACAGCGGTAATCAGTTCAAAGACACATACCTTAATATGTAGGCGGTTAGGGAGCCTGGTACAGTTGAGTTGCGACAGGCTGCAGTCTTAGGTGGCAGGTACCTTCGATGTTCGACGGCTATAGGGATGAGTGCACATCCGCCACAATGGCGACGTGAGACGAGTCAGGACGCGTACGACGGGACGACGAAAAATGGGCCACTTTCGTTCTGCGGGACAGATCCTCGTAGGTCGAGATAAAGGGGGCACGACCCCTTACTTACGGAAGCAGGAACTGGGCTCAAAAACACCCACGCTACGCCGAAGACAATTCGAAACTCACACTCACAACCACCACACGAGCGTTCTCTGCAACGGGCTGCGGTCAACTGCTCAGAGGGAAGCGCTGGCAAAGGTCACCTTGGTCGCGTCCCCACGTGACTAAACCTCGGCAGCCAATCGCGGGGCGATAAAATGAAACAAATTAATGCCGGCACCAATGGTATCACGCCTCAGCGGCGTGCTTTCTAGAAGATTCGGAATTCTTGCGGGCGATACGCTCGGCTGCCACAGCGCCATCAGAGGGGAGCTCCAACCGACGGGAAATGCTGCACTTGGGGCCAAATATGTGCGAAATCATGATTCTGGAATTAGGCGATGGAGCCAAATAAAGAACTAAAAGGGTTTAGCATACGGGCACGCTGCCCTAAAGCCTAGGTGGCTATTTAAAATACCAAAATGACCTAACAAAGTTTAATAACACAATTGCCTAAAATCTCGACATGCAGTGAAGGCGGTGAGTGAAGATGGCTGAAATTTTCCGACGGGTGAAATAGAAGACGCAAAACAAGGCCTTCAAATATACAAAAACAAAACAAACATTCTTATAGTGGACAGCAGCCAGCAGCTCTGAATAAAATGGAAGTAGTGGAAGACCTTATATATCTCGGTTTACGTATGAGCGAACAAGATGCGAAGAAGAAATGTAGAGGATTGGCAAGGTTGGGATTGGATATGTGGATTTTTTTGTGGATAGTGAACCAAGACCTCAAAGTGGGCCAGTTGTGCTACCTCTAAGTCACATATGTGTATAGGTGTTGAGTGTAGCCTTGCAACTCTACCTTGTAGAGCAGTCTTTAGAGTAGAGCGACGTTAATGTCGAATGACCGCCCGGCTAAGTACCCATCCAGTGAACTGCGGAATAATTTCACCTATGCATGGATTCGAAGCAGAAAATCGGTTATTGACTAGCACTCTACCTACTGCACTACCAGCACGGTGGTTTGGACTGACAAGGTTTAACAAAATATAGAAATATTGGGACATTCCTAGTCACAAAAACGAGACTGTTCAAAGCTTAATCTTTCTATCGCTTTTTCTGGCATTGAGACGTAGACAATAAAATGTTTTCTAGAAAGGAGAAATATATCCAGTAATATAATTTGTTCTAGACCAACTTAAAGCTAAGACCAGACTATTTCTGTTAAGACGAATTCTTCATTTTTTTATCACGTGGCACCAAGAGGCGATGGCAGCATTGAAAGCTAATGGTGACCAATAAGGTCGAACGCAGATCCAGATGAAGGTCCCCAATACAATGAACAGACCAAATGAAAGCAGCCACTCGATCTTTGGTAGAAAAAGTTGTACGTACACCACAATCCAGAGAAAACTGAAAAAGAGTCGTAAGAGATGTAGGATAAAGCCGAAGGGACCAAAATCCTGTGAATTAAGGAATCGACTGTAGAGAGAGTGGGAAAATCTCATATTACTGCAACACTCAAGTCAGTGTGAATTTTAAGCTTATAGGGTTTTCCGATTGCTTTTCAACATGTATCAATTGTGTTTCACTATTTGTCAAATGTAATTCCCACTTGTGTTGACAATAGGGAAAAGCATTTGAGATAAAGTGAAACACAACTGATACATGGTGAAAAGCAATGGAAAAACACTGTAATGTCACCATTAGAGAACAAACGTACTATATGATCGAATACCTCTATCCTTCAGACGGCTAGAAAATGTATGTTGGTCGCGATGAGTAAAAGTAAAACACAATTTTACAACCCTCCAGAACATAAAAGTATTCGATCAAATAGTCTTATCAGTTTCTTTCTTACTAAAAAGTATTGTAGGAACTTATTTTTACATTAACAGGCAAACAATAATACATTCATCTCTCACGTTCTCTTTTAAGAAGCGGAAACAAATGTACACATTTTTGTGATTGTTCCATGAGCACATGACGTCAGCGACAAGATTCCTTAGATAAACTGTAGCTATATAGTAGACGTGAATAATATACAGATATATTAACAAAAATTACCAATATTCTTTGTTCAGTAAATCAAATTTGATGTAACGTACAGTCGCCGAATTAAAAATCCAGGCGAGTCTTATAGAGGAATTTTGCAATTTTTGGGTAATGTAAATTGGGCTTTGCGTTTCTAGGTTAGCAAATGACAGTTAAACAATGAGGCATGCTGTCATATACGAGTAATTATTTTGACTTTGACTAATTTCACCAGGTAACGTGATAAGTAAAGTAGAGCAAAATATATACTGAATCATTTTAAGTGCTCGGATTTTTCCTAATTTTTGATCAGTTGTAAACGTGTAAACGATTACGAGCATACTTTACCGTCTTCACAAGTGCGTTTCTCATTTGTAATCATTTGGGTGTATAACATCACCTTTCTCCTACAAACGCTGTAACACATTTTCTTGAACTACTTTTAGAAATATAAACTGCTAGCTGTAGCTTGTGGCGTATGTTGCATTTAAAATGTAGAACTAAATTAATATTTTTTGTTGCACTAAAGAAAGTTTTAAAACCACGCTAAAGATGGCGCGCATCAATCACTCGATTTGTAAAGGTGTGTTTAAAAGGAGCCTTTAGGCGACCGTGGGTGCCATTCAGTAAGGCAGTAATGAACCCTCCTTACTATTAATTGAAATGTACCTACTTTTGTTCGTAGTCTTAAAAAACAGAACCAATGGGAATAATTAGTACATGTTTTCTGTAATAATGTCTCTCTTAAAAGTAATGGAAAGTTGGTTTACAGAAACCCGAAAATCGTGTTTTCGTCTGGCTTTCTTGTACGTCTTCTATATAGCCAGTTGCCCACTTTCGTCAAAATAATGTTACAACAGTTGTTTTTACTCTTCTTCTCTCTTTCTTTATCATTTCTCAGCTCTTTTCAACCCACTTCTCAGCAAAGACCTTTTCTAATGCTCTCAATTTCTTCTTATCTTGTACTAAATTGAACTACGTTGTCGCTCTTACTTTTCTCAAGTCATTCGTCTATATTTTTGGTGGTCTTCCAACGTTGCTGTTAGATGTTCTAAGCCACTACTGCAAGACGCATGTTGTCTCTTATTTCGATGTTTTTCTGGAAAATGTTCTACATATGTCTCTATTGCCCGTTGAGTCACTCTCCTCATACCGCAGGTGCTCACCTGCAGGATGTAGCTATCACTTTTTGTTTGAGACAGATTGGTATATCTACATTTTTCATTGTGTCCCGTTTTTCCAAACACTGTCCAGTTAAGTCGTATCCTTTTTAGTTCCTTGGTATGGTTTAACTTACCCAGTGCTATCTTATGACCCACGTCGATGTATTCCTTTCTATATTTTGATTTATCCAATCGTAAATTCTTTCCGGCTGCTTGGCATTATTTCTTTTGCTAACACAAATCTTGAGTACAATCCTGCTAGCTTCCGCGTTCAGTTCTTTGCATTTTCTCTAGTTGCTTCTTGTCTGGTTAGAAAAATATCAGCAGGCATCAATATCGACATCTTTATGAATCCAGTTCGGTTTTCTAAATACATTCTTTAAAGCAAGAGTGAATAGTTTAGGTACTGTCCTCTATCCTGTTCCTGTTACATTGTCTCGTTCTTCTGCTTAACCCATTAGTACATTAGTGTCTTTTTAGCACAAGATTGTGTATTTTTACTGTAAAGAGTACAAAAATGTTGCAAGCCTGAGCTATGTGCAAATTACTACTGTTATCTATTTCTCAGCTAAAGCAAAAATACACAAAACCAATTTTTACCGTGCTCACCCTGTATATATTTTTCAGAAAATGTTCTCCGTATCATGTCAGGTAGACATATAGCCTGCATGCAACGAATCGTCTTCCTCCAACAAATAGTTTTTGAGTTATACCAGCAACAAGCAGAAAGACAGACAGACAGACGGAATTGAGAAAACCTTTTTTGTTATCTAGGGACCTTTCAGGGTCTGAAAAAATCTCGGTAGGTGATGTTTCGCAACTACAGTACTTCATTAGGTGTTTAGACGAGGGAAATAGAAATAATAGATTGTGGAACCAAAATTTTTTATTTTGTAACTCTTAAACAACGTGATGTGGTTACTGTTTTCATTTCTTCGTAGTTTGGTGTTTCTGCCACGGCTTTATGGTCTTCACATTCGTAGACAATAACAGTCACTCGTTTGATATAAAACTACCTCGCCTTTCAATACTTCTTAGCTGGTAGTGGACAATTTTCTGTTTTTGCTTGCCGAATTGTTACTGTTGTACACTATCCCTTTCAGATAAATTTCTCAAAAGTTTTATGCTTGTAAAGTAATTATCACAAACAAGTTTTTCTTCAAACGGCAGTAAAATGTGGCATTATACTGCTGGATTGATGATGCTAAACTGTCACTTTATTGCCAAGCGGCAGATAATATTATCTGCCGCTGACGAGCGGCAGATAAAGTTATTATCTGCCGCTGACGACTTTATCTGCCGCTCGTCAGCGGCAGATAATATTATCTGTTATGTCTAGACCTGTTTCAAACTCACAACGCACGTGATAATTGACACGCCGACTGCAGCCAAATCGAAAAAATAAAATATAAAACCAAACCTTTCTTTAAATGGACGCTATGAGCTGGCGTTTTCAGGGTATTTTACTTGTTGATATCCCCTCGTTGACATTTCTGTGAAATGTGGCTTTTTGGTATATAATATCGATTAAATAGGTGTATGTCGGTTGGGTATCGATTCTGGCGTCCAGTAATGTTTTAACTATTGCTCACAGCTCAACAGTGTCGAATGCCTTTTAGAAATCTCTGCAGCCCAAGTTAGGGGTATATTGTTTTATTAGTATTTTCTTTGAAACTGCTTACCATTTGCAAATGCTCTCGTGTACGGAAACCTTTTCGGAATCCAGCCTGTTCAGCTATCTAGTAGAAGTCTAGTTTATTTGTAAAACGGCTTGTAATGCTTTTGGTAATAAATGAGGTTACGTCTAGAGTTCAAACTATTTTTACTACCTCCTTTCAAGTACAACATAATTACTTTTGCATCTTTCCGACTCAATGAAATTACTCCTTTTGCCAGCCAGCAATTTAAAATTACTCTAAGACTGTTATTTAAATACTTATAGATAATATTTTTTCGTCAGCCTACTTAGATATCCACTCCTGGCTGTAGACCTCTTTCAATATTTTCCACGTTTTTCTGCATACAGCTGTTTGTATCCAGTTTCTCCCAGCTACTTTTTGGAGATCATTTTGTCAACCGCTTCTGGAATCTTCCTACAATTCTTCTTGTTGTTCTTGGTCTCTGCACTACTTGTAATGCTTATTTTGCAGTATTTCGTCTTTCGATGTAGTCTGCCTATTTCCATTTCTACTGAGCTGTTCTTTGAATTATATTAGTAACTCTTTTGTTCCTGATGTCTTTGCTCTTTCTGCGATTTCTTAAACTAATTCCTAACATAGCACGTCCCATCGCCCTCTGAGTGGTTCTGACTGTCTCCTCGCTTTTTTTTTGTAAGAGTATTTTCGCAGTTTTATTTTCTTTCTCTAGTTTGATGTTTATGACCCAGGTATACATATTCATTAATAATATCTATAACATTGTTTTGACGGTGATTTGGGTATTCTCTTGTGATAGTTTATTTGTACTAAAACAAGTATATATGAGAAGGTCACTATGTAGGTGAAGGTTGACGAAGACAAGATTACTGCTACTATTAATGAGTTAAGTACTAAGTTCATACATCTACAACATACCTCAGAAGAAATTAGTCTCAAAATAAACATGGATATACGTTTCAAAAAATTTTTCTGATTTGATGGTTACTATATTTATATTTGCAACAACATGCATGTACAAAATGAATGTGTTTCTAAAATAGTCCTTCAATCACCCTTTGGGTTCTCAATCATGTTGATTTGTTTGTCTCGACAACTAAACCTCTATTTATTATTTGGTGTATAAACTGTAATCGTGGTCGGATGATATTGGGTCTTCCCTTCAATCGTTCGGTTAACGCTGTTTTTATTCTCCTCATTATTGTTCTTGGGTCTCCTAAACCTAATATGTTTTTCATTTAATATTCTGTCTATTCATTACACTTTTACTATTGGCGGGCATCATTTCCAATGCTACTAGCTTTTCTTCAAGTTTGAGACTATGGTCCAGGATTCGCAGACGTAAGGTGCCACTCTCCATACGAATGTTTTCAGTAGACTTTTTTTTTCTCTATTGTGTAGAACTTTAATAAATTTTTCTTTGAAAAAGAAATGCAACCGATGCCTTTCCTATTATTATTATGATTATTTTTCCTTGGATTCTTCTATCGTGTGTCATTTTGCTTCCCAGATAGCAAAAGTCATTAAAGTTCTCTACCATCGCATTTTCCAATCTTGTTTACTTTTTGTGGTTTCACGAATTTTCGTTTTTTGTTATGTTCAATGTAATATAACTTGTATTATCAAGCAACAGTAACTGGAATTATCCAATGTTCATATCATTCCACAATATTTCTTAAATACAGCGCTTACACCATATTATTTTTTAAATTTTGTGTATTCAATTTACTGTGAAAAGATAGGCAGGAATACTTGGCCTTTCTTGTTGTGCACATATAAATTTGTCATTATGGATTACACCACGTGTGCTAATTATAAGATACTTCTAACTAATATCTCAGTAAATTATGGTAGTTACCTGCATTAATTCAAGAATAACCTTGTTGAAGAGAACGGTTTACACAAAATTTAAATGCTAATTTCGGCACTGTTGATTTTCTCTGTGCAAATATAATATTGGATGCCTATAACAAAGCTTAATTAAATGTCTTTGAAGATAACAGCACATAGTTCTAAATTAAGATCAAGAAAAGTGTTACATAAAGCCAGTGACGCAATTAACTAATTCTGCTCTCACTCCAAGTGAAAATGTTGGAAGTATTTTGATATTGACTAAGAGAGATTTTTAGATGTAGACTAGTTCTACTACTAAGTAACCGAAAAGATAAAATAAAATTATTAAGTTGATGACGTTATGACCGAAAATTTGAGAAGGAATTAAATAACTCTAAAAACAGAAAAACACCGAGAACTGATAAAATCAACATAGAATTTCTAAAATACGGAGGTCTCATTTTTCAACCTCGGCAGTTACACAGACTCAACAAATGTCGGAAAATAAAAGAAATGCGAGAAGAATGAAGGATTGTATAGCTTTAAGAAAGAGCGAATCGATGTATACCCAATAATGCCTGCAAAATTTATACCAAGGTAATAAATAATTGCATAAGAACTATCTCAAAAATATTAGTGACTGTTCAATTCACCTATCATCTGTCAAAAAGCGACCAATAAAAATCCAGAATTTTGACGTTTCTTGACCAATGAAAAAAATATCAGCGGATATTATCTTCCTAGAAGGTATTCAAGTGAATATTTTAAACAAATGCGATTTTTATTAGAAAAAGTCAATATTAGTGTTCTATTACTATAGAAATTGCGTAGTTTGTTGCAAGATTTACTGAAAACTAATTTGAAAACGTAGTTTGGTTCATTGAATAGTCCTTCGAATGCCTTTCCATAATATTTTTGCGGTGGTATCACTACTCATGTCCATTGCGCTTAGGCTAGCGCACTCGTCCTAATCGAACCTAAGCCGAATGGACATTCGTAATACCACAGCAAAAATATTCGACATAACTGAGACTACTCATGATATTATAAGTGAAGAAGTGAAGTGAAGGACAGAGTAGTTTTAGGATAGGTCGTCATGTCACGACGGTATCTTTGTTATGAAACAACTGATAGATGAAAAGTAATAATGTGGTAAACAATCTGCTATAACTTTTATAGACATTGAAAAGGCTTTTATCAGTATACATTGATAATTATTAGTGTGGGCAATACAGAAGATGAATTAACAAAATATCGTACTTGACAATTATTTCTTTTATTATGCTTTACTAATTAAATTACTCTATAGTATAATAAGTATGAAGAACGGTAAGGGATTTTTACTGTTCGAAGACGACTGCAATTATTGTCTGAGAACGGTAACGCTTAACGTTCGACGTGTTTATAACATATTTTGCACGATCGGAATTAAAATTATACATACAGATTATTTACTGAGAAATTAAACCGAGCGAAATACACCGAAATGATCGAAGTGATATTGCACACATCACTAGCTAACCAATTTGTTACTTGTCAGATAAATTTCATAAAATTATGCATGTAGTAAGACTAATTTTGCTTGTTTTTTAAACAGACCTCAGTAACTATTTTTGCTGTTCAGTTTTTAGATCGGTAAGTAATTTTTCTGTTGTTGTAGTTATAGCAACTGGTAAATTCCATTTACTGTCACGGAAACACCCATGGTAAATAGTCAGAAATGACCGATCGTGCAAAATAGTATATTAAGCATTAAGAACGGTAAGGATATTTTACCAATCGAAGACAATTATTGTCTGAGATCGGTAATTCCTTAACGTTCGTGATGCTTATGACGTTTTTTGCAAGATAGAAATGTATTTTTCTTCGAACGTCAGTAAAATGTGACATTATACCACAGAATATTATGTTGGTGGCACTGAAAGTCGGTCAATTTCGAGGTTAGCAAGTTAGCTTTTCCGTCAGTTTTGACATAGATTGTCGCAAAACCTAACCTGCTAACCTCGAAGGTTTACTTACCGTTCTAGAACAGTAAGCATAATTTACTGATTTGAAAACAAATGCGGTAACTGAGTAAAATCGTTCTATCGTGCAAAAAAGTATTTAAATTACTTTGAAAGTATTTGAATTACTTGTGGTACCTATTTAAAATCACTCGCGATAATTGAATTGCTTTCCGGTAATTTAATAACTAAATTACTGGCCACCATAAGGTGTTAAATGTCCAGAGTACAAAAAATAAGATAAAGCCATTCGAAGTTTCATGTTAAGCAAATGACAATAGGGTATTCCTGGAGCAATATGGGGTTATTCATGTAAGATGACGAGCCTGACTAGGTAAAAATGCAACCCAAAATACGATTTATAAAGCTAACAGTCTATATCAAATTCGAGGTGCTAATGCAATAGGGATCCAGTTAGCCTTGGGGTTGCATTTTTACCTAGTCAGGCTCGTCATCTTACGTGAATAACCGTGTGTAAGTATAATTTATGATTTCCTATTTCCCCTACTAGTTGGATAACAGCTAGTTTTGTGCACGAACAAAGAGATATGTGGTACAGGCGCGTATGTTTATAGAAGAGATGTGCATGTGTTGTGTCTTGCGTAGTGTAGGCTGTGCAGGATGTAGCATTGTATATCGCTAATAATTATTGTGTAAGAGGCAAAAAATATGTCTTAGATCAGTTCACGGTTATTTTTTCAATAACATTTCACAACAAATGGCTTCACTATACAATATTGGTTCATAATAACTATTTATTAATTTCGATTTGCTTGTTTAAAAGGATGTACTGGTACTAGCACATATGATATTTAAATACTACTAAATAAAAATATTATTGAATTATTATTTCATTTGACTAATTGAAAATCTATGAATTCAATTAGTTCATTGAACGGTAATTGGTAATTAAATACGTTTTAAAATCATTTGCCCAGCTCTGTATTGAAACCACGAACAGTATAGAAGAGGACACAAAAATTGTAATACAAGAAGCAGCGGGTGCTTCCAAAGAGATAGCTATAGGTAAATGAGCAGAAAGATGTGGTCTTCTACCCACAATTTTCATGTATGCACGATGTACCAGAAACACGTGCGTTAATTTTCTTAAAACGGTCTTTGAAGTGATTTGAAATTAGGAATACTACTATAACATAGACCTTATGGATATGGCCTACGGTTAAAAATATGCAGCAAAAGAGTCCTTCGCTGTGATGGAAATGGAATGCTGTCGAAATAGTTTTGTTGTTGAAAGTCGTAGTGACCTACTAAGTTATCCTGAACCACTCGTTTGGTCAAAATTATGGAAAGAAATTAGGTATTTTGTAAAATGCTATAGAGAAAAGTTTCACAACTTGGCAAGTTCTTCCACAGATTAAAATTAACACACGTATTTCTAACCACCCAGCTTAGCAACCAGGTGGATATAGGATCAAATCTGGCTGTGGCCGATATTTTTCTGGAAACTACCCTACAAGCTCTGCCTAACAGAGGGATGATAGTGATTTTGGGTGACTTTAATGCTAAAGTGGGTGACACCAGGACAGATGACCATATTCGAAATGTCGTTGGCAAATTTGGCACGGGTGTGCGTAACGAAAGAGAAGAACGGTTAATACAATTTTGTTTGGACAATGAGTTTACAATTACAAACACCGTATGTTCACACCATTCTCGTCGTCTGTACACATGGACATCACCAGATGGAAAATATCGGAACCAGATAGATTATATCCTAATCAAAACTCGATGGAGATCATCAATAAAACAGTGTAAGACACTACCTGGTTCAGATTGTGGTTCCGACCATCAGTTACTTATGTGCACTTTCCAACAAAAATTCAAAACAGGTCACAGGTCCAAACAAAAAATTCTGCCAAAGATTACTGATACAAGATCTTTTCAAAAGCATGTCAATAAAACTGTTACAAATGACATAAAACTCCTCACTTATGAAAATCCAAATGAATTATGGAAGTCTTTGAAACAACACATCGTCTAAGCTATCTCAGAAACCCAAAATCAAAACAACACTAATCAAAAGCAACCATGGATGACAACTAACACATTCAATCTAGTACAAAAGAGAAAGTCTCTTAAAACGTCTAGTCAACAGAGTGAACATAAAGCGACAGAATATAATGAAATAACCAGAGAAATACAAAAACTTTGCCGAAGAGACAAAAATGCCTATATTCAAGCCATATGTAAAGAACTAGAATCCCATGCGAACAACAATACCAGAGACTTGTTTAAAAAAAATCAAACTAATAACTCGTAAATTCAAACCAAAAACTTGGTCAATCAAAGATGTTGAAAGAAGGATGGTTACGGATTTAGATGAAGTCATGCAAGTGTGGCAAAAATACTGTGAATATCTATATGCATACAATCAAAATCAAGAACAAAGTGTTTCTTGCCATGACTATGAACGTGAACCAGATATTCTTATGGTTGAAGTGGAGGCAGCTGTACGAAAGCTGAAATGCAATAAAGCTACGGGTATAGACTCAGTTCCTGCCGAAGCTTTTAAAGAAATGAGATTCGGTGGTTCGACAATGCTACATAACCTCTGTCAGAGAATCTGGAAAACCGGTATATGGCCAGATGAGTGGAAAACTTCGATTTTTGTACCTCTTCATAAAAAAGGTCCTACAAACAACTGCGACAATTATCGTCTTCTTGCATTGATTTCTCACGCGAGTAAGGTTTTATTATACCCGGTGTCCATTCTCAAAGTCGAACATAGGCAATTGACTTTAGTGCATTCACTCGTTCTTCCTTGAAATAATTCATTTTTCTGTAGATAATTTTTACAGACGTTGACAGATAATACCTGATTACCAATTTTTTTGACAAATGCTATCGAACTCGAAAGGCAAGGCACGGCATATTTAAAAATTTCCAAGTTTTAAATTAGTATTTTAAAATAAAAATCGCATCTTGAATATTATTATTGGTATCATTTGATGCGTAATAATTTTATCTTTCTATTGATACCATTATCTTCCCTGTAAGTTGAATTGGCGAGCAGGAACAGATAAAAACGTTGAATACAATGTTAATCGCCTATGTTCGACTTTGAGAACGGACACCCGGTATATTATTTAGGCCCGGCTGGAACACTATCTCGCCTGGCAGATATCTCCAGAACGGGCTGGATTCGTTAAGGGACGCGGTACACGAGAGCACATCTTAAATCTTAGGCAGGTTATTGAGAAGGCTAGAGAATACTACATTCCAGCATACATATGTTTCGTCGATTACAGCAAGGCGTTCGATAATCTGAAATGGGAAAAACTCTGGGATGTATTACTTCCTATGGGAGTCCCTAAACATCTAGTGTATCTTATAAAAGAATTGTATAATAATAACTCTGCTCGTGTGAGAGTCGATAAATATCTATCTGGAGAATGCACTATAGGCAAAGGTGTCAGACAAGGTTGCGTTCTTTCCCCATTGCTCTTCAATATCTATGGCGAAGTAATAATGAGACAAGTGCTGGAAGACTGGAATGGTGGTATAACTATTTGCGGTACGAAAATTTCAAATCTTATATTTGCAGACGATACCACGCTGATTGCTGCAAATGAAAATGAAATCTCCACACTCTTAAACAAACTTGAAGAGATTTGTGTTCTCTACGGTCACAAGATTAATTATGATAAAACGAAAATCATGATAATTGACCGTGAAAACAACAATTGGCCTCACATTCAAAGCATCGGCCAATGCCAGGTTGTAAATAGTCTGACATACCTGGGAGCTTTAATAGACAACAGCGGCAACTGTTAATACGAAATTCGACGCAGGATACAGTTGGGCAGGAAGGCGATGACTCAACAAAATTTGGAAAGATACAAATATCACGAAACACACGAAAATCCGACTCGTTAACTCGCTGGTATTTTTCATATTTCTTTATGCCGCCGAGACATGGGTTGTCAAAGAAGCAGACCGCCATCGAATTGACGCGTTTGAAATGTGGATCTGGAGACGTATGTTGAGAATTTCATGGACAGCTCACCGTACAAACGTATCCGTTCTCGAAGAAATTCGACCACGACAAAAACTCTCGTGTACCGTTTACAGTCGCATTCTGTCCTTCTTTGGACATATCCAACGCAGCGAACACAATATCGAAAGGCTGGTAGTTCTAGGTAAACCAGATGGAAAAAGAAGACGTGGACGATCACCAAAACGTTGGATAGACTTAACAAGAGATCTTCTCCACACTAGTTTGAGTGAAGCCGCCCATATGGCTTCCAGTAGACAAAGATGGCGAAACACGGTAAAAAGAGCCATCAGTAATATTCAAAATTAATAATGGGTCACAACACATCTGTCAAGATGTTATGAATAAGAAGAAGAGAACTCATTAGTTAAGTTAGCTTCATGTTGGATTAAGGTTTGGTGTATTTGAACGAAGTTGAGTGCAGTATAAGTTAGATGCCACCCGTTGCTTCCGTTGCAACTCACAGTAGGAATGGTCTTCGACACCGAAAGATAAATGAGTCTAAAGATTATGAATAAATATATAATAGTACATTATACAACAAGGGAGAGGAAAGCATAATCTTTGGCTTTCTACGCGGTAGAAGAGAAAGCCAAAGATTATGCTTTCCTATACTATTTTTTCACTGACCGAAAGTAGAAAGATAAAAAGTTTTTATAAAGCATTACAGTCAATGGGAAGTATACTGTAATATTTAGGGTCGGTTCTACAATGCAAGTACCAGCATAGAATAAACTACACTTAGAATAACATTCGAAAATTGCGTTCTACAATCACTTAATAACGGTATTCTCAGTATAAACTGTCAATATCTTATTTCTCTGAAATCGGATGGATATAGTTGAAATAAAGTTATCCTTGTTTTCCATTGACTAACCGCTCACCACGTTGTCATTGTCACCTTTCAGCTTGCTTTGTAAATATAACTTATGTATTCGTGGCACTTTCGATTGCTTCCTAAATTTTATCAGAATGGTGAATGCTCTAATCGTCTTTAAGCAGCTTTCTAATTTTATGAAAGGTAAAATATTCGAAAATTTTCATTTCGATTCCACGTATCCTACAAAGTAGTCTTTGTGTTGGTAATTTTCTTGTGTAAAATTTGCTTAAACGAAATATATCTACTGGATGTATACGTCCTCCATTCATATAAAAATGAAGTAGCTGAGAATATAGTATTACGGTGACGTAATTCCTTAAAAACCCTTAACCACACCAATATTTAACAAACACTAAATACGTATTTTAACAGCTAAACTGTCCTCTTTTTTAGCCTTTAAATTGTGTTTAAAGTTCTGAATACCATGGCAATAGTAATTCTTCGACAGTTTTTACATTGTTCTTATATTGTTTATAATGAAAAATCACTAGAAAGTGAATACTTGCTCTCTAGGGAGAAAATGTCAATTCTGTCACAACTTTTAATATAGAAATCCTTGGTCGCGATAAAACTATATATTCACACATAACAAGTAATGCAATAGTAGTAATAAGTAATAAGCTGAGTATTGTGCCCGGGCGACTTTATAATAATAGACTACAATAAAAACTCCCCCTTATATAATCAAATTATCAAACCTATTTGGCTGTACGGTATACAACTCTGGGGGTGTACCAGAAAGACCAACATTGCAAGGATTCAAACCTTTCAAAACAAAGTTTTGCGGAATTTGGTAAATGCTCCGTGGTACGTCCGAAATTGCGATCTACATCGGGATCTTGGCATTCCTATGGTGGCCCAAGAAATCAAGAGGTATGCTGGCAAGCACGAGGCCAGGCTTCTTCAGCACACAAACGCAGAAGCTCTTCAGCTGCTGGACAACCAAACCCTTGTCCGAAGACTGAAGAGGACCAAACCTTTTGAACTTGTATAAGTGCAGTGCATGTATAAAAGCAGAGCATTGTGCGCGAGTGACTGTGATTAGCACCTTTTGGTCATCAAAGACAACTAAAAGAAGTCATTGGATGGACTTTAGAACATAAGTACTTAGCTTTAAGATTTGACAGACTAAAATTAATGGTTGGTCATGTTGACCAGTTTTAATAGTCCATATTAAACTTTAAAATTAAAAAAAAAAAAATATATATTTAAACAAATATGAGCTCTCATACTGTCAAACGACAAAGCAAAAGTTAATAAAAAGTAAAATCTTGATGACAGCACAAGTATCGCATTTCCATTGTCTAGGTCTAGACTGCGACATAACATAAAAAAGGGACAAATCTATAGAAACTAACCTCTGGAAATATCAGTACAAATGTAGCACAAGTCACACAGCACTCAATAAATTTACAATCAGATAGACCTAATTAAGCGTCTGTGCAACAATGGTAACTGCAGTCCAGTTATATAGTAGTGGAAACTGGGTTCTTACTTCAAAGTATAAATTAAAATCTATCTAAGATTCTTAAGACAAACTATTGCTAAAGTTACTTTAGGAGATCAAATTGGCAATGAAGAAATACGGGGAGAGGTAAGAAGTAGAATATATAAAGAATACGACAGCAAATTACAGAAGACGAAGAAGGAAACATATGGAAAAAATAGAAGAACATATATATATTCTAAACAAGTAACGAAGAGGGTCCCGAGTAGTGTAGCTTGAACAAGCGTCCACGTTCCATCAGCAGAGTTAAGCAACGCTCTTTCTGGTCAGAACTTGAATGGGAGTTCCACGGCTGCATCTCTCGGCGCCTCGTGGTACGGCTATCACGGAAAAAAGTTGGTCCCGGCGGTCATACAACATCATGACAGTCGTTAGTGGGGTTGGAAGTCCTCATAACTGCACAGCGACGCCTATAATTGGCCTAACGGCTGTTGACTGAGTGCGAATTAAATTTAAAAAAAAATAAAAAAGAGAGCGTGTGGCCGGCTGGTAAAGCGTTTGCGCTAGCAGTCGGCAGGTAGTCAGTTCGAACTTCACACTCGGACAGTGGTTACATCTTACGCCTTCCGATCATCATACGAACACCTTTAGTGGTCGTGACATTCTTCCTTAATTCAAGGGGGTAGCCACTTGTCCTGGCTGCAGCTTAAGATGTCTTATAAAACCGCACTAAGTGTGTGGTCCTAGTGACAGACTCTTAACCTATACTAAGAGGCAGAAGAAGAAGTATTGCACTATATAATCAAAAGAAGAAAATGCATAGGAACACGCAAGAAAAAATGGAGGGAACAGTGAAGAAGAAGCAAATAAACCTTCAATTAACAATAGAAATTTGAAAAGAATCCTTAGAAAAATGAAAATATGAACTCATAGAGGATGTAAAAAGATCAATAGAAGGTATCATTGGCTGCATCAATTTATATATAAGTGGAGAATGATAACTTAATCTATGTAAGATGGTTTTGCAGCAACAACAGCAATTAATTGTATGTTTAAAAACATTTCCTTCGAAATTTCTGTGTTATAAAGAAGCACAAAAATACTTGTTTTGCATATATTTATTATTTGCTGTTCATATCTCTTATACAAGGTACATAAAACAGGCTATAATGCACTAGGACGTTATGGACTGCTTTTCAATCTTTCCAATTTATTTAATTATTCAATGAGGAAAATCAAACGTATGCACCACGGAAATTACTTGGAATTTACATCCCTCGGGCATAATACCCTTGATATGTAAATATAAGTAACTTTATCTTATTTTATTGCTTACTTTTATGTAAATTACTAGAAATTTTAGAAAATCAACAAAACACGATATGACTTTAGCTTCAATATGTATTGATTTCTTTAGCTATTTAAAAAAATTTAAATCTTGTGTTTCTATAAAATTTATATTACTATTGTGCCCTTTCAAAAACACGCAGGGAATTAATAATAGTAGCTGCAGAACCGACTGCTGCGCTTCCTGATGCTAGTGTTGAAACCGGAAATTAATAGCATGCAAAATAGCATTTCAAGAAGCTATAAGGAGAAACCACTTCTTAATCTTTTCAGCTATTTTAAGCCTTTTAATTTTGTACTATTTCTATAAAATTATGGAGACTATAAAAAGATGCACCGGATAATGTAAAAAGATTAATCAGGACTAAGCGTGCGGTAATAGTTGCATAAACTAGCACGAAGAATCCATAAAAAGGACGAAATGGATCGCACATAATTAGAAACAATTTACTAGCATCCTAAACCTTTAAAGCGCCGTAAGCCGATAATATATAAAGGTTTCTAAACAATCATTACGGGCGAACGATTGGGGCTGGCGATAAAGTACCTTCCAATTGAAGTTTAATTATTGTATATCACGCATGTTCAACAACATATTAATGCTCGAGCAAACTGCTACGGGGTTGTGCAAGTGACGTCACGTGACCGCTTTAGCCCTTGCTGATGTGTGTCTGGGGGTTTATCAATATCGTAGCACTAGAATATCGCATAGCGGGTTGTGCAGGTATTCCACAAGCGTGCCAGGAATGTCTACGGCTTAAAACTTCATGTGCTCAACTTTCATCAGACCATCTACAACTAAACCCGCCGCACGAATGCCGAAATGGAATTCTCCCAACGAAATAGAAAAATAACTACCAGCAGATCGCATCCCCGATCGAATTTATTTTCATTTCTGCGTTATCCTTCTTCATATATACGGAGCGATTAAATACTTTTGTTTGCTCGCCCATCTCCGTTCTGCCGCTCAGAGAAGCTTTTAACGATTCACCGTTTTCCGTCAACTTTTGTAATAAATAATTCCCGTTTCGGCGCAGCAGCTAAACGGGCCCTAAAAACTGCGCTTAGGCGCTTAGCATTTCTATTGTCGAGTATAATACAGATATTGTTGGGGCAAATTTCAGATTTCTTTGAAAGCGGCAAACTGTCTTTGTGTTTATCCCTGTAAGCCGGGAGGTTTTGGCGAGATTCGCAGCAAACTAGGAAACTCCTGAAACAGCGCGAACTGACCAAAAATAAAAGCCCAGGCTAAATTGAGAGGCATCATCGATAGCGACCGGGTCTGCAAAATTCAAATAGGGCCCTCGAAGTATATAAATGATAATGCACTATCTCGTCAATTAATGTATTCCGAAAGTTCGCAAAATAAAATTTTCATGTTGCTGCGGGCACGTTTAAATGTTAATAACTGCCCCTAATGAAATATTCAAACTTATTTTTTCCTTTCTTTTACCCCCAACGCCTCATTGTGCAAGGTATCGTCGGTTATTAAAATTCATTCCAGGGAGTATTTATAAAGTGGCTGTCAGTAGCTTAACTGAATAAATGCAGCTTAGGTGAACACCTTTAAATGAACAGATGTAGTTTGAATTAATTGATTTTGCTATAACACACAACTGTATTAAATAAGCAGAAAATTGTATACACAAAAAAATTGATTTTTCCGAGAACTTACAATTCTAAACGTTGATAAAGTACCTACTAAAACCATTAAAACTCCTCCTCCTTCTTTCCTCTTATATTAAGCATTAATATGATCTAGCCTCGTAGTCTTTCCATTTTTTGTTTGCTCTGCATAATTATTTCCTGCCTTGTGCTCTAAGCGGACCTTGATCGAAAGAATTATTTTCTTAAATTTACGATGTGTACAGGTAAAGGCTTTGGGGCGCAAATATACACATGGAAAGGTTTGTTTGGATTATCTACCAAATTATTAATAAAATTATTGAAGGGAATGTGATTGTAAAATAGGGTTGAACAGTTATGACGTCACCTTTGCGCTAATTCTGAAATGGCGTTCTTCTCAAAGTTACTGCTTTAAAACTAGCCCTTATCGAGATGTGCAATAAGGTATAGACTAGTCATTTTGAGATCAGCAGGCCTCGTACAACTCCTTTATCTTTAATATAATTCAAAAGAAGGAAGAGGCACACCAAAACCCATAAGCTACGTACTGGAAAGATATTTGCCCCCCCCCTTTTTCGCCCTCTTTGAAATGTTTGGGTAGATACTGAATACGGGGTATCCCTTATGAGTAATAAGGAAATGTCTGTGAAGACGATCAAAATCGTTATAATCATATTTGTCTTCGAAAAAAATTTTTTTTCTTTTCTTCAATTTTTTTTTAGTGTTTGAGCCTCCTGACAACGAACGTTACAACGCAGTAAAACCAAAGTCTGTTCCAATCATTTCAAAGCTTCATACAACATGCCTGTCATTTTGTTTGAAAATCCATCCCTTAACTTTTGCCAATATGTGTGGAACATGCATACATAGTCGAAAATAAATGTTCGCCCGGTAGATTGGAGAGCCTCACTTCGTTCGGTCAGATCAAGTTTGCTGTTGCTCCATAAGTTATAAAAAATAAAGAGTTTGAGGCACAGAAACGGAAACTGTATAGATTGTTCTTTTATATTAAACAAAAAATTAAAATGGTTTTAAAATGTTTAGATGAAATTGAAATTGAACGTACGGAATCGCAATCGCTTGCCTGAAACCGCACATTTAAAATATGCCCTTCCAGCTATAAAGAATGGGGGTAAAAAATATCGACGTTCATAAAGCGTTAAGTGCATTTGCAGAAATAAAAGGAAGATTTGTTTTCATTTTAAATGCGGGGGACGTTCGAAATATTGAATTAAAATTGAAACACAATAGTATCTTCTGATATATTGGTATACGTATGTGTATTTTTTTTTTGTTATTACGATATAATAATGTAATTCAATATTATATTTACCGACTGGATTTTGTGGCATGTATGTATAAGTATTTCGTAAAGAAGCCGAGTAGCGCAGTTGGGAAAGCGCTAGGCTTGCATTAAGAAAGTTCTCGGTTCGAATCCCGCTGGAACCGGAATTTTCCCGCAACCTTGGCGATTGGAATCGAGCTCGGTGAGGCCATTCACAGTTGGACACCAAATTAACTGTGCTCTACTCACAACCACAGACCTAAGAGATAGAGTAACAAGGTCAATACATCACCAAGAGACACACCTCATTTTATAGCTAGTTCCATTTATGTATATAGCAGGCTTTTCTTGCTTTTTTTAATCCTTCTTCTAAAAGACGAAGGAAGTATTGTAATCGCAAAAAAAATATTCAGATGTTTACGTTTCAGGGTCCCTAGATGACCAAAAGATGTTTTCAATAACGTCTGTATATCTTTCTGTCTGCCTGTTGGTGATATAACTTAAAAGCAACGCTCTTTCTGGTCAGAACTTGGATGGGAGTTCCACGGCTACATCTCTCGGCGCCTCGTGATACGGCTGTCACGGAAATAGTTGGTCCCGGCCGCCATAACAACATCATGACAGTCGTTAGTGGGGTTGGAAGTCCCCATAAATGCACAGCGACGCCTATAATTGGCCTAACGGCTGTTGGCTGAGTGCGAAATAAATAAATAAATAAAATAGATAAATAAAAAAAAAACTAATTGTTAGAAAAGGAAATATAGTTTGCATGCGCATTATATGTCTTTCTGGCATGAAACCGAAAAAAAATCGGTAAAATATATACAGGGTGAGTACCTTAAAAATAGAATTATCATGTTTTTGCTGTTACTCAAAAACTATTACCCAAATGAAAATAAAATGTTGCATATAGCTCAGGTTTTTACCCCTGACGAAAAAAGAAATATTTTGGGGGCCTCATATACAGGGTAAGCACCTTAAAAATAGAATTATCATGTTTTGCTGTTACTCAAGAACTATTACCTAAATGAAAATAAAATGTTGCATATAGCTCAGGATTTTACCCCTGACGAAAAAGAAAATATTTTGGGGGCCACATATACAGGGTGAGCACCTTAAAAATAAAATTGTACGTATTTTTGCTTTAACTAAGAAATAGACACAAGTAATAGTTTGCACATAGCTCAGGATTTGCCATTAATAAAAATTAGACGCAACAGATACAGGGTACATGTTGTAAAAAACATAAGGTGGCAAAGAATAAGTGCGTTATGTTTAACGTAACCGCGTCGTATGCGGACGAGGAGTACAGCGTGGTCACATGCGATAAGTGGTCCGACTGGTCGCAGGCTACTGCCAAAGTTGAAATCGCATGTCAGGCGCGTTCCCGGGCGCTACAGTTCA
>OW679196.1:142918284-143146871 GCA_940337035.1 Agriotes lineatus | reverse complement strand
GGTAGAATGTTTTCCTACTTTTGCAATGTGAGAAGTAATTGTTGAGCGACTTGTAGGGTTTGTGATTTTCGCTTTTTTGGTACCTAATTCAATTTTTACAACTGGGTTTTCATTCCATTTGGAGAACTAATTTTTTCTGGGGAGTTTTTGTACCACGAACAGGAAATTCTTCCATTGCAAAACGAATTAGGTGTAAGAAAGATTTTTTTTTGTAGTAATGCGTTTGCCTTGTTTTCCGATAATTTTCCTGTATAGTTGCACAGGACATCCATCTGGATTTGGTAGGTTCGGCGTAAGCCATTTAGTGACTGCACATTTTTATCACCTCCTTGAGATGTTTTTGTAAAGAAAGGATTATACTGAATTCTTCCTGATTTATTACCACGTTATGCCAATTCCAAAGAAGCTGCGCGCAAAATTTTTATTTGGAGTGTTTTCGTCACAAATGTCAATCATATAATTGCACTCTTGTAAATTTAAGGCAGTCGCGCTTTTCTGTCGTTTCTCTGGATTTCATTGGAATTCTTTCCTTTTTGCATTTCGAGCCTCTCTTGCACATTTAAGCTGGATGTCAACAAATGGATTAAACTGACGTTGATATTCATTGATATTCATTTCTCTTGGAGTAGCTTCGCCGCGGTATTGAATATAGTTGTAAGAAAATAACCTTTGTAATCTTAATCATTAATTCTTGCGTGTTTATGGCCCAATCTTTTATAATTGATGCAATTACTTTAATCGAAGTATTCTTGTCTAATTTGTAGTATCTTTCTTCGAAAGACTCGCTTCATTTATGTTTTCAACATTTTTCTTAGTAGCATTGTCGAAACGGCATTCACTAGCCATGTTTACTGAAATTCTGAGAAACAAACATCGAACAAGTAGTTTATAACGTTTTTTTTTTAAGTTTGAGATATTTCCGTAGCAACACAGAAACAGAGGCGCGGTTTTTATGATTTTTAAAAGTAATTGCTTTAGCCACCGCTTGTTTATCCAATAGGATGGCTACAAAACTTGATATATCTACTTATGAGAACAACTTTACAAACATGACGCCCCAATCTCACAATTTTTCAAAAAGATGTTGGATTCGTATTAAAAATTATATCAAAAATTACGTAAGAGTGCGTTGCCTAAGTGATTTAATAAACGTAGGTAAATAGATGCTACAACAAAACACTAACGATGCGTTTCCTCCGGAAATGTGCAGAAACCGACGCTACTTTAAAAATTTCACAAAATTCTATTTTTAGAATAACTTTCTCTGACCTTGTTTGGCTTCCCTGATGCTAAATAGGACAGCAGGCGTCCCCGCAGCAAATCACACGATAGCCAGGGGCTCATTTTTCTCAGTATCGGCCTGGTGTAACAAGCTAGATACCTTTTCCAACGCCGCCGCAGCTTACACCACTCCAAAACTGCTTACAACTCCGTTTTTATCCCAGTTCCCAGCGCTGCGCACTGCTCAGAATGTCGACTTTCAGGGCTATTCTAACCCCACAATTGCTCCAAATCTTGCCACAGGAACAAAACGCTACCACTTGACTGCCCAACACTTTTAAAACTCCCATGGGGTGCAACGAATCAAGGAAACCCTCTATAGCCTACCGAAAAGACACTGCACTAACTAATTAACACTGAATTGGGAAAAAGGAATATTTATTCGCTTTTAAATGTATTATTTGTGGAGAAGCCAGGCATATCTCACAGCTTGGCTTCGTTTTTCCCTTCTTTTTTTGTTTTACATATATCCTACATTGTTATTTATTATTTCCCAGCCTGCTCTAATTACATTTTCTAACACTAACACTATTTTAATACCGTTTTTACAAATTATTTACTCAAAGTCAATGCTATTCATACAATTTCCAAAAATTAAACTAGCAAATTTATGGAATATTTTGTAAAATAATATTTGAAATGTTATTAACTGATATCACTAGAGGTATTCTAACTTAATTGTCAACTGGTTTAGACGCTGATATGAAACAAAGTTGTTATAGTAAATATAATTGTTTGAAGATTGGTTTAAGCTTATCAAATAATTCTCAAATCTCTATCAGGAGTTTCTTTTTTGTCTTGCGTAGTACATGTTTGTACTAAATATATTTTTTGAATGAAGTAGTGGTGCGCTGTATTTTACATTTTTATCGTAATAGAAACTCATTGAACTTACTTGACAATATGTTAAAAATGCCACAAACAATTAACATAACAATAAAACTACTGCATCTACGGTACAATCACCATGTGCATCATATTATTCATTATTCTGCAACTACAGGTCAAGAAACAGGATAACTTTAGGTTTCTTCTGAGCGATAGCACTATTCTAGCAGCTTTAAGTTTATGTTACGGACGACGTTTGAGATTGGACCGTGTTATTGTTGAGATAGAAGAACACAACATTTCGTCCCCTTTCATTAGGGCCTTCATCAGGGGAGTCTGAAGAAGTTCGCCTCCAGCTTGGTTGACAAGTTGAGTTACCGTGCTCTTATATCTTTTACTCGTGCAGGATGCTCTTTTGTTTGTATTCCTTTTGAATACTTTTATAAAAGATGGCAAAATGTTGATTTTTAATCTTAAGAGTGACCCGATCCAATCCTGGAAGTCATTCGTTACATAATGACAGTGACCGCCGAAGCCTCCGAAATACGCTCTAAACTTGTAGTGACTAGTAATTACGGTTAGGGGCTTCAAACATGTATCGACGAAATATGAAAGAGTAGAGTACCACAAAGGATTGAAAGGGTTTCACAACCTTTAAAGTTTATAGATAAAAGAAGTACAATGCAAAACAAGTTTTAATCTTGTGGTCGTTGCAGGCCGATTAAGAGATTAGATAGCGAAATTGAATAATAAATTAAAACCGGATATATGGTTTTAATAAAGCAGCAGGTTGCGACATTTAGGAATAGTGCGCATCGAAATTGCTGCATGGCGTTTTAAATAGCGGTTGTGGCAAACTAATTTATTCCCCAATGCGTTCGAAATTGGAATTTGCAACTGCCGATAGTAAGCCTAGGTCGGCTATTAGTTACCAGCACCAGAAGCGTACAGGCTACTCGTAATTTAAGAATATAAAACAGCATTGTCGGATATTCAGTTAAAAAGTATCGAGTTGAATTGCGACCTACAGGATTAAGCAAACAAGTCCTGCCTTTTAACCCTGCGGACTATTAATTTAAGTATGTGTTTACGCACACATAGCGCTGCTCGGCGGATACTTAGCAATGTCACTTTCATCAGAGCAAATATATTAGCACAGTAAATAGGTGCGCTCACAATATCACCCTGTAGTGAGTGACCGCAATCTAGTGAAAGTCAAAACCCCTCTTGGGGCTTTAGCGTGAGTGGCAGCAGGAACCAGGTACAAACTAATTTACCGAAAGTTAAAGAACCAAAAGAATATAGAGATATTCGCCCTATTAGCATTTTTCCCAGTTTATCAAAGGTTTTGGAGAAAGTTATGGCCTAACAAATTCGCTTATATGTGATTCAACACAAAATATTGCCGGAATTACAGTCAGGCTTCAGACCAAACCATAGTTGCACAACAGCACTTCTCAATATTATTGATACAATAATGAAAACTGTGGATGACAATAAATTGTGTCTTCTAGCTATGATTGACTACTCCAGGGCATTTGATACAATATGTCATAAATTACTATTGTCAATACTGAAATGTATGAGTCTTAATGATAGTTCCGTTGAATTAATTAATAAATATTTAAACAATCGTACCCAAGCTGTTATATTAAAAGAACACAAATCGCATCCTCTACCTATTGTATCAGGTGTACCTGACAGATCTATACTTGGACCATTATTATACATTTTGTATACTTTTAATTTGAAAAGTTGTTTCGATAACTGTGAATACCATCTTTATGCTGATGACACGCAACTTTTGTTTACTTTCGATTTTTCGGATGTTACTATAGCTCATGCAAAAGTTAACTCCGATATTCATAAACTCATCAATTATTCTGGAAAACATGGTCTGTCAATTAATTCCAAAAAGTGTTCTATAATTATTTTTGGTAAGCCTAAATTAAAAGATGCTGCTTGCTTTACCTGAAATTTCTATTCAAATTGATAACTCGCATTTGCTTGTTTCAGAATGTGTAGAAAATCTTGGTTTATGGATTGTTCTAAGTAGTGAAAGCTTTTATTGCCTCAATACCTTCTTTAGTAAACCGAAGCAAAGGAATGGACTTGGAAAAGCCCCGATTGTAAAACGAAAAACAAAATCAACTAGATACTTACAAATAATAAAACGACATGTAACGAGGTCTCCGTGATTAACCGATTTGATACGAATAGCCACCACCGTTTGGTGAGAGCTACTATTTTGCTAGACTTAAAATCCGAGAGACACAAATTGATTACCACATCCAAATTTCCTATAACCGAAGAATATACTTAGTACTATGGAATCATAGTAAATACTGTGGCTTTAAGCAACTTCTACTTATTTTTATTGTATTTTGAATTGTATGCAGCTGGGGGTTTACCATTCCATTTGTAGGTGTTCTACTTTAGACTGGTCGAACCAGTGGCGCTTCCGAACAAACATTCTGGTTATGGGTTTATTGTTAATATTATATTGAAGAATATCTTATGTCCTCATGTGTAATAACATACTCGATCGTGTTGGTCTATATTTACCACGAGCTGTTTTAGGTCATGGACAATTGTACTTAGCAACATCACGAACATGTTTAAAAATTTAAATAATCCTAAAGAGTTGTGGAACCGTAAACATGGTGTTTAAGGTTGTCTGGTGGAAACATATACACATTTTAGTTATGTTCAATTTTATCTAATTTCCAAGTGACCGTACAGCTTCTACAAAGTGTAGAACTTCTCGTCACTTTGAATTAAGCAAGTGCAAAATCAATTACAAATACTTTCTCGTTACATTACTTGTCATTCAACAAATATCAAATAGTTAGTACTTCTCTCTTTAAATTACCTCACTCTCTCACTCTTTCTATCTCTTTCTTTCAGTATTTCATTTAAATACCTATATTCTGTCACCCGTTCATGGACTCAATCCTTTGATTTACCAAGCCAAACGCATCCAGCAATCTCACAAAGATCTCTCAACGTCCAAACAAATGTCAATCCGAACTCCTCCAAAAAACACTGGATCCACAAGACTTCCTGGCCAAAACACGACAAGATACCTACCAACTTTCTCCAGTAGTACTGTCAGTAGCAAACGTCATCCACGTCGTCCTACCAAAATTATCAAGCCTACGACGACTTAGTATCATGAACCTCGACTAGATGCAAGTTATAAGATGTCACTTCAATAACAAGCTTGTCGAATTAGAACTCCTTTAGATGAAAATCTCCTATCCACCCCTTAAAACGCTCACTCTGCTAACAATCTCGATGTAAACCACTTCCAGTAAAAACCATTCCTTGTTATCCAATTCATATGATGCAATGTAATTTGACAATAAACTCAGTTCAGCATCCTCGTATAGAAATTTGCTTTTGTAGATTACAACTGTATTACTGAAGCATTCTCACTAGATCCATTTATTTTAATCCTCTTCTTCTTCACATTTTTTAATCTTTTAACGTTTTACTTTTATTTTCACTACGCCAATGTTTTTCAATTTACAACCCTTTTATACACCAAATAGCTATTAAACTTTTATAAAGGGTTTATTTTCATAATCTTAACCGTTTCTCTATCAAATAATTTTTACATACTGATAAATAAAAATATCTCCTTAGTGATTTAGTTTACCATATATTATATTTCATAGTCCAACACACTATAAAACTTTATTTTATTTATCTAACACCCACTATATTGAATGGTATTTCTCGAATAAGTATTTGCCATTAATTCCCCACCTCATCTCAGATAATAATTAAATTATGTTAAAATCCTACTGTTTATCTGTGTAGCTTCATTCAATTGAATTTTAAATTCTATTTCCTTTCTTCACCCAATACATTTTAATAATTTTGATATCCTTTTCATTCTTAAATTCATCTTTAAAATTGTTTAATACTGTATTCTTTTAACCTTATTGATCTGATTTTAAACACCTGTACTAAACACCATGACAGTATATACCTTTTTCATGTATTCAGTCACGTAATATCTAGTATAAACTTAGCAGCACCAAGTAATAATCAGTTCTAGTAGGAATAATTATTACTTAACCTGCCGTGAAACAATGAGCCGTTTAACCGCCTATTCAAAGACTTAAGTTTACTCTTTGTGCAGCGAACTACTTATGAGAAGCAAATTTGTCTTCAAAACTTAATTCTCGTCTTAAAAGTAAACGTTTCAAGCAAGCTGAAATATCGAAAGTGCAAGTAATTATGTTGCGTTTAATAATACGAGTACAATGCAAATTTGTAATGCTTTATCGGTTTAGCTTTATTATATCTACAGGGTGTCCCACAACACCCATTAAAGCTTCAGGTAGCAGGCTTCGGTAACCCATTGGAACACTAAATTTATCAATAAAAACTCTCTACAGTATCTAATTTCCTCATACGAAACATTAAAAAAAAAATTAAATTTGACTACGCCATTAAGTTAGGTTTGTTTAGTGACTGTACTTAACAAGAAGGTCGTTTAGAAGTGACAAATTTAAATGCCCTAATCAGTATTATTAGATCTAGGCAGAAAAATAATAGCTATACAAAGTAACATTTTATATGTATTGTTTGAGGCTTTCGCGGTTACTCGAATTATTCTCCTTAGCATAGAATTTCGGCTTAGACCGCGTAGTATTTGTATATGAACACCCAGCATTTTCTGGCATAATGTGCCTTGCACCTTGTGAAGTCGAGCAAAAACCCGCGCGATGGCCATGCTCTTTGGTGGCTCGTGTTGTTTGAGTATCTTGAGAACGAGGATACTTAGGCGGATTTGGCCGTTTTGCTGTTTGTGCATCCATATTCAATAACGTTTCGCAAGACCTTGCAGCTTGCATCATCAGAGTAAAAGTTGTACTAAGAACCGAAGGTAAAAAAGGTAAAAAAGGTTCAGGGTTATTTCAATTCCCCCAACTGGGGGCGGGCTGCTATAGGGACCTTCCGTCCCTCTTCAGCCAAGAACGGGAATTATAGGATGGGTGAGAGAAAGGAGGGGTGGAGAATGGAAGAGAGGCCAGGAAAGGTGGAGAAGTACTGCCCCGGCATTCGCCTCAGAGAAGGTACTCTGTTGACTCAGGAAAACCACCTAAAAACCTGAATCAAGGCAGGCGGCCGCAGGAATCGAACCCACGACCTCCCGAATGCTAAGTGGACGTGCTACGCAGAACCGAAGGTCGGTGTGGAGCTACTTATAGTCCTCTGTGCCAGGCGCGCGGAGTGGCGTAACGCTGGTTGGTCCTCCGAGTGCAACGTAATCCGTGGGGCGTGGCCGTATGACGCAGAGTGGTTTTAATGCTTTAGATCGTGTATCACAGGGGTCCACGTTTTACTAAGCTTAAAGCCATCTTCCCTGTTGATATTATTTGGATGTTTTTCTATTTCTATGGCTTCACGTATCACTCGCGGGAAGTAATGAGGTATTCTGGCAAGTACTCTGGCATGCTCAAATTCTAAAGTGTGCCCATTTGTAAATGTATGCTCAGCTACGGCTGATTTTGTGATGCGTTTGTGTTTTTGCAATCGCCTTTATGTTCTTGGAGTCTTAGATCAACGGAAAGACCAGTCTGTCCAATGTAACTCGAGCCGCAAGAACAGGGAATGCGATATACGCCAGCGGTTTTTAAACTTGGAATCTTGTCTTTTACCGATCTGAAGCCGTTACCCAAAGTTTCCTTGCTCGTGAACACAGTTTTTATGTTGCATCGTTGCAGGACACGTCCTATCTTATCAGTTGAGCCTTTAACGTAAGGTAGAAATGCTAAGCCTTCCAGAGGTGGAGATTCTTCTTTAGCCTTTTTTTTGTCATAGTCTTGTCTAGTGCTTTTCGTATGGCGGTATTTGTGTATCCGTTCCTTTGTAAAGAGTCAAACAGATGTAGCTTTTCTCTCTCTAGATTTTCCTCGTCTGAGATACGAACGGCTCTTGTCTCCAGAGTCTGGAGAACTGTTGCTTTTTGCATTGGATGATGGTGTGAGCCAGCATTTAGATATCTGTCCGTGTGTGTTTTCTTTCTATAGACTGTATGTCCTAAACTGCCATCTGATTTACGTTTCACCAGGACGTCTAGAAACGGAATACTGCAATTTTTCTCTACTTCCATTGTGAATTGTATGTTGGGATGTACAGAATTCATGTGTTTTAGAAACAGATTCAATGTCTGGCGTCCATGTGACCAGATGACAAAGATATCATCTACATATCTCAACCAGCAAGTCGGTTTTAGCTGCGCTTGTTCGAGAGCCTTGGTTTCAAAAGCTTCCATGTAGATATTAGCGATAACAGGTGATAGCGGTGAACCCATGGCCGCTCCTTCGACTTGTTCGTATATTTTATTGTTCCAACTGAAGTAGTTGTTTTTCAGGCAAATTTCAACAAGTTCAACTTGGTCTGTAGGCAAGAGATCTTCGAGCATGAGGTGCTAGTAATGCTCGACTTCACAAGGTGCAAGGCACATTAAGCCAGAAAATGCTGGGTGTTCATATACAAATACTACGCGGTCTAAGCCGAAATTCTATGCTAAGGAGAATAACATTTTTATGTAAAAAATTAAGTAATAAACAAATATAATTCTCAATTAATTCTTTGACATTAGAATATTGTAAAACGTTTTCAAAGTACCCTTTATTAGTTTCGCAGCACTTACGTGCACACACAATAATAGTATATTGAACACGCTGCAATATTCTGCGGTTAATGGTGGTGTCTGCTTTATGACTTCGATCGGTAAGGTCTTCTCGGGTTTGGACAAGAGTAACGTAAACTGAATTCTTCAAGTGACCCCAAAGGAAAAAGTCGTTAAATCCGGACCATTTGTCAGGGTAATTGTGGTTCAACCATTGCAAACCACACCTGCATAATGTATATATCGTGCCGGAGTGTAAGTCGAATATCCTTCAGTAGACCCAGAAGGTTATAATTTAAAAATTTTAATAAATTTTCTGAATTTATCCTTTCGGGAAGTATAAAAGGGCTAATCAGCCTCTCTCCAGGTATTTACTTAAAAACGTACCTGGTAGTTTTTTTCTTGAACTGCATGAGGATTGTCATGGGACTAAAAGTGTTCAGTGTGACAGCTAAAGATGCCGTTTCTTGTAAATGCAGCTCCGTCCGTCCATAACACATTACTTATAAGCAAATGATTTCTTCTATAGGCTCCTACCAACCACTGGTAAAAGGTAAATCGATGTGGATGGTCTTGCTGCAATAAATTCTGAACTCTTCTTTTGTGGTAAGGATACAATACATCATCTTTTAAAATTCTGAGTTTTAGAAACCCCGAAATCTCTAGAAATACCTGGTATAATAATTTCCGGATTTTCAGCTACTATTAGTAAAACATTTGGGTACCCTTATTCTCGGTCGACCTCCGTTTATATGAGCTGGAAAAATGGTTCTAATTTCTCTTAGCCTTCGATCTGTAGCTCTGATCAGAGTATGAGACGGATGCCTTCTGTTGCGAAAACGTATGGCCCTTGCAGCTTCATTATGATTTCTTTGACAGTTTCCTAAAACCCATATCATGTCTGCATATGCATATACCGCGTAATCCATGGAACAAAGACAAATTATGGTTGAAGCAATCAAATGCAAGTGAAATTAGAGTCTGGAATAAATCTGATATTACAACTGACGGTCAAAATTTGATATTAAGGATTTTGAATTTTTGTTACTATTTTTAGCTTTTTTCATATTACGTCACCATAAGTATGCATTTTTGTAATGTTTAATTTTAACAAAATTTCTTATCATTTAACCCCATTTAAAAACGACATACGAATAGTTAAAACAAATTACTCGATACATTTTATTCTAAATGTATTTCCTATTGATAAAATATGCGTTTTATTTGAGTTTTCTTTATAGTTTCTCTGGAAATTTATGACTTCCACTAATTTCGGAAAAGCTTAAACAGTTCGTTAATTTCCACCTCGAATAACTAAATCGAAGAAAAGTTCACTCATACTCAAATGTATACTCGCAGTTTCTAGTTTCCTGGTTAGTCCGCAACCCAATTTGCACGTATGTGTTGTTGGCGGCTGCCTTGGACCTGGGGCGTAGTATGTACGCTGCCTTGTATAACTGGTGTCCGGAACGTCACTTTGGAAATAAGTGATGGGCGGGCCGGCAACATGTCACGGTTTATGGTTCTCACTCGGCAAGAATGTGTGTAATATACAGTGATTAAGTATAAGAAACCTGTGGCTCCGGGGCAGTGTATTAGCTGGTGTAGATTGTGATCGTGCCTTAATATGGAAATGTGGCAACGGGCTATTTTACTTTGTAAAATTCGCCGGATAAATTTGGCGGCGCAGCTGTTTGAAATCTGCGAATGGCTTGACGTTCGTGCCGGAGCAGTGTAATTTGTCTTCGGACAACGGCCAGGAAGCCGTCGCCGGGCTTACGATGCGATTGCTCATGGTATGTTGATTATTAAGTTATAATCGCCTCGTTGATTGCGGTAGTATCGGGAACGGGAAATTGCGGTGTTTTCTGTTATCACGGAATACACTAGGAGACAGTAAGCGCTTTCACATTCTAGGGCACTAGCAGGTTTCAGGGAATGCACTAGGTGGCGCAATGCTTGCTTCTCAGTTACTTCGCGCATAGCGGGTGCTTGCTTTGTTATCGCCAGCTCGAGCGCTGGCTAGATGTCATGCGCGATTGAGCGATGTACAAATTAAATAGATTATTTGATGTACAATATTAATTTGCTGCAAACGCTAGCGTTACAGTAGTGAGACCGTTATGCAACGTCGCAGACCCTTGTCTCCATTGTCTCCTCCGGAATTTGATAAACTTTTACCTGCTTGGTTTCTTAGATAATGAGCAGTCTTCAATGTCGAAATTTTTTATGGAACTATGAAGGAATTACGGCCTTGTGCACCTATACAAGTTTGAATTCTTGTGGTTGTGTTATTACCAAGTCTTTCAAGCCTGCTTTAATTAACTAATTTTTTTTTTATTTGTATCCATTAATGCTAAATATGATATATTGCAGTCCAAAAATCTAAAATTGTTAACCTATTCATTTACTATATTATTTAAGCTATTTTAGAACGGATAGGTTGTTTACCATAGATTGACATAACTTTTGTTTTGTTTATTGGCATTTCTAGATTATACTCACTAGAGATTTGTTGTAATGTAAATGTTGCTTTCTGTGAAAGGCCTTCCGAGCTTGCTATTACAAGCTGATCGTCTTCGAATAGGTACGTGGCTGCAAATTTATTTTCGTTAAAACAGTGTGCATACTTATTTGTTTTGTTAATCCATTGCCTCACAACTTCGTCTATATAAACGTTAATAATAATTGGATACAGACCTGTGCCGGTTTACAATTTAATTTCAACTATGAGTGTTTTACTATAGCTAAAGAGATATAGTCAACAAGATCCATACAGTCATGTGTAATATCAAATAAATCACAGTATAGCAGGAAAAATCAGTAAAGAGGCCAAATTATATCTTTCAGGGAGAGTTTATATCCCGACATTTATATACAGAAAGTTGGATCATTATTGACAAACGTAAATCGAAAGTAAATGCAGCGGAAATAACATACTTGCTGAAGATACAAGGAAAAAACAAGAAGGCATAGAATTAAGAACCAGATAATACGAGAAGAATTAACATCCCTCACCGTGCAAAAAAAATACAAACAGCTAAAACGAATATACCAGATAGGAACCAAGAAAAACACCGAATGAACACCTAATTAATATAATCTCTGAAACTTCTTTGTGGCGTGAATTCATAATTCATTTTCTATAGTGGCGAAATACCCATATAAGAAAATGAATCCTAATTAATATAGCATTAAGACGGAAGAAACTAATTTGGAAACACCTATAGGAGATGGATTGAAGCCGCTGCAATAACACTAATAGGAAGAGACAAACAGGAACGAGAAATTCATGTATTAAAACTTACATACTGGGTGACCGAACATAGCAAGTTTTTAACTTTTAGTAAAGAAGTGATATGTCTAACGTAATTGATGCCTTTTACCTGCGCCCTCCTCTTCAGTATAATTTAAAGTTATGATCTAAGCAAACTTGTTTTTTCTAACTAAATTAAGAGTTTCTAGTAAACTTGTGATTGATATTCCATGCGTTTGCTATGTTCGGTTTTGAAAGCCGTCATTCGGTACATGGTTTCTTAGTATTCTTGTCCATGCGTTACCACTAAAATCACTAAATTGTGATAACGTTCATGGTGTTGGTTGAACATGCTATATCTACTAAAATTATATTCGCCAGTCTAGACCATCCTAGGAAGTTGGAATGGGCTTTTATTTGTTTTAGTAACCAGTTACGAAAGTTAATTCGCCCGCTACAGTTTTCTGATAACAGAGAATGCAATAACTTTGGTGCTCCTTGTTGGATTGTCTTTTACTAAATGTAATACTGCTTCTTCTCTACTTAGTAAATATCCTTTGATAACGTAACCTGAAGTTAATCCGCCATTTTCAGCACTTTGTGTATAACTTATCATAGGAGATACAAATTGTGATACAAATGTGGTGGAGTTTAAGACTAAAGTACAACGTAACAATTTTTCTTCATATCCAAAGAAGCTTTTCGCAGTGATCCGTTTAAGGTATGCGAAAGTAAAATACTGATGCCATACTTGATGTTTTTGTGGTGTCGTACACAACTCTCAATAGACTCACTACCCAGAAAAACTCGAATCCTCGGCCATTATATGATCGTGATGAAGGATTAGAAGAAACGGCTCGTATAGCTACTAAATAACAACATGGTCGCCAGTTTTCGTGCAACGACAACTATAACATCAGACTAACCTGCCGACTAAACAAACTTTAGTTGCCGTTGAAGGCAAGTCTCTCAGAACAACCTATTAAAAAATAACTAAAGGGTATGTAGATCGTCTAAATGCAACTATAGAAAGCTTTGCTTAAAGCAACAACTAAACGCGAATGCAATTTTGCGCACATATTAAAAACAAATAAAGCACAGACCTATAAAGTTACTAATACATAAGAATCTATATGAGGTTCTTATATTAAAAACAAACCCTGAACGTTATTATAAACACATTTAAAATTAAACCGCGTTCGTGAAATTATGAAAACGGCAGTTTAAAAGTTACATTATTAAATTATAAAATACTGTTGTTGCAATAAAATCATAAAGTAAAGTAGTATGAGGGGTAATAATATATGTAAAAAAGAAGAATTGAATTAATTATTGACATGAATGCAAAACGCGAAAATAATCCTAACTAAAGGGGTCTCTGCAGGCTCTCCAAAATCATAACCCGCGGTCCTGCTATTCATCGCAAAGGCCATTGTATAACGAAGCGCATTCATAATTACATAAAATTAACGCCCCGTCAACAAGAAAACGCCATCGCTCAACACGATCTACGCTATCCAAACTCTCTGAATTCCATATAACACAGGTAATTATCAAATTAGGGTAACAAAGGTTGCTTGGTTATATGTACACACATCGTCAATGAACTATAATTTTTAGACAACGTTACGTGAAACTAAAGCATATAAAATAATTACTTACATCTCGATATGCAAGAATTCTTGCTTAGTTAGACGGAAATTTAAACTACTAAATTATGAAATAAACGAAATTGTAAACACCAAATTGATTACAAATGTCTAATTTTAAATGCCTTGCATTAATTGTTTTAAACATATTACTAAGCTTCTGCAATTCTGGGAACTCTAAAACAGCAAACCTAGTGGGTTTCTCCTTAGAATTTCTTGGAATCCTAAGAGCTCGGATAAAGTACCGACCATCGAAAGTTATATGTAGCTTAGTATCTGATGAGCTCTGCATGCCATTCAGAGGTAAGACGGAGAATAGAGAAAACCTGACTACGTTCCCCACGATGTACCAGGCCTGCTAGCGAATAAAAGGCTTCATGCATGACCTGAGGCCATGCAGTTTCCAAGGGTTCATAGAATAGTTTTGTACACAGCTCACAAGAAGCGAGAATAAACAGTGAAACTACCATAACGTATGGGACATAACTTTTGAGAAAAAAAGCAACAGGCTAAATTGGCAAAATAACAAAATTTTATTCAAACTTAAATTACAAATTAAGATATTATTGGTTAATTTTAAATCTGTTGACAACATGAAAACTAATCTACAAAACTGACAGTGGATGATGGTCCTCAATGCATGCAATTTGGCTAAGACTTGTCTCATCTTTCTTTGTGGACGATTCTAAAAATTTGTGCTCAAAATTGTTGTTCATTTTGGATCTCCCAACCGTTTTCATAAACCTTTCGACACAATAATGACATCTAGGTATTCTTTCGAAGCTGTGCCTGGGTGTATTTGGGACACTTCCTTCTTTTTCGATTTCCATTTCTGAACAAAATTATCTGGCCCTGGTCTCATTGCCATCCTGTATAAATAAAATACGCTATAGTGACCGTAATCAAATTCTAAAATGGCTAGATCTGCATATCAACGCCAGTCACTGTGTTCATCTCTAAATAATGAAAATTGACGTCGCAGCAAATATGCATATAGGAATGATGTGCTTTAATATTTACGCGCCGGCGTTGTTTGCGGAGTATACATTTGCGCCTGCATAAAAGCGTTTTGCTGTAATTAATATATCTTTGCATAATTTATTCAAATGTTTGAATACTAAATAATATGCCTGTTTAGTGTACGCGCGAGCAAAATATATAGCGGTGAGTTTTCCGCCCCATCTACATCTCAAGCCAGGTCGCAACAACTGCAAGAAAGTTGGGACATAAAGTAATCCGAAAATATTTAGCCGGAACATGCAAATTCGGAATGTGTTAATTTAGCCCGGAATGTCATATTCGCAAAACGAAGAAATTTGTTTGGAAATGGGGCGCCGAAGTCTCGAATTAAAATTTAAACAAACGGTTCCCGCAATAAATTCCGCCCCCCGGTGCTTCCGAAGGTATTCCGGCTGTTTAAATGCTTAGCAATTCCAATTCGATTCAAAAATCGCCCGCTGTGATAAACCGCATCTGTAAACTTTAGTGCCAGAACTTCGGAAGGCAACAAAAGTTAGTGCCAGGCAACTAACACTTTATTGAACGCTTTGATTGACCGTCAGGTTTGTTTGATCGAAGCAGTGTTAAGATAATAACGCGTTTCAGCGGCCGAGTTTTTCATGCGTTCGCGAAGTAATAACTTCCAACTTCTGAGTGCGTCAATCTGGCGATTGTAGCAATTTGCTAACTTTATTAAACGAGATTGCGAATGGTTCGCTGAATAATGCGTATGATTAGTTCCCAACTGCAATATTTCATTGCTACACATACAGGGCGCAAAGGGCACGTCAATTTGGGGAAACTCCAAGGAAAAACTTGCCGGTGTCATACTTCGCAAGATTTTCAATTTCCCCCAAGCTAGCCTGTGTTGACTTCAGTGATAAATTGCAAGGCACCTATTGATACCAAATTTAATGAGGCTGAAACGAAATTTCCATTATTGAAAAATCTAAAAACTGATTTTCGAATAGATGGTGGTGCAGTTTATGGAAAGTATAGAGCAGAAATTATCAGAAAAATACTTCCTCTTTTTCAAATAATAATAATTGTAACGAGACTCTAACATAATTTAAAAGTAATTCCTTCGTGAAGGTGAATGTGACCCACATTTACAAGAAATCTTATATTTTTTAATTCTGAAACGTACTTCTGTAGAAAAAATCTGTTATTAAATTTCGTGGAAGCGATATTTCATTTATTACTTGGATACAACCTTCGAGAGTAAAAAAAATAATTTCGAACGTGGTGAATTGCAAATATCTTAATCAAATCCTGTAAAATACAGAATACGTATACTCTCATCTAACTAATTTCAACTGCGGAGTATATACAATTAAGCACTTTATGATTTAGTTTAGGAAATGTAAGTTTTGTTCTAAGACCAAACATATATTTTTTTAACGCTGTTATGGGCTGTCGAACAAAAGTGTTAAGTTTACATAGAAACGCAATAAGTGACTAGTTACACACTGTCGACTGAAATACATATAAAGATGAACTGGTAATAATAGTGGTATTGTGAATTGGATATTATAATTTAATTCTGTCTAAAATAAATTACTCTAATCTCATATGGATTGGGTCTCTACATTCTAGCAAGTCTTATTTTGATTGGTATTAATTACAGACAATACAATTCCTATCAAATCAATTGTCGTCGAATTATTTTGAATAATTTTAAAGTAAACACTTTGTGTAATAGTGATTTAACTATTGGGATAGCTATATTATTTCAGAGAAAAATGACCAAAATATGGCGATCCAACCTCACAAATCGCAAAATAAGTCCACTATTAAACTACAATTATCTGTGATTACGTAAGGATTCGTTGTCTAGGTGATAACAACTGTCCCAAGTAAATACACGTCACAACGAAAAACACTCAGAGGACGCTTGTGCCGGAAGTGCTTATAAAACCGACGCCACCAGGAAATTTACTAAATTCAATCTTTTAGGCTGAAGATTTCTATTCTTTTTGTTGCTTCTGTAACGGAAATTAGGGTCAAACTCGAGCCTTTAGCTAGTACCACGATCCTAGGTCCCGTCTTTCTCAGTTGGCTTGCCGATCCAAGCCGCTGAACGCTCTGCAGAACGTCTCCTGTAGCTCGACCGCTGCAACACCTAAAACTGCTTTCAGCTCACGCCGTTGCCCACACCTAGAGCTCCAGTGTGTTTTTATGAAGGTCGCTGCCTACCTTCAGCTTGTAGAGGCTCGAACTAATCTGCTATGATGTCCAAAACAGCCACCGAAATACAAGCTAACACTCGATGCACAATTCTAACATTTTTTCAAACTTCTGCAGAGGTGTTATGAATCAATGCACTCCACTACAGCATACCAACAGGATATACAATCAATTTTAAAACTAACTGAATAGGGAAAAGAGTATTTATTCACAAATTAACAATTATTCTTGGGGAAACCAAATTAACATCAGCCTGGCTTCCTCTCCCCAATTGTTTGTCTTCGATCTTACGTTATATTACCTTACTACCAAGCTTACTCTGATTGCATTTTGTTCAAATCAATGCTAACACTATTTTGAATACCTTTTACAAATTATTATGAATGCCAACGCTATTTTATACTATTTAGAAAAATTCATCTGGCACATTTCTGAACCATTTTCTAAAATAATATTTGATATGCTTAAAATGCTATTAATTGCTATTATAATCATACAGGCTTAAAATGTGTTGATAGCAATAGTACAGTACATACAGAATAATAAGTAAATAGTATGAACGCGAAAAGGTTAGAGTCCAGATTGCCGATTATGAGAAATCGGCAATTGAAGTTTGTGCTAATTACAAACAATTTTTTTTTAATCATGATTAGTTTTTTATTTTAAATGATTCTTAAAAGTCACATTCAAAATTTAAACAATTTCAACAGAACGGCTTTTAAGAATATAAATATTACCAATATAGCCAAATAACACACGCCAATCTTCATATACGGTCAACATATCCGCAATCTACCGTTCAAAAGCTATAGCGATATTTTATTTCAGTAAGCAAATTGTTTACTTTGACGCTTTGAAGCGGTAAAGTGACAATCGTCGGCAAACGTCAACTTTGTGTCATGTTTGACAATCGTAAAAAGCTTGCTTTCTACTATGATTGTGGACAATATTTACTTTTGGTGCAAGCGAATAAAGAGAATTTCTATGGGCAAAATCTCTTTACGCACCTGTGGCATTGAAAACTTTAATAGTAGGTGTTGGAAAGAAATTGCTGCTTTAACAAACTATCTTTTGTCTTGCACTAATAGAAAATAACACTGAACAACAACTTTTCACTTGGTAATACTTTTCTTCGTAGAACATTTTACGAACTAAAACAAATACTAAGGACAAATAAAGGGCGTTGGAAGGTTAACGAAAGAAATAGCCTCCGGTCGAAGTTCTGTTGGGATTCACCAGATCTTGATAGTCCGACTATACCGAAGCCGATGTACAATACATCAGGACTACCTTTAAAAATTGGGTGGGTGCAGCTGCAGGAGGTCAGGTAGGTTTCCAGTATCTACAGCACCTGCAGTGGCTGAAAGACGGTTCTTGGTGGTTTAGTCAACAAATACCTAAACAAACACACAAAGGCATAGCACTCATTTTTTCACGAAGGTACATTGATCTAAGCACTAGTTTATTTTGGGAATCAGTCCAATCCAACACAGCGCCGAAGCTTAATAAAATATAGTGCGATAAAAAACGATAACTTCTCGAAAAGCACTTATTGGTAGAATGGCAACAGTGGATTTTTTCCCGGGGAGAGCACTTGAAATCACACAGCTGCCTGCTTCGATATCTGGTCAACAAATCATTTTTTCGTAACCACAAGCTGAAAATTTTAGTGTCCGAAATGAAGTACTTTCGGCTGGAAAAACGTGGTACGTACGGCAAGAAACTTCAAACTTCAAAATAATTACCGTAGCGAAATCTAATAGGAAGCGGCACTAAACGATAAAAAGGCACTTCACAGAATGGGCGGTTTACATAGATCTTCAATATAACTCCTAAACTCTTCAGAAGGCAACGCCAATTGGGGTTCCACTTTAAACACAGGTGCTCTATATTACGGACGTCAAACATGAAATGAAAAACTATTATGGGAGAAATAAACGAAATTCATGATTTACACATTTTATAACAAATTATTATTTAATTATTTCTTTTCCATTAAGTACACAAAACAATTGCATGATCAAAGCGTAAGAAAATTGGGTTGGTTCAAATTTAATGCACTTGCTGCGCTAGCGCATGTAACTTTTACACTCGCTAGAAAACTAAAACTTCTTTTATTTGCTAAACGATATACATACTAATACAGTATCGTGTTACAATGATAGATATACTTGAGGACCTGTAACGGGCTAAAACGACAATTACGACAACGCGCCAATTTGTAACGGCGCGACACGGTATTTACGAAAAGCCACAATAAAGCTAGATGACTAGCTCGTACAATAACGGTAACTCACATAGGACCGCTGTCCAGCCCATTACAAGAGAGTTGCCGGCTAAACTTCAGTGGAGCGAGGGGTGGTCCAATACGAGATCACACAGGGCAACGGCCTAATAAACGGTAAACAGGTCTAAAATGATAAGACGCCACCACAATTCCTACACGAGTAAAATATGCACAGGTGAACCCGCTGAGGAAAAGTGAAAAAATATTAATTCACGTTTCAACTCTAAGCTTGGCAGTATTCTGGTTAGAGAGCCGGTACAGCACCATCGGACCTTCCTTTCGAAAATCCACTTGATCAGCTGGCCAAACTTCTCTTACACTGTAAAATATAATACGCACAACGCATTCACAATATCAAAGAAAACCACAGTTAAATTAACACGAACTGTATTGACAAAATATTTGAATATACCGGGTGACAATGAAACTACTACCCACGGCGGCATTTCGACACGGCTGATATGTCGATAGGGTTGAAAATTCAATTGCTTTTAAAAGCCATAGCAACCTCTGTCCTGACCTACTCCGTTTTTCCATAAAATGCAAACAAATAGGAATTACGGCATATTTTTAAGCGGCTTTATTTCAAAATCTAGTAATTTTAGACATGGGGTATATTAGACAAAAGTTGTTGAGAATTATTCAGAGAGTCATAAAAAAGCAAAAATATATTGGGTGTCCCTTTTAAAATAACAAAGTCAAGGTCATTTCCGGTGAAACCGGAAACAACATTCAATTGTTTTTATGTTAAAATTGTTCACAATTTTCAACCCTATCGGCATACGGAATTGCATATTTCTATCTCAAGCCGTTTCGAAATGCCGCCGTGGGTAGTAGTTTCATTGTCACCAGGTATATAAAAATGCACATCAAAGGATGAAATGATTTAGTATACGACAGTTAGGTAAATTGCGCAACGTCATAAATCTCTTGAAGTTATTGAAACACGATATGAACATCAAACTATAATCAAATAGCGGTAATAAAGGCGAGATTCAACTATAATAAGTAGCGGTTATGACACATGACAAGGGCTACTGCATAAAGCTAATAAACAACCATGTAAACTGATGGTAAATGAATTGTAATGATAGGTACACAACTATAATGGTTTGACAAATGCAAAAGGCAAACAATAAAAGTTAAACAACCGAGACGTTACATCAACTGTCCGATGATTCGGCGAAACACACTGTATGCGTTAAGTTCCACTCTAAACGTTAATAATAATACAAACAGTACCTTTAAAAAGCTTGGCTGACGGCAAGTTGATGTCCCATGCTACTGCACTCGGTCGCTTCCCAAACTCTGCAGAAGATACGTGAGGGAGGCTACATCAACTCCACGTAAAGATGCGGCGGAACCAGGTGGCTAATCCTCTCATGCGAGACGTAATGCGAAGTTCGCACGGAATGGTAGAACGACAAGCGATGGCTGCCCGAACACATGACAATGCTAATGAGTTCTCACAAAGTAATCCGTCCAAACGACGCAATAAGGAGATTGCCACTCCACGGCAACCGAAAACCAAAAAGGCTTACAATAACGACGACACTCCAATCGGTCACGCCCGCACGTGCAGTAATGTCCCATAAAATGCGTAACGCACCACCAAATGCATTGAAGCAACGGGAGTCCTAGTAACAACTAAATAGCGGCACACACATAGACTCAAAAGCACAAAACGTTGGCCGGTAGACACGCAACCATTAGACGTCAAAAATACCTCGCAAACTCCATCCCCGAAGGGAAGAGCGCCGCGGGACTGCGATTCAAAACCAACCGTTGCTTTCAGACGCCGCGCCGGTACCAATCTCCCAGAAAAATTCACTCAGACAGCGCGATCGAGAAAGTGGTGGGACGCAAGAGCTGAAGCTTGCTCTCTCGCACCCATGGCCGTTCTTTCTTAAATTCACGTCACGGAACGTAGAAATGCTGCTCACAGACGGATCGATATTTCCAACAACGGATAAACTTAGGGCGCCAACAGATCGAAAACAAAGATACACAAAATGGCGACGTTTTAGAACCATTGGCTGTTAGCGAACAACACGGCTGGGTGCGCTAGGAAGCACAAAATGTCGATATGTTCAAATTCAGGCGGAATAATTCGAAAAACCCAGATACTAGTAGGGTCGTTTTTAAGAAATCACGCTAATTAGCAGTACTTTCGTACAATCTAAAAATGTCCTAATGAACCTCTGTTTTAGCTAGTTTGTCGCACATTGGGCGAATGCCACCTCTGCTGCTGACTTATACACCTTCATCAATTAATTTACCTTAACCGGGAAGTTGGTCTACCTTCTACATTAGTTAATTGTAACATGTTTCATATTTATGAATTTTAGCGAATCAAAACAATATATTGTTTCACCAAATCCACTTTCCCTTGTTATTAGTACAAACATATCCGAACTTGTTTAGTGCTTTGATATAATTAAATGAATTTCAGTAACGAATGGAGAATACAAATTTCATTCGATATCATATATTTGTCTATCACAACAAAGCGAAGTTTCGTATTTTCTGGTTAAAGTTTGGATATTATGCTATACTGACTGTTCGTTAAGCTAGAAACGTTTTAATTATTTTAAACATTTAGCTGCTTATTCAGCTCTGTGTTACAATAATTAGATATTCTTTTTCTTTTTGTAGTCTTTCTCCTATCGGAGCTTGACCATGATAATTTTCATCTTGTTGAAAACAGTTCAGTGTTAATTATTACAACCAAACCACTCCTGCAGGTTTTTCAGCCATGACACCCTACGACAGCATTCCTCTTTCCATTTATTTTCCCTTATATAATGAATCGCAAGAGGGCATATTTCGGACCTATTATAACATGTCCTATGTACTGAAGTTTTCTTTTCTTAATAGAAAATACAACTTCACATTCCTTGTTTATTTTTTCTAGGATCTCATTCTTAGTGATTTTATCTATCCAGGGTATACGCCACATTCTGCGATAACACCACATGTCGAATGCCTCTAACCTTTCATTTGGAGTTGCTTTAGATCCCGTGCTCCGACTGCATACCGTAGAGTGGAGAACACCTAGCAGCGAAGTAGTGTCACTGTTAGTTCGATACTAACAGCTGCGTTGCAGAGGAACTTTTTCATTTTGACGAACGTTGATCTTGTTATTTCTATTCTTGCCTTTATCTCAGCCGCATCATCTCCTGCCTGTTCCAGCCTAGTTCCAAGATATTTGTAGGAGTTGACTCTTTCAATTGAGATACTGTTGATAACGAGTTGTAGTTTGGTGATTGACCCTTTCAAGCTTGTATTGCAGTTCTGTTCCACTACTCGCCAATAGCACCGTATCATCTGTGTATCTGATGTTTTAGTAAACTCGCCATTTATGATTATACATGTTGCCTTTTTCGATAGGGCTCAAAAATGGCTTTACTGTAGAAATTAAACCATAGCGGAGACAAAATGCACCCTTGTCTCACGCTACGACGTATTTCTACCTCTTCAGTCAAATCATTTTCAACTTTCAGGATTGCCTTTTATCCCCAGTATAAGTTCGTGACTATCCTGGTGTCTCTCTGATCTATATACTTTCTAAGTAGTAGTTGTTGTAATTTATCTTGTTCAATTGTGTCAAATGCGTTCTGAAAATCTATGAAGCACGCAAACACATATTGATTCATATGTAAGCATCTTTGAAAAAGAACATCCAACACTCATCCACGATTTCCTTTTGATTCTTTTCCTGGTCAGGTTATCTTTAACGACTGTGACTAGTGCAGATTGGATTCTATTCTACCTTGCGTCGACGTTTTGATACCCTTCCTTTTCTTTTATTGCTGTTATGTTATTCCTTACGAGTTCGATGTCTATGTTATTCCTTTGTATTTTCATGACCGTTTTCAGCTTTACTCGCATGCCCGCTACCACAGGGTTGTAGTCGGAGTAGGTATCAGCTTCTCGATAAGTTTATACTGATTATGCAGCATTCTTCTATCTATTTCTGATGAGTATATAGGCAATTTGGTTTCTCACGACCTTCCCCTTTGTATCTCCTGTTGGCTTCCAAGTAAAAAGTCTTCGTTTAGGAAGTTGAAAGAGTGTGTTTTTGTTATGAAGTCCTCATCCTGACAAAACTGGATTAATCTATTCCACTTATCATTTCGGTCTCCCAGGCCAAATCCACCAGTCCAATCATTTACCGTTGCTCCTCTCACCTTAGCTTTAAAATCGCTCATCACAATGGTAATATCACAACGTTTTATACTTTGTTTAATTGTGCATATAATTCTTCAATCTCCTCTTCTTCTTTATGTGCGGTTGGTGAGTATATATGAATCACGTTTATAATACCAGTAGGTTTCATTAGCTGTATCATCATTATTCTGTCTGAGTAGAGTATAAACTTTATCACTGTCTTATTCATCTTCCCGTTCACAATTATTCCCACTCCATAGCGGTGGTATGGATTGTTGTTTCCTCAATAGTACGTCATCATTCCCTTCATTGTACCTATCGAGCAGGTGCCCGCCCATCTTACATCACTCACGCCAAGTATTTAAATAAATAAATAAATAAATAAATACATTCTTTATTGTTTCACAGCTTACACAAAAGTATAAAAAGAGAGCACAGCAAAACAACTTACAGCAAGTAAGCCAAAACAATCACGAGGCGAAGTTCAGGAGGTGTCCTGTTCTTCCACTTAACCTACGACGTAAAGAAATCAGAGTTGTGGAATGCCAAAAGATATATTAAATTAGAAGTCACTTATAATTAAGTGACCTGACGCTACATATATAAGTACAAAACTCTCGCAAATTAGGAATAGTTAATGCAAGCCCAACTGTTTATCGGATAGAGCAACACTGAGCCCCTGTTTGAATTTTTGAAAGTTATCGGACTTAAGCATAGGGGGAAGTGAATTTGTACTTTTAGTCTTTCTATTTCCAACACGACGTTATCTAATATTCCTGGTGCATATTCTTCTATTCCAGTTTAATTTGTCGAATTATAAAATTTCTTGTAAATTCAGTACACAAGCCAGTTGAGCGTAATGCTCAAGTATAAAATATTTGACATACGATGGCACTTCTAATGGTAATGGCATTTAATAGAATTTTGGAAACTTAAAGTTCAGAATTATTAGAGCTAAATTATCAATTAAAATGTTATCCTTTCGACAAATACCTTATGGAGTGCATATATTGTGCTTTTCAGCAAATGGAGTTTACAACCGTTATAATGGGTAAGGGTCAGGCTATGGTTCCTAAGATTGTTAAATAAAATAAAAAATGCAAATGGGCACCAGTCGTCAACCACAACAACAAAAACCAGTCAAACTCACAGTCTAAATATAACTTACCTACCTTCTACGGCCTCCAGTGTAGAAGTACCTTCTAAAAACACTAGGAGACTGCGCTAGCGCATGAAGAAGAAATCAAGAAATAAAAGTCAGCACCGAAGCTTTAATTAAACAACTAAGCGAGAATAAAGCTAGCGCAGGTGTCAGTTAAGTGGGGCATCAATGGTTAACTCTAAAATACATAGTGACCCACATAAAAACAACTACTGAGTAGGTACAAATAATTAGCTTGTGATGAACAATATAAGAGACAGTATATTTGCTTCGACAATGCAAAATAACCTGCGGTTAAATGTTACAAACAGTTCAAAGTGAGGATATAAAGTTTAAACTAAGTTTCTGAATGCCAAACGACGTAGAAGCTGCATGTTAATAAAACATGTAAAAGCTACGTTAGGCATGAAAGCAACAAAACGATCAGATACTAATAGCCCAGGCAAAATAGATATCTACCTCAAAAAGAGGAAATGTAGTCCTGATTCTTGGCACAATAGTTCTTTCGTACTCTAGCAGCGACCCTTTGAAAGTCTCTACCTCTGGGGTGCTGGCGGCGCATCAAGGAGGCCTTAGTAGTGTTAAAAAAACATCTTTAGTTCTGGTAAAGTATCTTTTCCATTTCGAACACAACGAAAGAATTGTTCAGGATCTCATATGGTGGCACTATGATAAATTTCAGATATATCAAATGATCTTTATGAAACCGTGTCTAAAAGGATTTGCAAAGGTGCTTCATCTCATACATACGGTGTCATCAAAGTAGGCCAATGCTTCTTAAATTCTGCAGCGCGCTGTAATTTTACATTGTAAACACCTTTTTAATAATATTTTTCTGTGATATGAACGAATAAGGTACTTTATCGTGATCTTATCTAATGAACACGCGGCTTTTTCTGCTTCTTGCTATAACTACGACGAAGGCACTCTAGAGACGGGGACTTTTAAGCAGTCGCTCCTACGGCACCAAGGAACATTTGTGATAAAAATTAAAACTACATTATTTTTTAGGTCCTAAAAATGTGTCTAACATGCATGGGCTATAATAAATGAAATTTGGCTCGAAAGTGAATTGCTCGTTTTATAGTATCAAGGTCTAAAATCATAATACAGTTACGCGCAGGTTACAGCTAAAACCCATCCTACCTGACTGCAGCGTGTCTCTTGTGAAAAAGCTAATCTCTAACCTGAGCAATATAATTTGCCTGTCGATAGGTCTTTGTAAAACGTATAAGTATAAGACGCAGCATGGGAGAAGAAAATAGTATTTAAATACTTTTCTCTGGCTGCCTGGCTTTAAAAAATAAACTTTCCTTGGTTCTATCCTACCCACAACTCTTAATAAATTATAAACATTATGAAATAGAGTTAATTTCTCTAAAGCAACTATGACGATGGCTTTCCGGCCAATACGGCGTCCTCGTACCTGGATGCATCGACGGACGGGACAAAGCTTGGAGGGCTTTAGAATTCTCCAGCTATCACAAACGGGAACGGTGCAGTTGGCAAAACTTCTGCATGGCGGCGCCAAACGGATGCCTCTAAACGGCTTAGCGGTTCCCGACGCTTTCTAAAAGGCCTATAACCCAAATCGCGTAATTAGCAACTCTTAACCAAAAGGGATTAAAGCCTACCTGAAACAGAGGGCGGCGATCACGTGCACGGTTCGCATCTTAAAAAAAATACCATAGCGCCGGCATCAAAAACACTGTGAATGCCTCCTAACACTTCATGATCTCGTAATGAGCAATGTGAAATAAATTGCTAAAAGCGTATAACATACAAATATGACATAGCTCGCCCAGCAGCCGATGAGAAGTGCCCGTTTATTCAAAATTTGGCATTGCGTGGCTTTTAAAGACTACAGAGTGAAGTTAGCTCTATTCCCCAAAATTCCACTGAGCATTTGACTAACGCCAAAATGAAAAAGTGACATTACTGTATATATATATGAAGGGAATTCTGGAATTCATTCAAAAACTTTGGTGTTCAATGGTTTTAATTACTAGGCCGCCTCCCTGACTTAATGTCCGAGTGAAGCAATCATACAGATGATCTAGGACTAGAACCTGGAACGAACTATACAATACTCTGCTTACAGAATCATTTAAACGACTGCTTTAGTGCTAGATCTGAGTTAAAGCATTGGCACTTGATTTATCACAACAATTGCTTTCAGTGTAGCGGTTTCTTATATAATTTAAGGTAATTATTTTTTTTAATATAAGACAAATAGGTACGCTTTGTCTATTACAATTAAAATTTATGTAAAGGTAAGCATTAAAAGTGCATTTTTCAAGACCGGTACGCAGCGGTATTGTATGGCATAACTTTTTCATAATGTAAAGATAACGGCATCAAAACATATTTGCTTTTTCTTCGTACGTAGGATAACAATATGATGTATGGCTAGAAATCAACCATGGAGCGTATGACATTACAATACTCCTATAGTTTGTATCAAGAAGTTTCTTCAGGATTTTGTGAATTTCGTGACTGCTCAGAACCGATGTTCTTGCCATACCTGGAAGGCTACCAAACGCTTTTAATTATTCTTCTAATGTAACATACTCGATTGAAGTGTAATCAGCTTAAAAATTATCCAAAAAAGATCATGTACTGCCCGGTGGGTACCAAATTTTATGCTCCATCTTTCATTTCTTCTTTCATGGCTGTTAAGCCTAAGACATCAGAAAGTAATCTTTTCAGAGATATTATAGTGGGAAATCTGTCTACATTAGTACCATCGCAATACCACAGATCGTGCAGGTTTATTCTGCTAGAGCTATTTGGTCCTGCAATATAAAAGACCAGTGATAGCTGTTAGGTCGATGGGTGTGCTGTGTCTGAATAGATGATTATCCATTCATCTTGCTGTTTATTCTGAAATTTCCACATTTGTATATTTTACAACATCGTTTAAAATTTCAGCCTGCGAGAGTAGTTTTTGACAATCGCAAAGTCACTATTTCAGCCGCGCCTTGAAATATTTCGCTAAAGCGGCAATTTAGCAAACGACTCTGCTCGGTTTCTTGCGGCACGCTGTATTGAACATAAAAGCAAGTATTACGTAAAGAAAAAGATAAAAATATCCATATACACATCCTCCATCGCTTTTGCTTCGGCAATGTGCAGTAACGAAATATCGTGCGGATAGTACTCTGGGGTATGTAATATCCAAGCGCAGTTTCAACATGTCTGTCTACCTTGCATTGTATTCCTACTGGGACTGAGTATGAGCGGTTATCTCTAACACTTCCATATCATAAGCAGATACCCAAAAACATACCCTGCTGAACAAAACGTTTCAGGGGTTTGTAGGTAGGTACGTCTGATTTCTCCATACCCTAAAGTTCTATGGCAGAGTTAATACACACTTACACAGCTACAGGTAGAACACATTCTGTATCACTGTAAAATATTGAATAAAGGAAAATAAATAAGCAATGTGAAAGTTTACAACATTACTAATAACTAATTACGGCTCTGTTTAAGTTTATATTTAAATAGATAGAACACGAAATACAACATTAAAACTCTCTTCCTGAAAATGAAAAATGTAAATTTTAAACCTAAATTTTAATTAAAATTGAAGCTATAGCTTTTTACAGTGGTAACATAACACAGAGTTGTGGAATTTATGCCTGAGGTTTGAATGTTTTCCTCTCCTTTATGTTTTATGATCCCGGTATCTCTACATATTTTATATTGTACTATATGGTATTATAATAAATGTAAACTTTAAAATAATATAGAAACATGCATGCATATATTTATAAAAAAAAACTAAGTAAATTTAGCGAACACAATTAGTAGAAATGGAATTAATATAAAACTAAGTCCTGAAAGTACGTTTTTATAACTAAACATAGAGCAGATTCTGAATGACTGAAATATTAAATCGACTTCCAAGAGGAAAATAAATAAACGGCGTTGAAGTTTATAATCATATTGATGTTAAGAGGATAACCATCGCCGACAGCAATTTGCTTTATGATAATGAGTTCTGATTCGTATTATTCCTGATTAAGGCAGCCGGAGAGAAATCTGAGGAGATTCGCCAGAAATGTATTTTTAGTGGAGCTTGAATTGAACTCCTGTTTTAACCGATTTCCCTGTTGACTTCCTTATTAAAACCGCAAGCCGGATCGTCGTTTTTGAGCCCTGGACGGATAAGTCAGGTCAGTCCTTTAAAGCGAAAACAAACACTTAAATAATCCACGCGGAAAATAAAATTCCCTTGCGCAAAATAAAGCGGGATGTCTCTGCATTTACATACCACAACAATGAGAGGGGGCAGATCGTCGTTATTAGGCAGCAAAATTGTGGGGCCGCAAAACATGCACGCTTTGCTATTCAATGTGGCTGTTGGTTGGCGAAATTTGGGTAGATTGGAAGAATTTATGGGTTAGTAATGACCAAAACAGTTTTCGCGACCTTGGCTCTGTTTTGCTCTATGCTTATAAAAATGTCTGCTATATTTTGCTGGTGCTGCTACTATTCAGATTTCAAGGACCTACAGCAACAACATAACTACATCGTTATCCTGGAAACTGGATGCCGTAAATGAATTGTTTAATACTTCTTTCATGATATTGTAAACACAATATCATATAATAATGGTAGCATATTTCTAACTGCACGTAAAAGAAGGTACTACTTTTTCATTTAAAATAATATTGAACCAATTTATATGCGAAATAAAGATATTTTTAATTAGATGAAATAACTTTATTGTTAGTGTATCAAACTTAATTTAAGATATGGCGGTTCTTAACCATTTCTGTACATTTAGATGTCGATTAGCAACTAGCATATTGGTAGTTTTCAAAACAAATTGCTCATGTTAGTGCTTGAAAGACCCATGTAACATGAAAAGCTTTAGCTACAAATCGAACTCTTACTAAATAGTATATTATGATAGTAGTGTACAAGTACGCCTTTAAAGCACGTGCGACGAGTTTAAAAGCACTCCGCTTTGCGTCGTGCTTTAATGGCACTTATACACGTGTACCATACGCTATTTTTTCTACGATCGTAACAGAAATATAAAAACTTAGTTCGGTGACACTTTTTCCATCACATTGTGTTAGACATTTTAGGTTATGTTGACATTAAAATTTACCGCAGAGCATGTTTTAATATAGTATTAAAACACGCCACTAATAGCAACGTGCTAAAAAGACGTAATTCGGGCGCTAATATTAAGAGTGCTACAAAAGTCACTTTTGACACTAGAAACTGTGCAAAAAGTTGTCATTTTGACACGATCGTAGAAAAAAAAATTAATTTAGCTATGCAGTATTACTGCAACTAGTCTAAAAGACTAATGAGCAATTTATCTTTAACCTAAACTAATAGCGAATGCCTTACTGTCTAAGAGTTCACCCATTGGCGTTCCTTGGTTTTAATTGAAAATTTTTTAAACACTTATTGAACTACTACTATTTTCTGCTTTGTCAGTAATAAACACTACATCAGCTCGAAAAGTTTGGTCTTCTTTGGCCTTCTGGTCAGATCAGTGTTGTCTAGAGTTATAGTCTTTCCTTATGACTTCTTGCAATTTTTTTCTGAGTAGATTTTCCCCTTAACGATGAAAACAGTTTTTTACATGTGCTGTGTGAGTGTTCAAGAAAATGGAATGGCCCAACAAGGGAATTAATATCAATGGAAAGCGACTCAACCACCTTAGGTGTGTGAGCGACATAGTCTTAGTCGCAGACAATACAGAAGACCTACAAGAGACTATAACACAATAAGAACAAGCATCGCGAAATATAGGGCTATAAATGAATTTGGACAAAACCAAAATAATGTGTCCGCAAGAAACACATATAACAGTAATCAACACGGTTATAGACAATGTACAACCATATATATATTTATATATACCTTGGTCAAGTAATACAAATGAGCAAATGAAATAAGGATATTGAGGTGGAAAGAAGAAGGCAATTAGATTGGGCAGCATTCCCCAATATATAAAATCAGGAATATTCGACCAATGCATACTCCACATATGGTGCACGAACATGGACGCTTACCAAAAAATAGTCAGAAAGCTTGAAATTACACAGAGAGCCATGGAGAGGTCGATGATTGGTATTAGCCTTAGAGATAGAAAAAGGAATAGCTGGATAAGGCAAAGAATCAAAATTACAGACATAATAAACAGAATCGGACAATTGAAATGGATCTTTGCGGTCCATTTAGCACGATTAACGGATAACAGGTGGAAAGCTGCAATTATACGTTGGAGACCATGGACAGGAGGAAGAAATAGAGAAAGACCAGGTACACGCTGGTACGACGATATTAAGAGAGTTGCAAAATTGAGATGGACGGACACAGCACACAATAGAGGGAGTTTGAGATTCAAAGGGGAGGCTTATGCTCAATGCTGGGCGTCACAAGGCTGAACGAAGAGAAAAAGAAGATGTCTAATTCTTCTCTATTTTTATTTATATGTGCTTTCCAGCGTCATACCTAAGGACTTTCGCGGTATTTGAATATGGTACTACATTTCCACTGATGATAATCGAATTACTCTTTATTTTCTTCTTGATAAAATGAATGTAATTTTACTAGGTTTCATTCAGTTTAATCTTCAATCTTTATGGCCAAATACTTATTCGATTAGCAGCTGATGTAGTTCCTGTAGTAGTAGGAATATCACTTGTAAACAAAAGGTAGAATACTTGTCCCAGAACAATTCCCTGTGGCACCCCAATTTTGATAAGTTTCAGTCTCGAATCTTCTCTTTCCTGTCTTTTTTAAATAAGGTGATTACAAGATTTAAGCATGTTGGCATGGCAGGAATTTATTTTATTTTCATGCAATGCGAGCTTTTTCTATGTTTGGATAGCTGGACTGCTAATTGCTTTGAGCTAATACGTTTATTCACAATTATGTCAATCCATCTATCTTCATTGATTTTATATGAAAAAGATAAGGATAATTTTTTGATAGAAAAACTGACAGTTTCGAATTCAACAATAATAAATAGGGTTTGGTTTACGTAAACAACTTATTAGCGTTTCTCTCTATGTTCGATTTAGAAATAATTCAAATCTTTTTGCATTATATATGGGTTTGATACGTTCGAAATGAAAAAGCTCTCTCTGTAAAATAACTTTATGCCACACCTTGACAGATGTTTGGGTCACGTCGAGGAATCAACAAAGCCGACCTCTTCTCTTCAAGAGTTTTTTTTATGGTATCTACTATTCTAAGCACCTGTTCTATAGTTGAATGTTTACTCCGGAAAACGAATTGAGGATAACCTATCAGGTTCTTTTCTTCAATGATTGTGTTAAGTTTCTTTAATAATAGTTTCTCAAAGAGCTTCCCCATGATTGGGAGTAGGTGCTATTGGTCCATAAGGTGTCACTTCGGTGATGGTTTAGCTGGCTTCTGTAGGTTATGTATTTCAGTGTTAATGTTGTCTTAAATTAGAAATATAGCTGTTCCTCTTCTGGGCGGTTTTCTCAGCAACTATCGAGTGATAATAGCAAATCCTCATTAATTTCTTTAACTGTGACAGAATATATATTTTGTTTTTCTTGTCCATTTTCAAACAATGATTCCTGTTACTCGTATTCTGCGTTTGCTTGAGATTTTTTTCAAAATCTTTGGCACATGTTCAATTTACCATTTTAGTCAGTGGATTATGCACTGCAGGTCAGTTGATCCTTTTAGTCACTTTCAATACTGAGTAAGAAAAACATCGGCCAGTTCTTTGGGACAGTTACCCATTGACCCATTCCTAATTCTTGATACTTCGCTACTCAACAGTTGGTTGGTATGGTGTAGCCTAACTTTATCTTCAGGATTCCCTGTGTGTTGCCGCTTCTTCCTGAGTTTTTCCCTATTCAATAATCGTATATAAATTTTTTTCGGATAAACTCAAAGTACTTTCCGAAACTGCCTGCTGAATGATTTTAACAAGTAATTAACTGACTGGCACTTTCACCTTAATTTGGCCATCTAAGACGTCCAAATCAGTTTTTTCCTCTAAGCTCTGGTTGAATACTTTCTTAATGAAATTATTATTCAAGGTCAATATCATTGCCGAGTAAGCTAAAACCACATATAAATGTCCGCACCAATTTTCACTAACATTGATGCTACATTTGTGTTAAAAAATCTGTAAAGGGGAATTTCTCTCGTTCGGAATCAGATCAATTTGCAACTTAAAAAAAAACTGTATTCCGCTGGGGTTTAAACTCCAGCCGCATCTGCGTAGTGATCGTAACCGCATCTATGAGACGTACTGCGCCATCGTGCCTTATTGAAATGAGTTCGGGGCGCGCCTCTTATTAACAGGACGGTCTTACTGCTGAAACGTTTCAACTCTGTTGTCACATTATCCTGTATCTGTTGAGTCCTATTTTCGACAAGTGTAAAACGTGACGTATATGAACATTATTACTTTCATCTATTCTATAAACACAACTGAATTTTTTGGGTTTCATGCAGATAAACATATAATCTGCATGCAAAATGTCGTCATCCTCCAAAAAATAGTGTTTGAGTTATACCGCCTACAGACAGAGAGACGGAATTCAGAAAACCTGTTTTTCGTCATCTGGGGACCCTGAAACGTGAAGATCTGGGGAAATCTCGAAAGGTGATTTTTTCGCGATTACAAAAATTTTTGCATTTTCTTAGGCTTAGATCATCGTCATCATCTCCACAACTCTACTTAAGTTTTATCGTCTTTCATTGGATGGAAATCTTCATTTCCATCTTAGTTAATCTGTTTCTGTCCATTCTTTGAATATACTCGTATGTGTTAGCCGATGTACTTTTCTTGCTGTAATGTTTTTTACTATTTATGTACATGATCTTTCCAAAATATTTTGAATTTGATAATTGAACAATGATTTTATTTATATATAAATCATTTTCCTTTCGCAGTAGTAATTGATGTTTAGCTGCGTTGTTCAGCATTCAGGTTTTCGAGTAATATTTTTATTGGCGTTTGTTCTATTTTTATTTTGATATCTGTGATTGTACAGTTGTTTCCTTGCGAAAAATGTTTTGTTTCCTAGATTGATTCTTTTTTTATTTCATATTCATTTATTTTTCAATTTATTTCACTATCTAGATAATTTATTTCATTATAAGTGTCTCAGCTTACTTACTCTTCATTTTCATTATTGCTATCTTTCTTTTATTGATAAATAATATTTGTGTTTTCTATTCGTTTATTCCTAATCCCCCATTTATTTCGTTTCGTATCCCAATTTTAAGCAGGCTTCTTCTAATTTTTGACATAAACCAATTACTGATGCGGAATCACAATAACCTTTTGTAACATTTTAATAAATAGTAATTTCTTCGTGTTTGTACACTATCAAATGCCTGAATAAAATGAATAAAAGAAAATGTAAGCGCCTATGTCGTTTGCTATTGCTTTTTTGCTTACTTGCATCACTCTCTGTCAGACCTGGGCAGTAATTAATTACTTTGTAATTAAATTACTAATTAAATTTCTTTTTGCATGTTTGCCTTGGAATTGAATTACTTTTCAAAATACGGTAATTGTAATTAGTAATTGCCAGTTTTATTAAAAAGTACTTGAAAATTACTTTTTGAAAGTAATTAATTACTACATTCAATTACTCAATTACTTTAGCGTAATGAAATCCTTCCAGCTAGCATCCGCAATCTGCAACAGCATAGCTGTAAGATCCCATACGGAGGATATTTAATTCAATCAATGGAGAAGCTCGATCTCTGAGAATAATAGCCTACGATCTAACGAACAGCACTCGGGTAATAATATACGTATCGCAAATAATGTAGAGAAATTAAAGCTGTTCTCAGTATGTAATTTTACATTGTACTGGTTTGATCTTTAATGACTTATTAAATGTGTTGATCACTAGTAGAATATCGCTATTTGGGGCACAACTATCTCGAAAATAACGCCTTTAAAAGCTAATGTACTGGCTATTTTATGCGGCGTTGCTTAATAAATTCATTGCACTTTTATATCATTTACTGTCTGATTTAGTTATTGCTACCTTTTGTATTTCAGATATTGTGTTATTGCCTGCTGCGATTAAGCTGAGTTTATAAGTTCTCCGCCTATCTGAGTATATTTTTTGTAATTTAAAGATTTCTTGGCGCTCACGGTATTGCGTACTTACATTATTTAAAGAACTGCAGTCTTCACTAAATCTAGCTTGCGTGGGTGACGCTGAAATATACTGTGGTAGCGTTGCGATATTTGAAGGTATGGTTGCGATACGTCTAACGTTGGGGTTTTCATCGCGATCCTGATTACGCGGTCACACTTATTAAAGTTCTACTTGAGAAATTAAAGACTTCAGCAGCTTAAAATATGTTTATTTACAAATTATTTGGAATCCATCTATCCGCTACCGAGGTCTGTTAAGATCTGCCTTCACCAAAATTACCGCTTTTACAGGTAAACTTGTAAAAGCTATTTAGATTATGGAAACCTGCAAATTGTAGAGGTACCACGCAAAGAGGCACGTAAAAGCAATAATATATGTGTTTCATGTCCGGCCCTTTTTCTGGAAGTACCTGTGACACTGTTCGGCACGTTTTTCCCAGGACAATTATGATGTTAACTTCGTCCTTATACATAATTACATTTGAGTTAGACAGTAAGCTAAGAAAAAATAATATTAATTTCTAACGTTCATTCTCAATATAGTCTAGAGTTTATCATGTTACAGTTATGATTCCTAACAGTATTTAGAAAAATTATAGCTATCAAGTGTTGTGTTTAATATACGGGTGATTCACTAGCCTCTTTACAAACTTTGGCAACGAAAAGTAAATTTAATTTCGTGAAAAATTTTCATATAAACATAGGTCCGGAAATGCGTCATAAGAGAGCTACTACCATACAAAGTGTAATAAAAAACACGGATTTTATTTAATTAAAACGGCACAGATATAGCAAATTTGGTGTAATTTGATGACAGTGATAAAAGTTGGTATAAGGTTCAAAAGGAGTAGTTTATGCAAGGGTGTGGGAATGTTTTCTGTCACAACTTTTTACAATCAAAATTTTAATCAATTCTGGTTTGATAATAGAAAAGATTAGACTTTTTTATCTACAACTGCTACTCTTATTTGGAATTGCTGAACAGTAGTTTTCGAGAAAACTAAACCTAAAGATAGAAATTCGCTACTAAAATTCGGTACCATTTTTTTTTTCTAAAAATCGAGATAGAATGTTTTGACATAAACAGACAACTATTACTTATAGGTTGTAATGTAACAACGAGAAGAACTACCAATAAACACAGAAGAAGAAATTACAATTGCAATCAAGCAGATGAAAGATGGCAAGGCCCCCGGAATAGATGGTATAACAGCTGATTTGCTAAAAATAGATACAGAAGTTACAACTAAAATATTTAAACCGCTACTAGAAAAAATCTGGGTGAAGGAAAGTTTCTCACGTGATTGGAATGAAGGACTAACAATAAAAATACCAAAAAGGCGATTTAAAGAACTGTGATAATTGGAGGGGGATAACGTTACTAAGCATACTAAACAAAAGTATTTTACAAGATTATCTTAAACAGAATATTAGAAGCAATATACAAAGAGTTAAGGAAAGAACAAAGCGGTTTTAGGAAGAATAGATCATGCATGGATCAAATCATATGCCTACGTATAATAACCGAACAATCAATAGAATATAGATCCCCGCTATGGTTGGCCTTGATTGATTATCAAAAAGCTTTGAATACGCTACATAGAGAAAGTATATGGGTTTCACTAAAAAACAAAGACGTACCAGAAAAACTTATAAGGTTAACAAAGAAAGGCTATAAAAAATACAATTGCAAAGTATTACACAATGGCAAAACATCTGACAAATTTAAAACAAAAACGGGAGTGAAACAAGGCTGCATAATGTCTCCACTACTATTTATTATAGTGCTGGACGAAATCTTGACAAATGTGACAACAAATAGTCAAAAGAATAATGTGGGGGTTAAACAGCAATCTGGATGATCTTGACTTTGCAGATGACCTGTGTCTGCTGGCCCACACCTGCGGGAATATGCAATCAAAGTTGAAAAAGCTAGAAGAGGAATCAGACAAATAAGGGAAAGACGAAACTTATGTGTATAAATATCAAAGACCCAAAAGAAATAAAAGTAGGAGACGAATTAGTAGAAACAGTAAGCGATTTCACTTATCTGGGCAGCATTATATCTGAGGACAAAGGAGCACTGAAGGACATCAATGAAACAATTCGAAAAGCAAGGGGGGTGTTTATAGGATTAAACAAAATGTGGAGAAATACTAACTTAACTTTAAAAAATAAAAGAATGCAATGGTTCAATCATCATTATTATATGGCTCAGAGTCCTGGGCATTGACTAAAATGCTACAGAATAAATTACAAGTGTTTGTCAATCGTTGTTTGCGGAACATACTGAAGAGTTATGGCAACGAACGAACCAGATCGAATTAAGTAAAGAAATCATAGAACGAAAATATGGGTGGCTTGGACACACGCTACGGAAAGGCGAAGATGAAATATGCAAGCAATCGCTGAAATGGTATCCGCAAGGGAAGCGAACTAGGAGACAGCCCAAACATACGTGGAGAAGAACAATCAAGGCAGAGACACAGAAGACAATGGCACAGCTGGGCGGCCTAGCGGGAGACAGGCAAAAATGGAGAGACTTCGTTACCACGACCCTATGTCCCACTGGGGAATAATGGGAAAATCATCATCATCATGAATGTAACTGATGGTTACTAGCCTTTGTCATGCTAAGTCATGGCTACTAAGTTTTTTGAATTGAAACTCTTTAAAATCGCTATAACTTCTGAATAAAGAACGATAGAACTTATGTTTACATGCATTTTTTTTCATGAAATTAAATCTACTTTCCCTCGCCGAAGTTTGTAGAGAGACTAGTGAATCACCCTTATTCATAGTATTCTGCAAGCATTACTTGTCAGTATAATTTTTCTAAAATTATTAGAATAATTGCACTTATTTCTCCATTTGAAAATGATATAGACGATTCCTAACTAAAATATCCATGGAGCATTGTTATGTTCTTACATGATTTTGAATCCTGTTATTTCGGTTCCGTTGTGTTTCTCTACTTCTTAATACCCTTCAGGTATGTCTTCTCTGCTTACCATGTCCAAAGCTTTTTCTAGGTCCATGAAAGATATATTGTTTTTCTAAAATTGATCCAAAGTTGTCATATTTAATGAATCTTTTCATTATTCTTCCTTTAGTTCTGTATTCTTGATAAGAATGTTTTTTCTTTTGTACTTAGTTTTTTTTAAATCTTTTTCAATGTACTGACATTTTTATTCTATTGTTCCGTTAGTGTATTCTCTCCATATTCTAGTTTTTGTATTTCCAAAGTTGTACGGCCTTCTGCCGTTTCCAATATTATTCGTTTAAGATGATTTCATACATCTTCTATATCTCTTTTAATGTTTACGCTTTTGTTGTTTAACTAGAAATATATTTCGTTTGTAGTAGTTTTATCTTCATGTTTGTTCCTTTACTTCATAATAATAATGTTTATTGAGATATTGTAACCGTTTTTCAACTTCGCCTGAAAACAAATATCACAAACAATTGACATGAACATATCTTTATGTTTGGATATATTTGTTTACTAACCGAAAAGTAATCAATTATTTACTGAATGGTAATGCAAAAGCTTCGAATAGTTCAAAAACTAAATAAATTAATGTACATATTTTCTTGTAAAGATATTATTAAACTGCATCAGCGGATATAAAAGATATAACTACTTTTATTTTCAATTGCAGTTAATGGTTGATTGTTAAATATAAATTATATTAGACGTAAAAACGGGAAGAATTTATATTTCTTTAAAACCTTCGGTTCTAGTTAATTATACTGTTTGCTATTTATCAATTACATTCATATTTTTTACTTTTTGTATCTAATCTAACCTCCAGGAATTGCAAATTGCTTTGATTACAATGAGCTGATGCTTTATTATAATATAACTGTCTAAAAGTTCGTAAGCTGTTTAGTGTCCAGAAATTTTGTTTTTATTAATTTTCGTTTATGCCATTGTTATTTGTAATAACCGAATTTCATTGTTTAAGTTGCCTTAATTTCAACAGATCATCAAACAACTCTAGGGATCTGGTGTTTACTGTTGGGAAAACGGCAGCAAGTCTCATTTTACGACTTGCACAAATTAACGGAAACCTTAGAGAATAATCCCGGTCATCTGATTGTTGATTACACGATTTTACGTTTATTTTATTTCGCAATTTCCAGGCTTTATTTCCAAGGTCTTTTCTTTTATAGCACTTTTCCCTTCCTCGCGCTGTCTTGTAAAACTTCAGTTAAATGGAAGATGCACGCCTAGCGAGCCCCTCGCTTGTTTAAATTGCGTTATGTCGAATTGCGAGATTGACCCAAAGTTTTCTCGTGTATCACTTACAGGGCACCGACATAGCTTGTGTAAGTCATAAACCGTGGAACTCGTTTCGCTTAGCGCTGAGTTTGGACCTCCACAAAGGGATTTTTCATAAAGAACTTGTGCAATGGACATTCCTCAATGCTGTCTGCTTCCTGCGGATAAAGGTTTTCAACGACATTGTAACCTTCTTTCAGGCTTCATAGTGCACGTGCACCTATGCATTCTAGTAATGGCACTGTCGGGATGTACTGAAAACCTGCATTTTGACATTCCCTTGCGGATGTTTTCATGTAGGAAGCAGTTTTGTTATATTTATAAGGGAATAATATAGCATTTTCTGCATGATATATAGCACAGTGTGGTTTTGGCCTTTCTGTCTATATTGATCCCGAGATTACGTATAATGACTGACATATATAGGCGCTTAGAAAAACTATATAGCATAAAAGTGTATTTCTAGAAGAAATCGCGTTGAAATATTGCGTTTTTTACGCATAGGTTGCTTGCTTTCATGATGCTATTACGGCAAGGATTCGTAAGTAGTACTTCAAGAAGATGAAAATCTTATTCCATTGGGTTTAATTACAAGGCAGATTGTTATTCTCGTTCAACTTTATTTTATATATTGTTGTGTAGCAAGAATTTTCTTATTTTTTATGTTCTGCTGTATACCGTTCTGTACCAGAACCTCCCACTAGCTTATCCTGTCCGTAACCATTTCATTTTACTACTGCTTTTACTACTTCATTTACACCACTTTAACGTCACACAAGCCACAATTCTGTTTATTTAAGAATTTGATGGTTCGAGTTTATAAAATTCACCAAGGATAAAATTGAATGCCTAACAATTAACTCAAGCAAGAGAATCAGAAAAAAATATACTGTTAACGTCTAGAGAGCGAAGTATTCAAACAAACATCTCCATTTGAAATGAAGCTTAAAACAAATAATACTCAAAGATAAAGGCATGCTAATTGGAAGCAAGGCAAAGATCGATTAAATCTATACAAGATCGTATTTTATCGAAATAAGAGCAGCTACAGAAAAAAACTAAACACTACCCTGATATACCTACAAGACAGATGCAATAGAAACAATCATTATAAATCAGGAAATACAGATAGATGGAAAAACAAATGTAGGAATGAGAGAAGTACGAAGTATCTACGATATAGTCGTTTAAAAGGACACAGAATTAGATTAAAGCAATATAATATGGACTGAACAATAATTATCAAATCACTAAAATATACAGGGTGATTTATAACGTACGGAGGAAATTTTTAGGGTAGATAGATGGGACTAAAGTAAAAATTTTTTATTAACAAACATTTGATAAAAAACCAATAATAGAAAAGTTACAGTGGTTTAAACGTCTTAAAAAAACTGCAACTGATTGAAATTAAATTGCCTTCCAGAGATATTTTTAAAAGGAAAAAGATTTCTTTGTTTCTTTGGAAACAATATAATTTCACACATAGAGAATAAAAAGACAGTGCTCACTCCAGTGCTAAATTCTACAACTAATTTCTATTTCAACGTCATTATTATTTTGTTATAATTACTTATAATTAAAATAGAAAGAATTGGATTTTTTATCGTTTACTAAGAAAAAATATTTTTTACGACATATTTTAAAACTTGATGTACACAATTTTAATTTTAAATTATGCATTTACTTATTTTCAATTTTAAATAATGCAAACAGGTCTTTTTATTACATTAAGCACAATTTTTTAAAATAATATAAATTTAAGAAAGACAAACAATTATGAAAAGGAAATAGAACAATAACTACATAAGCATAAAAATTCACCAAAATCACAAAAATTGTTCAAAATGCTGCCCCTGCTTTTCAACATAAAGTAGTGCACGACGAATTCAATTTCTGGGCACTTGCGGAAATTGTTCTCGCAAGTGCTCTGTAGCAACGTTGATTCGATGGCACAACCCTTCAATGGTATCAACTTCAGTTGCATGTACCCGGTCTTTCAGGTATCCCCATTATGGGATCAGGGCTGCGTGGGGGCCCTTGAATAAGTCCACCCCAGCCGATCCACCGTTGCGGAAAGGTATGCTCGAGATAATGTCTTATAGGATGACTAAAATGTTATAGACAGCCATCATGCATAAACCACATGCTATGTCGCACAACGAATGGAAGGAGTCATGGTAAAACTTCTTGTAAGAAATGCAAGTAAGATTCGCCATTGAGACGCGCCGGCAATTCGAACGGCTCTATTAAGGTCTCGTTCACAATTTCAGCTCATAAATGTAAACTGAAACGTTGCTGAGAGTTACTTTGACGGATCGCATGACGATTTTCAGCAGCCCATGTGCGAGCATTGTGGAAGTTGAGCTTACCATTCCTGGTGAAACAGCATTCGTCAGTTAACAGTATGTTTGTTAGACAACCTGTTTCATCTTCCATACGATTGAGCAGCCACTCACAAAACTGCTACCGCAACGGATAATCGTTGGGAATAAGTCCTTGTACCTTTTGGAAGTGATAAGGGTACAAACTGCTCATCTTCAATATGCACCAAACAAAGTTCTGAGAAACATTAGCTTCCTGGGCAATTTGGCGTGTACTAGTTGTCGATTCAGCATCTACCCTTTCCAATACTTCCTCTTCAACATCAACCGCGCGTTGATTTGGTCTTCCACCATCATGACCGTTCTGTGGTTGTAAATTCACAGTATCTCTTCAACCCCGAGAAATGTATTTTCGGATGGGATCGGTTTATTTGGAAATTTTTCTAAATACATACGCCGTGCTGGTGCAGCACTTTCGTTGGCAGCTCCATAAACTATTATCATGTCCAAGTATTCATCGTTAGTGTAATTCACCATTTAATCCAAACTAATAACTCAATAACAACCACCAATGACAAATCTTAAATATGATGTGTTCAAATTTACTGAAATGTCAATTTAACACTTTCGTAAATTTCAACGGCAACTGGCCTATTACTTTTTTATTATTCAGCAGCTCTCAATAGTTGCTACAAAAATTATTGGGTATTAAAAGGAAAAATTAAGAAGCAGTAATTTCTATTTTACATTTATTTTAAATATTTTTTTAACTAAATGTGGTTCAGTTAACTGAAATATCCCCAAATTTAATTTAAAACATAAATTATCCACATACTTTCCGAACAACTACTTATTTGACTAAGCTTTAACTCGTTGTAACTTTTTGGTTATTGAGATTTTCTGAAAATGTTGTTAATAAAAATTCTTAACTTTAGTCCCCTCTATCTACCCTAAAAATCTCCTCCGTACCCTGTATAAGTAAGAATAACTGCACGCATATCAAAAAAATTAAACATCTGTTTTATAAAATGTAGAATTGAGCTGAATAACAATCAAAGCTACCAGCAGAATCAGTATATTTTGATATATTTTAAAGAAGAGAAGAAAACCGTTAACATTTACTAATTATCAGAAGGCAGTTAATTCCGTGGAAAAGTGGACTGTATTGAAGGCTCTAAACGATAGTAGACTCTAAGTACTCGATAATAAAGCAAATATTTATTGAAAAGGCACTTCTTCACAAACTGAAAGAAAAATCACAGATGTTTCTTATCTGTCAATAAGTACGACAAGGAAATTCTTTGTTCTCGAATTTATTTAATCTAGCTTTCGAAAATATATTTCGACGGTTAAACTCGCGTTCAAAGAAGGTAAATATCGATGGTAAATATTCACCTTGAGATTTACCGACGATATTGTTTTGTTTTACAAATGCGAAGAAGTAGTGGCTTATATAGCAGAAAAATTGAAAAGCGTATCACTAAAAGTCGGTCTCCAAAAGGAATGTCGAGAAATGTCAAGTCAGAAGTCAGAAGGAGATACAAAGCTAGACATAAAATAGTGAAGCACTATATACTTAGAACTCAAAATCACACCAGGCAAAAAATAGAACTCAGTAGGATAGCTTTCGGCAAACTGAACATTGTGTAAGATACTCAAGAACAACGTTCCCCTATCTTTAAAAGCCAAAATCTATAACCAGTGCATTATTCCGATGTTCACGTATGATGGAGAAGCCGTAACACTCACCACAAGATCGGCCGAAGATTTCAGAATTGGTCAAAGAGCAACTGAAAGACGCATTGTGGGCATACCCTCACGTGGCACAATCACAAATGAGCAAACCAGGTGAAATACCAGAGTATTGGACTTAATAAATAAGGTAGGTACGCCGTTTCAAATAGAACTGGGCAGAATACGTCAAGGCCTCTCTTATGACGAAGAAAGAAACGTTAACACTCTACTGTTTTTGCTATAGTATACAGTGAGAATAATGTAAGACTGTACATGGCTGCATTATGTAAAATTAAACATAGGGAATTTACTTAATGTTACCATGGTGTTTATAAATAAAATAACAACTCAGTGACTATAAAAACTAGTTGAAACTGAATTATTTCATGGTAATTTCATGTATAGTCTTTCATTATTCACACGGTATAAAGAGCTACACCATTTGCATCCCAGTCTAACTCGAGTTCTTCCATTAATAAAGGCTCTAAATTATTTAGAACAAAGAACAAATGTGACATTAATTTCTAGTATGTTTTAAGTAAATGCCTTGGAGTTCTTTCAGTAAATTGGCTTGTTGGTAATTTTACTGATTTATAGTTTGCGATTATATCTAAAGCTATAATAAAATATTAAAACAAAAGTCATCATCTGGTGACGTGAAGTATTGAAAAATCTTGAAATAAAATTAGTTCTAATATTTTTTAATCAAACTAAAATGACAGTAAGTTTTACTTCGAACTTTGAAACTATTTTTAATAAAGTTTATTATGTGTATGGAAACTCTATCATTGATATTTTGACAGAATTTTAATGCTTGTTTCTTTTTCAGGTAAGCCGAGCGATAAACTTTCTAAACCATTTCGAACTGTGGTGAGTACTAGTGATTATATTTTGGACAGTCCCTTTTTTATGGTCTACAGTTTGAATTGTACGTTAAAATGCTGATGTGATGTTCCTAAGTGTTATAATTGAAACTTTTAAGAATACGATTATATATGCAGTCGAAATATGTTCAATTGAGAAAACATATTTTCAGTTTTTATAGGCTACCTTATAGCCTTTGATACTTGTTACGAAAAGAATACTGTTGGATACAAAGTATTTTGGAATGTTTTGCCCTTAAAATGTCTACTGGGGTACTTTAGTTCTCTTAATAGTAAATATTTTTCGTATAGCCTATATTGCAAAAGGTTATGGACCCAGTAATCCAAACCTTGGAAATATGGTTGCAAATTGCTATCAAATCAGGTTTTTATTGGTTAATCAGGGAAATAAAATCAATATAACATTTTCTAAATTTTTAAGAATTTCCTTCAATGTAGTAATTATTGAATTTCAAAGTGCATAAAGTAACAGTCACTACATGTTTGTATCGCTTCAGATGCCTATCCTGAAACCTTGACCTCATATAAAGACCCCAAGCTTATTAAGTGCTTTCGAAATAAAAATTTCGAACAAAATTCTGAATCTTTGATACCATCCTGAATCTACTATATTTTATTTTGATATTTGTAGATTACTTACTAGAAGAAGTATGAGCACTCTGTGTTTCTCTATAATTTAGGTTTCATGATTTTTTTAAAACTTATTTAAAGTATAATAGATATGTTTGTACCAAAGGCATTATAACGATGTTTATTCCCGTTTGAAGGCAATAGGTTTCTAAGCTCGACGGCCGCTGGCCCGAAGTGTTGTAAATTCACCTTAATGATGGTAATTCGCGTTATTGTCCGACGTTAAAGGTCTAATTCTAATTATAATGGACAATGGTGTTAAGTATACCCACGTAAATATTGTGCTTCCATATAATTAAGGGTGTTTACAACACATGATCAAAGGTTGCACATAACCTAAACAAGCTTGAACAACGCAGCACTTTCGAACAGAAAAACTTTCAAACGTGGTGTCCAGAAACTAAGCTGCCCTACTTTAACAGGAAGTACTACATATTAAAACAATACAAAAACCTTTATTAATCATATCCGGAAAAGCTATGGATTCTTAAAGTTCAATTATTGTATATCTCCTTCGTCTAAAAAACGAAGAAGATAATCCATTAAAAAATAAAATGTCTATGTTCGGCTCAACTTATGAGCTATCAGTTATATAAAAGTGATTTTTGCAAATGGCTGAGCTTTTTGTCCTTGACAAAAATATGCATAGTTTGGACTCCACAGGTACAGGGTGAACAGCGTGCATATGTACTGTCGTTACCTCGTTATCTATACCGCAGTCGGGATGGGAATTCGAATCCCACCGCCTACAGAGTTCTTGTTCTAATTTGAAAATTGATGTAACGCGCACTACTAAGTATTTCCTTATGTTGTTTTATTAGTATTAGCAACATTAAGACCTTCTTGCCTATTGTGTTACCGCATCATAGATTTTTTAAAATTTCTTGCCCTATATAAACACATTTCAAGTACCTCTCCTACTTTTCCATCCCGCTTTGTTGCCGAACCCGATATGTTGTTCATATTAGATTTGGCCATTACCTGCATGTCACCTTGCTTTATGTCTAAAAATGTATAAGTTTTCCCCAACATCTAGATGTCTCTCAATGTTGCCATCGACCAAACGAACATCTCCACCTTCAACTGATGGTTTTTCTCTGTACAAACAGAATAGTGGAGTTGCTTAATTCGAATTTTCTTAAGAATCGTTCAGATTGTGATACTAACCTGAAATTGGGTGAGCATAGACAGTTTTTTGAGACGAACAAAATGGGATATAGTGCCATTCAAAAAAATAGTTGGTTCGGCCGTTATAACCTCAAAATCGTCAGAAATCGACATTATCTCGAAAACGGCGGATTGTATTAATATTTTTGTTATTACACAAATTAAAGTAAACTAATTTTTCTACAAAAATCGTGTAATGAGTTTTTTGCCACTCCATTAATTTTGTCAGTGGCGGGGAAATAATATATTTATAGTTGTAATATAATTTTATTTTTAATAAAAAATACCTAAATACATTTTTTACGCTTTATTTTAACTAAATATTTTTACTTTTGTGATTTTTTTGTATAAAATAGCAAAGAAAGGAATGCCTAAAAGTTAAAATTTTCAGTCACTGTCGGTTTCACAACAGTCCCCATCACATAAACACAGTACCGTACATTTTAACTCTGCACGAGCGCATGAACATTTTTTACTACATATAACTCGACATTTACAAGAAACCAGCTCCTGACACGCTGAAGTAGCTTCTGGAGATGTGGTCCAAAGAGGCTGGTAAACTCCATCTTCCAGTTGCCACCCCCAAGATTCAGGATCTGGATGATTTGGGTTTGAAATCAAACATTGTCCCCATATAAAAGCTCCCTGGAAAACTGCACGCTTTACGTGCTGAAAAAGAGCTTCTTTTGTCGGCGGTAGTGATTGAAGCGGTCTTTGCTTTTTAGTGAAAAGATGTTTCCTTGCCTCAACTATATCACATGTAGTGCTTGATTTGTCATACAATAGTATCACAAAACGTTCAATAATCCGCAACGCATCGGGTTCCACTTCACGTTTCGTATTTATTTGTAGTAAAGCTTCGGTTAGGTTGTCGAAACTATTCCAAATTCCCCAAGGTGTTCATTTGCCTTTGCCAAGAAATGACGAGGTAGTGTCACATCCTGTTAGAGCGTGAAACAGTGGCAACGAAAGTGATTTCCTGGGACCAATTCCTTTAGCAATTTCATGTGCAGGAAGGTAAGAATAGTTTTTACCTGTTCCAAATGCAATCCATAAGTATTTTAGATTCAATTGAGAGAACGCAGCTACTGCTAGTACCAAAACATCAGTATCCACAGTTCGAATCATGATAGATTCATGACCTTCCCGAACTGCATCAGACACGTGGAGTATAATTCTAACATCAGCTTCTTCATGCGAACAAGGAGAAATCCAGCTTAAGTCACGACTATCAGCAGTAGAATGAGCCAGCCTCCCTGCTGTAACAACCAATTCTTTGTCCGTTTTGATTTTTAATAACTCTGTGCTAAAAAAGGAGAAGAGCTCTTCTTTATTCTCATTTACTCTGAGGAACGTCTGCCATTGAATGGGAAGAGGGGTTGAAGGGGTGACGTGATATCTGGTACCAACCCCACGTGCTTGTCGTGTATGTGCTTTAATGCTATTGGATTGGTAAATATCCCAAATAATGTCAATTCTTTCAATAACGTTAAGTTGTCGGTAAACATATGGAAGGAATACATTGTTGAAGTAATCTTGAAATGTCTTACAATTACCAGGTTTCAACATTTGTACTATAACTGGACCATCAAATATTCCGGCACTATAAACAGGTGAGTTGGTTACAGTTTCTACTTTCTCCATCAAACAAGGAATCAGATCCGATTTTGTACAGTGTCTATGTGTCCATTATCGGATAGTGACGGCGGGTGTGGTTGGTTTTCATGACTAAAAAATGTATTCAAATCTCCACTCCTATTCTGGCATGCAATGTATAGTCTACCAAATAGTTGCACATCATTCTTGACGACTTTTAACTTGCTATAATTTTTAGTGGTGGTTTAAAATCAAATAGAGGTAATTTATTTTTGCGAATTACATCAGAAACCGTTTGTTTCTGGTCGATGAGTCGGTCTTCCATAAATCGTTGATAATCCTGTTTTCCCTTGTTCTCAACATTGCGCAGAGTTTTGTGTATGAATTCTTTAGCTGCCATAACTTTAGATACGAGTGAGACTAGTTCGCTACATTCGCTGCTGAAAGGGTTACCAAGTTCGTCAAATACTTGGACTGCATTAGTGATATGTACTCTAAATCTGTTTTGAGCAGTGGCAGATGCTTCATGATGGGTATGTTTAGTATATTTGTTTTCTTCCAGCTCAAACTCGTTAATAACTCGTGAAAGTTCTGGCCCCCCAAGCATCCACCGCCTCAGAGCGTTAGGATTTTCCGTTAAACCTATTGCCCCGCCATCACTTTTAACAATTTTATTGTTCTGTTCGTGTGCCTGATCAATCGCCATTGATGAAAAACTTTTATTACCCTTTTGTACAGTGAACTTGCCCGATTCAAAACCTTCAGCAACTTTAGGATTGGTTTCATGAAGCAGTTTCATGTCACGAATATGAACACTTACCCATCTGGCATAGTTTATTCTATCTAGAGAAAAGAACCATGGAGCGAACAGTTCCAGAGCTTTAACGTACAACAAAAATTTACTTGTTCTTATTGATCGTATATAGGACAATAGCAGAAGTTCTAAATCTAAAACCATGGTCCAATATTTAAACTGAGATGATTCACTTAACATTTTGCTGCACCATTCGGTTTCGCTTAAATTGTTTGTTGGGTCGGCATTTTTGTAGGAAATATAAGCATCGTCATGGTAATTTTCGAATCGGCCTTTGCCCTGGTAAATCTTATATTACTAGAATCAGGTCCAATTTCAGAATCTTCTTCAGCAGATTGTTTAGTGAGCCTTTGTAACTTCGTGTTGTTATATATATCTCTACATGCTTTATGCCAAATTGCTTGATGTCTTGTGAGTGTTCTTGCTATGCCGTCTCCGTCATCCAGGCGGGAAATATTGAAAGAAAGATGTCCAAGTTTTGCAAACTCTTCTATATTGTTAGCAGCTGTGTGGTATCCAGCTCCGAAGTCTTTACGTTTTGTTTTTCCAGGACAGCTGACAGGACGGTTATTATCTTTCTGGCAAAAAATGCACAAATTCCAATTGGTTGTCACTATGCCTGCGGAAGTACTAGGAACTGCTTGTGATGCCACAACGAATTTTTTTCCTGACATGTTTACTTCTTATAAATCTCGATACTCAAACCTGAAATACAAAGATCAAATTTTCATCTCGAATAACAACAATTATAAGTATTAATTATTATTATTATCCATGAAATTAAGAGTTCACTTTCACAGCCGAAGCTGGAAACAATTCACCGACCCCTCGCACGCGGTTGGGGTTCGGCTCTGTTGGAGCCCGTTCCGTGTCCCAACAGAGCCGAAGCCGACCGCGCGCGAGGAGTCGGTGAAATATTATTATTATTATTATTATTATTGTTACAAACGTATTATTTTTATGTATCATATTACTCATAACAATAATACTGTCGGTAACGTACTAAACGATCTACGCGACATCATATTAAATAATGCTTGACAATCGTACCGCTATTTGGCCTAATTGTAGGAAAACCGTTTGGTCTATGACAAAAATGTATAAATGTTATTTTGTAGTAAATTTTGTGTTCTTCAATTTTACTTCAGACTTTTTTCGCCATAAGTACACGGTTTTTAAGATAATCGCAAAAAACTGTCCTCAAACTTTTTTTTTCAAGATGGCCGCCGAAAAATAATTTTTTTCGCTTGGCACTATATCACATTTTGTTTGCCAAGAAAACCTTTACCTCTGTGCCAAATTTCATGTTAGTATCACAAAGTGAACGGTTGTTATGCTTAGCAACTCCACTAGAACACCACACATTTATCCAAGCCTAAATTTATGCCAATTGCATTACTGTAAGCAGAGTCGGCGTCAAGAGAGCTCTGAATGTCTCTCTTACTTCCAGCATAAAGTTTCAAATCATCCATGTAGAATAAGTGAGTGACTATGTAGGCCTAAGATAATGCCCAACCAATATTGTTAATATTTAACACAATAGTCTATTAACTTCATTATCCCAACGTGGTTTTCTTGTCAAACGTCGTTCGCCCTATAATATTCATTGCTTTTTGCTCAGACATTTGTCAGTTATCGATACTAAACATTTTATTATTAAATAGTGGTCGTTGTATAAGAGAAGTTTTTGAATGTTGAATCCACCACTAAGGTTTGTGGAACAGTAACATATTTTCCGTTGGTCAGTTTGCTCGACATGTATTTTCTCACAAACCATACTTTAAACTGACAATATGCGGTCGTAAGTGCAAAACCTCCAAAATGAATTTCCTAAACATTATTCTTATAGGTTTTTCTATTTCTTTTGCTTGTTTAATATATTACGTAATATATGTATTACCTAACCGCTTGTTGTACAACGGATCTTCATTATTCTACCATTTTTAGACGTTTCGAGTTTTTTTTCTGGTCTCACTTCTGCACCACTGGTCCTAGACAAATTCTTTAGTTTATCTCTATTGATAATTTGGTTCAGTCCCTTTATTAAAATGAATGATAGTAGAATAAAACACCTACTAATGTGAATTACTTTAATTAGCCCAGAGAAAAGAATTGTAGTCGGGAAGATTCGAACCTATGCCGCTAGAAGGAGTCTTAACCACTCGGCCAGGAACGCTACGTAACACACAGGTTCATCGTTGGATTATGAAAAGAAGGGGACTACATAAGGAAGTAAATCCGCCAGCAGCCAAAACACCTTCGGCCGGTAACGATCCAGTGTCTTCGTAATTTTGTTTACTTTTTACATTTGTTAGAACTGTTTACAAAACGTTTACAAAACATTGATGCATCCCTTTTTTAATTGGCTTATCCATCATCACCTATATGATGGTGATTGTTTTCTGAACCTCTTCCCATACAGCGTCTTCTCTTAGCATGCATTCCATTATGTTAGCAGGTGTTATATCATTTACGCTCAGTATTGTTCTTGTTCTTTCTTCCTCCCATCTTATGCATTTTTTAACTATATGTTATACCGTGTCACGTCTGTGGCAGTAGTCACAGTAATACCCGTTCTATGTAGATATTGCGTAAAACGCCCAGTAAGTAAGGAACTGTGAAAGAAATAATCAATCTCCCCATGGTGTCTTTCTATCGATCTACTTAAATATTTTATTAGTGTTTTAATCCATCTTCAGTTTTTGCTTCCTCCTCCCACTCTTACTTCCATATTCTCAGTGTCTCTTTTTGCGAAGCTGTTTTCCTCTTGTATTCTAGCCTCTGTTATAATTCTTCTCTTCTACCAGTAGATGTATAGGGACTACCCCTGCTACCAATTTTATGGCTCTCGTTGACACCGTTCGATGAGCTCTAGCGATTTTAAGAGAATACCTTCTTTTGAATTTTTCTACTATTTTCTTGTACTTCTTCGTTCGGATCCATTCTTTATCGTAGCACCGTATAACAATATATTATCTGCTACGCTGGTTAATAGCTTCTTTTTCCCGCTGCTTGGTCCACTGATGTTTGGCATGATTCTACTAAGTGCGTTCACTATTTATTCTGCCTTTGCTAGGTTTTACGTATGTGCACCGCCATGGATATGTTTCTTGAGATTTCTACACCGATTTATCTTACACTGTGTGCATTTTCAATGCGTTGCCTTCCTATTATTATGTTTATATTTTTAATGGCACATTTACCATTTAATATTACCATATCTGTTTTGGCGGATGCTAGTTTTAATCCCTTGTCCTCCAGATATCCCTCGATTCTTGTAATCGCCCACTCGGCGTTCCTCTTTAGCTCTTCTTTATCTCTACCTCTAACTACTAGAGCCAAGTCATCGGCATATGCGATGCTGGTGGTTCCACTTGGCAATTCCAGTCTGAGGACGTCATCGTAATATATGTTCCACAGAAGAGGGGCTAATTTAGAACCCTGTGGAACACCACAAGTCATTGAATTTTTTTTCGTATCACCAACATACAGTGTGACCAGTAAAGTCCGCATCATATGGGATTTTTTTTATTAACAGCTTTTTTAGAAATTTGACTTTGGCATCAATTTGTGCTTCGATCGAGATGAAAACTAACCAAAAAAATAGTAGTCACGTCATTCGCATTATCTGTCAAATTTAATTTTTTTTTCAAAAAAAATTCAAAAGTGGGGTTATTTCTCAAAATATCGAAAAAAGTTATTAGAAAAAGTTTTTCTAAATGCAATTTGTAGCCCATATGCAAAATTTCAGCTGTATAAGATAATTTAGATTTTTTGCCCTTTTTTTTTAAATTGCACCACTGTTGCAAAGTAAGACTCAACGCAACCTACATAAAACTTCTTAGTTTTGACAATGCTTTATTTCACACACATTTTCTTTAAAGTAGTGCCATATTAAATGTGTGTTTTTCTACAAAATCCAAATAGGGCTATTTAAATTTGGTCACATGTGATGCAAAGTTTATTTGTTTTTGACCCTGTATAATGTAACTTCATAAAATAACGTGTATTACTTTTAGACACAAACTGCGTTTTCAAAAATAGTTATTTTATGGAGTTACATTATACAGGGTCAAAAACAAATAAACTTTGCATCACATGTGACCAAATTTTAATAGCCCTATTTGGATTTTGTAGAAAAACACACATTTAATATGGCACTACTTTAAAGAAAATGTGTGTGAAATAAAGCATTGTCAAAACTAAGAAGTTTTATGTAGGTTGTGTTGAGTCTTACTTTGCAACAGTGGTGCAATTTAAAAAAAAAGGCAAAAAATCTAAATTATCTTATACAGCTGAAATTTTGCATATGGGCTAAAAATTGCATTTAGAAAAACTTTTTCTAATAACTTTTTTCGATATTTTGAGAAATAACCCCACTTTTGAATTTTTTTTGAAAAAAAAATTAAATTTGACAGATAATGCGAATGACGTGACTACTATTTTTTTGGTTAATTTTCATCTCGATCGAAGCACAAATTGATGCCAAAGTCAAATTTCGAAAAAAGCTATTAATAAAAAAAATCCCATATGATGCGGACTTTACTGGTCACACTGTATATCATTCTATCCTGCAGATAATCACTCAGTATTCGGATTAAGTTATCCTCTATCTGCAATTGCCTAATCTTGTCTGTTACTCCCTTCCACGGTATGCTGTTAAATGCGTTTTTAATATTTAGAGTTATCAATATGGTGTACTTACTCGTTGGATGTCTCGCTGTTTCCTTACTCAGTTATTTTACTTTTTGTATTGCATCTATTGTCGACTTTCCTTCACGAAATCCATATTAATTCTCATGCAGACCTCTTTTTTCTTTTATCTCTCTTTCTTTAATCCCATATTTATTACATGTTCGTACAGATTTCCAACGGAGTTTAAAAGGCGCAATGGTCTATTTTCTTGTCTTTGTTAATATTTGTCTACCAGTAAAAGTTTACCTGTTTTTCACTTTCTCGAGAATCTTCCATTATTAATTAGGCTGTTAAATTCCCCTTGAAACACTACTGGTACTCTCTCTGCTATCATTTGACAACCTCCGGTGGTACGCCATCAGGGCCTGGCGCCTTCCTGGCTTTGATCTTTCGTCTAGCCACCATAATTTCTTCTATTGCGCCTTGTATGATATTTTGTATCATAATGTTTAGTCGCTCCCGCATTATATTTTCGTTTAGTCTATGTTGAGTAGGTCTACTACAATTTTCTTTTTAGACAAAAATGTTTCGCTGGTTATTTTTCGTTACGAACACACTATTCCATTTTATAACTATTGCATCATTCACTTAGAGTAACTATAAGGACTTTTTAAACTTTGATACTTCACCATTACATTGCACATACGGATAACATCGTTCACGTCTGGATTATTTTATGCATATATCGTGGAAATTTCGAACAGTTCAATTTGCGATTTAATGTATCAAAGCCATTTTAGCTAGACTTTTATATGGCTAAAAAAGTGTTTCAGATTAAAAAAAAACTGGTTGCCTTTGCTACTATCAACCCACCAGTAAACATGATAATGAAATGCCAACAATGTATTCGCAAAGTTTTATTTCATTATTTACTTAATTGCTTTGATAACGTACGCATTCGTGGCGGTTACTTGAAAATACTCGGGAACATTTTATATCGCATGTCGAAACATTGTTTAAAAATGCCAAATTGTTAAATTAGCATATTTTGCTTTATCATTGCGGTTCCAATAACGTACGTAAGCGTAGGAGGTGCACGCCAAGGACTCACTTTATGTTGTAAAATTGCTGTTTAGAGAATTCAACCAGGCATTTTATAGTTCTTATTTTGAAATGCCGCCCTTCGAATAACGCAGCGATTTGCATTCTTCTGCATGGGCTCTCTTACTGCCACCAAATCGCATCAAGCCTCATGTTTAATTTAAAAACAAGATTATTTCTCGGCTGTGGCAGTTTAGAACTACATCGATATAAAGCGTGTTAGTTTATTTAAGTGATTTCGTGGCATTTCTCGAGCTTTCTACAGAAATCTGGCGCTTTTGAGGACTGAGCTTGACGTGGATTGACGTTCCTTCAGTACTTTATGCTATTTATGGCAATAACTGGGGCTTTTATGAGGGAATAGGGTGATTTTCACATTCATCGTATTCTTAATGGCCTGTGAAAAATCATGTGGTTGGGGTAATTTCATTTCATGTTGCCCCGATATCGTAAACAGGATTTAATATACACATATTGATGGAGCCATTGAAAAAATATTTCGTTATAAAATCAATTTTTATTGTATGGATTTACTTTTGACCGACTTCTGCAGAAATCGGGACTTACATTGCTTCGTCGGTGCACACGAATTGCTGCATGTCCGGAATTATAAGCCGCTCCAGTAATGCACTTTGATAGCCGACCAGGGCCGTAACTAGGCAAACTTTTATTGTAGGCAAGCCAATATTTTTGGCAGTACAAAAACGATATATGTGACAAAAAATACTAATGACATTATATGATTTCCACATTTATCTCCGGATATATGATATATTTAAACAAACGAGTAGGTATTAAAAAATAAATTCAAAAATTTTTAAAACAGACAACTAAATGATAAAATGACAAAATACAACACACATAAAATGGGAACAGGAAACAAAATTAGAAAACACAATTCTAAATAAAAAAGTAAATATTATTATGTAGTCAGTAGAACATTTTACAAACCCCTATATGTATATAAACATATGATGTATCTGCATGTCTCCCAAAATCGGAACGCCACTGCGTCATTTATAGCGCAACGATAAGCATATGCATTTATCAGTGAACGAGAGTTCAAATCTCACTGGCTGCAATGTTTTTTTCGAATTTCCAAATTCATGTAATTCGCATTATGTCAAAAACATTTTATTTTGTAACCTTTTTATGTACAATTCAATTTTAAAAATGCAAAAATTATTTAAATTGGAATAAGACCACCTACGTGCTGCGCTAAAAAGCTATTAAAGACATATCAATATGTTAACATAATACAATATAGATAAATAATTACATATTATTATGCGTAGTAACATATGAACGTAGAATAAGGTGCTGTATTCACAGCCACACTGCCACACTGTTTTGTAGTAATTAATATATTTAAAACGTAAAGCTTTTTCTGTCGGAACGTAGTATGACGCATGCATCAGGCAGATTTCCATAATTCTTTTTTTATAAAAGCTGACACCGTGTAGGGTCGCAGATATGTCTTAAATTAAACAAATTCTAGCAGCAAAGTGATTGTAGTGAAAATACCACAATATTGGAACAACTAAGCTCTCAAAATTGGTCAGTGGTGTTCTGCTGATTGTTGGATTGGACCACTATACCAGAGACGAGCCCACAGCAGTGAATATATACGTATGTATTGTAATATGTGCAATCAGTGAACCCGCTTCAACAGTTGTTTAAAATTTAAGTTAGTTTGTTGCCACTTATGTATTACATTGTTTTCAAAATTGAAACGTTTCTATAATGAGAATAAGGCCACCTATGTGGTAGTACAAATTAATTTATTTGTAAAATTAGCCACTTGTTTATTTGTTTTTATTAGTACGAAAGAAATCCTTGCCGCCCCTTGCCGCTTGCGGCTGTAGTCGGGGGCCTACTCGGCCTATTCCTAGTTACGGCCCTGTAGCCGACATATGCATTTTCAATCTACATAAAATTTCCGTGGTGCACTCTGCATGAGTTTGAAGCGATTTACATTCCATAAGTGTCGTTTTCAGGAAATAACAGACATTTCAGTTTCGAGTACGGTTTGGAAAAATGCTTTCTGTTACTTATAGTGAACTGTTCGTTACTTAATATTTATATAAATTATAAATTGTTTAGAATCTACACGACAGTTTCTTCAATTTTGAATTATCGATTGCTATAGATAACATACTAATTGTATTCATTTTGCTAGAGAATTGTTTCCAGGAGCAAGAATTTGATCTTGAATGCAACCCTTAGCATGTTAGAAAAGCTACGCTAGCAATCAATAAAAATAAGCTATAAATAACCAGATTACAAGTTAGATTCCATGGTGAAAGCTTAATAGCGCATTTTATTTACACATCTATTGCTGATATGCTTTTCAAATTTATTTTGTCTGGAATTATGTGTCTGAAACAAAACTCGGCGCCAACTCTGATATGCTACTAAGGAAAAACAAAGGAAAGAGTATGAGTAGGAGTTTGCATAACAAATGCGTCGATATGTGACATAAAGGAATTGGGAATTACATTTTCAGCTGTGAACTGTAATAGAACTGAAAACCTGAAAATTGTGCTTTGAGTGTTGATTTGTTAAAAACTGAACATTCTGATTTTCACTGGTGTTTTAAACGTATATGGGCGTTAGAGAGGGTTAATTACAGCGAAGCACGATTACACCAGCTCGGGAAGCAAGAATCGACAATGGCGAATCGATTTAAAAATTGCACTTTAAGAATAGTGTAAGGTAAGGTGTAAGCAACGATTTTGATTTAAGTTTGGTGATATTATTTGATTCGAAGAACAAGTAGTTGTTTGTAGTACGGAGAAAATCTCAAAAACTTCTATTTTTAAACATAGAACAGGGAATATAAAAATTACAAATCTATAATTAATGTCCTAATACAACAAAACATTGATAACGACTTTTTTGGTCTAAAGAGTTTATAGTTGATGGTTTATAGTTAATTGGCTATTTTAATCAAAACATGCCTTTTTAGTAAAGTATAAAAATTCAGGAATGTATAATGTAAATACAAAATTTTACCTCCGATTTCCCGTGTTAGTGCTATAATATATCGTTCCAGACTTTATTCTAGCATAATAAAAAAGACGTTTTTGGGTTTAATTATTATTTTTATTGCGCATTTCCATAATCAGTGTATGAAGAGACACATTATTTTAATAGCTTTCTTTAGCATTAAACTTATTGGGCAATAATACATTACCACAGTTAATATGGTAAAATATAATACGTTTCTCGAGTTTTATGTTAGAAGTTTACGCATTTTTTATGTAGAAGAGTCCTGTTTATATTTAAATTATATATTATTTCACAGAAACGAGCAACGTGTAAATATTCTTTAACTGCAAAGCAATTTTTCTTATAAACAGTTTTGTAGGAGCTAAATTTTAATAAGTACGAAAAGTACTATAATATTTATGTATTTTATATCTTTCCTTCAGTCATTAGACGTTTGTCACCCTTTGGATGTGAGCTCATTTAACGCGTGGATACAAATAAATCTTCGTTTACAGCTTGCAACAATCCTAAAGGATGTTCGACTAGCTAGTGGGAAGGAAGCGATTTTTAGACTGAAAGAATAGGGCAGGTTTGCAATAGTCAGATTTCTAGGTATGGAGTATAAATGGTTCCACCAGGAAAACCTCAAACCTCAACGCCCAAGATCGAATAACATTGCTTCTATTTTCTCTGAAAAAAAGCTATCACTTTATTGAAAGCGTCTATTGTATTTTGCTTCATAAGAAAACAAATACTAGGATAATTACAATTCTCATCGTAACAAATTAATCTAAAACTACCTTACGCGTTCCGTCACGTCGGGATACATACTACGGAACAGTATTGATATGGTCTGATCACAATTCAGCGACCCATTTCCAGTAAGTGGTTTGAATACCACAGATAGAGATGTTCTGTTTTACTTTCGTTAAGCGATCAATTTTGAAAATACGCCAAACACACGCAGCTTAATTATTGTATTCACAATGGAGAGTAATAGAAATAGAATTTTTAAAATAACGTCGTATAGGTCTTCAGCTTAATGAAGTAAAAATAACTTAAACAAGTAGGTTCCGAAGCAAAATCTAGCTTGGCGGTACTTACCCGTCTTCCTCCCCGTGCTAACATTCCTTCGTGTCAAGAAGTTCAACGCATATACCCCTCCTGGTGGTATAAAGTCAGTGAATGGGTTAAACTTTTAACTGACATAACAGCGTTTTCAGTTTTTTGGCAACCCAGTACCAGTTTAATCCCGTGGTTTTTCTCATTTGTCAGTCCATCTCACGTGTGGTTCATCGATCCTCTATTTTTCTCTCCATCTAACGAGTTTACGATTGGAGTTTTCTAGGTATCGTTCAACACGACCACGACTAGCGCAGTCCCTTTTTAACGGGACGATTATTTGACTGAAATCTTGGACATGAGCAATACATGTATTCCACCTCTTTATTTTATAAGCACCATGGTAATAAGGAGTACAGACTGTTTGTCCCATACATATAATGCCACTATTTTCTCCTACAATGCAGAAGATCCACTCTAGTTGCTAACAAACTTTGAACACAAAAGCAACCGTATTGGGCTATCTATAAACAAGACGAAAACAAAAAATATGATGTTGACCGTGCTAATAGAAATAATCCCGATATTAGTAAAATTTTAGAATATTACTATCTGAAAATAACCCAAAGACGAAACTTTATGCCACATACAACATCCGAGCGAACGTCTAGAAGAACTAGACGAAGAATTATCTCATATAAAATGGAGCATCCTAGGTCTAAGTGAGACTAGTGCACTACATTAAAGACCGGACATATTCCTTATCAAAACAAAAAATATATAGACACACACATAGGTGGAATCGCCATTATGATACATAAAGATGTAAAACATTTAGTACCTAAAATGAAAGCAATATCTCCAAGAGTAATATATATATATATATATATATATATATATATATATATAATTATAGAGTTATGGAAATATCAAAACGATACCGCTTACAGATCATTTAGGTTTATGCCCCAACGAGCGCTTCTCCAGATCAGGAAATAGAGGAGTTGAGTTATATGACGAGATTTCTCGTGCCCAAAAAACAGAAAAAACCCTACAAAATCATTATGGGCGATTTTAACGCCAAGGTGGGAATACCTAAAAATAATAAACTGCTCAAGTACAGGTCTAAAGAGTAGCTTCAGCACTGCGAAAACAGGTTGACCTTTCGCCAAAACCAAATAGCGCATGAAGGTGCTCGGGACCTTAGCAACAACTTTGCCCCCTTTCAAAATTTCGATATCTGTAGCCGTTCGAAAGTTACAGGCGATCCAGACAGACACACGGACACACAGACAGACAGACAGACAGACAGACGGACGGACAAAACGTTCGCATAAGTACGCTGAAGCTACTAATAAAAGTCCATACATAGGAAATTTTAGACTCGGCTCTATAAACGAACGAGGGGAAAGGTTAATAAATTATCTAAATAGTGAGAAAATACACTGCATGGATACCTTCTTCCAAAAATTAGCAAAAAGACGATGGACGTGGAAAAGTCTAGATTCAACAGTGAAAAATTAAATAGATCATATAATGACAACCCAAAAACTCATTGTGAAAGATGTATCGGGGCTGAATCATTTCGACACTGGCAGTGATCATAGATTACTGAGAGCTAAAGTAGAATTAAACACCAAAATGGAACGAAGGAAACTAATAAAACAACAACTTTTCCCCACCACAGAGACAATACAACAAAACGTACAAAAATACCAACATGAACTAAATAAAAGAGTATTCGACAAAGAAACACTTGAACAAATGGATATTAACCAACTAGAAGCGAAAATAAGAACTGACATAAATACAGTAAATAAGAAGATACGTACGGGAACCAGAAGTACAAATACAAAAATAAAAAAGAAACAAAAGAACTTATGTCAAAACGAAGAACGCTGAGTAAAGGAGCACCAGAATATAAAGAACTGAACAATACTATAAAGAAACAAATTAGACAAGACGTAAGAGATTATAATACAAATATGGTGAAAACGGTAATAGAAAATACGAGTTAATAGAAATGGGAGACCAAGAATACATCAACTGAAAGACTCAGGAGGTAACATCCAGAATGACAAACAAAAAATAAAAGAAATTGTTGAAACATTCTATGGTACACTATACAAACAAGGAAACCCAGGACCCTCTAATACCATCTTGGAAAATATTATGAATGTCGGTTCAGAAGAAATACCCGAAATCACGAATGAAGAAGTAAAATTTGCGTTATCTCAAATGAAAAACCGTAGAGCCCCGGGGGAAGACGGAATTACGACAAAAATGATGAAATCGGGGGGGAGTACTACACTACAATCTATCAAGATACTCCTCAATAAATGTCTTACAGATGGCAAAATACCAGAAACGTGGCAAAACGCACAGGTGATGTTACTATATAAAAAAGGAGATAAATTAAAAATTTATAAATATTGGCCTATAAGTTTACTACCTCATCCCTATAAACTGCTGACTAAAATTGTAACAAATAGATTAACAAACAAACTAGACGATTACCAGCCACCGGAACAGGCTGAGTTTCGGAAAAACTACAGCACTGCCGAACATATACAATCCCTACGATCATTAATAGAAAAATGCGATGAATATAACGAACCACTACATCTTGCATTCGTCGATTACAAGGCATTCGATTCAGTGGAGCTGTGGGCTATCTTCAAAGCCATGAATAATGCAAGAATCGACTCAAGGTACAGAAACCTACTCCAAAATATATACGAGCATGCAACAATTGTTGTAAAAATTACAGATGATTTAAAAACAAACAAAATACCATTAAGAAAAGGAATTAGGCAAGGAGACACCATCTCTCCGAAATTGTTTACTCTTGGGTTGGAAGACGTTTTTAAAGCATTAAACTGGTATGAAAAGGGAATTAATATTGACGGTCGATATATAAGTAACCTCTGTTTTGCGGATGATATTGTCCTATTTAGTCAAACCATACATGAATTACAAAATATGCTAGAAGAACTCGAAGCAAAATCAGCTGAAATTGGGTTATGAATGAACCTTAGTAAAACAAAAGTCATGACCTTAGAAGATGTAAGTACAAGTGTCGGAAATGAAAATATAGAAAAAGTAGAAGAATATGTTTACTTAGGGCATAATATCAGACTGGGCAAGGAAAATCAGACCGCGGAAATAAATATTCGCATTCGAATGACATGGGCAGCAACAGGAAAATTGACGAATGTATTACAAAATGCAGTTATCCCAATTAATCTGAAGAGGAAAGTGTTTGACAGCTGTGTGCTTCCCGTGATGACATACGCAATGGAAACAACAACGCTCATAGTAAACTCGACAAATAAGCTCAGGACAACTCAAAGGGCAATAGAGCGAAGAATGCTAGGTATAAGCCTCAGAGATCATGTTACAAATGAGAAAATCAGACAGACAATTAAGGTAAAAGACGTCATAACTCGTATAGCGGAGCTCAAATGGAGTTTCGTTGGACATGTTCCTCGACAGGACAAACATCGATGGACAAAACATATAATACAGTGGAGACCTCGACATAAACGAAAAATTGAAGCCCTAGAAATGTATATTTACCGACCAATATTAAGCATACCATGGGCAGCCAGAAGAACTAATGCATCAATACTCGAGGAATTAAATATACAAGAACGACTGTCTACAATAATAGAAAATAGAATACTGATTTTGTGGGAATCGTTTACGAAGAATTTATGACAATTTAGAGCGTCTGGTAGTACAAGACAATGTCAATGGGAAAAGGTGAAGAGGAAGATCGACTCTGAGGTGCGCAGATCAAATCTGACGAAAAACTGGTTTCACGTTTCATCAATCCATGCGTGAAGCCGAAGGTAGAACTATTTGGCGCAACAGAACTTAACAATTGTCAGCATAAAAACAGGTGTCACGACATGTGACGCTTCGATTTGATGGTACGAGTGTGATGATGATGATGAATATTTGTGTCTATAAAAGTTTTGAGGTTTTATTGAGCGTGCTTTTCTAAATGTTATATGTTATGGTGGTTAGTTTAGCTTAGTGGAAATCGTTTGTGGTGTCTCATATAGGTTTCACTGTCATTGGTTCCAGTCAGTTCTATTGCAACACTTCACTGTCTCAATGAGTTCTTCTTTTGTATTTGCAAAAGTATAAGGTGGCGAAATAGCTTTCTACAGAGACCACTTCCCTTATCTCTTCAATTTATAGGTTCGAAAGTATCATCCTGAGCTAACGTAAACAGTTCAGATGACATATTATCCCTCTTTCACCCTCCTTTCCTGATTTCGATCTTATTTCAGCTATTTTCCATATAATCTTATTACCAAAAACCATACAATATGACACATATACCTGCGTTAGTAGAATGTAAGAAAGGCAATTTTATAAGTGCAAGTATATTAAAGACCCGTTGCTATGCTGGTCCTGGAGAGGACATTCTACCATAACATGGAAATACGACTAATAATTAATCAATATAAATTGATTTTTTAATCGATATAAAACTAATATGGTTTCGCAGCAAAACGGTGTATATTTCTTGACAGATGTTGAAACTATAGTCCCAAGAATCACATTTGATTCTCGGTCATTATTGAAAGACAGAAATATAACAATCCTTTTTAGAATTAACAGTGCTGCTTTAAAATAAGTTTGCAGTAGTAGGATATTCGTAATAATAGGTTCTAATAAACCTGTGTCCACAAATCAATCCTCTCTAAGATATTAAGCGTTGTAATAACAATTTATATAAATTTTATGCCAACAAGCTGAACTCGTAATATAAACTAACAGCAAAATCTATTGATCTTCGAATAGATGCTGAAAGAGTTCTTCTTGGGACAGGCACACAGTAATTTACAGTAATTTTATACTTAGTAAAAATTTGTTTTTAGCTTCTCTACTACATTATACAAAAGAAACCTATTTTAGAGGTATTTAACTGGAAAATCACATCAATATACATTAAAAATATAATAAAAACAAAATTTTTAACATAAACGTTAAAGTGGTTTTTGAGAAAACCGAAAAAACTGAAAAATCATGAGAGTAAACACCATACTTTCGGCTATGCGATTTTCTTCAAAAGCTTGCTGTCGCATCTACATAGTACACAAAACGTATGTATGAAGTTTCAACGGCATACCTCTTTTCGTTTTTGAGATATTCTGTTCACACACAGACATACGGACACACAGGCGCAGGCGGACAAACCTATGAACAAAAACATGTTTTTTGGGTTCAGGCAACTATAAAACGTGAAGATCTGTGAATCCAATACTTCCTTTATTGTAAAAGGAAATAAAAACCGTATTCGGCTTTTCATTCAAAGAAGAATTGACCATTGCGTTACTGAAACTGGATTTGACTTATTTCCGTCAAATTTCAATATTACGCTCACTTGATTAAGAATTTCACAGCAATTCCTAAGTATTTCTAAGCAACGTAAACCATTAATTTAATAATGATTTTTCCGATATTATGTTACTTTAAAAGTAACCCACATTGAATCTTTAAAGCTTAATATCTTAGAAAGGGTGCATATGCGGAAACACGTTTATTAGAACTATGTAATTATCTTTGATCATAGAATACTTCTGCAAAATATGTCCCCTTATTTTAGAAACATCTTGTATAAACCAGTAGCACTGGGGCTATGCTAGACAATCAAGTTATTTTCAACTAATTAAGTGCATTTAGCTATGCAACCCAATTCGGTCATCAAAGCAGCCACATGTATGGCCAGAACCAAGGTTCAACAGAAATTTCCACTTGCATCGTAATAAATAAGTATTTACAAGGTCGATTGTGTTTATTCAGGTATCTAATTATAGAAAAATCAGTGCTAATAAACATTAAATGTAGCAGATTGAGGACAGGAGGGAAATGTGTGGGACGTTTCCGTGGTGGAAAATCCCCCACCCACTGCGTTAAGAGTTGTTATACTTAAATGCGTCCTTATTCCTATTTTTACAGTAAACTGTTAAATTATTAGCTACTCACTTTGGGTTACCGCAACTCATCCTACAATAGCATTTTATTTAATTCCGATATTCATGTAAAATGTTTCGCCTGCATAAATTTTCCAACACTACTAAAACCACAAGGAAAATAAAATAGAAATTTAAGATCTATCTCTATAATGTAGCATACTTTTAGTTTTATCATTTTTAGAAACTCTCGTATTACGCATAATAAATTGGAGACGTAAGTTCAACCCGAAAAGGCCGAAGCGAAACAAATTAAACATATGGCGGTCGTACTGTGACGTCGTACGTTTCCATCCCTGCTCATGTAGGCTCTACATATGTTTAAACCACAGCCGAAGTTGAGCGAATACAGCATGAAATTAATCCGCAATAGACAATACGAGATTTGTCTGCTGCGGTGAACCACTTGCATTGTCGTATTTTCGTCACAGCATAATGGTGAAATCCGTTTTAGTAACCTCATATAAATTATACGTAAAATGAGATATGTATATTACATTCAGATTTCCAGAATTTGTGAGGTTCTACGAGTAGCTTTAAATTTATCACATTTCAAAACAATTTCCGGGCAAACAGAAGCAGAATGAAAATCGATTTGAAATATAAATGGGTTAACATATGAAGGGATATACATTAATTTCAGAATAACAGGGTTTCAGGATTCTGAAGTTTCTTAAAGTTAAGATGTTTAAAATATGCTTTAAATATTTTAAACCGTGCAGTTTCTTTCTGATTTTTGTCTAATAGTATTTTATTATAGGTAAACATAACTACTGGAGTTGTTATAAAATATAGCGACAAATAGATGGAAATATGGATAGTATCATTCAAAACTCTGTAGAGTAGAGTAATATAATGAATGTTAACAGACAATTAGTATTGGAAGAGCAACTAACATTTAAAAAAAATTAGAATTCTATTGTTGCGTTTGTCAATTTTTCGGCTCTGTTAAGAACAAACATCCATGACTAATAGTTTTATTGAACGTCTTACAATAGTTTTGCGTAAAATATAGCAATGAGCGAAGCCCAATATTTACGACTTAACTTAACTTAATATTCAAAATAGCAAGCTCATAGAAGTCTGCTAGAGAGGGATCGTGGGCATAAAAATAGTAATGCATTCACCTAATTGTTGTGATAAGCGATAGAATGCCAAAATAGAGGGAAGGATAGAATAAATACACAACAAAAACAACAACAGTAGCGTCGCACATTATCAATACATTTATTCACGACAACAACTAAAAGACATAAATATATGAAAGCCAGCTACATATACGAACTAAATAAAGGGAATATGCAAACACAATTCTTGAATAAAAAGGCACGAAATCGATTCAGCGAAGTTTAGAAGCTGTAATTGAAATAAACTCCATTAGGCGCTTCAAAGAAGCTACTTCATAACATAATTCACGTATAGCGCCGAAAGAGAACGTTTCCCTTATCCGGCACGAATATAAACCAGTAATGATCGTATCAAGAAAAAGCGAGTATTTCGCATAAGCGACGAATAGCTCAAATATACCACTAAAATTCTTGACAAATAAAAAGGTACAGTGTAAAATCAGAAAACATACAATGTACATGGATTCAGCCACCAAATTTGGTGGCTGTTCACCACATACAAAGCTACAATCAAGCTAAATCGGTAAGCAACTGATACTTGTCAACTGATTGCAAAAGTTTAAATCAAAAGTTTGAGGTCTAGAATTGGTTTATGAAGAATAGGATTCATCAAGCTATGTATTCTACTCGTAGCGGAAAGCTTGAGATGTCATGTCAGGTGGGCAAAAGGTTTAGACAAGTAAAAGACCTGACCTTAATAGCTGCGACACCTGTCTTTCAGGACGGACTAACGCTGTAAATGTTTCGGCTCTTGTCAACGTCCGATATACAATCCAACAGGGAGCAGGACAGAAACGAGATTTCACAAATTTTCGATTGGTAGCAAGGCGAATATCTAGATCTTCGTGGAGATTTCGGAGAAAAAGCTAAAGTAAACGTGTAACGGATAAGAAGATAAATATGCTCGTAAAAAATCGATAAAGCATTAGACTACGTGACATCAGAGACAACCGTATCCTACCTCAAATTGCAGGCGACCAGCATATGTATTATTTCCGAAATACACATTCTGATGTAACCAGATGGGTGCACCAATTCATTAAATCAATACGATCAAATCTGCCCCAATTAGCTTTCAAACAGTTATCAATCTCGAAAAACACATTGTATAATTTCGAAAGAAAAAACTGAGAATTCTCAAAATATTCGAAGAAACATTAACTCTGCAATAATGTTCCAATCCTGAAACTTCGTACGGAAAGTTTTCAAAATAAACTAATGAAAATCGGGAAATTGAAAGTGAAATGCCCATTTATGATACAAATACTAAAAGAGACTGTTTATTGAACGCCACATGAATACTGTGAAATGAGCTATTGGCGAGTTTGATAAATGTCACGTGAAATAACACCTTTACCACGAGTTTGAATACAATATCGTATCTACCATCGAACACATACACACACACATACACATTTTGTTGGGTGGAATTTTTTTTATAATACTGCATTAGATATTTTAAGTTATGCTGTTATGCTAATTTTCGAAAAAGCATTCGCTTTTGGTTTTTACTATACATCAAGGGAGAAGCAATCATGATTTTTTTCCAAGGTGTGTTTGAAGTCTAGGAGTGAAGCATACTGGTTACAAATACACAGCGGGATATACTATCTTTTTTTGGTAGGCAGTAGAAACACCAGAAACAAGTATTTTCATAAAACATTAGGTACTGTCAATCGGAACTATACTACAAAATTGAGTAGTCTTTGAATTGTGTTTATATTATGAATACCATGGCAACATACATTTCATACGTTCTTCTAAATGGTTCTTATATTGTTTATAATAAAGTTGTTTTCTTTATGCTACAATTTTTCTAACCTAGAAACTGATTTATACCTCTGCTGGTGGAAGAAACTATTTGCTTAACAATTGAAAACCAACACTTCCAACTAAATATCTATAAAAAATTCAATAAGTACAAGCACAAAATAAGCCTCGACAAATAATTCAAACCAGGAAACTGTCATTGTGTAACGCCCCGTTGTACTTTTTGGTGTCCCTATAATGGATTGTGCTCTTTGTATTTTTGGCGTTCGCATCTCTAACTTCTCAGTACGCAGCTCCAATCTTATTTTCGCAACGCAGGTCGCCGAAATGTGGTAGACTAGTTTCTTTTTCCGCTTGTCAGTCGAGTCGTGAAGTCATCGTTGGGATTCCACTACATGGCCGACAGGAACCTAGTCCACGTTAACCCAAGCTATGGTTGCAGAATATTGTCGCCACTGATCTCATGTGCGAGCATAATTCACAGAGGCACAGATAAACTTTGGTCTATTATCGACCATTGGGTAAGCACATGTCGTCCGTTAGGACCCTATACTAATTAATTTGGGGGTTAGGCTACACCTTGCACACCTCTGGACGTCGCAACCCAGGTGGAGATGACCCGAGATACCCATGGACGCGTCTCGCTGACGCTTACTGAATTTCATCGCGAAGGAGGCCCTTTCGTCGGTACCTACTGAGCTACGCTCGAGCACCCTTCACAAAATAACTCAGTTCTTGGGCGTCTTCACATGGCGGGCGCCTGCGCTGGTAACAGGAGGCCTTCCTGCCGGATGTATTTCCCTGCGTCTTGGCTGGGATTGCCTGTTGGTCAGCAAGCGGCGGTGTTATCTTTCTTCCGACCTCTCTGGAACCTGGAGGAGCTATCCGTGGCAGAAATTGTGAAGCGTTCCTCCTAGCAGGCCGAGTTGAAGCACCCCAGTTATCTACGTGCCAACGTTCAGTGGACTTATTTTCTTGACTAAACAGGGCGTTCAGTCTGCGATAATTCAATAAGCAAAGGCCTTTGGTTACCAATCACGATTAGTATAGAGTACATTTTACCTTACCCCTTTCGGTTACATTAGCGGCCTCAATCAGGGTTCTACTGAAGTCACGCTCAGACCATGGGCTGGTTACTGTAGCAGTTTCTTTTTTATCGAACTTGATCGCAAAGCTACCCAGTTCTCGTTTTACATTTTAGTAGATTTATTATAGTCTGTGGTCGGGCCGGTTTTATCAGCGGAAATGTTAGGGTGTGCCCATTGCATTCTATATTTAATAACTTCCAGTGTGGAGGGTATTGTCACAATATTTTTGTTTACCAAATTTGTTATGGTTTTTAAGGTTGACACCATATTCAATTTGTTATAGTCATAGCTTTGATGAGTTAGTGCCCCGGGTTTTTACCTGAAATTCAATATTTTGATTGTTACTTATTTGACACTTATTGAGCATTGCGATCATGTTATTAATGTTTAATACTTGTCATATCTCTTACTGTTTATTAAATCTACTTTCTACTGGTACTGGTACTGTTCATATACACCTTAAAAAACATGCTCGTTTGTTGGTTTAGGCTTGTGAAGCGGAAGACATCCAAGGTAGGTGATGAAGTGAATAGTTAGCTAGACTTGTTCATTGTTATAAATAACGACTGGCGCCCTCTTATGTTTTTTAATACTATATATGTATTTTTTCTACTCCCGCATGTATATATTCTGTTTTCTTCACAATCTACAGAATGGATATGTAGGCAATTGTAGTTAACTGAACGTATATGATTTCATATCCACACAAGGGTGGATATGAAATACACCAATCACAAACCACGTTAGTCGTGATTACCTAGGCAACTTTCATTAATTGTTTGTTTTGCAATGGGCACGCCCTGCTGTGCCCTGTTTGTGGCAAACGTGATTTTGTTGTAAGATATCTTATTAATTAGCGTTGAATAAATTTTCTTTTAATTTTCCATTCTTTTCCATTAATAGGTCGTAGAAAAAATACACTGTACAACTCGAGTGGAATGTCCATATCGCCCTCGGATAATTGAGCACTCCGCCTACGGCGTCGTGCTCAAACTTTATCCTCGTGCGATATGGACATCATATCCACTCTCGTTGTACAAACTACTATTGTAACCTTAAGAACCACCGCCTGGTCCTTATTCACGCAACATTCTGCCGAGGGTTTGATCTAGCCAGGACAGTGTTCGCCCTTCGTTTAAGGGTGCGACAATTAGTGGTCTAATTGCTATTTTTGTGTTAATAGCAGAGCAATTCAGAATACTTTTAAACAAACGTAAGCCACAAATGCAAGATTTCTGACTTATTTTTTAATTGCACGGTTGAGATCTAACAGGAGCTGGACTGTTATCTCCAAAATAACTCGGGTCAAAAATAACGAAATATGACTGAAGGACATTGGAAAATTATCATACACAATATAACCAATGGCAGCAATATTATCGCTGATCTTCATCACTTGATGAGCTGAATCCCTCCGCTACGAAACCTTTCTTTCACACATGTACAGAGTTGTAGTAGTTATTTTTACCTTGATTAATAGTCGCTTCTAATTATTATAAAACCATTAGTTCTGCGATTCTTGTGATAAATAGAAATAATTTAGTCTTTATATCTGTTTAAAATGACACCGTGTCTGTGTGACATGTAAGCATTGCAACTGTTCCTCCAGTTAATAACGATCAATTAATTTTCATTCTGTTATTAATTACAGTCATCATGTGGCCGTCGTATTTATATAATCTACGTATAAGAAAACCTTCACTGTATTAATAATTAAGTAGTTTAGAAGTTTAAAACTTCCAGAACACGAAACTGGAAGTTCAAGGTTTTGTTCTATTTGCATCAACAAGTTTTCAGCAAAACTAGATCCTCATCTTCACCGCACCTTCATAACAGGGTCTAAGTCTGAGCATTAACAATTTATACTACAATTTGTTAAGAATGCAGGTTTAATACTTAACCAACGTAGTTTCCTTGGCTGAAAGGGGATTGGTTAGTGTAAAACTAATAATAGTTGCTAAAAGTAAGCCAATCTAAAAAGATAAGTGCAAATATATAAATAAAGCCGTTTTAAACGTAAAACATTGCTGGACGTGGAAAGATAATTGAAATAGAAAATTGATAAACAGGACCGGCAAGAATATTTCATGCTCCCTGTTGTGGTTTACTTTACAACCTTTTAAATAATTGGGACGTGTTTATTCAGGATAATTAGAGCTTCTACATAAAGCAGCAAGCAACGAGTTGGTCAGTACTTGCCAAATTTGATAGCGGTGGAAATATAAACACGGGCTTTGTTAACAAAATTCGCCTGGATAGTAGCCCAAGAATTTCTGTTTTGTTTTATATACCCCACAAGCACTTTAATGGATTTGATAAAACTGCAACTCTTAAGTGTTATCCTTTTATTTATCAGATTTGGGCAAACAACTGTATGTGCATGTTAAGATAATGGTCTACTTATGTACGTTTTTAAAATTTTTATGTGTCTTCCTAAAGAATAAATTTGCTTCAATTCACAATTTTTTATAATTAACGACTGTCTTTCACTTTTTACATTATAGCTAAATCTCAAGACTCAGCAGCACTGCCCTTTACTTAACTTTTTTTTTTACTAAAAATTACAAGGTTTTGAATTTATGGGATAGGTACATATTTCAGCCAAGCTTTAATTTCCAGGAATTTAATCTGTGCAGCTTTCAGTAGCATTTGCATAATGGAATGTAGCAATTATCACATAATCTATTCGATGCTCTGATTCACTCTGCGTTTATTGTTAGCTGTGCAGCATTACATGGTTACCTTAATGGTAAAATTTATTATTTTAAATAATGAACTGCTAATTGGGATAGCGTTTGCACTGTAACCTGATATGAATTTTAATTAACATTGCAGCTAGAAAAAGGACACCTGCATTAATATTCACATACAGTTTACACATAATTTAAATGCATAATATCCCATTTAGCATTTGTTTCAGCATCAGTCAAGTCATAAGTATTAATGAACTAAAGAACAAAACACCATGGGTCAGAAATATTAGTTATAGTAACCAAAAGGACTGGACGTGCGATAACTCTGTTTGTTTTACTGTCGTAATATTTTCAATTCTTTAATGTAGCACAGTATCCAATTAAACATCCTGAATTACATTAAAACGCCATGAACAAACTTGGGCGATTTTCGTAAGTTGCTCTAGGACTGTCCTGAACAGTTATAAATCAATCACATACTGCAATTCGGGTTTTAAAGATTATCAATTAAATTACACCTTCCTTCTTCCATTAGATCGAGTTTACTTAACAGATTAGGGACTTGCGGGTTATAATCGGAAATTCTGGAAAACATAAACTTCCAGCAGCTGTATTCAGAATGTTCAGCTGAACTCGGTTCATCCTAACATTCTTATTAAAGGAGAAAATTTGCAATTACGCTCTGCTCGTTGATTTTTGTAAAACCCTGAAGTCTCGGAAGATTTATCGTTTTAATAAGTAATTTGCCATTCTTTGCGAAGTTAGCACTTCCAGTTTCTAATTTTCACTAAAATTAATTCAAGGGGCGTTATGACCCCAAAGGTCTGTACAAAATATGAGCGAGATACGTTAATCTGCAGAAATTCTGCGAGCTTTCACAGATTGGTGGAACTTCTCTTTCTTAAAAATATTTGTGGCAATATTCTAAAGCTTTGCTACTATATCAGTAATTATCGCTTGCATAAAATACAAATATCCAAAATAAAGAAGCGCCGAGTCCTAAATTCCAACTTTAATAATTCAGCCATAATCTTTGATGGCAGTAATTTGCTTGATTATTACTAACCGGAATTGGGGGCAACAAATTACTCAACAATTCTTTTACATGTCAAAAAATACTTAAGATAATGGCGGGTTACCCTGTACCTATGCATGTTTCAAGCTAGTTAAACGTCAACTTTGTATACCCACATTTTTTTCATCCAATATTATAATATTTGGGTTATCATGTTATTTAGGGCCGCGTGCGTCAGTTTAAAAATGCTTATTTTCTGCGCAGTTGCTACAATCCCCGACGCTGTCATGTGGCAAGCTTTTCTTGGATTTAAAGATCAAAAACAATGTATAGAGGAAAAATATTAAGCAAATTTCACCGATTAAGCAAGATAACCCACTGATGCAAAAAAGAAGAGGCTCGAGAGGGTGTTAGCCACCCTGTTATTGTGGCGGTAGCGACAACCGAGTAGCTTACTCTAATCCCTGTCATCATCTGTTGCTGTCTGCATGCATTTTGGTACATGCCTAATATTCCTAAAAAAAATTCATAAAATCCCAACCATGTGTGTTTTGTAATTCCGTTCTACGTGGATGTTATTCAACTTCGATTTTATCAGCGAACGTCATGTGAATGAAGGTCATTTATGTGTACCTAAATTAATCAAACTTTAAATTTTAAGCAGAAGCATAGTTTCTAGTTTAGTATTTAACACACTCCCTGCCAGTCATGGTGCTAAATCCGTTAAAATCCGCATCACATATTTATGACAACTTGCTTTAGTTCGTCGTTGATTACTACATTCTCATTCGTTTAGTGAGTTCTACAACAGTTGTAATAAGACGTTTGGCTCGCCCCTCCGATGTTAAATTTAACTGAGACATCTTGTATGCTATATTATTTGTATATATTAATTGCCCTTGCCCTTGTAATTTACCTAGGTAGCTCAGTATTGACGAAATGCTTACTTGGTCTCAACTCGTGGCTATAAAGTGTCAGTATATGCTAAAACAGGACGCTGTCCTGCACTGGTAAAGTTCTAGGGTGTTGAAACTTCAAACAACATGCACAAGCAAAGCCAATTTGATCACACAAATATATTTAACTTTATAAAATACATATACAAAACCATAAAGAAAATTAGAATCAGACCCTAGCAGATTGAACATGACTAAACATCTTAGCTTAGGATACAAATAAACCGTGCTTGTGGCTACACGCATTGACAAATCAACCTATAGCGGACTCACCGCGTCCGCACTAAATTTACATTTAAGCAATATTAACATAACGCCGAAGTTATTATCTTTTATATTCGAACATTAAACAGCATAGAAGTTTGGCGTCGGACTTCGTTCATCAAAACCCGGCTTCTCAATTCACATACGAATTTAATACTTCATTGGCGCATTTCTTTACTTACGCGTGAATTTCACACAGCCTGTATCGCCTAACTGCAATTACGTCCTGCATCAGATAATCTTCCAGGCCTGAGAACTACGAGATAACCCTTGGAATGGTGTACGTCACAAACTTAAATTTCGCACAAACGATGCTGAAGAATCACCTGACTGCTAGCTCTGTCTCCACTCTGTCGGCTGATGTCACGTATCCAAATAAATGCCACGAACACTTTGACTGCTTCGTAAATCGCGTACCTGCTCTGTATAGAATTAATAGAACACTTACTTGAAGCGCAATCACTGTTTTTTGGCATCCACAAACACTTTAGACAGTAAATTATCTACTGCTTGGGTTGTACCAGCGTTATGTAACTCGCTGCAGTCAATATTTACTTCGGGTCGCTCACAAACGTGTACCCTTGGGCTGGTCACGCTAGCGACTGCATAAGTTAAAGTTATCCGCGAATATCGCTGAGGCTGCGTGTATTGCTGTATATACTAAATCGTACCTCACACTGATAGTTATGCTAAATTACAATAATGACATTTTATTAACGATAAAAGAGCATCCAAACACAAACTTATTTTATACATAAATATAAAAATAAACTCTCCAGGTGAGAAAGACCAGCTGCTAGCTTCTGAGTCCCCAAAAAACATGATAAAATCTTTGCAAGCTATACCCTCAATTATTTTTGCAAATGGTTGAAGCTAATCTCGTTTTGATAATCATTTAAATTTTATTGTCGATTCTTGTCAACATAATTGCAGGCCTACTATCAGCTTTTATTATTTGAATAACTAGTTAACACTCCTCGGTTTATAGCTCAGTGGTAGGGTTACTTCAATGGCGTCGGTTTCGGAAGAGGAGGGTGGGCGTTACCCTCAGCTAGACACTGGATTTGATTGGAATAAAGTTTATTATATTTACACTACTAACTAACATACAGATAAGCTTATAACTAGGTAACATATATGTACAGAAAAAAGAAAATGGCGGATTGGCAGCTGAGTCCAGTAGATGCGGCAGACAGCTAAGTCCAGTGGATGCGGCAGGCTCTATGTCCAGTAGATGCGGTAGACAGCTAAGTCCAGTAGATGCGGTAGACAGCTAAGTCCAGTGGATGCGGCAGACTCTATGTCCAGTAGATGCGGTAGACAGCTAAGTCCAACGAAGGTGATAGGCTCTGGAGAGGGCTGGGGCTGGTAGATCCTTGGAAGGCTGAAGCTGCTAGCTGGTCCTGGAAGGCTGGATGCTGTTGGCTGACTCTCCTGGGTTGAGTGAGTCCCTACTGCCAGCGTCCGACTATTTAAAGGGGCCAGTCCTTTGTCAGACGCGATCTCGCAGCCCATTGGTCGAGGTAGAAGGGATGTTTTGGCCCGTTTTTGATGCATTTCGAATTATCGCGTTTAATTGCGCGGCGCGATCAATTATCGCCCTGATTTGTGTCGCACGGCATAGCTCGCGAAACGGCGGTTCTTTTAATACCTGATATGAGGGTGTTTGTCGCTAAACTCGCCGAATTAATTAATTTTCCCAATGCCCGTGCATATATCGCGCACGTTATTTTTGCGTGCGTGCTCGTTGACCGTTTTAGGCTCAAATTTCATACTTGCTTAAAAAAAATTGTCTAATTTTTCCCCGTATTTTGATACTAGACAACCCTGTCTTAGTTTATTGCTTTTGTGAAAATTTCTTAATTTAAGTAAATTCAATCTGCAATGCTGATACATTCGTTGGTATTAATTTCCCTTGCCGAACTGGGTGATCTGCATGCCTACCCCGGCGATTTTAAGAATTCGGGCTTGTACTCGGGCTAAAATTGGTGCTTCTGCTTCCAGGAAAATGTGGCGCGCTCGGCGTGTGCTGCTGCTGTCGATTCGCGGATTGTTTTAATAATTAGCGGTGGTTTTCCCTTTCGTTTGATACCAAACAAGGGGTATTCCGGGGCCGCGGTGTATTTTTTTATGTGCCCTTTTAAGTATAAGCGCTCTTGCTCATACGTGAGGCGTATTTCGCTTGCTGTCGCCTTTCTTGGCCGGCCGGTTCCAATAAAGTTTATGAGCGCCACTTTGCTGCACTTTAAAATTTCGCTGGGGTTGCCATTAGTTTTATTGTTTTATGTTCCTACGAGGGTTTTTGAAAATAGATATATTTTCTCTTTGTTTGTGCAAGATCGCGACGGCTTGGTAAACAGATGTTTTTAGGGCCCTTTGTACTGTCGCTGCTTTATTTGGCGACGTACATTTTCTTTGTTGATCTGATTTGTTTATCGGTTCGTATCATAGTTTATATGTATTTTATCTATAAAGTAATCATTTTATGAATCAGATCGGATAATAAATAAATCCTTAACAAAATAAGCACTTCATTGCACCAGTGTTAGCATGGATTTACTAAAATAATAGACCAAATACTGATTGCTACTATGTAATAGTATATTATGGGGCAAGTGGTTGAATAGAATTTCAACGTTGAAAAAAGTAACTCGAAACGTTGAAATTTTATCATCCACGAGTTGCATATACTATTTTTTCTACGAAATTTTAAAATAAACTTTAATAAACCATTGTAAGTCTATATCAAATTCGAGGTTATCAGGTTAGGTTTTGCGTCAGTCTGTGTCAATTAAATGTCAAACACTTTGAAATTCCAGTAGTCCGAACATTTTAATCTCCAGTGGTTGAAATGCGATTTCACAATGTCAAAATGACTGATTTCAATGTCATGAGTAGAAAAACATGTGAATTTGAAACAGCGACCTGCCATTATAAAATTATTTGCAACGTTAGGGGGGTAGTTTGCTTCCGGCATAATTTATTTGAGATGACGAGACATAATATATCGCCGATTTTCCGTGAAGTTACGTTTGTTGCATAGCCCTCAGGGCTATTTTAGTTTCAAAATTAGAATTAGGGATATTTGTCAATTTCTTAAAAAGATTGCCTATGTGGAAGATAACGGTTTCCTGTAGCCTTGTTGGACAGATGAGTGATTGCTGATGGTGCCTTGTGGTAGATGTGTTTCAAGATGCACTTTGTGGATTTTAAATCCTTCTGACGTCTCACGATTTCACAAATAGCATTGATGTGTGGTTCATGCAGCCACTCAAAATTATTGATGATTCAAGAATACTTTACATGTTGGTAAGTCATCGTGGGTTTGATTTCATAGCTACGTCATGGTGTTGAAATATGTCAGGACCTTGTCAGGTTTTTGTACCACTCCCTTGGTGTATGTATTGTCATATTGGGGCTCTGGTGCCGTCCAGCTGTCATGGCAAAAATGTATTACCTTCGAAGGTCTTCTGCTGCAGCATTGTTAAGGCTGCTCTATCACTGGACCACAGACCAGCATGTCTTCTGTCCTTGTTTCGTGGACACCAGCCCGCAGCTAGCACATGACAGGTACTCCCCTGTGAGATTCTCATGAAATCCTTATCGTAAACAAATTCAAGTGATTTCAAGTATGTGCAGTGTAAAACTGAAAATACTTTTTCGCATGCATACTGAACTTTTATGATACCGTGTTACTCACCGATTGCAGTGCAATTCAGGGCAGATCGGTTCAAAATAAATCGGTTACAACTTTGCCTGTTGTATTTTCTCGTGTACGGCGAATTAGTTGTCACACCCCAGTTATTTCTACTTTTGCTGTAATGGTTGCTGGGTTGACGAATTTGGTAGTGATCAGCTATTTCACAGCCTTTATATTCGACTTAGATTTTACGAGGGGTACTGAGGCCTCGCCTTGTAAATCGTGGATAGCTAGTACAGGATTGAAAGTGCAGTAAAAATATTCCGCTGCAAAAGGGAGTATGCCTATAAATCTCGGTTTCTAAAGTAAATTAACTGTACATGCGAATTTTAGCATCCGCACTTCGTTTTCGCATGGCTTTCATGTATGGTTGGGAGACCTGTACTCGTCTAGGCAAATGTATACCAATTTTCTCTCTAGTCAGTTTATTTGCATTTCATTTAGACAACAGAACTGTGTACGTATGTAAACAAATTTGACATTTAAAAATACTACATGCATAACAAAATATAACTTTCGTGTAAAATGACAACACTACGAGTACTTATATATTCCATTATCGATTATCATTCTTTTCGTATTTGCATGAGTGTGAACATTCCCCATTCTCTTTTGCCCCTTTGGACACTTGAGCAAATATTACTTCTAGTTTTCGAGCGGATTGTGTATAATGTAAATGAACATTGTATTGCAGAAATTTACGAGTTTTTTGCTTTATGAAAACAATTATGTGGCTTGGAGATTTACACCAACAGCTGTAGGTCTTCTGGTGTAGACCATCTCTATCCAGTGGCGTTTTTGGACAACCCACCCCATCCTGCTCAGGAACTAGTGATCGAACTTTGCCACACTCACTACTTCAGGACAGGTCCTGGAACAGTGTTTTGTTTTCATAAAGGAATTATTGAGCATTGGTGAGCATTAATTTTCAATTTAATGAAATTAATCGTGTAGCAACTTTTAAAAACTGCAACTTTACCACACACTTACAGCATCAACGCTCGTTTGACTATATGATAGGGTTCTTAAAACAAAATATCCAAGAAACTGCCAAATTTCAAGAACTTTACGAATCTAAATTTCAACTACAGATAATGGATATTTTCTTTTTGCAGAAGCTATCTTGGAATTAAAACTTTGATAAATTTTATCTATTGGAGTACAGTTCTTTGCTTTGAAAAATAGTATCCATTGTCAGAGTTATTCAATGCTAACTACGAGATACATGCATAGCTGCAGCTGAACAACATAATAATTAAAAGTTTAGAAAACCTAAATGTTGCTAAACCGAAAAACGACGACGACTGAAAGTTAGTGTTGTGTGATATGCTGTATTGATCAATTTAACATCCTTATATACAAGCGCGTGTTGTTCCTATCGGCCTGGCTGGGTCTATGTATTATGATGATAATACAAGCTAGTAAGGCGTTTACACCAAATCAACATCTGGAAATGATTTCAACGACGTGAGGTATTTCGACACAATCACTTCTGTTTATCGATAGTTATAAGATTGACATGAATGGACTCGCATTGATTAGCTAATGGTTTTACCAGTAGGCGTCTCGATTAAATGAGTCTTCTTTCAATCCTGTTATGTGTAGTTCAGCTGGAGCTCTCTCCTTTTGGGTTTGTAAGTGCTATTTGATGGACAAAACCTAAATGATTATTCTGTGAATGCCTCAAATAATAAACAACAGTTTTGTTTTTTGCATAATGTGACTACCTGGTGACACAAGTAAAAATATTTGTATACTCTACTAAAAAAAAATACACCCTTAACCAAGTCAATACTTTTCAATATACGTAAAAGTTGTATATTATAAATACATATATTCCAATCCATCTTATTTCGTTATGCATTTCGTATAATCCCTTTATATATCCAGGCACCTTTTCAATTCGTATGAGAGAACATAATGAAACAGAAAGGGTTATTTTATTCACCACAATTCCTCCAGTCGGAAATGTACATCGTCAATATAAACATTAAGCCCAGGCCACAGTGCTCGGGCCTTCTGCGTACGATGTAATTTCACAAAAAGGTACTGAAATACACTTTCACTTTAAAGTTATTCCTTGTGATCCGGGCCAAGGACATCCTTGGCTTATGTAAAAGGCACATATGCTTCAAGGCTTCCTACCACAGTTTTGTTATAAGTAGATTACGAAAGTCGATCGACCCTGTCGGATTCCGTTTCGCTTCTTGGAAATTGAAAAGCAGACCTGATTTGAAAAGATAATGCTTTTACAATTTTAAAGTTGTTATTGCCGGGCTCCCGTTTAAGCTGAGTGGCATAAGTCGATCTTTCGAATTTATTTAGACCGCGATGTGGTCTATTTTTTATGGCGCTTTACATACTGAAATTGGCTTGTCATGCCCTCCGCTTTTCATGTTATTCAGTTGTTAATTTATGTTGGGCTTTTTATAAAGCAGCCGACAGTGTTTAAAATAGTTTCCTTTCAATTCCTGCTTTTATAAACAGATTTAGTAATAAACCTGCAAAGAATTGCGGCGAACTTTTATACACGTAAATACAGGGAATTTGAATCGATGTTAGTTACATTATATTTAGCAGTTGTGTTACAAGTCAAAAGCTTTGTAATAAAGTAATGGACGCTATTCATGAAGTAGAATTAAACATGTTCCATTAAAATTCATGGACGCCTGTAGCCAACATGTTGAATCTTCCCATGACAGAATTGACAAAGCACAAAAAAGCTATAGGTTTTTCGTAAATTTGAGTTAGTTGTAAGATTTTACGACGTTATATACATAAGCGGAGATAAACATACCAAAATTCATTAACTTCGTATTTAGAGCTAGCAGTTTTTTCCAGATTAAACGAACATAAGTTTGTACGAAGCAAAATTATTTTTAAATGATGTTTTGAAAATGAGAAAGATAAAAACTATGGAAATTAATGAGCACAGGACTCATGGCTCGAATAAAATCGAGCGAGATAAATTTAAATTAATGGGTGAAATAGCTTCTCGTTAAAATTTATAAAGCTGCATAAATGATATAATGGCGAGACTCGCAAATCGAACCGCTTGTAATTAATTGGCGTGTTACTGCTGCATTATTATTTCTTTCAAACTAGAAGCAAAGCTCCCAGCTTAGTGCGTTAATAGTGCACTAGTTTAACCATTTACGACGAATAAATTTCTAGGTTAAGTATGCTGTTTAAAATCAAACCAATTCTGATAATCTAAATTTAACTGAAATATTTGAATACCTTTCTATATTCGTGAAATCTTTAATTTCCCTTAAGAAGCTCGTTAAACCTTCATTTCATCTTTATTTCTTCCACTATGTGCATATCTTCTTGTTAAAATTTGCTGTTCTAACTTCGATTTAGCTGTTTATAAGGTATTGACATCTAGGCTACAATCACATGGGCTTCTTTCTACACTAATCTTCTCAAAAGATATCCGATTTCTATTTGTTTAATAAATTGGAGTGAAATGTAACTTCAGCAATTTCTAATCTACTAATAGCTGACTTATATATAGCATTCGATTATAAAATGTAGCTTGTTTATTTGGAGAGGTCGTAGTTGTATAAACGCGCCTTAATTGGCAGCCCGCATATTGCGCCAATAGCGGTTATCAACTAAACCGGCAAGCTTTCGCTGGGCTTTCTGACAGCTTTCGTGTAATTTGTTTATTTGTTGAACTCTTCATCGCAGTGTGCAGGACCGTTTCTTTTGTTTTGCAATCCGAGGTAACAAGCAACATGTTACTGCTTGATTGTTTTTTTTCGACCAGTGCTTCGAACTGGGCATCACGTTTTTTTAACTTTGTGTGCTAATGCAAAGTTTTGTGGGGGGGGGGGGGCATCTTCAATGCGGATAGTGTAGTTGAGGAGGAGTTAGCTTTGGGTTTTTTCCTCGTCAAGAGTGATGGATATCCAACCATTTCCAGTTAACACGACCTCCATTTTGTGCACTTACAAAGCCCAGATATAGGGGTAACTAAAAGTCCATTCGGCGGTCTTCATTCGATGTATTTTTCCAGGCAGCTGATCCACATTTGACTCAATTCAGACAGGCATTGTATTTACTCGGAGTACCCAGTGCTTTGCTTCTGAGAGCAACATAACCGTTATGGAGACATGTAATTATGTGACCTGGTTAAGTACGAACTAATTAATTGCAATTATAGACGAGGTAGAAGATTTTTAAAGTGTAAATATAGTATTAGTATGACATAATAGCTAAAAAAATCCATTTGGAGTCATGTTTACCTTTAACAATAGTATATTATTGTTACAGGTAAATTCCCGTATACGACTTACCACAGGCTCGAAGGTTGTTCGATTAGCTAGTGGGAAGTGAAAACACAAAGCTCATTTGCGATAGTCAAATTAGCCCAAAACTACATAACGCGTTACGTCACGTAGAAATACAAAATATAGGAACCACAATTAACGGCCTGACGGTAAGTCAGTCATCGATTTCCATGTAGCGATTTGCACACCCAGACGGGGATGCGCTCTAAATTTAGAACCTTTAAGCGGCCGACCTTTCGAATATTCCAGTTGCATTATTGTTATATTGAAAATGGGGGTGATGCATACATGCATAATTAAAATAAAAACGTTGAGATATTCAATACAGTAAAAAATTACGGCAAACTACGAGATGCACAGCTGGATGCGCTGCGAACTTGCATGCAGGTTTCGGACCGGGTCAAACAAAGATTTACCGGCTGTAAAACGGGAAGATAGGTGAAAATAGCTGTATGTCGAAGCTGCCGACAGCATCGAAGACGAACTCCAGATGTAATGTCGAGTGGTATCCAGTGCGTTGTTTGTGATGTTCGATTCACAACCAATAATGAAGTTTCCCAATGCACCAACTGGGCAGGAACAGAACTTCAAAATAGTAATATACCTGGAAGTTTACGTATCCTATGAAAAAAGGGGGAAAGCAGCAAAGTGCAGTAACACAGCAAATCACATTGTCTTCGAACGGAAAGACACCGAACTGCACCATAAATTGAAGGTTCTTTCTCGTAAAGGACGTTAACGCATACATCCCTTCAGCTCACATAAAACCAGTGACGACGTACATGTTTCGAATCGACATAAGATTTTTTTTGTCAATGTACCAAATCTGGTTCTCTCGCGTTGGCGACCACAGTGGAGAAAGTTTATCGGTGTCCGGCTATTTTGAATTCTGTATTTTAAATGTTTGTAATCTGGTAAACGTAGTAATTTTAAAAATGTACAGTCGTGTGCAAATAAATCTGGGACAATGGTTTTTTCATATGTAGGTTGAGTTGAGAATTGAAGAATATCTCCATGGATTTTCTGCTACCAGAAAGAGCTACATTGTGTAACACCACTGCGGATGCTGTACTATTGAGATCAGGTGGCCCCAATCGAACACGGAGCTAGTTGTGTGTTGATCGGAAGTTATATTTAACAAACCTCCCAACACGTTAAACCTGTCATAAGAACCATTTTACTACGTAACATGTTCTTTTACTACAGTAGGCGGGGCTAGATTGAGCGTTTCTAAAACTGCAGTAGGAGTGGATCACATAAGTAATACACAAACTTGCAAGCTTCTACTACGTGTATGCGATTTAGATTTTGAACTATCAAATAAGGGTTGCATATGTAATTATGAATGTGTTCAATCAATATGTAATGTGTGTATTTACACAATATGTCTTTCCCAAGAGGCATTGGCTAAACTTCAGTGCCATTTTCGCATTTTCTAAGGTTTTGTTTCAGTAATTGAACGTATCAAATACGTTTTTTGGTTTAGGATTACTCTTAGCTATGTAGCTCCTTTAAAGATTTTAATTTTAGCCCACTTAGAGTTGGACCACTTAATTGGTTAATGTTCTTCCCTCTTGCGAATGGTTCAATCACTATTTTCTGTGGCTTACCGAAAGCTGTTTCTTCCTATATCATCTCAAAGATTAGAGGCTGTGCTCCCAAATTTGTCCTTGATTTCTACCTCCAGGTCATCTGCGTAACTTTGTACGTTGAAGCCGTCTTTGTTTACTAGACGTAGGATGTCATCAACTACCAGTGACCATGGAGGAGGAGACACTAACCAGCTTCCAACCATACTTAAACTTAACCCCCTTCGCGTTGAAGGTTAAGTGTAAGAATAGCTTTAGCTAAACTTCGCATTCTGAACTGAGAATGTTGCAATAATGTATTTGTATATGTATTTGGAAATAGAGACGATGTTATTACTATTATCATGATTATTCTTTTTCGCTGTACTCGTAGTCCTAAATGTACGTTTTGAATTGATTTCTGCTATACATCATATGTTTGGTTTTATTTATATATTTGGTATTCTCAAGTTCCCTCGCGGAGATTTTATTTGGAAGTTCTTCTAAATTTTGAATGTTTTCGGCTAAAGCTACTGTATCGTCCGCCTAGTAATTGGTATTATTAGTTAGAACTCTATTTACCTTAATTTCATATCTTGCTTCGTGCACGGCGTTTTTAATAATCATTTCAGAATATGAGTTGAATGAAATTGGGGTTATTATTAATGACAATAAAATTACTAAAATTATTTGACTAAAGGGGAAGGATTTAAGCTGAGTTTTTTCAAAATATTTCAAAACAGAGGAGTATGTAATCAGTATAATACATATCGTCTTATACAAAACACAGCTGCACGTGTCGCGCTGATAAAATTATTATATCTTTAAAAGAGCTGTCGACCAGGATTGAAACAATTTCAATTACACTTCATTTGCTGGTAATTAATAAAAACTGGGTAAAAAATACAGTATTTATTGAATTTACCAAACAAAATCAAAACAAACTTTACAATTCAATACTCAAAAGGCTTGAGTCATTTTATTCGCTAAGGAAGGGAGCGTGACCTGAAGACAGTCAGGTCACGCTGGGTCACGGCGAGTCCCGTCGTGAACGCGACTAATATTTGAAAATCGGGTCGTGAACGTGAGTGAAAATTTCCAAGGCGTAATTCACGTTTCACTTTAAATATCTAGTAACGAATAAAAGACTGCAAGGTGCTCCGCTCCCCCGCTACCCACCCATGTGGAAGATCTAGAGCTGGAGTAGGAGGCCACTGTACTTCTGTGTGGCGGCCTGCAGCGACGGAGATTCGCACCTGTGCTGTGTTGTGAATGTCTACAGTGTGTCTGCGCCTACGGACGACTAAGTAGAACTTACTTTTAGTTCTTCGGACGTCAAAGTACTTTTAAACCTAGGAATGAAAGGTGTTGCCTAGCAACATATAGCTTCCTGTACTCGTATCAGTAAGGGAAACGTCAATTCCAAGGACAGCTCTTGGTATTAAAAGTATTGTCTTTGACGAAGGTTGCAAGAAATGTTTTTGCAAGAAATCAGTATTTATCCCTTGTTGTAAGCCATTGTAGTCAATTTTCATTTATTTCTTTTTGTGTCTACTATTCTAATTGCAACATATCACGTAAACTATTTCATGTGCAAAGCATATTTTATTTAGTTTCTTTTGCACATCTGAGCAACTTAAACTGCTTTTTGGTATGCTTTCGCGAATTCCCACAGGTCAACGAAGCAAAGCATACGCTATTATCGCTATTTTCTCTTGGCTTAGCTATTACCGAGAAATGTAACAGCTCCATCCAAGATAAACTAGTATAATTTTATGGGCTTGGAAAAGTTATAATCATTATTATTTGTCAATACTAAAACTAACGAAAATATTTTTGAGCAGCTTAGTTTGGCTGTAACTCCACGTAGTTGTATTGCTGGTAATTGTATGTTCGTACACTTAATGTGTCTGTTTTCATTTATATCTTCTTCTTAAGGTGCCATCTTCCTTATTGAAGGTTGGCAAATTATTCTTTGTCTTTCGCTGTTCTAATTAGCGAATGGGTTTCCCGGATATTCTTGAGTCAGGACGATTTCCTTTGTTCTATGCCTCTTCTCCCTTCTATTTTCCCTTCCATAAGAAGTTGAAGCAAATGGTACTTATTGTTAATGTATATATGTTCCCAAGGTAAGAGGTTTTTCGCTTTTTTATTTCTCTTATTAGTCCTCTATCTCTACCGACTCTTTTAAGAGCTTCCTCATTGGTAACGTGCGCTGTCCATGATATCTCGCTTTCATTTATATATTTTCCAAGAGGAGGTTTAACTTATCGGAAACAGCAAAATGTGTAAATGGCTTACTTCACTTCCTTTGTTTAGCAACTCTTGTTCTCATGAAACTTTCCATTGCTGTAAGTATTCTTTAAACTTTGTCTCCAGATAAATGGTCTCATATGAATTCGTAACTGCTACAATCACAAAGACGCAAAATGAAAAAATCAGTAAATGCCATGGTGATAAGCGTAACAGAAAAATAATATTTCTGTAATCGAGTTTGGTCGTTGCTCAAACCAGTATCGCAGACTAAACTTCACCATAACGTTAATGCCGAATTAGCTATATTTTATTTCCAGTTTGCTTGTACATTTTCATAGCGCCTCATATTCGCAAAACTGATTTTTTTTTGTTTAGTTCAAGCAATAGAAAATACATTTACGAAGTAGAAAGCTGCAATAGAACATATAATAAAGGCGTTGCGCAAGAATGTAAATCATTATTCCTTCTGAAGTATATCTCACCATTTAGAGATGTAATTCATTATTCACAGATAGTGACAACGAATAAATATGTAATAACACTCAATTCATAACGCAAATGTCGAAACTACGTGCGTCATATTTCTAAGGCAGAGCGAATAAAGCTGAATGAAATGTGTCAAATTATCCTCGGCGCGGCGTCGCTAACATAAAAATAACCAGAGTTATATGTGTGGAATTCGGTATATCGGTGGAAAACATCACGCTTTCCTGCTGCTGGGCGATTTAAAGAACGCGAGCGTCGGCAATAAATTTATATCTACAATCAAAAATTTGAAAGTTTAATCAGCAAGGTTAATGACTTTCTACACTTTGACTTAGCAGGTTTTATGCTGCCGTTGCCCGAAATTAATTCTGGCAAGTTTATCGATTTGCAGCACCTTCTGAGCATGATTAAATTTTTGTGTAATCTGGAGTTTGAACAGCAGGTAACTGGAACATAACGGAAAGTAAGCTGGAAGTGCAAACCAGAAGATGGAAGTGCACAAATATGATGCAAAACTTTTCAGTTTCGATATTTAGCCCACAGTTTTACAAACCTCTAAAAATTGCGAGCGGGGGTACGAAAAAATCCTCTGCAATACGTCATTAGTTATTTCTTTGGAAGTTTTGTGAGCCAGCTTTTAGTATTCGCGCAGCTTGCGAATTGAATCCACGAAGCTAATTAGATAAAGAAATGGAACGGAATGTACAGGAAAGGAAGTTGTCACTACTGCGGAAGCGCTATGTGTGATGTGCGTTTGTAAGAGGGTAAGCACAATTTAATTTGAAAATATCACCCTGTGTCCTTTGTTTTGCTCGCAGTTTCCATCTTTTTAAGGAAAGGAATAACGTTTCATTTTCAATACGGCGTCGTATATTTATTTGCCACAAGGTTGCTTCCGCAGCTCCCTGAGGCACTTTTTACGGAGCTTCAATTTCAGTTGTTTTCTCATGTATTAAACTTTCTCTAAATGGTTTTGAAATTGTACCCAGTTTGCTGATGCAGATCCGTTTACACATACCTTTAGTACTTTTCTTACTTTAAGTTAGTGTTTATGTTTCATTGTGATAGTACGGTGGAACTGAATTACTACTCAATTTAGAGTTTTATAATTAACAATTTTGCATACAGAGACTTAGCTAAAACTAAAAGATTTTCAAAACGAAACTGATTCGTAAGAACTCTAATATTGTGATATTACGATTTGGTCAAAAGAAATTTATTTATTATTTCATTTTCCTCTAAAGCAACAATGAAAGCTTTTGTAAACATAATTAATTATAAAATTGTTACGTGCAAAAAACGGTATATTTGAAGCTAGAGTTACTTGGCGCATTATTTGAATTGTCCGCGCCGGCATCCTTATATTCATATTGTCACGGCAGCGCCCCTTTAGTCCCAATATCTGTCAGCACCAATATGCCTGTCCTTGTTAACTCAATTTCGATCTCTCTGGTAAGTGCATGTCGTGATTTTACCTTGCTTTCGGTTTTTCGAGAATTGGTTTAACTTTCTGGGTATTTCTAGCCATTCTGGTCCCGTGTGCAACTCTTCTGGTTCGTATCCAGTTGTTCTGCTCTGGCAGAAGTGCACGTGTTGTTCTAATCCCGTATAGCTGCAGTGTTGGCCAGTATTGCTGCACGATGTCTTCTTTTGATACTTGAATTGTTAAGCGCAGTCCCTGGCGGGTATCGTCTGTTATTCGACCTTGATCACTGCGGGTGTTTTTTGCTGCCGAGGTTTTGAGCCTATAATAGCTGTCAAAGCTATTGGGCGTGCAGGTAGTTGTGATAGAATTTTGTGTATATGTGGGTTGTGCTAACGTTTCTCGTTAGAATTCTTAAAAAATTATTGAAAACTATTTTGCACCTTGTATCGAGATTATATTGCTGTAACGAGTGCCAGAGTCTTCGATTGAAGACCTTCAGGCTTACTCAAACGTCACCTTTCCGGTGTGGATTTTTAACTTTATGTTTATCTGTTTATGTATTTTTGTATTTAATTATAATAGCTTGACGTTTGGGTGAACTCCATTTAATTAACATTTTAATGAAATTAAGGTTAACCTTATTTTATTGATATGATGTTGACTATTATACGTTACATTATAAACATATGCGTTTTAGGTACTAAAAATGAGTTATGACCTGGTTATTATATACTTATATTACACTTTGGATTACTGTAATTTTGATTAAGCTTTACGTCCTGGTGTCTATCTGAGCACGTTTGTTGTATAAAGATTCTTTTTCATAACAATAAATTAATTTAAGCTTTTGTAAAAAACAAATACTGTGTTCAGTGTTAGCTGTCCGACCTTAAAGTGTACTCATGTAGTCACGATGGCTTTATTTTAACATTAATTTCGTAATAAACTATTTTGTGTTCGAACAGAAAATTTAAATTTCGTGGTTGAGCTTACAATTTTTAAGAATGTCAAATTGCCACCTTTTGAAAAAGTGGGTATGACAAAACCTATTCATCTGCTTCGATCTAATGTAAAGCTACATCCTGTTGCTTCATGTTCTATTATTATAGGCGTCACCCCGAGCAGGTTGCTAGCTTAATATGTTGCCCAACGAAGAAAACTACTCTATTGTAGACGTCACAGCTACCAAAAATGTTCACATAATAACCGGAAACCGTTAAAACGCTATCATCTATGTAAAAAAGACTTAGTTTTATACTATTGCCATGTATAAAACGCTAAAAATTCCTCCTTAGTCGTGGCAGACATTAATCACGTTATAGTTGATCTATATACTTAACTGTTCAAATCTCTAGATTCTTAGTTTATCAAAGTTCTTCTTTTGTATTATTTTTCAGTTACCCAATGTACAATAAATGCAAAGATACAATTTACTCTAACATTTTTACCGGTAAATCCCCGTTTACGGCATAAAAACAACCTTAAAGCGTGCTCAGTAGCTCAAACTGAACTAGGAAAAAGGGGTTTACTTACGAAAGTCATCACTCGGTGTGGGAAAAATGCTTTTGTTATTGTTTAAGACGTCGCCATAGTGTGTCATCAGTCGGTGATGTAATGAGATGGCTTCACTACGGCTACGAAAAACGTGTGCGGTGTTCAACTCCGAAGTTTCTACATTTCCGTATATCTGCGCCTTTGAAAATGCCAACTTGCCTGCAAAACATTCCGAACAGAAAATTTCAAACACATCTATTAAGATAATACAATTCCTAAAAATTGTGGCTGTTTGTAAAGAACTTAGCAGATGTCTGCAAAACAAGTTCCCCAAGACACAGCAATTTTGATATGCTTTACTGCTCTGCTAATGGGGATACGCCCAAAAAATATTTTCCACCAGCGACTATGTGTAAATGTAGAAAATTGATATCGGACATATACCTACGAATTAGTAATAAGAAGATATGCTTAAGGAGAGATTTATTTCTGTTAAAAAGAGAAAACATTTGAGACGTCTTCTTAAGTGTGACTTCCCAATTAAACAACCATATCACTTATTTTACAGTAATGCAGATATAGAAAAAGCTATAAGCTTTTCAAAAGTATGTGATTGTGCGCGAAGTCTTAAGAGGTTTTAATACAAAAGTCCCTTTCCAATATTGCTAATCCTGAGGCAGGTAATGCTTCTTAGCGTTCGTCTGATGCCTTGAACGGGCAAGCGGTTTCACCTTGCTGTTAAAACTTCAGCGATGCCGGAGTTCTTGTTAAATCGTATAACTTTTAGGATCGCAAACGTAGATTTATGTGGGTAGAGGTGTGCTAGCGTCGTTTCTGAGTCGTAAATGTCAAACAGGGAAACCAAATTCTATAACAGGGTAGTGGATCTGAATTAGACGCGAGCAACAAAATTTATCAGCTCTTTGAAGGGTGGTCCTAAATTCTACAACCAATTGGGTTTCGTTTTTACATAATTTGTTTTTAGTACCACACGTAGAATAAACGTGAGAGTTTACGTTGAATTATTTTATCGTAAACTTTGTTTGCTCAAAACGATATATCTCTAACTAACCAAAACGTTTGTAAATGTAGTAACTGTGTATTTTAGATTAAAATGTTTGCTGAAATTAGAAAAACGTATATTTAAATAATAAACAGAGTTGCGCTAAGTATGAGAGGCGAAAGCTACTAAAAAGTAGAAATTCTCTGATAAGAATTATGAGAAAGTATAAACGTTTAAATTATTTTAATATTAAGCTAAGAGCGAATGGCTGCAGAATTCCCAATTCAGTGTGTTTCCAAATTAATTCCATATCCTTTAGGTACACTGTAGTAGGTTGCAATAATTCGTAGCACCTCTGCAGAAATGTAAGAAAAGTGCTTAATTTCTGCATCGAGTGTTGGCTGTTTTTTTCGAGATTCTCGTGGGAAGCAGTTGAAGCCCTAGGTATGAGGCAACGGCTGAATTTGGGGCGTTTTTCGAAACGGTGGATCTATAGGAAACGTTCTGCAAGCGTCAGCGGCTTGTATCGGCAGGCCAACGAAGAAAGAGGAACCCAGGTACCGTGGAACTTGCTGGAACTCGAGTTAAGCAATAGTTTCCATTGGAAAAACAACAGAAAGGTCAGGAAAGTTCATCTTAAAAGATTGAATTTAGTGAGTTCCAAGCGTGGTGTCGGTTTTATGTGCACTTCCAGCAAAAGCGTCATCTGTGTGTCTTTTGTTTGTGACGTGTATTTACTTACTGCAATTATTATCATCTAGGCAACGCTTTAATTATGTAATCACAGATAATTGCCGAATAATAGCGAATTTGTTTTGCAAATTGTGAGATTGGATCGCCATATTTGAATTTAGTTTCCATTAGTTAAATAATATTCAGTATTGCAGCGATCCCAGTGGTTAAATAAGCAGTATACAAAGTGTTTACAATTAAATTATTAAAAAATAGCACCACGATAATCAAGTTGATAGCCAATGTATTCCAATCATTTATACAAATCAAGATAATATTCCATAATCAGAATCGGAAAGCTTCTGAACCCTTTGTTGCTTCGACCGTTTTCCTTGGAGTACATTAATTGAAGTTCCAATTGTATATTATTGTGAATATAGGAAAATATGCGCAGGGGTTTGTACTTTCGCTTTGAGATGGTATACTAAACCTTATTTTTATTTAACCCACAAAAGTAGACCCAAAAAGATGTTGGAACAGTTTTCCCTTGTGCAATTATTGCATTTAAACTGATAAAAAACTATTTTTTTTTAGTCTTAATAACAGAATTTTTCTTTAAAGACGACAATTTTTAGCATTTACATGTTACACATTTGTAACTAAAGTTTACAACTGCTTGAAAAATTAAAATTAGCTTGTGATCTGATGTTCGCGTCACCCTTGACAGCGTTCATATCTAGTTGGAATTACTTCTACCAGTTCCCTTGGGCGTGTTGCTAGAATTTTGAATTAAAGTCTAGTGGACTTGTACGGTTTACGATTTCCTCTATTATTAAGGGGTTCTGGCGTTTTAGAAGTTATATTGTTAGCTGTTGTCTAAAATCTTGATATCAAGGGAGATCCGATGCAGGTAAAATGCACTTGTTACTCGAATAATTTGGCGCGTGTAAATTTTAAACGTCTTTAAGACAAAGTAATAATTATTGCATCGCTTCAACTTTTCCATTAACCTAAACCACCAACGTCGTTTCCGGTACATCCTGAATATTGATATTAAGGTCCCAAAAGTCTTCCTTATGGGACGCCTGTAGTAGCATCTCTTGCTGTCCAAATGGTAGAATTTACACCTACTGCGAACGTTATTTATTGAAGGGATGAAACTAGAAATTTAATTATTAAGTATGAAAAACGTTCAGTTGCAGTAATCTATACAGCAATATAACTATTCAGGCTCCCAATTCACCTGACGTGATAGTTGATTCAATTGAGATATACGTATGTATGTAATGATATGTTCGTTAGCCCTCCTTGTGTTGACTTTTTATACTTGTTTAACCTGTTTTTGCCATCTAGCTCCTACCTTTTTCTCAGTCGATGTTTCGGATACCCAATGCAGCAAAGCGCCGACAGTTCATCCAATGTAGCTAGACATACCGAAAATATATGCTTCAAGCTGCAATTCTAATAACAGCAGACCTGCCCACACTCAGTGTAGTACAAATATATGTTACCTTCAAATACACACAAATAGAGCAAGAAAGCAAATAGGATTACACCTAAAATAAATAGCCATTTTTAAGCCAAACGGTCTTAATTAATAATATAAAAACTCCTAACGATTGCTAAGTCTTACACGCATTTACCAGTCAAAGGCTGGAACAATTATGACTGACATATATTTATAATCAAACAATGTACCAAATAAACCAAAATAACTGCTCCTTTCTATGTGAATATTCAACTGTATGAAATGTCCCCCGATTTGAGACGAGCGGTGATGTAATGTGGTAAAATTTGCTAATGGCATAGATTATACAAAGGAAAACCACCAACCTTTGTTAATTGCAAACGGGTAATCAAATACACGTTCCTGCAGCTGGGGCAGACTTCCTCTCGTTGATCGAAGAGGTGAACCTTTCTCTGACAGTCTTGTAGCTTTTAGACTGCGCAACCAGCTGGAAATGCTTTCGGCTTGTCTGTGCCACAGAGTATGATTTAAAACCCGTGTAATTACACACGGCACTAACTCGGACTAGTCTCTGGACACGGAGACGTTATTACAAAGCCTCCCATAGAAATATACTTTTGGGCGTTGGCCCAATTTTGCAGAGCGAAGTAACAATATGTTCCTTTGAAAGTTCGCACCACTAATGACGCTTTTTTTGGCAGTGCATTTTGGACTTAGTGTGCCTTTTTCTCTGTTTCCAATTGCTTCCAGTGACTTTCGTAAAGACTGTATATTAAGAACAGCGATTTACAGATGACGGAAGCTCACGCACAGTGGCGGTTGTTTCAACATTCGGTAAATTTGATTACCAGTAATTATTACAATACACACACATACAAATTGGCTGTGTATTTATTGAAAAGTTATTAATTACTGTTACTGAGCTTATGTGATTTTGGGTCAGATCCCGTTTCTTGTAGAATTATATTTTATGAATTCTTTTACTGTAGCCTGTTTTATATTAGTTTTGTAGCGCTGCTTCTTTGTTTGCAAGGTGACAAAAATATTTTATATTTTACCGGTTTCAGGATATTAAGCCTTTGTTTACATATACAAAAGTGGGCTGGTAACTAGGTCATAACTTATCTGTAGGGTAATGGAATATTACCCTACATGGCAACCATAACCATATAGCAACCGATAAACTATTGAACATATCACGGATGTTATGAATCATAACAGCCTCAGATGTTTTAAAATCCTCGCTCTACGAGCTCGGATTTCAAAACATCTGCGGCAGTTATGATACTCATAACATTCCTAGATATATTAATAGCTATAATTGACCTGAACTCTGTGCTTTTTATTAGCTATGATAGCACTGCTAACGGTGCTATGGTTTGTATTATAGTGTTGTGAAAAATGATATTAAAACAGGCAAACGATTTGGGTAAGTTAGATAAGAATTAATCAGTAAATAGGATTGGAAACATTTTATGCCACTCTGTGTCCAATATATTAGACTGTTGATGCCGGCGATAAGAGTAGTATGCATAATCCATGATTATCTAATTTCTAATTTAATGCACTTAAGTTTTTCAAGCTGCAACCGCAAATTGTATTTTTTATTAATTTAGATTTCGTATGACTAATGCACATTCGTTGTTTCGAAACAGATAAATAAGGCTTGGTTTATTTAATCTTCGATTTTCTTGTTTGTATGCTGCTATTACTATAACATTGTTATTATTATGGAATTGCATCTTGCTTCCTGTATTTTATAGGCTGTTTATGTTTAGTTGTGGTACGTGGGATTTAGCTAGTAATTTCAACAGTAATGTATCGAGAGATTAAAAAAAACTGTTCCTCAGCGGGCTGTGGAAATTCAACGTATGAATAATATGTTGATGACACTGTACGTCAATGTCAAATTCGAGGTTAGCAGGTTAGGATTTGCGTCATTTTGTGTCATAACTGACGGAAAACCTAACCTGATAACCTCGAATTTGACATTGACGTACAGTGCCACCAACATATTATTCATACATTGAATTTCCACAGCCCGCTGAGGAACAGTTTTTTTGGATCTCTCGATATTAAGTGCATAGTGACTTGCCGATAATGCTGGCCAGATTGCACGACCGCTGGATTGTTTAGAAAATACGCCTGACAGCGCAGCTGGAGGGCCTATTTTCTAAACAATCTAGCGTAAGTGCAATCTGGTCAGCATTATCGAAGCAAGGAACTATGCACGCAATATATTTTACGTGACTATTGCTTGAATCGATTAAAAAAACTAACGAATCATCATTTTAATGAGTAAGGTGGAGTATTACCGATAAGTTGTTATATAACAATAATTATCGACGCAAGCCATTTTTGATTGGTTGAAAGTTCAAAAAGCGAGTGCTATCATTGGTCAAATGACATCGTTCGATAGATGTATGCAATAGTCCTAGTAATAATATCCGTCTTCGGTAAATTCCTCGAATGCAATTGCTCGAAATCAATTGCTCGAAATCAATTGCTCGAAAATCAAATTGCTCGAATGTAACTTTTCTCGAAATACAAGTTCCTCGAATCGCAATTTCTCGAAAATGTTTTGCTCGAATTTATGTGGGCTTAACATCTGGAAATTTATTTCGGCATTAAAGAGGGAGCAGAGTTTGAATGAATTACGGATAGAACAGTATGTTGACCGCTAAACAACACACCATAAGTCGAAGACTATATCGTGATAGTGCACAGAGACTTTTAATATTAGTGAATAACATTATGGACATGACAGAAATATATATAATTATGTCCGTGGAATAGCACATAACATATCATATTAAAAACATATAATATTTGATTTTTATAAGTTTTAACTTAATCACATACCTATACCTATTTTTTATTAATAACGATTATAATTTGTAACTTGTGTTTTTTTTATATTAACTGATTCGAGTTAAGGCTATTTCACAACTTTATTTTTTTCGAGCAACAGATAATCGAGAAACTGCTATTCGAGAAACTTGCAATTCGAGCAAAGTCACATTCGAGCAATTGACTTTCGAGCAACTGATTTCCAGCAATTCGTTTTCGAGCAATTGCATTCGAGCAATTTACCTAGAACCAATAATATCGTTTCCACCGAAAGCAGAGAAGACAGCTCGATTACTTCTATATAGAGATGGGCGCTTGAGCGAGTATTCTATTACGTCACCCACGTTTCCCGCTTGTTTTAAACACTTATGTTCACGTACGCTCACGTTCACTCGCGTTCCCTGCGTAACGCTCCACTCAGGACGTGACCCGCAGCTTTTATTTGAAAATTAAAATTGAGATAGAACAGAATGTTCAAATTTAAAATCAATAAAAACAACAGAATTAAAAACTCTAAAATAAAATATGTTTTTCACGTAAAATAATTTACGTAATATGTTGCAATCAGAATAGTAGACACAAATGAAATAAATTAAAATTGCCTACAATAGCTTACAGTTCTTGTAACCGTCTTCAAAGACATTACTTTTAATACGAAAAGCTGTTATTGGGATTAACGTTTTCCTTATTGATAATAATAATATAATAATAATAATGTTTATTTAGTTATAAACTATTTTAAGATTTACAATTGTTTACATATTTATTTAACTAATAATTGTCCTTAACATAGCCGCTTATTTTTTTTAACTCATAGATATTTTTAGTTGCTTTAATTTCAATTGAAAGGTTATTATACATTTTGAAGCCTTTATAAAAGAAACACTTTTGGGAACTGCTTTTTGTAAGTTGAGGTAATCTAACATTCTGCCTATTTCTAGTACTATATCACAACCATAAACTAAGTTTTGGGTCATATATTCTGGTAATAGGTTATTGACTGCTTTAAAAAATAACAACAATAATTGTAATAAATACGTTGTTTTATACTTAACCATTGTAAACAATCTAGCATCGCAGAAATTCTTGTATATTTCTAACAGCGTAATATAATACGCATTACTCTATTCTGCTGTTTTTGTATCCTAGCCAATTCTTGTTCTTGACATAAAAATAATATACTAGAACAGTAATCGAAATGCGGTGTGATGATTGCATTGTAAATCATAATTTTAGACTGTATACTAAGCTTGTTAGAAATTCTACTGAATAAGCCTATTTTTTAACTACCTTTTTAATTACATAATCTACGTGTGCTTTGAAGTTTAATTTGTCATCTATAATTACTCCTAGATATTTAACTTGAGATACCTTTTCTATTTCTAAGTTTTCAATTTTAATTTTATGAACCGATTCTACATTAGTACGAGTACCTGATAAAATTATTGCTTTCGTTTTTGCGATATTCAGCTTTAGTTTATTACCTTTTAACCACTTAGAAATAATTTCTAAATCTATATTCATTTTATTAACAGCATTTCTAACATCTTCATCAGTAACTGTCACTAATGTATCATCTGCAAACAGATTTATGGCGCAATGTTTTAGATTCAATTCCAAATCGTTTATATACAAAATAAACAATAATGGACACAAGACAGAGCCGTGGGGTACACTCAAGTTGTTTTCCATGTAGCTTGACTGGCACTGATTGAAGTATGTAGTTTGTAGTCGATGAGTGAGATAACGTTGAAACCACATATTTATGTAGTTTATTCACTAATCGTTGTCTGTCGATAGTCTCAAATGCACGTTTATAATCTAGAAAAACACTAACTACTAGCTCACTTTTCCAATTCATGAGAACCAAGTTTAACGCTGTTTCGCACCAATGTTTAGTTCTGAATCTTGATTGGTTTTTACTTATAATGTCATGTTCATCTAAAAACATTTGGAGTTGATCTTTCACAAGGAGTTCGATAATTTGCTCATAAACCGGTAACACATTTATTGGTCGAAATTCTTCGCACTTGTTAGTTAATTTAACTTTAGGTACTGAAACAACTCTAGATATTTTCCATGATTCTGGAAAGCACCCTGTTCCGAGAGACTGATTTATTAATTGAACAAATATCTCACCTACAACTGGTAAGACATCTGTAATTACACCAACTGTAATACGGTCGAGACAACCCTTTCTTTTAATTTTAGCTATTGCATTTTTAACATCCTCTAATGTAATTGTTTTAAATTTAAAAGTACTGATATTATCCGGAAACGTAGCTTCTTCAAAGCCGTCGTTTATAATAATGGACTTGTTTAGCTCAAATATGCTATTTACAAAGTACTGATTAAATTTATGAGCAATATCCTGCGTATTGTTAATTTCTTCTCCTTCAAATAAAATACTTGAGTAAGTATTTGTTTGTACTTTCATTAAAGATTTAACAGTTTTCCACATCTTCGGATTACCACGACAGTTCTCTACTCTATTTTCATATTATAGGTTTTTCCTGTCCTTAATTTTATTGCTGTAAAAATTCCGAATACGTTTATAGTTTTCCCAGTCTTGTATATTTTTAGAAAGTTTAGCTGTCTTGTATATTTTATTGCGTTCCGCCTGGAGTCAGTTTTAAGTGTAATTGTTTTGTTGTCAATAAGGTCATTTACGGAATTTTGTATTCTGCAAGATTGTTTACATCTTTACTATCTTAATAATGTGACCCAGCTATATTTATTCAGTTTATCAAACAGTTTTTGTGAGGAGTTGATACGAGTACAAGAAGGTATATGTTGCAAGGCAACATTTTTAATTCTTAGGTTTAAAAGTATTTTTACGTTCGAGGAACCAAAAGTAAGTTCTACTTGGTCGCCCATAGACCCACACACGCGATTGACTGCAGACATAACATTCACAACACAACACAGGTGCGAAGCTCCGTCGCTGCAGGCTGTCACACAGAAGCATAATGACCTCCCGCTCCAGCTCTAGATCTTCCACATGGGTAGACAGCGGGGGAGCGGTCTCCCTGCAGTCTTTTATTCGTTACTAATTATTTAACTTAAAATTAACGTAAAACGTGAATCACGCCTTGAACATTTTTACTTATTACTCATATTCACGACGGGACCCGACTGTTTTCACATCACGCTCCCGCGTCCGCTCTACTTCTATGTACTATAAAACCTCGAATTCTAAAAGTTTCTCTTTCAGTAAGTGTGCGATAGTCAGACAGCAGCAATAGTAAATTTTTGCTGTATATTCTACTATGCCAAAAACGATTAATCTTATTATATCTAACACGAGGCATAAGAAAATGGCCGTAAGAAATTTGAAGCTGAGTCGCCCAGCAAAGGCGCTTGTTTAAAGTCATTAATTGAAACTTGACAAGTTTTTATTGATACACCGCCCCTTAAAAGTAACAAAGCTTTCTGGCAATTATGTTTTAGTCTTCCCTACGGTACAAAAAAACAGTACGGTAAGAATCAAAGGGTAAAACATATTTAAACGCAGATATCTCAACCTTAGCTTCATTGGTATTCTAATTTGTAATGGTTATTTTGTGTATTCTTGTTTTTTTTATTTGAACACATACTGCATTATTGTCGGTAATAATGGCTTTACTTTATGAAGACATGGTGGCATGACATTTATTATGGCTTTGATAATTGTCGTTATTATTTATGTCATTTGGATTTATGACAATCTTGATAATTTAGTTAAGGGCAGTCTTCGTGATTAGCGTTACATACTATTAATTATTGTACTTATGTCTTGATCGGTTTCTAGTATTGAAGGTTTGTGTGTGGTGTTAAGTTTTGTTGCTAATTTGAATAAAATAGTTACTTCCCTTAGAGCTGGCGGGATGCGCTTCTCCGTAATTTGCACACTGTACATTTTATTCAACGGGTTAAAGCTACAATAGTTTCTGGTGTGACCATACCGCTAACACCTTTCACATATAGGTATTTAGTATGATTAACTAGGCGGTTCCACAGATACTATGCAGTAAATAAATTGCACTAACTCGACAATTTTTACAGCTTTTTTATCTTTAATAAAGTTTATGGTGTATAAAGGCATTAGACTTTTACTTTTGCTATTTATTGAAATTGGTCCTATTACCATTAACATTATTTGGGTTTCGGTACGACTATTTATTGCCGTATCTTCAAATAAATACCGTTTTCTGGGTTCTACTAAAGGTGGCGAAGTAAGGTTGGAACTATACCCGTTGTTATATTCGCTGCTGTTCAGTGTTATTCGAGATTGTGATTGAAGTTCCCACCAATGCGTTATTTGAGTAACTGCTAATAGGAACAATTGCCGAATTAAACTATATTTCTATTTTAGTAGACGCGATAAATTGCACAACTATGCTATCAGATCAATTTCCTACAGCTAATGGCACGATATTGTAAAGTTATGATAAACAGTATCTGGTTTATGCTGTTTTTTGTTTTGATCTGTATAGATACTGTGCCTTTGTCGTAGAACAACTGCGTGCCCTTACACTTAGTTTGGTTATCTTCAGTAGGTAGTTCCATATGCTTTGTTTCTTCCAACGAATCGAATATAGTTTTCCATTATATACTGATGATGACATCAGTGTGTCCAATAGCTTATAAAGTTTCAGCATTATATTAACAAGTGATTTAAGTATATAGGAAAACTGTAAGTTATATTTGATTTAAGACTACTTAAACGTATGTCACAACCGCTACATGAAATTGTTAAGCTCAGACCTATCTAGGATATTTATAGTGGATGATTTTAAAATATAGAAGCATCTAAAGCGCCAGTAAAAGAGAGCTGGAGAGTAACCCCTTTATATGTTTTGCTAGAGACCGATAGGAAAAGTTATAAATCTAGTGCTGATTTTTTATGTTTTGCTGTCGGGTTTACGAGTCCTTGAAAAATATACAATGGAAAATCAATACATGCCGCATTTTCCACTTCATGCCGGCGAATAAGCGCTAACAAAGACGTTTTGTCAAACAAAGCCGCGCGGTAGATTTGTAGCAATAAACAAGCAACTTTATGAAGTACCCCGTATAATGAAGTAGGTTAATGGACCCAAATTATGTTGGCTGGAATAAATTCACCACCACATTCCGCGACTTTTTGCGGACACCTGACCGCGGGCTCCACATGCAGCACTGTCGCCAAATTAATACGGAGGTTGAAATAACTTGGCTCCTGAGCGCGGGATTGTGTCGCTTTATCTCAATTTCCCCGGCCAAACGTTATAGGTTGTTGGGCCTAATCTTAATAATGAACTAAATAGATTATCGTGTTTTTTGTGGCTTCTCTAAGTTGATGCGAATTCTGGCAATGGGGGTCAGCCGCTCGCAATGGACGGAAAGCCTCTTTTGTGGGGCAATTTGTGTGTGGATGAAAAATACGGATAAAAAGTTTGGAAGCTTTTGGGGTTGCCAAAACTAGTATTCAGTTGGGTGTAATTATGATAACTAGTACTGTTGCTAGAAATATAACACAGCATCTGATCTTCAATTGTGAAGTAGCCCAGCAAATTAGAAAATTGATTGGGAGCTTGAGCTGGATAACTTGATAAACAAGAACATGAATTCATATAATAAAATGTTTTTCAGCACAGGAAAACAATTTCAACAAGGTTTAAACATCGTGTTGTCATTTGGGAATAAATATGTAAGACACAACAGTAATATTTTAATTATGCGAACAAAAGCATGATTTACTTCAAATACAAAATTTGGGAACGAATAAAGTCGTTTTCTCGTTTCTTTCCTTTCCTTATCTTGTCGTTCGTCCCATATCTCATTTATAAATGATGAAAAGAGCGGTGCAATTATAGGAGCTTTTGGAGTCGCTCCATAAATCATTTCATATTAACAAATGTCCCCAACGTATCGCCAAAACTTACGTGGTACTACGTTTGAAGTACATATAGATGGTTTGAAGTAAATATAATTCTACTGGTATTGTAATAACGCTAATCTTAGTAGTAGTATAATTATAGGTAGTTTTTATATCTGGTAATTGCAAAAAATGCAAAAAAACTGTGTTAAAATCTTTAGAAGCGATTCCTATTAAATCTGGTTAAGTAAATACGAAGGTAGGTACTAGAGATGTTCATTTATATAATTAATAAATAACTACGTTTACACAGATCGATCACACTCACGACCTTTCCCCGCAATTCTTACCTGTATAACCATTATCAGCCATACTCAAACAGCTTCTTTTCTACTAGAATTAACTTTTTATTGGCCGCTGTATGAAGTTAGCGATTTGGAGGACGCCAAATTATCATTTGATGTCTGCGGCCATAATTTAGGGCCGTCCTTTTGACAATAAATTCGAGCTTATCTAAAACTCGCATCCTAACCTCAATCCATGGAATTTTGCAGACCAAGAAATTTGGTGCCAAAACAGCCGACACTAAATTAGCCGCGCCCGGGCTTCTGAATCTCCTGCCAAAACACATTTCCTAGTCAGGATAAAAAAGGGTTAAACTTTTTAATGGAAATACCCCACGTGTTGAATACCACCTAACGAAAGTTTGCTCGCGCTTTTCGAAGCATTAAGGAATTACACGTATCCTAAGCCAGCAAAATTCTGGTGTTAAGTACAATTTTCAATTTATGTTAGCCATTCTAGACTTGCGATTAAAATTGACTAATTTTTGAGCATATACCTTAATGACAAGATATTTAGTTTGTAATTAAATACTGTTAATAAAGCTATAGACTGCAAAACCAGTAATTACTGAAAATTGGGATGTTAAAATAAATACTCTGTTAGGTTAGCCCGTTGTAATAGCTGTAATGAGCTAACCTAGCATTAAGCTTGTATTATTATCAAATTTAGCTAATGCAAGGATTATTAAATTGCGTTGTCATTATATTAACTCCATTATATTTGTTAGAGCTTGGGAAAGTAAACATCGAGTAGAGCCAGCCTTACTGATCGTATTATTTCTCATACGTTCATACGTCATTTTGCAAACAGCCCATTGTGAGAGTTATAGTTTGCAGCTTCTTCTAGGAAAGTATTGTGTAGTTAACTTAAGTAGGCGACAAGATAAATCTGATAAACCTGAAATGAATGAGGTTATATAATTTTTTTTCGCATTAATGTAATCGCTTGAGAAATTTCTTTACCTTTACACAGAAAAGTTTATTTTAATTCTATATAAAGTTGATAATAATCAATCGAAAAGAAAAAACATAAAGAGACTTATCATACAAGGGACACCTGATGGAAAGCGACAAAGAGGATGCTCACCGAATTGCTCGACTGACATCACTAAATATTTAATGGTCCAAACCTTAGGGGAATTGGTACGAACATCTGAAAACCAGAGAAGATGGCGTAATGCAGTAAATCCCGTCACTCAAAACCGATGATGAACAGTAATGAATCACAAAACGAAGAAAAGTTGAAAAATGTAAAGGTCATTTCAATTCTTCTAACTGGGGTCGGGCTGTTTCTGCCAATATCGGGTATTTTAGGATGGGTGGAGAATGGAAGAGACCCCAGGAAAGATGCAGAAGTACTGCCCCGGCATTCGCCTCAGAGAAGGTTCCCTGTTGACTCAGGAAAACCGCCTAAAAACCTGAATCAGAGCCTCCCGAATGCTAAACAGACATGGTAACCAGTAGGCTACAGAGCTCAGTGAAGAGTTGATAATGTCTGTCGCGCTATATATCATGCTATGGTACATGAAGGGACAGTAAAAATGTTAATCCCGTATATTGAGGGACATCACGAAAACCATAATAAATAGTAGCGGTTTGTTTGCCATCGTTTATTGAAAATCGGACTTATTCACGTTATTATAAACACACTAAGAATTCAATACCTTCATCGAAAGTGGAATTATATAGTAATGCAATTTCCTTTTTGCGCTTTTTGTTTATTATTTATTGTCAGAGAATTGTCTTTACGTTGTTTTTTTTTATTTTATTTTGCTTTAATGTCGGTCTTTCTTCATAGAAAAACTGTTGATGTCGATGAATCTATGCATTCAACTGACGGCAAATATTGATGGTGTGGGATCATTATTAGCTACATTAGCTGATTTTGAAGATACAGTATTGCTTACACATGATGTAGATATGCTAGATTCAAGCTGGATTCTATCTGTGACAAAAAATCCGACTCCGAGGATATATTCTCAATAAATGGGGATATCTCAAATTATCCAAAGCCGTTGAAATGTTTATGGAAGAAAGTACACTACTAACTTTTGATAGGAGCAGCTCCTACACGATTTCTTGTAACATGGATTAAATCGTTCAAAACATGTAGCATCTATGTGATTGTCGATGGTGGTTGCAGTGTGGTGTTAATGGTAAGAGAACTCTACCAAGAGTAACCTTTGTAATTGTGTAATATGAACAACACTTTGACATTCTCTTGACAACGTATTTTTTAATAGAGTGTTGCATCTATCAAAGAAAAAATTAGATGGACTAGCAGCACCTTGAATTCCAAGAGGAGTACCATTAAGCATGTGGTCTTGAAGCTTGCCGATGAAATGCAGTAGAAATGAACGTTTGCACAAATCGTGGTAGTACGACATTTACTAAATCACTAGCTTACTCGAAGCTATTCTTTGAAATTCTAGTAGGGCTTTGACCATATGACCATAAGAGTTAGTGGTTAAGATGCCTTGCACTTTCTATGCTTAGGCCTTGCCCACAACAAAAAAAACAAAAAACTTGACCTTGTGCGTTTGCAGCTAATATGCTTGGTGGCTTATGCACCCTGGTGGTTGGTGTTTCATCTCAATTGAATATTTTCGATGTTGTAAATTGGTGTGTCTGTAAAAACAAGACCAAAACTGGTTGCATGCGATAAACTTGTTCTATTAGGTGTTCTGGCACAGAGGAAACCCAAGACGTAGGCATTAACAAAGGGCTGCAGTTATATCCAAATGTTTAGCTTCTTTCTGTTAGCACTTAGGAAATATATGAAGCTGTGACGATTTTCTATTAGTTTTCCTCCTTCTTCTGTAAGAACTGACCTAATCATTGTTTTTTAACGTATGTAAAACATTTCTACTTTGCACCATAGCAACCATTACAGCATAGCAACGGCCCTTCGTTGTAAGTTTGGCAATACTGAAATGTATTGTTGGTGTCTATGTCAAATTCGTGGTTAGCAGGTTTGGTTTCGCGTCAGTTTTGGCACAGACTGACGCAAAACCTATCCTGATAACGTCGAATATGACATAGACTTACAGCGCCACCAACAATACACTTTAGAACTGCCAAATGCATAACATCAGCTGGAGCTGTTTATTGTGCTTTAGCACATAAAAACGAGTTCTGCTAAGCCTGGTTTATGTTTTGACATTTGCCACCTTGATATAAAAATTTAATATTTCACATTTCTCCATGAAATGCGATAAAATAGTATATGAAGCGAGTTAGAAAAGTGGTTTTACTGAACCCTAAATATTTAAGTACTCGCTAACGCTCGTACTAAAACCACCCATACTTGCTGGGTAATACTTTACTTTTTTTAAACTTGTTGCATAATATACTATTATCATCTACTGCCTTATATTGAGTAACACGTCGACGCAGACCACCTCCGTGGCGCAGTTGATGGGGTGCCACGAACCTTGTCCGCAGTCCACTGGATCGGTACTGAGCCGGGCAGTTGGGTTGGGTTAAAATTAACGTGGCGTTCTTCTGAAGACTGGTCTATGAGTTAAAGTAACAAAACTACACGCAAAACATACACACACACGACTTGGGGGTAGCACAATAGGCCCACTGAGGCCGCAGTGCACGTGAACCTGGTGCACCCACCACCACAAAAATAACACGTCGAGGGAGAGCTAATTTTGAAATTTTTAGCATTGCAGTGGCACTTCTCGTTGATTTATTTTCACCAGCAAACTTTCGAACAGCTATAACTGCTATATCTGCCTAATACTGTACACTATAATAAAAGTAAAGATATCGATTAAACAATTCAAAACAATATTCGAATTATAAACCAGGAAAAAGATACAAGTAGTTTCAAGTAACTAAGGTTTTCTACTTTTAAACATCAGAAATAGGCTGACGTGTCTCACTGTCTTTCTTCAAACTTTACAACCGTTACGATTTGCTCTATAGGTAAAATAGTTTCCCATAGTCATAATTCGAGGACCTATATAGTCCATGTATCACTATGTACCTAGTCTCTATATCTACTGGCTACTGCTAATTCTGAGGTTGCAAATTTGATAAAATAAACATTTTGGCACAGACAATTGCATTAATGCTTCACTAGAAAGGGATTCGTGAAACGTTTATACTATAAACAAGAAGATGTAGTGACAAAAATGAATATAGGAAGAATTCCAGTAAAAAGCAAGGTACCTTTGGCGATTTGTATTGTGATAAGATTATGGAAAACCTTCTGTGAATTCTTCATTTATCTAATCTATGATCTGCACCTAATTAGGGAGAGATACAACTAGCAACTATACACATCAAAGAGCAGATTAAAAGTATTTTAAAATAATGTTACTTAAGAACAGATACCAACAACTGATTTTGCAATATTTTTTTATTACTACGGCCTGTAACAAAATAAAAAATGCATTCGGCTGGCTTTAGTGGAAAATAGGCCAGTTTTTACTCTAATATCGTAGACGTTTACATTTACAAATTAATTCGGAAGAGAAGTAGAAATTATGCTATTGGCCTTTAGATGCCAATGAGTCTATTACACTGGTCTGAGGTGGATGCGAAAAAGCAAAGACTTGGAGAAGCTTTCCTTCGAGGAGTCGGAAGGTTATATTTTGCACTTGTAAAATGTTTAACAAAATGCGCCTATTACATTGCCCTTGACAAACGATAATCAAACAGTAGTTTACATCGAAGAGCTGCCAGCCCTCCATAAAGACTAAACGCCGTTCGATGATCCACTGCAAGCATCGGCGTCGCTTTACACGTTCACGAGTTGTGTTTCCGAGGCTGCCTCGGGATGTTGTATAATTCCTAATACAACACCTTTGCAGTTCAGGGCTTTAATAATTCCGTAAGTTTGAGTGGGAAGTTGACATAAAATCTCCAGGGTAATTCGAGACGAAACCATAATCATAAAGTGCCAATAGTAAAGACTTGCGTTTTTAACTCATGACTTACACGGCAGGCTAAGAGTTTTACACACTTCTATCTTCAAGTTCAGTTCACACACTATGCGCAAACATTGCTTAATAGCCTCGGGTCAACTTTAGAACTAACTAGTTCCGCACTGGCGGGCGTATGACGATAGTAAAAATGCTCACCTCTCTGCTTGAGGATAAATACAGGATCAAAGATCTGTGTCACCGCGAGTTGAAACCTACAACAGTAGTCAAGAATCGCAATTCCAGCAAAGGATTAAAAAGATGAAAATGAACGAAAAAGATTATTCGATCTAACGTGATCTCTTGGTTTGTTCTCAATGCTATGAGACTAGTGTACACAGTCTATTAGTCAAAATAAGTTTGAGTGATATACTTTTTATATCTGTACAAGGAATGCCTGTTTCTTAAAGATACCAAAATTTAAAATTTAAAACAAACAACGTTTGATAGTTTAATGTTTATAATTCCAACACTACAAATAGTGACGGCTAGTAGAGAATGCATCATATTAATAATAATAATAATAAACCGCTACTGAAAATGTTTGACAACTAGTTTCAGAAATCTAGAAGGTACTCACAATGCGTCCGTAAAATATGTAATAAATCTTCTAGGCCAGATTGTTGATGAAAACTACTCCAAAAGTTAAACTAGGAAAATAAGTTCAAGTTTTCTTAGTCTGTCATAGAAAAAGTGTAGATTTTATTTCTAGAATGAATGCCTATCTACATATTTCTAATGTTAATTGAACAAAAAATATTGGACAAAAGCAAAGGGGTATAATTGAGTCATTATTGCAAGTTAGCGTGTGTTCTAAAATAGCTCTCAACACGACACTGTATAAAAGGACGTTATCACTTACCCTTCCTTTTCGAGAATAGCAGGTTACTACAGTTCAACCATGAGAGCAAGCACTACACAAAAACATTTATATTCAGACGTAATGTATGAAACAAGGTTAAAATTCAAATAGCGAGGCGGTAGAGTATCTTTACAGTGGATGAACGAAAAGTAGCTCATTTTACTTACTATCCATTCCATTCAGAGCTTATATGTAAACTACGTTACTACATACAGGTTCACAGAGAAAAAAATAGGAAATATTTCTGTTATGAGTAACTAACAGCCAGTCTTATAAAGGCTACTAATCTAAGGTTAACTTTAATTCGCTGTTAAAATAAACAAAAGCGCATCAAAATTTGTTTACTAATGAATAAAATGTCATAAGCACTGACATTTTGATGCGCTTTTGTTTATTTTAACAGCGAATTAAAGTTAATCTCAGATTAGTGGCCTTTATAAGACCGGCAGTTAAAGTTATAGAATAACATTTTAATTTAAATACATTCAATTTTATCTGAGAAGCTTCAATACTTTGTAAAAATTGAAGAACGTACCTCAGCAAGAAGTTTAACTAATTAATAACTTAAGTTAACTTTTTTTGCCTAATACCATTTAATTGGGTTTACTATAACATTTAGATAATACAGGGATTACTTACTTTACTACTACTAACATCCTTTCCCTAAGCTATTAATTTATAGATCCTTCTAAAGGGCATATCATTATATTAAGGCAGGGTTGAGAGTCAAAGCGGTTCTGAATATACTTTTGCGTCGAAAGATATCCCCACTCATCCCTGCCCTTCACTATCAGATATCGGGATATCATTGTTCATACCGATGGCTCTAACCAGAAAGTGCCTCTATATTTGAGACACGACTTGCCGACATTTTTGCGTTTGAAATATTAGAGTCGCACCGTGCCCATGTTTTATTCACGAGCTGATGTAGTCAGGTTCTCAGCCTAATAAGCCGGGCATTAAGAATCGGTCGTATATCATGTAATTAAATGACAAAATTTAATAACATGACGAATCATTTCCGGGATTACAGCGACGTAAATTATGTGTCACAGCAACTAACCCCAAATATGCATGCTGAAACACAACGGCAACAACCTATTGATTTCGACCAACCACAGGCTATAATGCATGCCTGACTTCGCTCGACTGACGAAATTATTAGAAAGCAATATGGTTCCAGGTTGCCTTACCTCGGGAATGGATTTTCTTGCACGCGAGTCGAAATAATTACGCGACGCCTGAGACGCCACCGCTCCATTTTTCCGACTTCTCAAGTTCATTGTTCAACAAGAGGATGACTTTTGTCTGCACAATGACAAGAATTGGGGCGATCGAGCTGCTCGAGATGACAGATAAGTCCTCGCGCTTCGGCTTCTCGTGCGTTACGGCGTTTTGAGCTCTGTCGATGACACGTGTTATCTGCAACAAATCGTCACTTTAAGAGACTCCAGGGAGGTATCTTCATATTTCGCAGATGAAGCAACACAGCGCCGCGTGCTTGCCAATAAAGGAGAAGTCGTAAAATAATTTCCTAAATAAAACAGTTTGATGTGAAAGCAGCGTCGGACTAGCCCACCGGGTAATTGAGAAAATGCTTTCAAAATTCCATACTCAAGAGCCAATTCAGTTAACTATTTGAGACTCAAGAGGTCCAATATATTAAAAACAAAAATTATTTTACAGAACACGAAATAAACAAACATTGTCAAAATAGGCACATTCCACTTCATTCTGAATGAGCTTTTAAACTTCATAAGAATTATAATTTAATCACTTTCGACAACAAATTAATGCATATATAAGAACATAGAACTTAGCGTGATTATTAACAAGCGTGTTAACAGTGAAATTTGGGGGTTAAGTGTACGACCACTTAAAGCAGCATGTATCGGGTTCTTGCACAGATCTTGTTTATATTTACTTCCATCTTATTGCGCCAGCGGCGGATTTATAACTGTCCGACTTGTCTACCCTGTTGGGACGGATTCCCCTGTCGTCTGACGTACTAACGGCCATTGCGACTTTGATGATTTTGTGTCGGCGAAAGGATTTATGGCCTCCCGACTTATCTGCCTAGGCAGTCAGGATTTCTTTCATTCTTTTGATTACGCCAACGAGGTCACTGTGTCTTCAAGTGTTTTATAGTTTCGACCCTCTTTAGGTACTAGTCCGCCCGGTGTGCTGGGATTTCCTGCCGTGCGCATTCAACACCTCTTGCGTGTTTTATTTACTTTTATTCTATTGCGTCAGCGAAGGATTTATGACCCTCCGACTCGTCTGCCCGGATAGGTTGGTTTTAATTTGTAGTGTTTGCGACCGTCTTCACATCGCATTTTAAGAGCTTGTCAATCACTCACGCTTTTTGTCGATTTTAGGCGCATCTCTTGTCGCACGGGTTTGTCTTCACTTGACGTTGCCCATTTAGGTTTTATGCGCTTCTTTCTTTTTTCAGCTTCGTGGGGGTTATTTATCACCGCTGTACAGGAGAGTTTATGCCCGCCACACCTTACAGTGCGTTTTTCAGAGCTAACCATGCCAATTCTTTTTCAGCTATACATTTAGTTGCAACTGGAGTGCCTCAGAGCATGGTTTTGAGCCTAGTCCTGTACCTGTTATGTACCTATGACTTATCGATAATTAAAAATCAATAACAGAAATTTTGCGTACGACACCGCTGTGTTTTCTGTGAGCTATAATCTAACACACGCCACACAACAAATCCGAAGCAGTCTCAATAAAATCTGATGTGTAAAATGATGCAAAAACTTAAAATAAAACATTTCAAAATACAAAGGAAACAGCAATTGTACATTAAAATTGAAAGTAGCTACTGGCTACTAGGCGGATTCTTCCAATCAACTTTATGCAACAAAGTATTAATCTATAAACAGACATAAGCACAATATAAATCTACGGCATTCATCAACTGCCATAAAGATATACCATATACGAATTGTTTTATCCTCTAGAGGGCTGTGGAATTGATTTTATCAATATTATTTTAACGAATACACACAATTCTACAGCCTTTTTGAGAATACGTATTCAATCGTATAGAGGCAGCTTATGAAATATCGTAATAATTTAAAGAATGCCAACGTCTAGATCTGGAGTCCCGTAAACAACTTGCGGTAATTTGTCGATAATGGGCAGCATTGTATAAAAGGGTTTGAACAGTTGGGTTTATTCTCAATCCATCGGCAGCCCTGTGGTGGTACTTTGGTTGTTTCTGAATTGAATATGAATGTTCAGTCCATTTCATTTCACAAAACTATTATACTTGCGATTTTTTCTGTATGTAAGGTGGTGACATGCACGACGTAGCATATCAATTACAATATACATTTTTGCATGTTAAATTATTTGCCCTCCTTATTATTTTAGAACAAATAACTTTCTTGTAGAGAAAAAATAGTGCGGCCATGCATGCTAACATGTTTAATTTTAACTACCTAGCTTACAAATTCATTAATTTGATTGAAACTTTTAGAAAAGGATGTCGTTACAAATAAAAAATAAAGACTAAATTTAATGACATTTGATCTCTATTAGTGCAATATTGAGATTGGTTTTAAAAAAATAGTATTTATAATTTGCAGAGGATCAAAATGTTTCTACCATGTCACTGCGTGTGCCGAGTGATTGGACAACAGCCAATACGTATCCCGACATTTTTGAATGACAGCTCGACATTATATCTGACCACCAGATACTGTTACACATAAAAAACTCTATTACGATAATTAAAATCGGATTGTAGCTTCTGTGTTGTCACTGGTGCTACGTATTCGGCTCACGTTTTCTACCTTGCGCTATGCAGAAATTATATTTTTAGGCTAGATCATTGCTGCAGGGCGAGGCAGTCGTAATCACGTATTCAGTGCAGGTGAAACAGTCATATGCTCTTAATGCTATTGTAATCATTACAGTTTTATCTGCACTTAGAGGAACAGCAATTGCAGCTTTGAAAAGATTATAATCGCTAGCGTATTTTCCAGGTTGCGATATTAGGTATTAGATTAATTTCCTTAGAAATGGTTTATATCTCCGAATTATACAACTGTTAATTTACAACATTACGATACACGAAGGTCTTGCATGAAATGTGTTTTTTTTTACATTTTAGAAAGGGTATCGTTTAGTAAATTGCTTATACTTCCTTTTCAGACAATAATACCTTTCAAACATTTTCCAGCAACGATAAACATTCTAAAATCACTTTTATAAAAAGTATAAAACATTTTTAGCAGTGAAAAAAAAGCATACAAACAAATAAGAACATATCGTCATATCAGTGTTTGTAATTTTTCTGAAGTGTGATATATTTGTTAATATAACATTGATATCTATGTGAAAATCGAATTGAAAGGATACAGTTTGAGTTTAAGTATACTTTAGGCACAAAACATATTTTTTCGCCGGCAGAAATATGCTTTATAGATTATGCTAAGCATTCGTCATATATCTTCCTCAAAAGATGACCGAGCTATTACGAAAGATATAAATACATAAAAAAATACTCGAATAATTATTCGCCAATTGACAATTGCCAACCTTGAATTAGAGAGTAGCCATACAAATTCATGATCAACATAAGTGAATATTAGATATGCAAAGTTTTAAGTTCTATTCGGAAGAATTTACATATTAAAGAAATTTCCAAAGCGTTACTGGTTGGGATCAAGATTAATGAAAAATATAAATATCATTATATTAATGATCTGCGGTAATCAAATGACACAGTTCAGCTAATTGCATATAATTTTAGAAAGAGTAACGAAAACCAGCGAAAGATACAGCTTTCCATTAAACATTAATCAAACTAAATATGTGGTCGTTAGTATGATTATTAATCAAAACAGTGTAATGTTAGAGATCAACAAATATAAAGTAAAACAACTAAAATTTAGGATAAATCCTAGAAAATTTATGACCGCATTGAAAATATTGCGATAACATCCTTGACAAACATAAGTTCTTTTACTATACTCGATAGGTTTTAAAACTACAACATATATAGTTAAGATATTCACATGCTACATATTTTATGTACTTTGGAACAGCGTTGAAGCAGGAATAGTTAAGGAAACAACACAAATGTAGAATTATAAATATTCCGATGTATTAAATATCAAAGTTTATAAAGAACTGGTAAGAGTAACGAAACTATAGCCCTAATCACATGATGCATCAAATATGGTTGAGTAAAATACAACATTGAGAAATTCAGAAAAACCAATACTATCCTGGCTGAAGCAGTTTTGTTATGGGATGAGGCATTCTTTACGACAGGCTACAATTTTAAAGGGTCAAGTTAGCTCACTGTAAGGGCTGGCTGTTAAGCTGAAATAAAAAAGCTCGCTTGCGATAGTCAACAAAACGCGTTACTGCACGTCGCTTTACAAATGAAAATGATACAGTAGATTTATGCACTATTAACATAACACTTATAAAACTACATCCAAGCGAACACCAGTGGAAACTCAAACCCGCAGCAAGCCATTCCTAAAAGTTCTACCTGATTGTGACTTGACGTCGTGATAAGGAAAATACCTAGAAGATTTTCACTGTGCTGTTACTTTACAGGCGAAATCAATACAGTAAACAGTAAGTAAGTGTTCTTTTCCCGTTGCGCGGTAGGTAAATGGGATGGGAATGGGTGGTGGACTAAAATAAAAGGGGGCTAGTTAGCGAGAATCAAAATAATTATCCCTGGTAAGGTATGAGGAAATTGGTGCTATTTTAGGGCGCTACCGTGGTGTTTTGGATGGCAGTAACGGACTTGGGGTCTACCAACAAAGTATATCCCGCGGTAGGAAATATTCTGAGGTGCTTAGCTCTGGAAGGTGGAACCTATATTGTTTTGTCATCTCTGAAATAGCTTATTTCACTTAAAATTACACGAAACTACGCTGCGCAGTAATAAATGCAATCATGTAGTCCATTTTATAACCCATTAGATAATATTAATTAAAATACAATGACGCGAGTTAGCCTTACAGCTGTGGCTGCAACAGAGAAGGGTTTCAGAATAATTCCTAAAAATTTTCTTCAGGCCTGTGACGTCACTTTGTGCGATAAGCAAAACTGTGAAATGTTTGTATACACAGAGCGCTGAAGATATTACTACACTTCTCGCTGGAAAATTCCCCAAAACTGTAAAGTTACTTATAAAAAATTTGCTGGAGGTTGTGGAGGCAAACTTAGTTGATTTAGAATTTGCGTCAAATCACACAAACAATTCAAAGAGGTTCAGCTTGTGTAGTTATCTAATCTAAGGCGCGAAAATCAAAGAAAGGCTCGATCACCAGGCAGTGAGCAAAACTTTTAGCCAGTAGCCGGGCTCAAAGGCGGCGAGAAGTTGATCTGGACCCGAAAATGAGGTAGTGCTTGACGACCGAGCTTCGATACCACCCAAATGGGTAGCTTCAAAGTTGTCGATAGACGAATTGGTGTCGCTCTACACACGATGTGACGAGGCTATGTCGGCTTGTCGAATAAAATATAGACAACTTCAGATAACCTAAACGTTGAAAATGAGATGTTTTATCAGGGCTGCATCGCCATACAGGGCGTTATTATATTGCAATGCAATGTTGTAAAAGCTCCACGTTGCGGTGCCTGTAAATTTGCAAAGGCTCCCTTGTTGCGGCGCCTTAAATATGCCAAAGCTCTGCCTATCTCTTTGTTTGTACCAAATTAATAAGTTAAAATTTAGGGAAAATCCATACACAATACTATTCTCAGTTTAAATTTTATACTGTGCTCACTTTGCCTGTCAGTAATCTAAGGCTAGTTAAAATGAAATTTAATAATTAATTGCACCAATAAAATCGTTGAATGCCCCTTTCTTAATATTTTATTTAACTGTAATATTATTTAATTATTTCGGTAAACACGAAACTGCATATCTCAGGTTGGGTTCTGAAATGGGCTATATTTACAAATTAGTAGTTCATTTTAGATTATTCGTTCTTGAACAGCCCATATACGCGGTTCTGGTAGATAAACTTTATAATCCATCAAACGACACAAAATGTCGCCAGTGCAATATTTATAAAAATACTTAAAGTTTACAAGGAATCGTCAGGTAAATAATTTAGTTATTCTGCTTGGCAACAAAAAACCTTGCCTTCGTTATTATAGGATGACCTAGACCCACGCCCACCGCTCACTTGTTTCTGGTACTTGCAAAGCACCCATTTTCGCAAAAACTAATAACGCCGTTCGATTTTTGAAACCCACGAAGTAATTGGACTTTTGGAAAAGCGTTAAGCCTCTTCAGCAAAGTCTACTCTTGTGTTTTAATTACTTTCCCGTACAGTGACTCTCAATTTACAGATCAATCCTACCTCGTCAAGTTCTCGTCGATTTTGCTTCGATGTTGACACCAGTTGACGCTGCCGGATTCCTCCGCTGGAGTCGCTCCCCTGGGTGCAGATGTTGCTCTAGGTGCTCTTGCAGGCCCCGCCGACCTATTGCAGTACAGAGCTCTGGTTTCACCTGCTTAATTGTGCTGTAAACGACCCTCGGAAATTTCAGCTGATCGTCTGCCGTTCACACACTCGAAGTCGGATTGGGAAATTTTAACTTTTATCTCGTGGAACTCGCCACAAACACTCATACGGCTGCCTGAACACTTGGTGAATAAAAGCGCACACCTGTTATATGGTAAAATACTTGTTTATTGCTTAAAAACACCAATTAAAAATGGAACACAAATTCGACAAGATACATTAATTTCTATTTTCAATTGTTCTCCTCTAACCACCAAAAACGCATCACCTTGCTATGTTACCACGGTGTTTTTTGTTCATTAGAAATTAGTTTTGATAGAAAAATTATGCAAATGGAGTATAATTTGATTACATAAATAGTAACTTAATATTTTCTTACATCTAATAAAAAATTTTCCTTTGCTTAAAACTATCATTGTTCCTTCCGTCGCGCACACAAATGTTTTAAAATTCACTGCTCGGCTTTTCACTTTCTTTTATTAATGCACTGGAGATTGAGTTCAAATTTACACACGTTACTTGCTTTGCTTCTATTCTGTTGCCTAATTTCGGGATTGCTCTTTGCAGTTTTTTATTTTGCCCTATTCCAATCTCATTTACCTTTCAGATTGCTTGCCATTTACTGATCTTTGCTTTGATTAATAATATTCTGCACATAACAAACCTTTTGTGTCAATTAAGTTTTGTTTGGTCTGGCTTCAAATATGTACAAACCTATCTGATTTAATCATATTACTTTACTCAACTTCAAATTCCAACCCTCTGAAATATGCTTTGCTTATGCGTGCCTTTATCCGACTAATTACTACTCCTCGCATCTCATTACCAATGCATTTACTACATTTATTATTGTTTTAAATTCCAGTTTCATAATATATTTTAACTCTGTGCTTTGCTGAATCGGTTAAATATTTTGCACTGCAAACAGAGCCAAGTTGTAGGCTGAAAACCATCTCAATACATAGTATGGACGTGGAACAACACAGGGTTTTCTTTAACTTGGAGTCCGACATGACATTTTACGGGATTCAAACAAGCTACACTTGGGGACACTGTATATACCTAACAAAGGTGTTAATTTGCCACAATTAGAATGGTAAGTATTTTTCAAACAGCTACATTAACGGAACGAAAACGGTCACGTACTCACAAGCTATCTGCTTAATGATCGCTGGTCTACTGATAACTCTGAACGACGAGATACGTGATTTTCTCACCCCTTTGCCACATGAATTAAGGAGACAGTGATTTGTTCAAACTGACCTAACAGCTTAGAATGTGATATGGAATGTATATTTCCGAGTTCTTCAAAAGAGCGGTCAGAATAAAACAAATTGCTGTAATGATAGTCCGAAACTGACAAATTAGCAAACGAATGAAACTTAGTGCGACCGATGCCGCTGCAGAGGACATGTTTGCAAGAATGCTTAGGACGATGACCACGAAAAAGGTATCAAACTGACAATGCAAAGCTTCTATTCGAGGTTCTAATAATATACAGGGCCGTGTTATTCCAGTTTTCCCGTTTTCATGTTTGGGGTTTACTGAAGTGTTCTTTATAGTTTAATGCGCTGAAACTGCAATAAATACAAAATATTTAAGTAAACTTGTTAATTTAATTTATTTTTTGGGCTAACTATATATATGTTTATGCTTGATTTCCACATATGTAACGATATTACAAACTATGATAATAATAGCAATTATTATTTTCATTACAGCTTTTTTCAAAATATCAGATCTAAGGTAGTTTGATGTGGCTCTGTAAGTACATTTTTTCATAACCAGTCAACCCGATCTAAACTTTATTTGGTTATTAGATGTAACCCCATAGACAGCATTGATGAGCCTCAGGAGCCACAAAAAATATCCGAACTTTAGGCATAGGCATTGAGGTAGATTGAAGAAGTTTAGTCGCTGGAAACTAGTTTTGTTGAGGTAGTGAACCAACAAACGCTTTGAACTTACATGAAGCTTCGTAACGTACTTCACTACCACCACAAAAGGATTAATTTACTTTAAGGAGAATGGCGAGGTCCTGATGTTGAAAGTATCTGCCGTAGCATCGCTCATGCGAGGAAACGCTTCACATTTTACAGATACCTATTCTTCAAGAAAGTAGAGATATCCTTTCTAGTCTCCATGCATATCGACCATCACTAACCAGTTGGAGTTAAAAGGTGATTTTAAAATATAAAAAGGGATTTGCCTTGGGCTGTGCAAAGTTTTATATCAAATATAATATCTGTTTCTGAGCATATCGATCATTGTGGAATAGACATAAGTAAAATTTATGTCTGTGGTGGCATATAAAACCTTCAAACTTTTATTTTCAATTGAAATTTATTACAGACAAGCAAAGTACGTGGCAGTTTTAACCAGTGTATAACCCCATTGTGTATTTTAATACATAAATTCACTTCCTTTGTCCGAGTACTTGATATCAAAATCGGGAAATACATAACTTACAAAGAGAATTGTTTTACGTGTTCGACGCTTTGAAGGGAATGCCTGACTCCCTTCGCATTCTCCCGAAGAGAAAGTTTAGTCGAAATGCTTTTTATTCAAGCTAAAGCGTTGGAAATCAGCGCTCTAGCGTTGCGGTCGTGCGGTCTTTTCACCTGAAGTGTCAAAGTTCTGTGAAATACCGCGGTTCGTTGCCAGTTTGCTTCCATCCGCGACTTTTTAGTTTGCCGCGGCATAGTTAAAATATTTTCTTACCGACATCAAACGCTTTCTATGTTGTTTGCCGAAGAAATGAGCTTAAAAACGAGCCTCGGCGCTTGCTGAATAAATTTGCGAGCGGCTCGCAAAAACTTTACTTGATACTTCCTTTTAAAGGACTCGTTATGCTCGTTAAGGCTGCGAATCTTATTAAGCAGGAATTTTATTTTCCCGGACATTTTCTTATTTAATTTCTTCAACAAACCAAACCGATACCCGCTATTTACCCGCACCTGTGCTTTAAAACCACATCTTGGGCCGCAAATGTGGGCCATAAATCGGCTCTGCCAAATCGCGGTATTGCTCGATTGCTCGTATGTATATTTTGTAGCTCTCGCAGGAATCGACTTCCGCAGGAGGTTTCTATCATATCAGGAAAAATTACATAAATGGCCGTGCACGCGATTTGCTCTGCCCTTCAAAGCGGGCTTTGTTGCAGAGCTGTTTCGAGTTCACAGCACTTATAACGAGCGAACATAAAAATGCAATTTAAACTTGCGAACACAACACTAGTACGAGGAGGGCAAGGACGTTCATTTGAATATCAACCGCTTTCTTTTGCAAATTCGCATTCGTCTAGCGGCTTAATGCCTCGAAAGAAATTCCTCAAAACTGTCGACGAAACTTTAGCGACGACATCAACGCGCCTTGGCGTCACTAGAAGTGTTTAAAACTGGCCACTTGAGTACGGGATTGTAAAGGGATGTCTACTCGCCCGCATAGGGGTGATTTGGAACGAATCATGAGTTAGTGCATGATGCAGGGTCGTACCTAAGAAAAACAGAAGATTGGCTTGTGGAAATAAAGTGGAAGCACACTTTTATGATAGTAATATACACAATTTTTAATTCATTCGTTTAGTTATATTTGTGTAATAAAAATACAAATACCATAAACACCAGTAAAAATAACAGAGCCAATGGTTCCTCAGAATATCAATATTACTTAACGGAATGGCCATAATGATAGATCTGCCTTTATTGTAGTGATCTGGATTCCGAGTATCAGCACTACATGCTAAATCTGGAGGTGGCCAGTCTCCAGCCTATGAGACCAGCTAATTATGGCTTGGAAAGCATACCCTTACATAGGTTGTTACGTTTCGAATGCGCCTCTATTATTTCGCAGTTCTGTGGTGCAGGTTTTGTATTTTTGCGCGCCTTCCTCGATTCCGCCTGAACAGAGACTCTCGAATTGTTTGTTCTCAGCGCGACTTTGGCTTAGCGCCTTTAAAAATTGTTTGGTTTTTGCGGGCATGCAAGTTATGGTGTTTGGCTTTCGGCCCTTGCCAAATGTGCGGATGATGCAGCTCTAGCAGTTGTATTGAGAGCTATTTTCTCAGGTCGAGTTGCCCAATTTGAAAGCGCTTCACCAATCATTATCTAAAAATGACCCAAATTAATCTGGGTAGCCAGTCTGGAGCCCCTGAAAATCATAGGCTTGGAGCTTCCCGAAAATTCCAATCCTCGTCATTGAGCACGTCGGGTTTGGCAGTTTGCATTTAACACCTGCAGTTCCAACCTTCCAATTCTTGGCGATCTATCGCGTTGATCGTCTGGTCCAGTTGCGTGAACTCCCGTAACGGACAGAACGACTTCAACAGGGAAACTAGAATCAGGTTTTGTGTTGCTTTTTAAGTTAAGATATTGAATGCAGTGAATCTGTGCAGAAGCTTCACCCGATTGCTACGGAATTTAGTCAGAACTTCGGGCTCGGGCATCTATGTACAGTTCGCTTCACGAGCGGCGTACCTGAGTGATAACTTTTCAACCATGAAGCCGATGTTGATCGCCACTGCATTTGTTTTTAAACTGTTGTAGTTTATATTTGTACCTCTGTTTAACCTATTTTGTTAGCCATTGTTCGCGCAAGCCGATTTTGTTGAGTTACACTTTAAAATGACCAATAATTATCTGAAATGTGTACTAAATGCTACTGAATTAGTTACAATTATACTGTGATATGAGCATTTTGTCTTATTCTTTGTTACTGATAGCTATGTTTAATTTGAGCTTTTTTCAGACTGTTTGAGCCACCTTGAGTTTACGAATTCTCACTTGTCGTTAATTAGTTGATTTGTTGGCGCCCTTTTGACTTTTAATCATTTTTTAGTACTTAAGGAACTGCACGTAATCTTCCTGGACTAGCCGGCCGGCAATTGTATCCAAGTAGTAATAATGTTTATTTGGTTTGAGCGAATTAGCCGACGAAGCGATTTGAAGTTAACAAGATGGGTGAGTGGTAAGCTTTAAGAGCAATACTTCCTTTATTAATTTAAAATGTCTCTATTTATGTACAATTTTAGCATAGTTAGCTTAAATCAATGTTAACAAACATTCGGTAACCTAGTAATACTTGATGACTTAATTACTAAAAGTAAACAAGAAACAAATAGTTTTAAAAATAATTAGCAAACAACCCAGTTCATGCGCATATTGTTGATGAAATTTGCTAAATTGTGTTGTGTAATAATAGTAGGTAACCCAATATTCGAGTTCACTAGGAATCTAACTTGGTATTCCGGCACACACTTGAGCTCTTTAGATTTAATGAGATAGCTGATTAACAACATAAAACAACTGCATCTTAGTGATATATTGCCAGTCTTTGCGGATGACTGATTTTTGTTAGAGCTGAAAACATGCACATGTAACAAGGCTACTACGGAAGGGTTTTTAGAAGTGAAAACGCGCCATCCATTAAAACCTTTCATTAAAAATGACAATGTTACCTTTCGTTCCTTTCTGATCTTGGAGCAGAGCTCGCTCTGTCAATATTTCTTCCTGATATGGAAGCGCATTGTTGGAATTTTATTTAGTTGAGCAACTGGTAATTTATAATTTTCAGGAAATTTCTTCAGTTCGGATTACACTGTATCTGAAGCCTAATGGAATAATGATTTGACATTTTCATTTTTTTCCTGCTATCTCAACTTCTGTTAACTGTTTTCCATAGACTATTAAGGTATATTTGTGAGCGTACCAGAGATTTTTCGGCCACATTGCCCTTCTAACTCAATCTTAATTTTTTTGCACAACCCACTACTTCTAAACGCTGCAAAGGTACTCCTATCAGAGTTTAAAATTACTGATAAATCCGCATTCACAAAACCCGAACAGCTTGAGCATTTTTTTAGTAAACGATGTTTTCTCATTTTGGTGATAGCTTAGCATTTCACCGAAAGGTCCTTCCACCAGCAGACCGATAGTGTCGTTTTAATGGCGCTGCCGTTTCACTAACACTACCATTTAGTGTACTACCATTTAGTGTACATCATTTTATTAACCGAGTAATTCCGTAAATAATTAAACATATTACGCAATGCCATGGATCAATTACTTTGGTTCAGATACGAAAAACAATACTAATTAGTATTCAACTGCGTGTTGCTGAAGATGCGACTATGCGAATATTCAATGTTGTTCGCTACCTAACGTAATCTTCTTTTATATCTTCTCAAAACAAGCTCTTCTTTCATGCCGACCTATCACCTACTGAAACCCTTCCTCCCCATCATCAATGTCTCCTTTTACTTCTTTCCCTCCATTTTGTGTAGTTTCCTGGAGCCCGGATGAGTTATTCGTATGCTATTGGTACTCCATAACAGCACTACCTGCTCACCAGCATGGTGTCTACTAGATTGTCGGTAGTTAGTAATCCATTTGTCTTTATTTTCACTCCGTTTCGTTCAACTCTTCGTCGTTGGTACTGTGCTCCACACTGTCAGTTTGATTGTAGAATATCCATTCGTCGCTCTTTCTTAGTTTAAATCTTTCCAAATATGCCACAAAGCATACATGTCTTCTGAAAACCTGTCTTAGGTGGTATCCCACTCAAAGCTGTGGTGTTTCTATCTTTTTAGATTTTTTATCTCTTAGCCCATACCGCTTTACCTGTGTTTTGCTCTCCTGTAGCACCCTATCTTTCTTCTGGCTCCTTTTACTTCCTTTTACAATAAAGGAAGTATTGGATTCGCCCCAAAAATTCGAAATTGAGTTTTCAACATATCTTCACGTTTTAGAGTCCCCTGATCCCAAAAAACATATTTTTTTCATTGGTCTGTCTGTGTGTCTGTCTGTCTGTCTGTCTGTGTGTCTGATGTGAACAGAATATCTCAAAAACGAAAATAGCTATGGCGTTGAAACTTCATATATAAGTTTTGTGTACTATGTAGATGCGACAGCAAGCTTTTGAAGAAAATCGCATAACCGGAAGTAGGTGTTTACTCTGGTGATTTATAAGTTTTTTTCGATTTTTTCAAAAACGGCTCCAACGATTTTTTTTAAACTTTACTTTTTTATTACATTTTTAATGTGTATTGATGTGAGATGGGTGATTTTCCAGTTGAATATTTCTAAAATGGGTTTCCTTTGTTTTTTTCTATTTTTTTTATTAAAGCTTATTTTAAATAGAACACCCGGTATATTATTACATTTTTGAATTTAGCTTAAAATTCTAGAGAAAATTTTTCTCTTGAACTAAGGCTCTATTTTGTACCGTTTTTGTAAAATTTGTAGTTTTTGAAAATTTTTGACAAATGCTTAAAAATTTAAAATAAAATTTTTGACTAATTATAAGATCACTGTAAAATGAAGTTGTGTGCGTGTATTACACCAGATTTTTTATTTTTTTTCCCAATATTACACTTTTTATTCATTTTTGTCTTTTTCTCTATTAATATATCTATCGCTGTTACTTCTGCTTTCGGCCGTATCGATTCTGTCTATATCGTCTTGTAGGCAATCGCTATTCTTATAACTTTTTTTATTTTGAGTGGCTATCAACCTTTTTCTGCGATTTTTTTAAAATTTATTTACACCAGATTGGTGCATAATTATTATACGATTAGTGAGTTAATCGCCAACTTAGGAGCCTCTTTTTGGTGGCTTTCGGTTCTACCATATTTGACAATAGTCGCTGACCGTCCTTCCACTTTTTTGACGGTTTTAATCACGTGCCCTCCCTTGCTGCGATTGCTTTCCTATGTAACTCTAAGGTAAGTACTTAATGTTGTCCGTGGTGCTTACCTTCGTGTTTTCCACGTTTAGCTCTACGTTGTGTAGCTTTCTTCCCCCATATATTACTACAATATGCATGTTGTCGGTCAAACATGTCGTCTTTACCTTCTTTTGGAATTTTAACCTTTATAATAGGTGCTTCACCGATTTGGACCTAGAATTGGACTTTGTAGACCACACACAAAGTCCTCATCTTGTTTTTTTCTGTACTTATCAGGCTGTCTTCGAGATGGTTTACTATAGTTTTTCTGCAGTTAGTTTTCTTCTCTATTTCCTTAAGTTTTTTTAGTATGCCCCCCCCCCCACTTTGCCCCCACTTCTTCCATAAACCTTGATGCTAGTAAGTAGAAGGAGAATTGAAAAAGAGCCAATACGAGGTTAGAAAAAAGAGAACGACGGTAGGCCTAACTTTACTAAACCTAATATATCCTAAATATCTTTCAGGAGGTTTGACTATCGATAAAATTACACCATAGCAATACAGTTGAATGGCAGTGTCGATGAAACGACACTGAATGTAAAATAAGTCGTCCGTGAAATGTAAATGCTGTAACGCGCTAAAATTATGTGCCTCTCGTAAAACCATTTAGCGTTAGTAAAACGGTTACTTATAGTAATGAAACTTTCTACAATTATCAGGTATAATCTGTAATTTAAAACAATTTACATGAGCTTCCTAGAACTAGGTGGCATCAAAGCACCGACTCAAAAAGTTTGAGGTATATAAGGTACAGTTATTCAAAATTGAAAGTAAGGTCGGTAAATAACAACACCAATTTTAGGCACAAATAAAAATGTGGGTAAACTAGGATACCATTTTGACAGCTTTCACAACGACGCAACAATTCAAATGTTATATTTTTCGGTTTAAGGTTCTATATAACTAAACCATATCATGGCACTCATTTCAATTTTTGACTGTTTAAAATTTTAACCACAATTATCAAAAGCTTAAGGTCAGGCCAGTAAGTGGTCGAAAATCTGCTCCCATGCAGGTTTTGATAATTAAGTTTGTTCTCTCAGTGCACAAGGTGCTTTACCTAGACAGCATTTTCTCTCATTTGTTCTCATAGCAATGGGTTGTAAAGATCTGATCTACAGTTTTATTCAATTAGATAAAAAGTCACGTAAATAGTTGTATATTGGATTGAGTAAATAAGTTGTAGGTTAAGGTTACTACGATATCTACTACGTATCTTCGAAATCATATTAATAAGAATTATAAAACGTTTTTGACATAATTTAAACTGTTTTCTTCTTTCTTGCATATTGAATTTGCTTAGAAAATGTTGGCTATCATGCTGGCTATACTAATTCATTAGTAGCAGCTCGGAATATGAAAGTTGTTAATTTTCCAAATAATTTCTTCGCATTTTCTGCCTCGATGTTCTTCTACGCAGATATATATTTTCCCAAAAGCTTTCGTTCTATGAGATGGTATTAACATGCTACACCTCTTAGATTCGCATTACATACGAAACGTATTTTAACTTTCGCACTTCTTTTATCCATCTGATTTTATATTTCCTGGTTTACTACTATATCTACCTAACTTTTGCGGGAAAACTTGTAAACCCACATTTCATAAGCGCCAAAGTTATTAAGAAGATTATTCGTCGGCGTCAAGCTCTCCCTCCCATATAGTAGTAGAAAGACTATGTAACATCTCATCAGTCTACCTATTAAGTTCAAACAAAAATTACCGCCGCATACTGTCTTTTTCACTCTTAAGAAATTTGCTCTTGCTTTTTAAGAGAATTTCATTTTTTTTTGCTTATATTGTAACGTTTGCCTGCAGATCAAATTTGTATTTCCGAATATTAAGATAATATTTAAATTTGATCCTTGTCCGACCTCACGTTATCGTAATTTCCGTAATGTCAATGCACGAGGCGATAAGCAGAGCGCAGTGACCGACGTCACGTAAGTACAAAAGTGCGTAGCGCGCTGTTTCTCCCCACTTTTAGAAGCGCTCGAAGTCGCATAAAACGAACGGCGGAGCCGATTCCGAGGCAGATTTTCCCAGAGAGACACAGAGATCCGAACCTACTTCCCCAGCTCTACTTCTATCCCAGTTCCAGATCCCAGTTCCACCTGCCCGTATCCCTGTTCCTGCCGAAGAGATTTCCCCGGAAACACTTGTTTTCCTGAAAACCCGATCCCGACCAGTCACCGTTAATAATATTTCGAACTTCAGCGGACCTGGTGGCTAAATACTGCGCCCTCATCGCTGAAATCATTAATAATTATTCCGAACTTCAGCTGATCTGGTGGCTAAAATATTGCGTCCTCATCGCTGAAATCATTAATAATTATTCCGAACTTCAGCTGATCTGGTGGCTAAAATATTGCGTCCTCATCGCTGAAATCATTAATAATTATTCCGAACTTCAGCTGATCTGGTGGCTAAAATATTGCGTCCTCATCGCTGAAATCATTACTAATTAACTCCGAACTTTTGTTATTTCCCCGAGCCCGGTAAAGTGGAACAACTCCACGAGATGCTCTACTCGACCATTCAGACTAATTAACCAGCCCTAAGAGGAAGCTCTAATATTCCTCGTCAATAACTGTCACTAGGCCCGAGTTTTAGTTCAAAAACATTGTAATTCGATTCCCCCGGCTAACAGCCCAAATTCCAGCTAATAATATAGGCGATTACGTGACTTGCTATTAATTACTTTGAATACAGAATCAGTTACCTACCTCAAAGTCTTCCACGGCGTTGTAAACCACCGCATCACCTGGGGAACCATCTTCAGAGAGCGTAAGTACGTGGAAGTTGATTCACACGGACCGAACTTGTAACTCGCGAAGCCCGACCCGGATCCCCGTGGAAACATACACCGAAGCCTAGGCGATAATCGCGGCTGCCCGTGTAGGTGAGAAAATGCATTATCTGTATTAATTTGGCTTCTGTATTCACAGTAAAAACATAAAACAACACGAGGCGCTTGACAGCCGCTGTCAACAAACACGGACTTTCTCGAGGCGAACTCCGAAGGTGCGAGGCGGCACCTGAACGAGTTTAAAAATTCAAACACACAACCCTGTGAAGTAGGCCTTCCTGTGCTCCGACCGTGTGAGGCTGGTTGCCGACGTGCCAGGGACGCAACGTCCGTTATTCAAGAAGATTTTCAATTTGTTAATCATATACATTTCATTTATTTGTTGTAAGCATAGATAAGTAGAATAATCATTTTAAAAGTCTGTTGTTGATATTTATGCTACGCTGTGATACATATCTGAAAGAACCAAATAATTCTTAGACTGATTTTAAGCTATCCGAGGTGTAAGATTGCAAATAAGCTCTATGCGAGAGCTAGCATTACAATATCTCAGTTGGTAGGGATCAAAGCTTATGCCAAGTCATTTAAGTATTTTCGTCGCGTCGCGATTCTCGTCTCGACCGTAATGCCGCATTGTATGTGCATACATTTTCCAGCTATCATAGCTTGTTAATTTCGTGTCATTTCGCTTTCTGATTTTTGAATGGTTAAGGTATGCTCAATCGTTGCTTTCATTTGCATGGCTTTTATATCTCGTGGAAAATTGAATCTGAAATTCATTTACACTTAACAGATTACTTTAGCAGCGTACCTGGAAGTCAATGTTTAATATAGCAGCGTTTATCTGAGTCATTCCTGACCTGATAAACGCTTACCAATAGGTTTCCTGCCCATCTCATGTGCCGTGGCACCACTCTGCACCTGTGATTTTTGAGGTCCGGTTGGATTTCCGTTTGTGAAAGCCATTCTGGTGCATTAAGCCACTGCAGGTGTTTAACCACTAATTACCCACGGTAGTATAGATTTTCAGCCGTCGAGCGAAGTTCGAGTGCAGCTATTTATAAACAACATTAGGCCTTTGCTTTTTGATCATAGAAGAGGTGTCCCTGGATATTGGAGACTTACGTAACTTTACCCAATTTTTTTAGCAAGCAGTATTGCTCGCGACCGGGGCTTCTCAAGCCTGCGCGAGTTTTTATTAGTTTGTTGAAATAGTACTTATTAATTTTATTCATTTTATTAGGTGCGTTTGTTATTCACAGTTAATTGTTTATTACCTACGTTTACTGTTTTGCCGGCCTGCGATTGCTGGTTTTGCAGTAGTATTAATTTAGAGTTAGTAATTTTATCTTGTTGTGTTAATATGTATTTCGTGTAATACTACTGGTTATTATACATATTTTACAATAAAATGCATGGCATTCTGTTTTAGCTACTTAAATTTTTATGACCTGGTTGTTAAGTGAGTTTGTTGCAGATTATACGACTATCGACTATATTATGAATTACTCATTAACGCTCCTTGTAATTCTATTTAATTTAAGCTCCTGTCAAAGAACCCATGCCGTCTTCAGCGAACTAGTCGCCCCCTATTAACATGTAGTCACGATAATTTTGAATTAACTGAAAACTGTCGTATTGCAGTTTCCATTTATATAACAACTTGGATATGTTATGTTGCTAGTTTTCTCAAAGGGTATTCCGTAGGAAATAGTCGGTGTTATACGTATTGGTTCATTACTGATAATCCCATATTTATTTTACTATCTTTACACGGTTATCGCCACATACTTCCGTTACGTTTTCAATGATGTGTTGGAGTTTTTCTGGACTACCAGCATCTGCATAATCCAATCCGGAACCGTGGTTCTTCTTGATGCCGCATTAACAGTCATCTACTACTTTTTAAAAATGGCCTGTGAGAAAATATCGAAAAGCAATAAAGATAAAACGCACCCTCTTCTAAGACCATGTGTGATTTCAACTTCTTCTGAGCAATTCTGTTCAATTTTAACAATGTGTGGGTGGAACCAGTAATATTTTATAATCCCCTGATGCTCTTGGTCGTCAACCCCAAGTTATTATAACGCTTCTGTCATTTTGTGGTGTCTTACTTTATCAAACGCTTGCTGATATTCTATGAAGCATACCGGAATACTTCGTTGTTGACATGCTTGCAGGGCTGAACCAAAACCTGTGTGCTGAAAAGATCCTCTCGTGTTCCTAGGTTGTTATGAAATTCAATCTGAGTCGCTGATATTATTGTCAACTTTTCGCTATATTCTATAATTAACTTTTTAAAGGAAAATCTTTAGAGCATGACTCGTCAAGCTGATTGTAACATATATGCTGTAATTCCATAGGTTTGTACAATTTTACTTTGGAATTGCGCTTAGCATCAAGCACGAAGCTTGGCTAAACAGAACAACTTTAAAGAAAGAAATTTGGAACAAATGATAGATAATCTTTTGATACGTCAAAGTTCAGCTTCACAAGGAATTTCCTATTGAAATTTATTAGGGAGGCTGAGGTTAATTCGCCTGTGGCGCCCTTCTGGTTACGGCACTGGAAAACTCCAGCTTGTGTGTTAAGTAAGCAGAATTAACATTCGCCTCATGAAAAGGAGAGAAGTATGTTAATTTAATGTAAATGAAATAAGCTTCGGAAATTGCGGATGATGAGGAGGTGAGGGTCTATCTTAGGAAGCATCAATGATTTGCGCTAATATTTCATGGGGCAATCTAAGCGTGAATATCTCGGGAAAAAGACGCACTTGTTCGCTGCAGTTTTTCATCATAAAAACAAATACTTGAGGCACCCCTGCTATTAAAAATGAACTCTGTGGGAAGGAGGAGAACGAGAGCACGTGTAAATTCCCAGTGCTTTATTGCAAAAACAATGTACTCACATAAAGCAAACGGGCTCGGCCGTAAATAGTCGAGCATGCGGATATGCAATGTGACAATAGCGCCAATCAATGGTGTTGTTTGTAACTGATGAAGTGCCATCTTGAATAGAGGAGTTTGTATTATAGTCGCAATGGAGGGCGTAGAATCGATTCCACGAGGCGTAGACAATACCACTCTGCGAGATGATACACACCGGAAACCGGAACCGGAAGTGGAAATACTTGCATTCACGAATATTCCGGAATTCGCAAGGATGTAATATGGCACTATAGAAAATTTCAGTTCTTTATTGCATTATATTCACAACCTTCGGTGCCGTTGACACTGAGAACTCAATGTGTTTTTTGCGAGCCATTTAGTATGAAACACGTACAAAATGAACCTTCATCGCGGTGATTAATGAAGATTGCTGACGTCATGGCACGCGGAACGCTGTTGTCCTTTACTTTTATTATTTCCCAAGAACGCCCGGAATGTAATAACACTTTGCTTATGAAAACAATTGCGGATTCCCTGTTTCTACAGTTCTCGTCCATCTGTACCCCGTTACCGTACAATAAGCAGCGGGTTCAAAGACGCTAATGCTTCGATGTGTTATAATGAGGCTTTTATTTAACGCGGTGCTGTGGTTGGAAGTGAAATTACTTAACGGCCGTTTCTTCGAGCAAAACTGGGTTTCACAAAAGCTCTGGAAAATCGCTGAAATGCAACGTTCAGTTTTACTTTGAAAGTGACTTCAATGAAGCCGCAAGTAATTGCAAAAATTTAAATGCATAGAGCATCAAAAGTTGTCAAAAATAATGTTAACTTATGGATGTGCCCGAATGCAAGACCCGAATAATCCATAAATCATTATTGTCGAGATTGAGTCATGTAGCTTGTTTCGTCGCATTTTCGTTTAGATTAATGAACGTTATTTTCGCCCTGTAGCTTAATTTCCTTGTCTTGTTCATTCAATTTGTCATTTTGAATTTTTCTAGCTGTGTCATCACAAAGCTCCCCTGGATACGGTTAGGTAAGGGCGTTTTGAAGATAAACGACGCCATTTAGTTCTGAAGTATAAACTTATTCATTCTCAGAAATTACACTTAGCAAAACGAAAAATGTCGTTGATTATTCAAGGGTGAAAATATAGATACAGCACTATTCTAATGAGTTTTATGTGGGTGGTTGTTTTAATATACATTACACTATAATTTAAACTAGGGGTAGGTTTAATATTCCTTGCCAGTACCGGGCTCTATCCAATTCTCGTTTATAACCTTGTTCATATATTTGTGTGTATACTGGGTCTACTAGCTTAGAAACGAAGTTCAGTAGGTACGTTTTTATGGCCTAGGCCGGTAGCACTTAACGACGCTAGTGGTTCGTATTGCACTCTTGGCAGTATTGAGGTGTGCACTTGGTGGCATCTTCAGTCTGTGTCAAATTCGAAGTTAGCAGGTTAGATTTTGCGTCAGTCTGCGCATATTGCCACTAACAATACAGTCCAGTACTGCAAAACGTATAACACGCATCACAACATTTTGGAAGCAAATTATTTGGGATATTTATTCATAATCAAAATGGTTCTTGTTCTTGTTCGGTTTCAGGGCCTTGCTAGTTTATGTATCTTGCCCTTGCGGGCTCGACCGTGATGTACTACGTCAGCCATAAATGCTTAACTACCGGCCTGATGTAAATGGATATAATAAAACAAAACATGCTGCTCATAGCTTTATTGTGAATACATTCGAATTTATTAAATAGTAAATGAAGAATCATATTTTATGAAAACTGTTAAAATCTAGTTAAAATCAAAATTGCGTAAAATCTAGAAATATTCACGATAAAAGCGAAGAAATTTTTTTTTTAAATCTTCGGTATAAGAATAGCGCTATATGTGAAAGGCATTCTAGAACATATTATAGTTAACGTCAAAATATGGTTTTATTTGTATCTGGTAAGCAATAAACATAACCCCACAATAATTGAATTATGACACTCATCAGAAATTAGAAGTGCAACTCGATAGCTTCAAGAGCTACAAGATACGCCCTACGACAGCTAAACACATTTTCGTCAAAACATTCACTACCAGTTATAAGCAAATTTAAACAATAATTAAAGCAGAGCCAAAAACAAGATACTCAAACCAAGAAAAAAATTACCATAGCTATACCGTTTAATACTAAATTTTGACTCGGATACTCTACTCATAAATTATAAAGATACAGGGCACATTTGAGAACCAGAAAGCTAAACAGTGGAAACGGCGTGCAGTCCTTTATAAAATTGCTAAAATTAAAATAAACACTCAGTGCACCAACGAGTCCATGTACTTGTTCAATGGAAACGAAACCTCAAAAACCCTAAAGCGGCAGTCAATCGCCAGATAATTCTAGATAAAGGGGTCGCACTAACAAAATACGGCAAGTAAATGGTAACAATGTATAATACTCATAGAATAAGAATGTATAATAGCAAGTACCGGCGATACTTACTTGTAATTCCTATAGTACTTCGGATGCACCCAATAAAGAGCAAGCTAAACTAATGGTAGTACCTTAAATAGCACAGATCCGCCTTACAGGCAGGATCATAGATTCCTACATACAATGAAGCATCAAATGTAAAATTACGAGCACACTTACGTCTAATCAACAAACATAGCGCTTAAGAAGGGTAAAGACTTAAATAAGATTGTAAAGGTTAAGTATCATATAACTTACACAACTTAAGCTTTTGCGATGCCTGAGGAACGAAGTCAACAAAGGAGTGCGTAAAAACACGACAAGCAAAATGCAACATTAACGTTCAAGATTTAACCACTTCAGAGCAACGGTATCGTTCAAGGGATTCCGAAGAAATCCTATCGAATCCACTAGTAATTCGGGCAGCTCAAAAATATTCCAACGTCAAAATTCAAAGTAACATACACGGAGGACTGAAGGGTACCATGCGAGATGAAATCAGCATTGCACACACAAAGTTAGAAACACAATTAGGTAATAGTTAACTTGCAAGGTGAAAGCTTCCTTGCAAATCCCACTAAGAATTCTCCTTCCTTTCAGGAAAGAAACATAGCTTTAGGCACAATCAGCTGCTAAAGGGTGTTACTGGGTCAAGGTTATGTTGATATAGTGGAGTCGCTAGCACATAAAGAGCGCTTAAGTGGTCACACAGAAGACATTCAATCGGGGAGAACTGACCATGTCCTTTTAACCCGATACTAACGGCCCATGTGTTCCAAGAAATGCCGTATTCTAGCCCAACGCCCCAATAATCCGCCGAAAGGTGCTAGAAGACAAAACTCCCAAAACGTCGCGACACCGCAGAAATCCGCCTACCGGCGAGGGCTAATATACCATTTTCAACTCAAACACGAGGTGATAAGATCAAACACCAAAGATTCTAGGCAGCGACAAACAGCAGCGATATGGACTGTACTACAGCATGAAACGGAAAGACCGAGCCATGATACAGATACCAAAAGTCACGTCCAAATCCAAAATCCTGCAGGCGGGATAATAACTCGATCCCCGAAATATGAATATTAGAGCTAAAGGCGATTATACATCATAACACGTATACTATTATTGCCAGACATGAATACAATGTATACATCTATTTTCTCAATTTAACGAAGCTGTAGTCAACTTTCGAATAAAAACTGAAATGGTCTAAATGTAGAGCTAATGTGATATTCAAATTTTAAGATCTACATAATGAATAAGCAATATTTTTTTATCATAACACTCCATCTTCCTTCATTTACTGCTACTTTTTTACGATGTACGTAATATATATGTTGTTCTTTCGTGTAGGCGCAAAACATATTGGGCTCATTTTTTCCGTTGTATTTAATACTTCTTCGATTATTGGTCTTTCTCCAGCGACCACATGTATTTCGTGTATTATTTCTTAATTTTTTGGATTCTATTTGTAATTTTTTTGTGGAAAACCATGTTTCACCTTTGTTGTTTATCTGCGTTACTTTAGAGTCGTATATTCCCGTCCTGATATCGTATTAGTCGTACATTTTCGTTCTGGTTCATATTATTTTTACGATGAGATTGTATTGAGAACACCTCTAGTTGTCTGGGCATTATCACCCTATTATTTGCATTTTTCCTTTTCCGGGTGGTTGGTTGGACGTTGTCGAGTAGATCGTTATTTGGATGCACTCATCTTCTGTAAGATGATTAACTCTCTGCTTATCATGGTGCCTTCTAGATACTTTTGTCTCGTACTGTAGTGGTCCCGGAATTTTCGTCCTTTAATTTCCTGGAATTTCTTATTTTCATGGTAGAATATTCCTTTTACTGTGGGTCGATTTTGTTTTTACTACACTTGCTACAATATGTTTATGAGTTCTTAGTGCTCTAGTTTTGAGCAATGTGATTGTATGTTTTGGTCCTGTGATCGTGCATTGGGATTGGAGTGAACGACTTGGAAATATTGTTATTTGCTGGAGGTTAAGGCCAATGGGCCTTTTCCATCCTCCAGCGAAGAGTACTCTTGGTTCTTGGTTCCTGAGCGTGTGACAGAATCCTTGTGGTTATTCACCCTAGTTACTCTTCCTCCAATCCAAATATGGTTTGTTGGTTTTGAAGACTTGTGTCCTGGGTGTTATCCCAACATCCTTGCACATTCTTCTTCTTCGTCTTTCAAAGTTGCTGTGTTTTAATCCATTCAGTATTTTAGAGTTGCCTGCACCTTTATTTTTATTTAATGAACTATAGGAAAACGGGGCATGTGGGTTACTTATATAGGTTTGCAAATTTTTGGATTCCCATTGTTTTAATTTTGTACTTTACTTCCGATGCTATAAGGTACGTTTTTAAGATCTCCTTTTGGTGACGTTTATGAAACTAATTTATTCCGAAAAGCGTCAATAATCAGATACAGGATTGCTGTCCCCCGTCTGATCAAATCAGGATATCTACCGTGATTTGTTGAATGTAAAACACCTGTTACCCTCTCAAAATACTAGGTATGGTTTTGTTAACGCTCTATTTTTACGTGGTCTCTATTTTTGTTAAGAAACGCTCTTGAAACGTTTTACTAGTTCATTATGTAGTGACAAAGATGCAAGTAAAATCTGTGAGATACCAATGGCCAGTAAAAACACCAGTGACTAATTGGTGGTCTTAAAAGTTATTTTTCCCAATAAATTGACTAATATCTTTAGGCTGATTATTTGGATTCTTTGATTTGACTTTTGAATTCTTATATCTTTCTCTTTCCTCTTTTTCCTTTTATCACATATTATTTCTTTGCGTTTTGTATTTTTTGCTTGTATGCATCTTCCTTAAGATTGCTCAGTTTTCCCACTAGGTTTTTCACATCAACTTTTGATGGATTCTTACGATTCTACAAGATTTCTATAAAAAAATACTTTCTTGTCTAATATTATAATCGGTGTTGCCTGTACACTCATAGGTGCCCCCTACACAAATATTTTGTTAGAGATGCAAATGGTGGAGAACACCAATGGTGTTTTGCTGTAATATATGCGAACCTTACCCAGTACAAACACATTTTCTAACCTTTTGAGCACGGTAAAAGGCTCATCTGAAATAAGGCTACCTCAAGGGACACCAATGAACAGTTATTTGAAATCCTGGGCGTGTTTTACTTTGAAACCCAGCCAATAAATTCACTGCAGCTCATAATTGTAAGACTTTTCACCAATACCTGAAGAAAAGTCAAAATTTTTCTCTCTTGAAACAAGTCAATACCCGGTTCGCTACCCGTACACTCAGTAGATTGGCAGGAAAAGAAAGCGACGTTAAAGAGATGGTAGAGCAGTGGCGACACTTGAAATTTGAATTTCTGTTCTATGACTTCTATTTTAAAGAAAAGTTATGAAAACAGTTTCAAATTTACCATGCTAAAATTTATATTCGTTGAAATATTTTATAATTATAATAGCATTAAATCACGAAAAATAGCTGCTGGGGACTAGAAACACCATTTAATTTTTTCTGTTTTCTTACTGTGTAGTTATTGCAATACTATTTTCGAATTAATAATAAAGAATTTAGTTAAACTAAGGTTTACCTTACATCTATAAATTGTTTTTACTAAGTCCAAAAGCCTTCGAGGAATTACAAGATATTTGGATTGCAAAAGCTACCAGAGAACTTCCAACAAATAGAAAGTAAATATAGTAGTAAAGCTATATTTAAAACAGCCTTTACAGTCAGAAACTACAGAAAACTAGACGTAAAAATTATTTAATGAAATAGGCTAAAGAAACAGCCAAGAGGTAGAACCTGCAAAACGTAAATTTCCAATACGCATTAAAATAATCAAAGAAAAAAGTGGGTTGCAAGAAATCATAGAGATTATACAATTTTTACAAATTATGATTCCAGTATCATGGAAAGATAGACAAGCTTTGAACTACCTTAAGGCTTTGATGAAAATGAAGCTGGGTTGCATTTTCTTCTAGCGTATTGATTGAGTGTGGTTCAGAAACTTGCTAATTCTACATTGAAAAAGTGCTCCATTTTAGATAAAAATGAATGTTACTCAGTTATAAGTCAGCACTGAACTAAAATCAATTTAACGAAGAATTTTACTTTGGTTTTTAAATTACGTTTGAAAATACCTTGGGCACGTTGAACAATTTTAATTCTCAAATCAAGACTAATTTATTAGAATGTTCCTGCTTTGCAACATACTCATTATGGGCTTTAATAGAACGACAAATCATTAGTTGCTACTAGTGGCTAATAATTTAGAGTGTCCGAATAAAATGTATACTAGAGATTCAGGTGTAATCTCATATGTTATTCATTTAATATTTTTTTGTGATAATGCAAAGCTTTGTTGCACCTTAAATTCGTATTAACTACTTCTCATTAACATGGAAAAAACAATAGCTTTATAAAAGAATATTTAAAAATGTTTAAAATTTCTATTGTTGTAAAAGTACTCAATTTCTAATTTTATAAACAACTTCCTCCTTCTACTAAACAAAAACAAGCGCGTGTTATGTGCAATATTTCTATTTACAAACTTAGTTTCTGATTTATAGATGAAACCTGGCACATAACTCAAACATATGGAAGGTGGTATTCTGCTTTAGTGTTAAAGTTGTGCGAGTTTCGCAAGTTTCGAGTAATTGATCTTCGATACTGAAATGTAGGCACGCAATCACCGGCAGAATCTACTAAAATTTTTATAAAACTTTGAAGCTTTAGTTTTGCTTTCACAAGCCTGGCAATAACTTAGCGGAAACCAGACCTACTGTGGTGATGGTAACACACTCATATTTTTTATTTTATGCATACAGTTCCTTGGGGTGCTGAAATATAATATTAAATACAAATTGTTTATATCAAGAATAAGCGCATGCCGATATACAGGGTGTTACGGAAATTAGTGAAAATATTTTAACCCGTAATAGAACGCTCTAAACTGAACAACTTTTCCATTTATCGTTTTTTCGAAAACGCTCTCAAAACTGAGTTAAAATTCAAAACAATTTTACCTTAAAAATGTATACTCGCCTATGGAGTAAGATTTTAATTCAATGCTACAAGCAACAAAAAATCTGTGTTAAATAAAACTGCATATGTGCTGATAAAGACATTACGGAACATCTGGTTACTAACCTACCTCAATAATAACTCAAAGTAAGTCATTGACCGCATTTTAAATTAAGTCATCAATAATGCAAAATTGCGTTAAGTTAGTAATAAATAACAATAATTAATCATTTATGTTTAAATTTTTAAGCTAATAAGAACAGATACTACACTTTTATCTTACAATTAACCCTATGGCGAGAAGCGTTTATGGAAGAAAAAATTATTTGTGGGTGTGATTTAATAATGTACTTACTCACTTTACAGCAAATGCTCAAAATGATGCCCTTCGTTGTCAATGCAAGCTTGAATTTGTCGTGCCACCGAAACTTGTGTTCTTGAAATCATTTCCGGATTTTTGCGAATTATGTCAGCTACAACATTTACACGTTCCGTCAGTTCTTCAATTGTATTAACTGGTGTTGCATACACCAACTGTTTCATGTGTCCCCACAAAAAAAATCACAAGAATTTAAGTCCGGTGAACGAGGTGGCCATAATACTGATGCATTTCTGCCAATCCATCTTTCTGGGAAGTTATTGTTTAACCAATTGGTAACGACTCCAGCGTAATGTGGTGAAGCCCCGTCGAGTAAGAACCACATGTCTCTTCTTCTCGCTAGGGGTATATCGTCCAAAAGGTCATTAAATACATTTTCCAGGAAATGTAGATATGCGGCACCATTTAGGCGATTAGGTAAAACGTACGGTCCAATAAATTGATTCCCAAGTAGACCAGCCCACACATTAATAGAAAATTTTCGTTGAAATCGTCTCGGAAAAATTGCATGGGGATTTTCATCTGACCAAACATGCGTATTGTGGATGTTAAAGATCCCATCACGCGTGAACCCAGCTTCGTCGGTAAATAAGAGGTCGTTAAGAAACTCCGGATGATTTTGAATTTTGTCTCTTAACCAACGACAAAATACCAATCTTCGCGCTGGATCTCCAGATTTTAAAGCTTGAACGCGTTGAATGTGGTAAGGATGTAATCCTTGCTCGTGAAGCGTCCTCCTCCATACAGTAAATGTCCATCCGGAGAGCTCGTCTACGAATACTGAGACTAGGTTCTTCAGCAACAACGTCCAAAATTTGGGGCTCTACTTCCAGAATATATCTAGCTCTTTGGCGACCACGATCGTGATTACTTGGGTTAAATTCGCCAAAATCCCGTAAATGTTGCACAGCTGCCGTAAAAGTACGTGCATTTGGAAGACGACGCCCAGGAAACTTCTCATTGTACAATCGTCGTGCTTCCATTGCATTTCCCAATGCTTCACCGTACAAGACCACCATGTCTGTTAACTCAGAAATGGTATAATTCACCATTTTGGCACTCAGCACACTCAACAACTTGAAATTTCTAACGCCACGTGTGATAGCCGACGTGGTAGGCTTTAAACTGACACGATGAACCACGTAACGCATTTTTTGTCACAAAAACTACGATAGGATTGTTTTGCTTTGATAAAGCACCTTTTCTTTTGCGTTCATTATTTTTGATGTTTTACTACTACACCTGATACATCGAACGACTCGTCAAAATCAGGGGGGGGGGATATTAAAAAGAAGATGATATTTCGAAAAATTGTTATAAAGGAAACTTACTCAGAATGACGAGTTCTATTACAGGTTAAAATATTTGCACTCATTTTCCTAACACCCTGTATAAATTACAATTAAATATATTAAAGTTTGAACGACTGACAAATATCGAATGTATTAAAAAGCAAGAGACAGTGCAATTGCATCAAAAGAGAATATGGCATAGTCAAAAACCAATGGTATGTTTATTTTTTTTAAAATCTGATGTCATCAACCTACTGATTTCGAATAAAAGTATATTATGTACTGCATAGTTTGTTATTTTCTACTAGCAGCAGTGGTAGATTCCCTTTTGAATTCAGTATCCGTATTTAGGTGTGCACTAACAAATCTTAAATGTTAAAACTAAAACAAATGTTAACTATTTAATAAAACTGTTACGTATCAACAATGTTTTCAAATGTTTTCTATGTCACCATCAAATTCACAATGAAGTATGTTCAAATTTCGTTAAGAGCTGCTTAAAATAGGGCTAATATCATTCCATTAACTGGCATTTTTGTTTGTTGGTTATTAATTATAATTGTTAACGGTTGAATTTGCTATGAGTACAGTTAACACTAAATATTATTTTTGATGGTAGTTTTTACATGTTTGGTGTGATATACGTGTTTAGTTTATGAGTAAAATTTGAATGGTTTGATAGACATCTTCATTTCCATTCGGACTAATAATTTAGAGCTCTGTGAATAGGGTGGTAAAACCATATATATAATACACATATATTGCTAGTAGGGCCTGGAAACGTCAGAAAACATTACGGCGCCGACATAGTCTCACTTAGAGTATAACGCGTCTCGTGCGCATGCGTGGGAATTCGAACTCCGCCTTTAGAAGCGAATTTTAAACTTGCCTACTTCCCCATTGGCCGGACGACGCCGCCGCGCTTGCACACAGCTCACCATTATACATTGAAGAGTTGGTTGTCTGTCTCACTTCCTTGGCAAGTTTCCCACTCATAGCCGCTAGCAATATAGTAAGTATTAGATATATGGGTAAAACACTATTGTGGACGAATTAATTTATCAGGAATTGATGTAACAGAATTAAGCTATAAAGAAGCACATTAGTTAGGAAATGGTGTATGTTTCTAATAGAATTAGAATATACGTGATATATGTGATACATGAGAATTTTTTGAAACTCTTTTTATGTCGTTCATTAGTATGACCGCTTCTATACAAAATTAAAATGTGATTTTCAATATTTCTTGAAAATAGAACGGAAAGTATTTTAGGTCAAACATTTTCAGAACCAACTCGTTATGCATCAGCAGCATGAGCAACTGTAAAAATAGTTGCGTGTTCATAAATAATCCTGTCTGTTGAACAATGCGAGGAAGATACTAGAGGAAATATAAGAGGACCAACCTCTTGAAATTAAGTGAGATTAAATGTAGGCTTCTAATTTTCCTTGATGTACAACGTATGCTATTACTTAAAAATATTTTATTACTTAAACAAAGAAGAACTGTTTTATACAAAAGTAGTTTTAAAAGTGTTTTGGTCTTTAGTTTTTTTTCACATTAATTCGCTCATACTTGTTACTGCCCTTACATTTCGGTGTCGCGGTATTGCTATACATATAGGTAACACCGAAATAAAAATACTAAAAATGCCGAAGAATGTGAGAACGATATGCCCATGCAAGTAGGCTCTCCCCGCTAATTATGTATCGGAAGGAGTTAACTAATAGTGCTCCCCTTTTCCCTTCTAACTGCTTTCGAAGTTGCTCTGAAGTATCAATAATACTTATCACAGCCAGTCAATACTTGTATAGCATGCCATTGTTTTGTGCTTCAGAAACTAGTATTAATTGAATAATGTTATTAAAATATGGGGAGAGCCATCCTATTTGAGATTTACTAACTCAATAATACTGCACTGTCAATATCGTAATATTATTTAGTTTCATTTTAACAAATAAAGCTAATACTAGAAATCTAAATTCAGAATGGGACCCGAGTGGTGTAGCTTGAACAAGGGTCCACGTTCGATCAGCAGAGTTAAGCAACGCTGTCTCTGGTCAGAACTTGGATGGGAGTTCCACGGCTGCATCTCTCGGCGCCTCGTGGTACGGCTATCACGGAAAAAAGTTGGTCCCGGCGGTCATACAACATCATGGCAGTCGTTAGTGGGGTTGGAAGTCCTCATAACTGCACAGCGACGCCTGTAATTGGCCTAACGGCTGTTGGCTGAGTGCTAAATAAATAAATAAATAAATAAATAAATAAATTAACAATTTCTTTTTATTGGGAAAGGACGATGCGCCACTTTATTTTCTGTTCATTCTCATAACACGGTCCGTAGTCAACGAAGCAGTTCAGGTATACCGGATGACAATGAGACCAGTTATGAATGATTTTGGATGAAATTTTATACAAGGCTAGTATCCACACAATTTCGGATAAACACAAATGTAATCAAAATGGCCGACTTCCGCTTTCACCGGAAATGACACTAACTTTGATTTTTACCCTATATATTTTATGTTTTTCGGAATCTGCGACTCAAATTACATACAACAGTGTTGCTAAATTTGCTTAGGCTCTACACAAAAATATTAATGACTATTCAATTCACCTGTCATCTGTCAAAAAGTGACCAATGAAAATCCAGAATTCTGACGTTTCTTGACCAATCAAAAAAATATCAGTGGATATATCTTCCTAGAAGGTATTCAAGTGACTATTTTTAACAAATGCGATTTTTATAGAAAAAGTCAATATTAGTGTTCTGTTACTATAGAAATTGCGTAGTTTGTTGCTAGATTTACTGAGAACTAATTTGAAAAGGTAGTTTGGTTCATTAAATAGTCCCTCGAATACCATTCTTAGTCAAAGTTAAGTAGATTATTTTTGCGGTGGTATCACTACTCATGTCCATTACGCTTGGGATTAGGACTCGTGCTAGCGCACTCGTCCTAATCGTACGTACCAAAGCGCAATGGACATTCGTGACACCACCGCAAAAATAGTCGACATAACTTTGACTACTCATGGTATTATAAGTGAATAATTTTTATGATGCATATCGTTAAATTGGTAATGCAATTTGCTATCTAATGGCAAGATGGCCTTAGTAGGTGCCATTTAAAAAGTATTATTTTCAAAGCATGTTTAGCAAGCATTATTATTTAATTAAGGGTTTGTTATTGACTTAATTGATACAGTAGCTATTATTATGAGTTGTTAGAGTAACTTAGAACAGATTTTCTTCAGTCACCCTTCTATGGTAAAAATAAAATTTAAAAAAAAAATGCAAATTTGCAAAATTGTTGTATGTAATTCGAGTCGTAGATTTCTAAAAATATAAAGTATATTTAAAAACTCAAAGTTGGTGTCATTTTCAGTGAAACTGGAAGTGAGCTATTTTAACTATATCTATCTGTCATTCTAAAATTATGTCTATCTTCGTATAAAATTTTGTCTAAATTGATTGATAAACAAAAAAGATAGAAGCATACCCAGTATACAAAGAGGCCGATGAGCTGCAAGAAAGGAACATACAATAAAATTAAGAAAGGGAAATGTTAAGGTAGAATTTGGTTGGACAACACAGTAATGTATATAAAAAAGAAGGCTCTGGCAGGTGGACTTTTAATATGCTGAAGTGAACAGAAACCTGTACATTTCTAAACTGTTTCAAAAAGTACTACGTTTGGAACTGGAACTGACAGATAGACTTATTTTGGACTGAGAATAAAAGTTAAGATGTTAATTTTGAAGAAAATTTATATTTTAATAATTACTAAGTTAATTTAGTATTTTTAATTATGTTAATTTAATTTAAGAGATGTCATAATTTAGACAGAAACTAAGAATATGATAGTAGGTGAAAATATCAAAGATTATATTTGCATTGAGGTATAGAAATACACATATTTTTGATATGTTCCAATAGGTTATTTTATTCAATCATAAATAATTGAAGATATGTCTATTATAGTAAGTTTTAATAATAACTTGTTGTCATTTGGCATGTACCTAATAATGACGGTCTGACGCAAATAACGAAAGGAATTGCCGTGCATCTGTAGAAGTTCATCACTTAGCTGAAACAAGAAACTTATAATTACCAGGGATCCTCATAAATTGATTAGACCAATATTGTGTATGGAAGGCTGAATTAAAATGCTACTGCAAAACAAAATTTATGATAAATAAACTAAAGCATGTAATGCTTGAAAGAAGCTGATAAGGAATCCACAAGGGCTATTGAATTATGTATAGTCTATTTATTTTGCTTTATGATTCAGAGCAGGCTTTGCATTTATATTATTTTAGCAGTGTACAACAGTTTAGTTACAAAATATAACTAATGTCAAAATCCAGGTCACCGGGATTGTCAAGTTGACACTTCAGCAAATCTTAATAAAATGCCACGAAAAAGCAGCATTAGGTAATAGTAAAACCAAAGAGGCTATAAAATGCCGTTCTACTAATTTTCGATGTAAGTATTAAGAATTAAACAGATATAACTTTTCTAACAATTTCTTATAATGCTAGATTTCGAATGCAACACAGAAATCGAAACGAAGCAAAATCACAACTCCAGCAATAACCGAATGATAATATGAATAAAGAAAAGGAATTTCTAACTTGGGAGGAACAGAGTTTCAGGGAAGATATTAAGAAAAAAATTTGGAATTTTTTCCTCTTAAAGGAAATATTTACAATTTCGAAATTATAGTGAAAAATGTATATTCATGTTTTTGGATGAAACTTTACCAGGATGTGACTTACTGTTGGACTCGGACAATAATGACAGGGACTATCATAAGTGTATCAATAGTGACATTTTTAGGCAATGTTGAAAAACAGTTAATCCCAGCTTTGGCCAAATTGAATGGAAAATGTGTGTTAATTATGGATAATGCACCATATAATTCGGTTCTTATCGATAAATCACCCAATTTCTCGTCCAATAAACTACAAATACAGGAATGGTTAATTAAAAGTGACGTACAACTTGGTGACAAAATAATAAAGCGACGATTATGGGAGTTTAATTTTACTTTATATTGACCAAAAGCAATACTTAATTGACAAAAACGACATGTACATGAAGTTCTTAGATTACCTCCATACCACTGTCAATACAATCCAATTGAATTGGCATGGAGTTTATGTAAGAACTATTATAATAAGGACATAAATTCTCAGCCTCCCTCAAAAGACATGATTGCTAATTTATGGCTTAAATCTCTATCACTGTGTACAGCAAACATATGGAAAAAAACGTTGAGCACTGTGAACTACTAATATAAAGTGACTGGGCAAAGCACATTGTTAAATTGGTGTGGATGATATACCTCCTGTTATTATTAGGTTGGAAGAATCTGATACAGAATCGGAAGACGAGTTGTATTCCTCTTCTGAATCAGATTCTGGATGATTATCCTGAAGTCTATCCATCTAAATTCTGGTAAATTATATCTCTGAAAATGGTTCTACCAGAGTATTTTGTATTATCTCTTTATTTTGAAATGCCTGTTATATGTGTAGCATAAATAATAACTTATACAACACAGTTCTACAAACAAAAATCATCAGCAAATTATTAATAATATATTTATTTTTACATTAGTACATAAAAGATAGATGTCTAGAAATTTTATGAAGCTTAAATAAACGTACTTAAAATAAAGCAATACCTTATTTAATGTCAATGGTTCAGTAATTTTAGCTCTTATTAAGTATAATAGAGCTTACAAGTTAACACATTGACAGTTCTAATGGTTTTTGACATAACTAGTGTTTTTTCCTTTGCCACTAACTACCTACACTGTTACAAAAATGCAAATGCAAAGCCTGCTCTGAATCATAAAGCAAAAAAACAGACTATAGTTAGGTAAACTGTCAACGTACACGTATATTAAAAAAATCTACATAGCCGGCATTGAGTCTGAACGGAAAGAGTGGTTCTAAATCTACTACAATTATAAATGCATGTCCCAACCTGAGTAAAAACGTTTTATGTTTAAGAAAAGTAAATTTACCCAGGTAATATATAAAATCACTTAAAAAATATCATTAGCGCAATGGGCAATTTAATAAAATGAAGAAGTACATACTCATTAATATGACAAAGAATACAGTAAGATTTCGAGCAAACTTATGGTGACACCATTTTGGTAACAAACAAAATTCAAATATATATAATTCATTTACCTATATATATATCCACAGCAGCATCATTGCAAAATAACAGTGCAACTAAATTAAAATAGCGAAATAGATTAAATATATGGTTCTTTTATAGCTGTCATAAACAACTTATTAATTACCATTCAAACTAAATGCAAAATTCTAGTTGCTCGAAACACTTAGCAAAGTAATTGGAAATACAATAAAAAAAACATATTAAAACGAATATAGCGATTACGTTTTATCAGCTTTTTCGTTGGTAAAGTTAGCAACGAGTTTGTTAGAGTACCATAATAATTCCACTGTGTTACCAAGGGCTATTATAGTTCAGTTCCATAACGCACGTCAGTATCTGTCAGTATGATATTGAAGCTGAGGCACGCACATACTGTTGTCGCTATGATACGCGAGGAGATAGAATGTAACTGTACGGTCATCAATGGATTGATGACACTGGCATGCATTAATACAGTAATGTTTTGAGTTTGTTCCGAGGAAATTTATCCACTTCTGCGAAAATTTCATAATTCAGTTTTTGGGATGGGCTAGTCGCCATACTCCTTGTTTCTTTTGCTTTATAGTTACTATTCTTTTCTACAGTTTTCGGTTTTTTATTTTCTTCTTTCAAGTACTTATTTCCATTGTCGGCTAATCTTTCATAGCTTCGTCCCACCATCATGATTTTGACCACTCTATGGTTTTTCCGTTAATTTACTAGCTTTTTCCTGAAAATCTCTTCCATTTTTTGTTTGTTTTGGTAGTTATTTATAACCACTTCGTCACAGTTTGCTATCAGTTGCCCTACCCTGTTTAATATTATTCCTGTCCATTCCACTCTATTCATTATATTTATTAATTTGTCGATTTATTTTGAAGTGTCAGTTTCCCTTTCTATAGATTTTACGTTAGCAATTGATTCTTGCACTGCTGATTGGACAAGTAATATTGATACTTTTTCCTTCGTCACACGTAGTAATTCTACTGCAACACTATAGAGAACTGTTGACAAGCGGTGAGTGGTAAATTTAGTCCTATATTATGTTTATAGTGTTTTGTATGATTTGCTTCACTCAATTGATGATTTCGTATTAATTTTTAGCTGTATTTTGTCAATCACGTTTGAAGATTGAACCAATGGTGTTAGTATTATGTAGGTAGCATTTAGTAATGTACTTTCTTCATAGTGTCATATTCTTCTATTTTGTATATTGGGGCGATTATCCGCTTTCTCTAATACGAAGGCATTTTTTTTTGGTCTTTCATATTTGTTTTATTAAGTTAAACATATTTACCCTCCACTTTTTATGATCTCCCTGCATATATTGTGAAGGTTAACATGAATAGACTTGTAGTTTTTTAATTGTTATATTAGGTAAAAAAGATATTTTACAAAAATCGGTATGATCAAATGGAATGTAAAACGAGCTTTTATTTCGTAAGTTACCTAAATTGAGTTTCCTTAAATGAAAGGAATTGATTCTTGGTAATAATTATTTTATCGTACAATCATGCTATATAGCTGTGGTGAGATGTGATTCTCTATATAACACAAAGTGAACTACAAAACTACATCAAAGGAAAATGGCATGGGTAAACCCTAAAGCATAAAATTATTTTAATCTAATCATTCAGCAATTCCCATTCATTGATTTCAAATGTAGAATTTTGCTAAAGCTATTGTGACAGTAGTCAAGAATCAGTACAGAGCGATAAAATAGGGGGTCTATCACTTTAAAAACTATAAAATCCAAGAAATGCGTATACCTATACATCAATAGTACTGGATGTAGAAAAAACATCTTGTTACACTTAGCTGGCGGCAAAAGGAGATAAACCACAGTCGTACAAGTTGGTTTCCATGGCTGTACAACCACTTAACGGAAGCGTTGCCTTAAAAAAACTGAATCAATATGTATCAAAATAAAAGACGTTACTAGCAGCTGCTTGTAAAATCTTTCATAAAAACACTTCATTAAAGAATATTTAAATTTGCTTCTAATTTAAGTTCATATTCTGACCATTCGTTGGGAGATAATTAACGTCGCTGCAAAACTGGCCTACGAGGTAGTGTAACAACACTGTACACAACATATACAAGTGACCTAGAGATAGCACAACTTCATTATACCTATCATCCAAAAGGAAATTCTTGTAAGCTGTTCCTTTTTCGCTACGAATTAAAGTCACTAAAATGGTTGCAAATTAAAAATAGCCAGTCGCCATGTATTTTATTTATTAGTAACTAGTTAAACAATAGTAATTTCACTTGGCTTAACGTACGGCATACGTATTTGCAATACTACATGACCGAAAACTTTTATCCTCTGGGCTGTGGAGTTTTTTCCTGCTAAATTTATGTTGGCAGTCGTTCTGACATTGGCTTATACATCAGACAGTTTAACGTCATATTAGTAATGTTATTTTAACAAATACAAACATTTCTGTTGAACATATAACAATGTTAATAACAAAAGCAACTACAGATGTTCAAAGCGATTTCCTCCATTTTCCATACACAGCACCATTTTGCGTTCAATATTAAACATTCTGTAAAGTTAAGTGATTTTCTCAAAAGTACCTTTACTCATGACTACCAATTTTCTTTTAAATCCATAGCCCTCTAGAGGATAAAAGTTTTCGATCATGTGGTACATAGTTTCAGGTTCCCTGATGACGCACTATAACGGCGATTAAATATTTACTTTGGCGCGAGTGTTGCAAACTGAGCTTTTGTGGACGACTGCAGAACAGCCAACCAAACGAAATTTGATCTGAATAACTCGTTAGTTTGAAGGGCTGTTGAAATCAAGCACCATTCTTTCGACGATATTTGTTTAAGTTTAGCACCACTCAGCCAATTTTCCGGGCATAGAGCCGGCGAACAATCCTTAATTTATTAAAAAGTTGCACCCGAATATCTTTATTAAACAGAAACTTATAAAACTTTTTCCAAATGGAGTAATTTGGTTTGCAAATTCTGTAAACGTGTCCCAGCCACTTCGATGCGTGAGCGGTTTACTAGGGATATTTCAACCGCTAGGGGTTGGGGCGACGTGATAGCAAAGGATGAACACATGCGACAAAGTGGAGAGCGATTTTTATCGCTTATAAAACGATGCTTGCTGTCACGTATGCAGTATAAATGGCTTAATACAACCTCGTCTATGTGTTTGTTTTTATCCACATGCGTGTTATCAAATTTAATTTATCTCGCGCCCAACGTTTCCGCGCAAAAACTAAGCGCCTTCGCAAAATTTCCACTTACCTTGACGTCTACTTAGTACTGGGTTGATTAATGCTAAACACAATTTATGAATGCACTTTGTCATCATAAATTTTACAAAATGTCCATCAAACAGCCAACGTTTTGACACCTCTACAAATCTGCGACGTTCCGACGCCGTCAACAATTGGATTATTTACAATTGCGTTAGGTGACTCTCGTGTTTGTTAAAAGGATCTGTCGTTAAATGAGTTTCAGCGATACTTCACTTTTAAACGTTTTTTAACCCTAGAGAGAAAAATTCGGGTAATTGAATTTGAACGTAACTGTTGAAATTATACATATATAGCATAATTCGCGGGAGAGTACGAGCATGCGTTTAGAAAATATGCAACCCAATATACTTACCCTAAGATGCTGCGTTTCCGAATTTAAGGTATCTGTAATTCCCTTCTGCCCAATGTTAATTTAGGTATTGCAACACTCTATTGTAGGTATTTTGGTATCTTCGATGTGCTCGTCATCTCCCTTGAATCACTTTTTATATTTTGGTTTACGAAATCTCAGGTGGGCGGACTGGGTTAGATTCTCAGTAACAAACAGGAATTTTAAATAACACCTCTGCTAGTCGTTGACCCCTAACAAGGGAGCTCTTCATTCACCTGTATGGGCAAGGCTAGCCACTTACCCGGTTCCGAGCACAGACGGCTCATGGAACGAGAATTTTGAGAAATTCGTCAAACCACTGGCATTATAGAGAAAAGAAGAAGAAGAACTACAGCTAAAGTAGAAAAGCAAATAGAGTGTTTTATACATTTTCCAACCAGATGAAACTATCGCTATTTGTGAAACTAGAAAATTATAAAGGATACTAGTCATTCGATTCCTTTAATGCATACATATTATATTACGTATGAACGAAACTCACTTATTACGAAAACAAATAAAGCATGTTCTGAGCAGGTCAACTTTTAGAATAATGTTCGTTTCTTCTTAAGTATTGTAATAGTACCATTGGTAGCAGCATCGTTGTGTTTATTTTTATGATTATTTGCCCTTTTGTTGCTAGCTAGCTCAGTTTACAACAAGAGAACTTTCATATTTGTTGCCCAACCGAGGTGATGGATGCTCAATGCAACAAACTGTAATACAAACATTTGTTGACTTAAATACACCCAAATAAAACAAGCAAGCAATGAGAATTGCAAATGAAGTAAATAGCCATTGCTAAACCAAATGGAGTTAATTAATAACATAAAAACCAGGAGTGATTGATATTTTCTACACGCATTTACCAGTCAAGCAAACTAGAATAGTTATTACTGTCATACAGTTATATTTAAACAATATTAGAAAGAAATCAGAATGGTGGCCATCCTATGCGAACTTTCAAGTGTATAAAAACCGGTCCGGTACTTTCGCGCTACATTTCGCCGAGTCTGGAAAAGGAATCAGATACTCACGTGGACAGCTAACGCTTGATGTCACAAGTATCTAAAATGTCTGTAAGCTCAGACCAAAAATTTCTCCTGGTTTGGGACGTGAAGTGGTTCCATCTGCTAATTGCACAGATTTCAAACGGGAAGACCACTAATCTTTACTACTTGCGTGCGGGTACGGAAATACACGTTCCTGCACTTGAGACAGACTTTATCAAGCCTCGACGGCGTGGATGCAAGTCCGGACATACAGACTTAGAGCCCCTACGAAATTAACAGAGTCGTAGCCACATTTTTAGAAATTAGCTATGGTCAATTATTTCCTATTTTGTTCGCAAAAATTGACATTTTCCGTTTCCTGTGTCTGCAGTGTGTAGAATTTTGGGGTGAGGGCCTCTCCAAGGTTGGGACCCTAGGCAGCGACCTAGTTTGCCTAGACAGAAGTTCTCCGCAGCGTCGATCTCCCTCGGTAAGTGTTGCAGCTCATGGTTCTAAATGCTGTCAGCTTGCATTCACAACTACTTATTATCCTAGAACCCTCAAAATTACCCAGGAATCTAACTCGAACAAATATCTGAAAGCCTAGATGCAATTTTAACGCCTAGCACAAAAAGGAATTTTTGGGCGTTTGTCCAATTTTGCAGCGCGAAGGAACAATCTGTTCTTTTCAAAGTTCGCACTACTAATGCCACTCCTCTTGCTCACGTTTGTTGCACTTAGTATATCTTTCGCGCTTATTACAATTGCGTCCGGCGATGCATACATTACTGTACACTTAGACCCTCAGTTTGTAGATGACGGAAAATCAGACATACTGGCGGCAGTTCGAAATTTAACTAAATTTACCTACAGGTAAATATAATATACCAATGTAAACATTGGCTGTATGTGGAAATATTGTGAATTACTATTATTGAGCTTAATTGTAGCTGGGCCAAATACCCTTTCAGTACTGCGAATGTGCTTCTTCTTTTTAGCTGTCTTCTTTTATTTTGCATACATGTACAATCGTTCCACTAGTCTTTCTTGTCTACTTATTTTATTGACTTCGTTTCAATCTGGGCTATCAGCGTATTGAGTTTTCTTTGTTTACGCTTTTATTCGCATTTGCGATTATTTGACGCGGTATACGATCTAGTGCTTCTGGTTTTAGGCCAGAAAAGATAGGTTCAAACCACAGCAACTCCAGCGTCATAATAATTTTCTGTCGACTTAATTGCATTCTCCAATCTGGCTTTGGCAACTGTGAGGTCTTAGTGCCTAAACCTTCACAAAAAGGTTGATTTCCCCACAGTGGGGTTGTTAGCAACGAAACTGACAACAACGGTCCACTCCTATAAATTAGTAACAAAAAACACAATGTAAAAGATATCTCCTCTTGGTAAAAAATGTTTCTAATCGACTTATATTTATTTTGTCCAATACCGTGAGTTATTAAGCCCATAACTATGGTGATTTTAGGAATTTAAAGTCGCCTATAAATCACTAGTGAGTTATAAACCATAAGTCACTCTTGATAAAAAACAATTGAAAATTAACATTTTATTCAGAACACATTACAGAACATATTACATTCATAACACAATGTTACATACTCAATATAATACATTTTAGAATATCACTTATTAATATTAATATTAATGTCAATTGCATAGTTGTTACTTCTAGTCATTTGTCAATTTACATTATTATTGGAAATTTCATTACGTGATTCTGCGCTATTCACTACGATACTTGGAACAGTGGCGGTGGTGAACTCAGAACCTCCTTGAATTTTTCTGGCCGTGTTAATTTTTTCTCCCAACGACTCTTCAATGTACCCCTCTGCCACAGTAGACGATTTCCATCCACCGTGGCGTATAAGCGCTGTTATGTCGCCTCCACCATTAACCAACAGTGTAGCAGAAGACCGTCTCAAACTGTGACCAGTGTAAGCCTCTGCATGGGGTAGTTTCAAGTAAGATGCGATTCAGAATGGCACCTTAGACAATGTGTTTATTCCAACTGGTTGAATCGTGCATTTTTGATGTTTGTAATTCAAAAAAAATCTACGGTGTGGTACCTTGGCAGGTCGTAATGAAACATAGTTTCTATAGAGATCAATAGGACTGACAGGATATCCCTCGTTTATGACAGTGAAACTTCGAGGTTTGTGGTTTTTGTATCAGGAATGGAAATATACAGATGTGATCCCTTGTCTTCGATGTGCTCAACACTCAAATTTGTCAGCTCATTACAACGGCATGCCCCCGCAATACCCATTATAAGTGCAACCTATAAACATATATTTAAATAGGATTTACGGAAATCAAATAGGCACTATCTCACCTTCTCCATCAGATATTCACTGTCCGGAGCACTTCTTAGGAACTGCTCAATATGTTCCTTTTCCAAAATCTTGGCTTTCTTTGGTTTATGTGCTCTTGACTCACTTTTTAAGAAAGATATAAGCCTACCATATATCGATATGTCGACATTTTTATGAAATTTTAACGTTGTTTTCAACATCGGGTATTTTGTCCACATTGACGAACCTATATTTTTCTTTCCAATTTCAACAAAATACGCCAACAATATTTCTTCGTTTATACCACTAACTCCTTTCTCTTCTCTCCAGGACTTGAATAGCCCGAATTCTTTTTCATAAATATCTTTCGATTTCTTGGGTATTATTTTCGATAATGCTAGTTTAGCATCGTTTTGAATTCCAGCCGGAACAAACACTTTTCTTCCATTAGGTATTCGGAGTCGTTTTCGCGTGTTGACACTTTTGTGAAACCAAACACGATTATTGTTTGTTTGTTTGTTAATGGACAAGATCTAGGCATGCAGAGTACCAGGTACCTTAGACACCGACTGTTCTGGTCATATGGTCAAAGTCCTACTTAGAATTTTGCCGAGACTAAGGAGTCCCAACCCTAGCAAGGGATTTTTTACATGCTACACATCGTAGTAACATGGGACCCACGGATTTACATCACTTCCGAATGATGGCATTCTGTAGAAGCTTTCATCTGCATTTTTTATTTTTGGAAACCTCACCGGGACCTGGAATCGAACTCGCGACCCTTAGATCAGTAGTCAGGATGCTTACCACTGAGCTACCGACCCCGGCACGATTATTGTTTCAATGTAAACAAAACCTTTATGGGCCATGGTGATCGCGTCAAAGTCTTCCCATTAATTGAACTACTTTTAATAATTTGTCAAATAAAAATGTCACAACTGTCATCAGAAAAAGGATGCTTTTTAACGAAATTCTGAAGGTGTTGGATAAAATTATGTATGGAACTCGTGTGTTATCGGTCATAAGTCACTCTTAAAAACAAAGCGACTCGTACAAAGTGCTCGTGGCTTACCTGTTTTTTCTCGTGACTTATTTCCCTTATTACACACTTGTACCATAAATAACTATTTGTTTAACTCGTCTTATAACTGCAATACTACTATTATACACATTTAAGAATTTACAGTAAGTCTATTACTTGCTCCAGATTACGATGCTTAGTTCTAATCTGTTTTTGTGACGTTAGTGTAGGGTGGCTTGATGTCAATTTGACGTATTTGTCCTTTCCAGGGTACAGACAGATCGTTGTTTCTTCTCACTCTAAAGTACCTTGAAAGGAGAGGGGACAATGCTCTGTCCGTACCTTGATCGTTGTCCCCTCTCACTCTAAAATGCTTTACAGTGAGAGGGAACAACGATCTATCCGTACCCTGGATAGGACAAATACTTCAAATTGTGCTCTTGTCATACTTATTCATTACTCAATACTAGTTGCTATATTTATTTTCACCGTCTTGCAATTAATATTTTAGTATAAATCAAAAGGGAGAAAAAATATGAACAAAACAAGAAAAAAATCTGTAAAGAGCTTTACTCTGTACAATTTAAAAAATAGGAGAAGAAATATTTTCACGTTCGTAATAATACTTAAACAATAAAGGGAAACAGTTGGTCATGCAAATTACATCAATTTTCAAATAAAAAAACATTACCGGCGATGGAATTCGAACGTCAGCCCTGCGAACGAGCCTGCGAATGCGTGTATCTTTCCCATTTTCGTCAAGGACAAAGGCTGAACTATGTACAAAATATTTCTTTCATATAAGTAATATTTCTTAAGTTAAAGCAAAGATAGGTAGAATTAAATTTTTTGGGACTCACCTTGTATATATTTTATCTAAATTTTCTCGCTTTCACGCCTGGGAAGTATATAATCCGCATGCAAAATATCTTCCTCTAACAAATATTTTTTTATTTATACCGGCAATAGGCAGACAGACGGACAGACAGTCGGAATTGAGAAAACCTGTTTTTCGTTACATAGGCACCCTGAAACATGAAAATTTGAAGACATCTCATAAGGTGATTTTGTTCGCGTTTACAAGAATGAAATAGAAGATCGACATGAAATGGGGATGGAACAGTATAATTCGTGGTGGAAGGTGATGATGATCATGACTTGTCCTTGGAAGTCACAGTGTCTATTTCTGCTTTACCTACTCTGTATTTTTACCTTCCTTGATCGCTTTGCAAGTTACTGGTAAGACCAGTTCCTTCTGTCTGCACATCTTCGTTTCTTGATGGGATAATATTTTCTGTTTTATTAAATGGTGTTGTGATTGTTTTTTTTCTTAGTTCTCCCTAATGTTTTTAGTAATAGTGTAGTGATCCGCCTAAGTAGTTTCGGTGTAGTGGCATAGGTACAGGATATTGTTGATACGTCTGTTAATAAATCGACTACCTTTTCATCAGTGGAATGTAATTTTTACAGGTGCAACCAAGCATTGCCATTCGTGATATTAAGAGATAATAAAACATTGGCCACTATCATTTTCTTCAGCCTAATATAACAAGGCGTTATTTTTATTGTCAACAGCTCTCATTTCTTGGTCATATCTTACGTATCTATAATTTTTTTTCAATTCTCTGCTTAGCCTTGATTTGAACCCTCAAGTTTAGCTAAAGGTTCTTCGTCGCTAGAATGAAATTCATTTATACCCAATATTCATTTAATAATATGGGTAGATGGTTTCTTCGTCAGTTGCATCGATGTTCAGTGTGAATAGCCACCAATACAGCATCATCTTCTAAATAGTCTAGCAGTTGATATTATACTAAACAAATATTAAACTATTGTTTGAACTTATTTTTCCTTCTTTGGCTGGCTACAGCACTATCGATTTATCATAGTTATGATGTCTTTAACTCCTATAGATTTCTCCTTCCAGTCCTTTTAGTTATTCACTGATATTACTATCAGTTTTGTTGTGAACATTTCCACCGTAGGGAAATCGGTGTTTCCTCTTTGAGGAGATCTAGGCATTAAGACCACGCGGTTACCAAAGTCTAATTGTGGAATGCAGTGAAGGCCGTTAGAGCGACTGGGACTTGAACCAGATAATCCGGCCCCCAATGTGATTTTCTGTCCTAGAACAAGAGGCTCGTACCTCTAAGCCACCTCCACTGTCTTACTGATATCTTTAAAGTATTCATAAAATCATGTTGCGTTATTCCAATGGCGCTATAGTAGAGCTTGTGGATGATTCTACCATTATTTTCACCTAAGCCTCTGTTGCAAGGAAATTCTTTACCAGTGAAATTCTATACTGACACCATTCAAAATAAAGAAATTTTTATCTTGAAAAGATTTAATGAAGCATAAATATTCCTTTTGTTCGCTTTTTTTGTTCATCTAAAGAAAAACTATTGTTAAGGACGCTATTTCGGAACATGAGATGGCTGGCCCCTTAAAAATAAATTTGTATGATATGCATTTTTATGCATATGTTTTTAGACTATGTTATGGGAACAACTTTTGTACAGTTTCTTGTTAAACGGTTCGTCAATTTTTTATGCAGCAATATGTTATCATTGATATGCAGTAAACAACTATTTTCAAAAGTTTCTCGACAGGCATATCGGATTATGAATAATCTGCATACAAGCCAATTATGATATCCCAATTCCTATACATTACTATATTTACCTAGCATCTGCTACAACTCAGTTGCTTAATATAATTGCCAATTACTTAAAAAAAAAAATAACCCTGAGCGAATACCAACCAATTTTCTCTCACGCGTGTGTCAATGTTATATGACGTAGAATTTCGTTTAGAATTCCACAGTGAATTAATATTAGAGGCAGAGGATTGTGAATAGCCCTAGTATCAAATATAGATGACGTTTTTATCTTAAAGCGGGTCTATGACATCCAAAGTACCGCACGCTTTGTCGAAAATAGAATTCCTTTCAGCCAGTGCAGTAGCATTCATAGAACCCATTAATTCTGTCAGATAACTCTTTGTTCGGGTCATTAATCATGCTTTTAACGTTGGGACGTTAAAATGCATTTTTGATCTGTAAACGGGGATCTATTAAGTTTGAAGCAAAACTAGCTGTTGTAATTTGAATATAACGAGGAATATAACTAAAGGGTCGAATCAATTATAATACGAAAAATAATAATCTCGGTGTAATTTAATATCTCTTCAGATAATATTCGTTAGAAAAGCTTCCAAAGCAAGCCAAGCTTTTTAAGTAAAGGAACTGAGCCGGGGATCTTTGCTCTTGCCCTCGGGCTAGTTTTCTTTAAAAGGAATTTTGATAGCCGACGTTTAATAAAATGTCGATCGCGTTTCTTTTAGTATGTCTATTAAAATTGTAGATGTGTTTTCTCACTGTACATATATTTTGACCTGAAAACATCGGTTTAGACTGAGGTATCGTTTTTGTAATTGGATAATAAATGCACTTCTAAAGCGAACTACTTTGATACGTCGTCAGACCCCTCACTTTAAGTGAAATAATATGGCACAAGCTCCATTTCAATGGCTTACTTCGTTGTTTCGAAATGGTATAACTTGAATATAAATTTCTTTCGTTCTGAGGCAGTAGGAGATGCCACTGATGTGTCGTAGTGACCTCCCTGCCAATATCCACCTTCCCCATCAGTTTTGTGTCGATAGGTAGTACTACTTTACGAAAACATCGCATCGAAGAATATGTTTGTCCACCTAGCGTCAGAAGGCTGCTATAAAGAGTACACTGCATTCTATCTAAATCACAATTAGTTCAGTTACATTAGACGGAAAACCGCAGCATCTGCCGAAAAAATCCAAGTGAGCTGAAATTTTGCATACACCTTTATTTTGACATTACAAGTAATGTCTCAAAAGTACCTTTCGATATCGCGCTTGCGTTTTGAGTTATTCAAGGTCAAAGGTCACAGAAATAAGTTTTTCGCAAATTTTTTAGTTATTACAAAAAATGAAGGCTGGGAAATTCTCTACAAAAAAGGTAATAGAGATTTTTCACGTACAACTAACCATTCAGTAAATAATACACTGGATTCACCCCAACAATTCGAAATTGAGTTTTCAACAGATCTTCACGTTTTAGAGTCCCCTGAACCCAAAAAACATGTGTTTGCTCATTGGTCTGTCTGTCAGTCTGTGTGTGTCTATGTGTGTTCGGGAACAGAATATCTCAAAAACGAAAACAGGTATGGCGTTGAAACTTCATATTGTGATGGTCTTAGGCCCACGACCCGATTCTGCTTGCAGTACAACTTAAGAAACAAGTCAATAAGCACAGAGTTGGGGTATTTTATGTAACTGCAATACTAAGCTTAAATTTCAGTAAATGCATTGGAAAAAAGATGCCAGTATTAATAATTGAATTGAGTAAACAAAGCAAAGGGCAAAGCTGGTTTTTCACAGAGTTGAAGTTGACGTTCAAATTAATTAAATATTAGGTTTGTGCAGAATGAATGGCCGAGCCGAAAGAAATGAATATTCACAAAGAGGTTTGCGATGTGCATGTCAATGAAGCGTAGATTTCAATATAGCTAAGTAGGGAAATTGTGAGCAATCTAAAAAAGGTAAGTATAGGAAGCCAGAAGAAAATAATAATACGTCCCAAAGAGCAAATAAGAAGTCAGGCAGCAAGACATAAAAAAGCAAGTGAAAAGCAGACAGATGGACATGGAAAATCAAGTGAAAAGCAGACAGAACAATATGGAAAAGCAAATATTAAGAAATGAGCTCTATAAAATAATCAGTTAAATTAAGGCGAGTGAAATTGAGCAGAGTAACTAATAAAACATGTTTGTGGCGCAAAGAGACCTTTTAAAATTAAGAAATGTACAATATTTTAGTTATAAGAAATTTGTAAATTTAATTTGTAACCAAATTCATTTCCATAATGAATTTAATTTGATCAAAACCAATTTCCGGTGCCTTGGTAACCATAGCAATAGATTAGATTTTGTTTTTAATAACGGAAATAAATGAGAGATAAATGAATTGTGCTCCACTTCAATTACATTTTTTATACAATAAATAACCATTTTGAGAGAAAAAAGTATACCATTGTGTTGTGCATTTCCTAAAGTTTATGTAGCAACGTTTGTGAAAGTTTCCGCCACCAACAATTAAAAAATTCCACGAGGGGTTTCCGATGTTTCGCCAACGTCCAGCTCAAGATTTAGATCACTGCGCACAGCCAAATTAAGGATCCTAAGCCAAAGGTTTGTGGTGCAAAAATGTGGGAAGAACTGTAAGAGGGCGTTCGACAACATCTGCAGCGAGGAAAGCCGCTTCAGGTAGAGAAACACCCCAGGAACTCATCACCGAGCATCGTCGGAAGCCGCAGAATCGAGGTAGGCAAATTTCACCTAAAATATAAGAGTCAGCGGTTGGATTTCGACGTGGATATGAGAGGAGGTCCTTAACGAAGAAAATTCTAGTACTTCTACGGCCGCAGCGGAGGAGCAGTTCAAGAAATAAGCGTTTTCCCAAATTTGAGGTTAGGCGGAGGTGAAACAATTGCGATTTTCCGGCGGCGTCCCTTCTGACGTCATGTAACAAATTAATGCCTCCAACAAATAATAATAATAACCGCCAAAGGATTACGATTTGAATAAATACCTCTGCGAATGTACACAATTTTGATTATTTTAAAGTCAACAACGCTGACTGCATGATAAGAACCATGTAGGTTTTGACGTATTGCATACAATAACTACTGTGTATTGGAACTAATTCAGGTGTACAGTGGCGCACCAGATCAAGTAAAAATTACAATCTATTAGGAATTCACCCCTGGGAATAGAGTTAATTGTTCTACTGAGCTAGCGTTTTGATAATAAATTGCAGATATATAAAATACTTAAAGGGCCTACTACCATTTATTTTGGATTAATAAAATAAAAATACAAGACAGCATATTTTAATCAGTCTAAATTAATTTTATAAACAACCCCAAAAGAGAATTCATAATTATTAGAGCATATCCATAGCAATATATAAGTTTTGTGTACTATCTAAATGCGACAGCAAGCTTTTGAAGAAAATCGCATAACAGGAAGTACGATGTTTACTCTTGTGCTTCAAAAACGGCTCCAACGATTTTTTTCAAACTTTATATTTTTATTAGATTTTTAATGTGTATTGACGTGAGATGGGTGATTTTCCAGTTGAATACCTCTAAAATTCAACTGGAAAATCACCCATCTCAATTAATACACATTAAAAATGTAATAAAAATATAAAGTTTGAAAAAAAATCGTTAGAGCCGTTCTTGAAACACAAGAGTAAACATCGTACTTCCGGCTATGCGATCTTCTTCAAAAGCTTGCTGTCGCATTTAGATAGTACACAAAACTTATATATGAAGTTTCAACGCCATACCTCTTTGTTTTTGAGATATTCTGTTCTCACACAAACATAGACACACACATACTGACAGAGAGACCAATGAGCAAAAACATGTTTTTTGGGTTCAGGGGACTCTAAAACGTGAAGATCTGTTGAAAACTCAATTTCGAATTTTTGGGGTGAATCCAATACTTCCTTTATCGTAAAAGGAAGTAAAATCCGTTTTCAAAACTTAACAATGTGTCATTTACTGAATGGTTAGTTGTACTTCAAAAACCTGTATAATCTTTTTTGTAGAAAATTTCCTAGCCTTCATTTTTTGTAATAACTAAAAAAGTCATACGACCCATAGAAACAGAGATATTTGCGAAAAACTTATTTTTGTGACCTTTGACCTTAAATAACTCAAAACGCAAGTGCGATATCGATGGGGACTTTTGAGATATTATTTTTTTGTAATACCAAAATAAAGGTGTATGCAAAATTTCAGCTCACTTGGATTTTTTCGGCAGGCGGATCCTATGTAACTGGACTAAATGTGATGTATTCCATTAAATACTTTTTTAGCTCAGTTTTGAGCGAGGTGGTTTTCATCCCTTTTAATCTATCACGTTTTTTATGTAACGTTCTATTTTATAGAAAACTTCTAAAAACCTCATCCTAAAAGCATTTATTCTTCTTAGGCGTTTCTGTTTTATGGTACAGATTTCTAGGACATATACAAAAATAAATAGGAATTTTTGATCATCTTTAGCTAGTCACATACCCACCCTTTTATATTGAGCGTAACTTGTACACTGATTAAAGATCCCAAATAGAAATTCTGTCTTACGATCTCCCATTTATAATTTCTGGTCGGTTGTTCCTCAGATCATCGATCATCATTTTGGTTTTGCATTGATTGATTTTAAGTCCCAGCTTACTAACACACAGTAAGATTTCAAATACTGGAGATACGCTACCCGTCGGATATTAATCCCCACACACGGTGGGAAATATCTTTGCTCCCTAGATTTAGAAATATCTATTTTGAACGCCAAATATTGCTTACTTTAATTTGGGTATAAACTTCGCTCACATCAATTCCGAGCGCCCGATAACTTGACAAGATCGAGCAGTTGAAGAAAGTACCACAACTCAAAAAAAAATCGTAGCTGTACGAAAACCCTTTTGGGTTAATTACGAGACAATTAACAATATTTATTTGACTTTCACAGCCATTGTATTATTTAATGAACGATTACCGTGATTGGCCGTCATTTTTGAGGTAAAAGAGGCAGAAGACTTCTTCTACTTCAATAAAGACGTGATAAAGTCGCGCAAGTAGTTCGTTAAAAAAAGAGATAATTTAAATACCTAACATTGAAAAATGTGCTGGGCTTATAGTAATTTAGATTTTCTCTTTAATTTAATCTGATAGATGTATCTCCATAAGAATTGTGAATGAACATATCACGTTTTCACTTTGTACGAAGTCCGCTGCATTCGAATGCATCTTTATAAGCGGGTCGCTACCTCATACGGCGTAATCCTGTAACACGGACTCTGATGGAATATTGAACAGCTTCTAGTGCAGATCAAAGCTGAGATTACTATTAAACAAGTTAATAATGTTAAATTCCAACTCCCACATTGCAGCGGGCCGTTTATATGCGTTAATGACAAACTAAGCAAAATAATTGGATTCCGCCTCTGTAGGGATTAGGACATTTGCAGTGATTATGAGATGTAACCTCGAGCATGTAATTTCGTGAAAACTTGGTGTTTATGGTTGTCATACGGAAATAGCCAACATGTTACATATTCCAATTGCTCCTAGCATGTTATCAGAAAATTGTTAGTGCATTATTATTATTAAAGCAAATTTTTGCTTTAAGCGCTTCATCTGAACGTCTATAAATAAGCAATAATTTTAAATGAAAGCTTTATCTTTATTGCATTATATTACATTTATACCGTTGATCTATTGCGTATTAGCTTTCTACACGATATTTGCAGCATCTGGAAATGTACTGTGGACGTTGCAAAGAAAACGTAGTAATATTTCGCTTTCGTCTTCGATTTACCCTAATCAGAAACTTTGAAATATGATTAAAGCACTTATAACATCTTTCTGCTTCCCCAAGGAGGTAGTCCGCAATCTGTTACTTCAGTTTGCTCTTTTTCGTTTATTTATCTTTGTAAATCTGAGGTGATTCGGCTAGCTTGCCGCAGATGGGAAGGTAGCAGGCGGACAGTAAACTTATTGCTTCTGTAGACAGGGAAGCTGAAAGATTTAATAAGGAAATGTTTGGTTAAATACGAAAGTGAATTAAAGCATGTCGGTTAGAGAGTAGTAGTAATAAAATGCTGTAATTGGTTAAATGTAAAGAATAACCCCAGCGTCCCAAGGGTAACCACGTTAATTGTAACTTTTGTTTTAGGTGAGTGCTCTACTTCAAATACCGTTTACCTCCAGGTTTGGTAAGTCGATGAATTAACTACTGGAGCTTAAATATAAAGTCAATACATTTCAGTTGCATAATTCAGGTAGCAAAACATACTACAGTCTTCTAATATTTTTATCTAATAATTAATACTGATGAAATGTTTGTAAACGATAACCTTACCTTAGACTATAATAACTTTTGGATAATTTATTTTTAATAATTAACAATGCTAAACACGTAAGCAGGAGTACAAACTGACTCTCTGTGTAGTATTATGTTCCATCTTATTATTTTTTTTATTTTTCATGCTTCAGGAAATTTACCATGTAGTTAATAAAATTTTACAGATCGTTAGAAACCACATTATCTGCAAATGGCAAACTACAATAGTTACAGTGTTTTATTAATTTCCCAATCCTGGCTCATTCATAAAGTGAAAATGCTGGCAATACCATGCATAGTTTTAACTTACAACAATCCATCTCACCTGTTTCCTGATAGTATTGACTTAGCTTTATCGCCACAGCAATCGCAATTAATGGAAATAAGGTCCGCTACAATGAAAAATGTATGAGATAGAAACCGATGAAGCAATGTTACGAAGCTCATTCTTCACTTTTCTACCTGGATTTCCTGGGTGAATTCGTAAACATTTGCGTTGGTCTTTTAGATAGCAAAACAATGACCTGTAGCTATTTACTTATCAGAATTCCCCGAGGGGCTTACTAAATAGCCCTTATTATCTGTGATTTTAAATTTTAACTGAATGTAGTGGAAGGCGAGGCAAATTGAAATATGTACAGCCAAAGCTAAGGGAATGATAGGCATGTAAATAAATACATAATTTTGTAGAGAGGGTTCCCATTATGTATATATTAGGATATTAGGTTATTTTAAGTCTAAGTTTTAAATATTCAAAGCCATTAAATTATAGTATAATATGCTACATTTCAATTTACATTTACTATATCGTATGTTAACACAGCATACATACCTTTGAAAATTTTCGAATACTATTTTATTATATTTAAGTTGAATGTAATAACATTATGTGTCTATATATGATATGATACAATAAGAATTTATATAAGGGTAGAATTAAACAGCATTTTAATGTCAGATGTGCTAGCCTTGAGTTCTTGACATTCAGTATATTCCACTTAGCTCTAGTTGTAAGTGAAGTCTATCTAAATTTATATTCTCTATTTATTTTGATCCTGCTCTTTTTAGTATTTATACAAGCTAACGGATATAGGGTTAATCTTGTGCTAGATTGTGTGCCACTAGCATTTTTTATTGCTAGTATTTAACATTAAAGACTTTTACATAATACAAATCCATCTACAATGTAAAATAGGCAGGACATTTCGAAACTACCTCAAAGCAAAATGAAAAATCGAGGTGTGTTGCGAGTCAAAAGTACCTATGTAATTAATTGACCTAACATATTTATATGTATAATTATGCCTAAATAGTTCAAAGCTATCTTCTACAACATTCCAAACTCCGAGGTATTTTGGATGCCTATCCTGAATTCTCAAGGTTTTTCAAAATTCTTGGCAAGCTGTTTATCTTCTCCGCCATTTACCAGCTTGTGCTGAAACAGGAAGGATGTCAATGTCAACTACATTTGTGAAGCCGATGTTCCATTTATTTGGAATTTTTGCTGGCGTCCTAGTTTAATAAATCAATAATGTGTTGCAGTTTCATTCATGGAAATTCAGTAAAGTTTATGGAAGAAATATTTTCGCAATTTTCTCAAAATCAGACATATTTTGGAACTCCACCTGATAGTAGTATTTGTTTCGTTTCTAAGCATCTATTTTCAATTCCTTTTAGTTACGGGAGAAAACAGTTTCTCGTATGCACTGGAGCTCCCTTTCCGCTTGACGATTTGTATGTTGTGGATTCCATTTTTAGAAGAGGTTCAGTTCACTTTTGAGGCCTCATCACCAAGCTATACATAACCTGCAGCCGAAGGTTGCAATGTAGAACAGCCGTTGAAATTTTGCACCAGCATCTGGCTTTCCTTCTGGCTTATCAATATGGTGTTACTTCTGGTTAGCTTCTGATACGGGTGCGTGCTGCCTGATGACCAGAAACAGTAGGTCGGTCTTAATCTAATCTAGGCACCTACCTGCGCTTAAAGTATTGGATTACGACATAAGCTGCAATTATGGAATTCTTTGTAACGTATAGTGTTTCGCGTTAATCTATTCGTCAAATACCAGATTTTCTTCATGCCTATAGAAATATAGTATAAATTAGAACTTACCTGTTTAGGGCAATTATTTTGAAATATTCAAGTCACTGTCTACGTAAGATAATTTTATCAGAGTTGTTGGAGCTGAGTTGGATTTTGGATGTGTCTCAAGTACCATGAGAGTGGCTAATATCTCTTGAGAAGCAATTCAACGAGAACTTTTATAATTCATTGTTTGAGATTTCACTTCAGTTTCATATTGCGTTACTCCTAATAAAGCTGTTTACCGCTAAATTAACGGTGAATATGATTTTAGTTAATTACTAAGCGTATTCCGGCCCTAATTTGGACCAAGTACTTGGACTCTGTAGGAACTATCTGTTGATTATTAATAATCTGGCAATATTCTCGCATGTGTGGGTTTTGGGTCAAATTCAATCCGAATCCAAAATTTTATCTTTAATAACGTTATCGCAAATATACGTTTTTACCAAGTAACCTGTTGGTAATCGAAATTGCTAATTATACCTATTTTTTTGTATTACTTATTTAGCGTAAACATTCATAACTTGTGTTTATAAGCGTTTATGACTTTTACTCTTACAATTGAGATATTTTCTGAGAAGTTTGATTTGGTTTGACGTGCTTTGTGTATGTACTACCGAGGACTCTTTGTTGTTGTAATTGTACTGACGATTATTTATGCCATTTTATTTGTGCCCTTGTCGATATCTCTCTATTTCAGGGATTGGTTAGTAGCACCTGTCGACGTGTATATATTATTTAATTAGAAAAGTGCTTGGGTTAGTTACTACTTGGCGCCCATACCTTTTTAACTGTTTGAAGATCTTTCGTTCAACCCACGACCAGTTAAAGAAGTTAAGAAGTTGGCTGCCGTTGCTATTCTTCTAGTTAACTGTGGAAAGTTTTCGTATTCGCCTTTAGGAATCTACGACCAGAAATGGTGATCATTTGAAGAACACCACTTTTGATGAATAACTAATAACATCTTTATATAATCATAGAGTTTACTTTTAAACGGAACTACATCATTTCTAAACCGCGTCAACTTTCGTGGAGAACTCTGAGCTGTAAGTCTACTTCCGCCATTTACTGTTTTACTAGGTTTTTGGTAGAATCCCTGTGTTCGTAATTAGTATTATCATTCTTGCAAAATTATTCTTTCATTTGTTTCTTTTCAACTATAGCGATGCAGTTCATTATGCACCAAAGTACTAGAAGGAAACTGTGTAAAGTGTTACCTTTCTTGCATATTTTGTTAAACAATTATCAATAATTTATATTTTTAAAACCTAAAGGATGCTTCTTGTTTGGTTAAGTTGTCTGATAGGCAATGAGGTCTCATCAGAAATAAAATTTTAAGAACATCTACAGCCGTCTATAGAATAAAAGCTTTCGACTATACGGTATATATATACATTCAAAATCATCAAGTAAAGTGCTATTTTATACCATAGCGACCATTCTAGCATAGCAACGACGACTTGTTCTACGTTTAGCAATGCTGTGGATTGTTGGTAGCACTATCAGTCTGTGCTATATTCGAAGTTAGCAGTCTAGGTTTTGCATAAGTCTATGTCAATACACATTAGTACTGATAATATCAACTAGATCTGCTTATTATGTTTTAGTACATAAAAGCAAGTTTTGCTCAGCTTGGTTATGTTTTGACGTTTAATGTTAAATTTATTGTTTACATTTCTATAAGATATGCGTTAAAACAGTATACGGAACGCGTTAGAAGAGTGGTTGACTGGACTCATATGGCTGTTTAAGTAGTCGCTGACGGCGTACTCAAACCAGCCAAACGTTTTCAGTAAAATATCACTTTTCTAATCTAGTTGCGTAATATATTATTATCCAACAGCTTCTAGCTATAAGGTTATAAGTTCTAGATCGACTAAGGACCTCTAAAGTGGCCGATAACCTACTAGTAGTGAGCTAAAAATCATGTCAGGCTATGTCAAATTCGAGATTAAGTTTTGCGACACTCTGTGTCAAATAGCAAACAAAACCCAACGTACTAACCACGAATTTGACAAAGACTGACTGTGCCACCAAGAATACACTTCTACGCTACCCTAACTATAAATTTGTTTATCTACTCCAGTGGGATAAGTAACGCATTACGTCACTCATTGGACAGTATTTCAGTTAGGTAATGAAGCTCATTACACCATTCAGTTATGTAATGGTTTCATTACGCAACTGAGTTGTGTAATGACTTCATTACGTAACTAAAATAGTGTCAAATGAATGACATAATGACATTTGCCTACTAAAATATTTTTGAAAATGACAGATCTGACATTTCTCTTAATGCACTTTTCTCAATTTTAGGCAGTCGTAGATAAAATTTTGTACAATACATGTGTGATAATGCATCATTAATATACGTGTGTGTAAGTTACAAACGAGTGCGTAGCACGAGTTATGTAAGCACTCAAGTATATTAATGATGCTGTTATCCCACTTGTATAGTAAATAACTATTATTATTGTAAATAATTCACTCGAGAACTCAACGTTTCTTTCGTTGGTTATTTGTAATATAATACACTTGTGCCATACATAACTATACATTTTGAATTGTCACCTATTACAACTTCTTTAGTTTCTAAATGTTGACACAAACATTGAGAGTACTAATTTATTTTTAGAATGGGACAAAGCATTTCAGCTAGAATTATATGTTTTATAGCTGGAATGAAAATACTAAGATTAGCATGCTAGGAAATTTAAGTAATCTTTGAGATTCTGCAATTTTGAAGTCGGAAACAAACTGACCTGGTAATCAACTTGCTATGTACGTAGTAACTACTTGAGTACTATTGTTTAGTATATTATATTTATTAAATTTTTGAGTGTATCGCGCTGTATAAATTGTTAAACGATAAAACATTGAACGACTGTTATTTTGAAATAGGAGGAATTATTGCAGGTCTAGGAACATAACAATTTCTGATACTTATCTTAAATATTTTATTAGTTAGTCCCCTATTTTCTTATATTAGCTTAAGATTACTTAAAATAGGAATTTTTATCCGTCAAAATAAGAACTTGGATTTTTTAAGTCTTTCAAGTATTTTTTTACCTGAACTACTATCGGATAAGCAATTATTCTTGGTGTAAGTACCGTAAGCAACGAACCGGCTATTGGTCAATCTCATATTTGTAGCGGAGTGATGGCTAGAAGACTCTAAATTCGAAAATATCGCGCTCTAGATACAGTTAACGGTTATAAATATTATTCAAACAAGTCGAAATATCCTGAAGACCAGCCTTCTTTTCCAGATTTTTTTAAAATTAGATATTTTATATCTCTTTTAAACTTTGATTTATAAGTGCTTTTTAGTTAGTTTTTTCGCAAGTTAATACAAAAGTCGCTTTCATGGTAACTGCGAAACAGAGAATAATTTTATTTCATAAATACCTAAGAATTTCAGTCACTTTATATTTCAGTTCTTTTCTGATCATTATCGTTCAAAGCTTTGCATTGGCGCTCCTGGATCCCTGTTTTGATGAAGCTGAATTAGAGAACCGCAGTGGGATCGGTGCTAGATTTTTGGGGTCGTTAAAGTCAGAGTTAATCTGCGAGTGAGAAACGAACTCACCTTTCCTGGTCTAGTACCAGGAAACCCTTTTCCACTGAGCCACCTCTACTGCCTTCAATACATACATGTCGTTATCGATTCTTAGTAGCTTTTCCAGTAGGTTAATCAAACATAATATAGTAGGTTGGTTTTTAATTTGAAGAGTTGTGAGGGTTTAACATTTTTTACTCCAAATTTGCACAATTTTTGTTTACTAAAATATAGTTTTCAAATATTAAGACATTGAATAAAATCATGCTTAGCAGAGGCACTAAGCAACAACTATGCACTAAGCTGTTTATTGAGACGACGTGCAACAGCCTCGACTTCAACTTTTAGTTCAATATCAAACTTTTTCCAGTCATGAACATAGCCAGTTGATGCGCAAAATGAGAAAGCTTTAATTCTATAAAAGCGTTGTTATCAGAGTTATATGTATTTGGGAAACAATCCTCTCATATTCATTAGCTGCAGAATAAAAAGAGAATTAAAATGTCAAGAAAATTATTATTTAAACGCATGCAAAAATTGAATGATTTCAATCAAAACCGCTTTAGGTAACGGTTTACCATTACTCTACCGCATTTGTAAATATTGGTTAACAGTTTGCTACGTTAAAGCGGTTTTAAGTAATAGGTATATGTTTTAATGGAAAATAAAATTTCTAGCTACCTACTATTATCAATTTATGTATAGCGTTCCAATTGTCTGTCCCTTGAGTCTACTCTGGTATCCAATGCCTCAAGTTTGAGTGACGGAATTTGTAGAGACAGTTTTGTTCATTAAAAAGCTGAATCTCCGAATGCCCTTGGGATGCCATAGAGCACGGGAATTCATCTGCATGCCCAGCAATGCATCATTTACGTTCGATCGCACCTGCAGCAACACATTACTGTCAGTCTATCGCAATGAACTATATGCGGATTCAAAAATATTGTTATGAAATAATATCATTAAATGACATTATACGTATTTTTAAATCTATTTTGATTTATGTGTTCCAGCGCTATTTTATTGATCAATAGCACTGTGCGTAACAGAAAGATTACCGAGCTCATTGGCTCTGTGGTTAAGTATTCTAACCACTGACCTAATGGTAGCGAGTTCTATTCCCGGTTCCAGGGAGGCTTTTAAAAATTAAAAAAATCAAATGTTACGACGATTGGTAGCATGTAAAAGATCCCTTGCTAGGATTGGAACTTAGTCTCGGAAAAAGTTTAAATAGGACTTTGACCATATGGTTATAGCGGTTGGTGTCTAACGTACCTGGTACTTCGAATGCCTAGATCTTGTCTATAACAAACAAATAACAGAAAGAATGCTCCAAAGTTGAAGGGGGCACAGGTACATTACTGAATGCATCTTTTATAGTAGAAAATCGGTACAGTAAATATACACTAATGCAAACCTTGAGTACCGCCGAAAAAACGGAATGGACGTTTCCACAAGGCCGATTCGGCATGACCGATTTGGGGCAGCCCTTTCGGCGCGGAAACGTTTCGGCGCCAGGATCTTTCGGGGCAAAACGTTCCGACCCTGGCCAATTTGGCGCGAGGCCGTTTCGACGCGGAAACGGATAAACCCTAAGATATATTTTGCGTTGCTGCTACTTTCCATAGAGTGTCTTGGAATTTGAAAAAAGTAAAAATCTTTAAAATCACGAATAAGCACACACACTAAAAAGAGCTTGTTTAAATTGTCTATCTGTGGGTGGATGCGTGGTAACATGGGCGATATCTCAATCGCGGAGACCGTTGATCCGATTTTGATGCAATTCTGTATACAGAATGAACTAAATTAATAGGTCGCCATTGCTAACTGCGTTACCATTGGAGCTACGTAGTAGGTTAAATTTATTAGAAAACTGGTAGGATTTGTCTGGGTGCTGATGGTGGTAAAACAAATATAATCAACATTCACTTCTAGAATTATTAAAATATGTATGTTTTTGAATAAATCGATGTAAAATCAATTTCTGAAAAAAAACTGCTTATACAATTTGTTTAGTAATTTTGAAAATAACCGACCTCTTTAAAAATAATTGTTTTGAACCCATTAAAATCAAGTAGCCATTGAATAGAACCATAATTTATATAAAATTGTAATTATGTAAACAGCTAACTGTGATTTTGAGAGAATTTGTCCATGGTATAAACGTCCAAATACATTATAGTGACGTTTTGCAGTAAAAATGCAGGGCATGCAATAGATAGCCCTGCAGTTTTAATAATTTTAATTTAATAAAATAAATACATTTTTGAAGATAAATTCAAAACTAAATGTTCTATTGTTTTCTTTTGTTTCTGTCATGATAGTTAGCGGAAAAAAATCTACTAGTTTCATAATTTAACTGACTTTGTTGCTCCAATAATAACAGAGTTGGCAATGGTACCCCCTCATTTTGTATAGGGGTTTACAAAAACATTACCGATATTCAAGAGTTTTTGAAAAATCGCCATTTTTCCGATAAAATATATTCCAAATTTTATAAGTGAAATCACTAGAGGATCTAAAAACGAATAAAACATTTTCTTCTTTAAAGTTTTAACTCAAACATTGCGCTGTCTAGTTTTTAAAAACAATCTCCTTTAATGATATTTTAGGAATACTCCAAACAAAAATCAATTTAAAGAATCAAAAACTATGAAAACTGGTAGTCATAAAACTTTAGGATTTGATTCAAGAATTTAGATTTTTATAATTTTGTTTTTTAGAATGCTACGACTACTAATTACAAAATTTAATTCGTCGCAAGCTTGGAATCGAGTTTACAAAAACAGAATTTCTAATTTAAAAAGATACAAACTGTTAGTCACTCCGAAATTTTAAAAATTGGGAATTTTTTCTGGAATAGTATCAGATGGATCTTCTTCAGATTTTCTTTTCATAATTTTAATTTATAACTCCAAACCTAAAAAAAAAACGAATGGGACAACAATTTTGTAATATATTTCTTGTCTCTAAAACTAGGAGTGCCATTCGTTTACGGTCATATCCTTATATTAAAACTGCATTTTATATCAGAGCAAGAATTATTTTCTGAAATCCTCGAACTATTTTTAATGAAAAAGTGATATTAAGAACTAAAGAAAAATATATCTGAAAGTTTCTTAAAAGATAAGAATAAAAGTATTGTTTTTGCAATTATCACTGAGTATAAAGGGTGTTTCCGAAATTATGGTAAATATTATTTTCGAGGCCACAAAACTTAAGCAACTTAAAATTTATCTACAGTATACAAATTTGAAATATTTGAATTGATAAAATAGACCAGGTACATATGGAGCAAACTCTGTAAATAATATTTAACCTTTCGATATTTTTAGCCGTCTGCCTTAAAATTCTTCTCTACGTAGAACACAATAATACCCCATATTGCAGTGTTGTCTTCTGACAAGCAGGCTAATGTCTTCCAGTAACTTCAATTTATGTCCAAATCACGTTATTCGCTACTAGCTTTTCAAATGTGTCAGAAAGAATAACAGACGGAAATTGTAAAAAATATAGCGTTTTATTAGCGTGTGATTTAATTGTAAAAGTACACCCACAAATATGTATGCTCGCACCGAAACGTCTTAGCGTCGAACATTCCTCGCGCCGAAACGTTTCTGCGTGGCAACGTCTCTTCGAGGCAAAGACATTTCGGCGCAAAAGGTTTCCACGCCGAACCATCTTCGTGCCGAAACGTTCGCGGGCCAGAACGACCTCGCGCCGGAATGGCCTCGCGCCGAAACGGAATCCGCCGAAACGGAATCGGGCTGAAAGAGCTGTAGACCGAAAAAAACAAGTCTTGTAATATTATAAATGATGATACCTACAACACAACAGGATTAGTTTACGACTGATATTCACTTGAATACAATACTATGGAGAACCGACACCGTTTTCCGGAATACCCTATACTGAATTCTCTTCTTGTATTACCTATCGACACAGTACATTCGGTGTGGTAGTATTGTGTGGTTGAGTGTATTATATTATATCAACGTTTCTATCTGTAAAAGTGACTGTGAAATTCATTTACCGTCTGTACTATAACTCAGTTATACGACCATTGATGTATTGGGTAAACAGAAAATAGTCACATATAGGCAGGAGCATAATTGATTTTAGAAGAACATTCATGTAGATTAGAAATGGCAAAGCAAACGCTACAGATATGTTAGGACTTCAAAAAGATTATTTTGCATAAAATCGAATCTCCATATATTGGAATTCTGCTTCTGGTCAGGTTGTGTGAGACAACACATTCATCTTATTAAATGTAAATAAAATTATACGCCATGCACGAGAAGATGGAGATTTCAGAACATAAAACTGGACCCCATTTATAAGACTATCCGAAGGTAAGGACAATGTAAACTGCCCAATATAAATCACAGCAATAGATCAATAGTAGTCCAGCCAAGACCATTAGTTAAAGATAAATGTTCCTAGTGCGATGTAAAACAAATAAATTCATTGATAGCCTTTGAATTCAGACTGTGATTTTAAATAATGACAATAATCCAAATATCCCAACTAGAAAGCCTGAGGCAAATTCGATAACACGTGGAAGAGAGATGAAATAGCTTTATAGCTGAAACGTCATACAATTAACGTATTAATCACTAGTTGCTCCTTAAATACTGTGGGATCTACCATTAAGATTAGTGTAAATGACAAATCCGTCACATAACCGTTGAACCTGATCCCCTCTAACAGCGTGCACCAGAACTCCCAAAAAGTACGACTTACGGTATTGGAAGCAATCGAAAAGGCGAATCTTAGTCCTTAAGGAATAATAGGATAAAAACTTCGATTTTACTGTGAATTAAACCAACCATATAACATACAATATTCCAGTAAAATATAGTGTTACAGTCCGAACGTGTTTCTTCCAACTTTCGCTCGGTCGGGCAACTTCGTACACCGTCATGCATTTCAGATCTCCTAAATGGTTTCGAATTTGCGATTGGCCATCCTTTTTTTCGTAAACTTTCCATACCCAATTTTAGGGTGTACTTTTGCAGTTCCCACATTAAAAAAATTTTTTTTATGCGACTTACAAAGCTGTATGACTTGTTTGTTCCGGGTTTGCTTTTGCTGACGCTTTGCGAATAGATTTACACCCAAAGAAAACCGTTGATTTAGTCTTAGTGGTGAATTGCTGCACCCATCTGATTCCTTGGAACCTCGATTTATTTTGTCTTTATGTCGAGTCGTTTAAAATTGTAATTTTTAATTAAAACATCTTGATCAAACTGAGTTTGTATTCCAATAGCATTATTCACGTTGTGTTGTCGATCTCGGTTTGGTATTAACATCGTTCCTCTTAATGGTTTCCTATAGTATATTTTTTGTAAATTGAGACCGCTATTTTGTATAAATATATTGTTTATTAGGGGCGCGTGTGGTTGGCTGCTAAAGCGCTTGCGCTTGCAGTCGGCAGGTATTGGGTTCGAGTCCCACATCCGGAAATTGGTAACATCAAAGGCTCTCCGGCCATCATACTAACACCTTTTGTGGTAGTTACCTCTGAAAAGGATATTCTCCTACTAATTCAACGGGATATGCTAGTCACCTGCCCGGGTCACGGCCGAATAAGGCTTATAAAACCGTACTACTACCGTGCGGTAGTGACAAGCTATCAGCCTATATTAAGAGGAAGAAGAAGATATTATTCATGTTTGATGCTAACGATTGTTGTTTATTTGTGCCATCTACTATCTTTTTGTAACCTACCTTACGTCACAGCTCGACATCTGCGTATAGTTCAGCGGAGCGTGTCAAGGTATGTTCTCGTATCTGGCGCCCATAACTATTGGTTTGCTACTGTTTATAACAACTAGATACATTTTTATACATTCTTCATGCTCACTATTTCTCCCCGACATCGACAGTCTGTTTTAGCTACTTGTTTAAAATATTAGCATTGGCGACGTAGATATTGCGCACTTTTGGATATTCCTACATTTAACCCCAAACTATTGTAAGAAGCTTTTACTGTTACTGGAATTGTCAATATTAGTATTTTTTTGCTGACATGGTACAAGGCACACGAAGCCAAAACAATTCTGGATGTTCATCTACAAATATAACGCGGGTTAAACCAAAATTGTAGTTTCATATTGACAAGATCTTGATAATGTATGAATAGAATTCGTTGCGGTTAAAGTTGACTCGAAGATATAAAAGTTGAAACAAGATGAGAAAATAAATTTAATATAAAGGGGTTTTCAATTCTAATGGTTCTAATTAGAAATTTTTAATTTATTGAAACATATGTTCATCACACATAGTTTACTCGATATTGAAACTGGACATAATGTGTTACGATCCCAATTTCACAAAGAAGTGTATCACCCGAAAGTAAAAAATACAGGTAAATAAATTCGCCGTGAATTATTTAGTATATTGGTTAAAACGTGCAACGTTGATTCTCAATTTATATAAAGAAGTGAAAAACTAAAGGTAAAATCGTTGGGAACTGAAAAAATATTGACCACCATTGACCGCTTTGAGTGTCGAAGGATACCGAGAACAACTTGTTAAATTCAATAGAATTTAAATACCTTTAACAACGTCGCATTAATTTTCCTATAGTTCATGAATAATAATCAATCCAATAAGGATCAAATCTAAGCACATATGTTTTTTCAGCATATTATATTAAATTTACTTCAAATACCAGCTCGCCGAGGCTACGTTGTTAACACAGATGCGCGCTGCTGTTGATAATTTTTGATCGCGCTGTAGAAGACGCCGAGAACGTGAACAAAATTTTGAGCAAAAATTTATCTCTTAGAAATGTGCGTCAAGAAATATTTGCCCCGAATTTCGGATTACAAAGTAGCACGCGGCCGTGTAATGCGTAATTCGGTTGGTTCTACAGATTTAAATGCAAATATTGGGTCAAGAATTACCGATAACCGAGCTGGCGTCAGAGGACATTTCTGGGACTGCTATTTCATGTTTAGAGATGTCAAGGATATGCTCTGGATTGCAAATAGAAACATCGAAACAGCTACGAAATGCATGTGTACAGGGTGTTGTCAAGCCAAAAATAGACTTTCAGAGATTTGGAAATGCTAAGTTAATTTTGCAAAAAATAGTAAACAACGTTAAGAAGTCGTGTGGACTTATATTGGCTTATTCTCGTTCTAATTTATTCAGCTCTCAATTGAATTTTGGGAAGAATCCACTGTAGAAAATTTAGCTTCAGCCTAAAGTGCTTAAAGAATTAGCGAAAACGAGGTAGAAGCTCAAGCGAGGCTTGTTAAGAGTACCGAGTTGGAGGAAATTCATTAGGAACACTTGAAGAAATTTCAAGTACTTAAGTATCGCTCCCTTGCAGTTGCACGTATTTAATTAAATTTATGATATACAGGGTGTAGTGGGATTTGGAGCAACAAAAGAGTAAGACTGGAAGTTATTTGGGGGTAGGCATAATTGCGTCCAGTAAAATTGTATATTACGTGCTTATAATTTGAATAAAATTGTTGGATTGCACTAATGATTTCCTTGTAATTAGTGAAGTTCTATCTGTCGCATGGATAATGAAAATATGAGTACGAGCAATGCTATAATTTAACAAGTCTAATTGAGATTGATTATATCCGACTTTTTACAGTGTGTAGACTTTAAATTTGCTCTCATTACAGCGAACAAAATACGTCTTGAATAAGTTCTTGCCGATTCCATCACATCAATGACATACAAAAGATAGAACAATTAGTTTTGTAATTAATACATGTAAATAACACTGATTTTTTTATTTAATAGGGTAGGTACACATTGTCCGCGATGCTCCTTGAATATATGCAAGTCTTCGATTTGTATAGTTCCGTGCATTATTTCTTGCACTCGTTCAAGACGCACTTCGGAACATAAAATGTATTGTATAATTATAGCACCAAGTTAGTTTATTGAAGCCATTTAAACTTGGTGAAAGAATGAAGGGTTCTAGTATAAGATGTGAATAGGGTAGCCAGGCGTAACTACCCCTTAAGAGATTTTTAGCCTTTGTCCACAAATAAATACACTTTAGAGTTCAAAGGTATATTAAAAAATCAAATAAAGTACAGAGCTTTATATACAATTAATTTGTGTCGTGTCTTGCTATACGATCTAATAACAGAATATTTGCATAAGTGCAAAACACAATGTTTACAAGAACTCCTTGCTTGTAAACAAGGTGTATTGAAAGTTCACCTAATAATACGTCTTACGTAATTGTTACACATCGTGAACTAGTTTTGCAGTCTAATATGCAGGCGCGTAGGAGCCGCATGGGGCCACGGGGGCCAATGGCCCCCTCAAATAATTTTCAGAGGGGCCTGGCCCCCTCAAAAAAATCTTTTTCTAGTTTCATCAAAATTTATAATTTTAGGTATTTCTTGTAACTACTAACATGAACATATATGAACTTGAAGTGTAATGAAAACCCCCCATCTGTAAATCGCCTTATTTTTTATGGCCGCCGAGTAAACGATATTAAATTTCACTATTCCAGAAAGTAATCGGTGTGATCAGATCTTTTTTAGAACATATAATTGGATAAAGAAAAATCTCCTTATTTAGACAACTGTAAAAGAACCTTTACAGAATTTTTGTAACAGTAATTCATTAACAGGGCTAGATTAGTGTTTCTAGAAACCATTTAAATAGATATTAATTAGAACTGAAAAATATTTCTCCTAAAAAGCACCGTGCATAAAAAACATAAAAATTATGCAAACATTCTACTTTTTGGTAAATAATAAAAAATCTAAAGAAGTAATTAACATTTTATATTATTTTTACCATTTATAAATCTTTAAAGTCTTCACATAAAAAAATTAATTTTAATATTAAGTCTTAGTATCTGAAATTTTTAAAATACATATTTTAAAAATTGAAAAATTAATTTTTAGCTAGAGTTTAAAAATTTAGATGTTTTCTGGCCTTGAGATTGTTCAGTTAACTAAAAATAACACATTCTAAAAAAATCTCATTGAAATCTTACTTAATTTCCGAAAAATAGCACTTTTTTAGATTTTGACAATTTCGAAAAACTCCATTTTCTAAATAAGTAAAAATCGCTCGGTATATATGATAGGGGCTAAATAGATTTTTAGACAAGCAAAATTATTGACGTAAAAAGTTTTTTTGAAAAATAAAAAATAAAAATGTTTCCCATATTATGCCGACTTTTTGGAGGACACTGTAGAGGAGGTAGAAAATCTAGATCTAGACGATCTTGTAAACGATTTCGTAGGTGCTTTACCAAGTAGAATTTCTATTTTTGGTACAGGTTCCTAAATGATAGTTTCTTAATTGCATTTATTTTTGTATTTGTTTTTTATATACATTTATTATATTTCTCATCTTTATTTATACTCCTTTTATTTTTTTGAAAACTAGTTGCATATTTATTTAAGTTTGGTTATTCATGTGTATTCTTTGCTTATGTGAAAATCTGATAATAAACATTGTTCATTGTTTAATAAATTTTTTATGGTACAGTGTTTTTTTAATAAAATAGTACTTGTTAAGTAACCAGTGACTAAAATATACTATTGTTACGTTTTTACGTTTCGGGCTATCTAAAATTTATTCGACGCTTCTTGTATTAAACATTTATTTACAACGATTAGTTACGATTATCTACAAACACAATAATTATCAAGGCAGAACACAAATTACTTAAACTAACGAACTACAGGCACTATTTCTAACAACTGTACATTTATTTATTTATATTTCACGACTTAACATTAATGATTTATATGGTTATATTTATTTGTTATTTATTTCACTAGAGTTATATACACGGGTTCATTTATATTACGCGCTTCGAGTCTGATGAGAACTGACTTCTATTCCTGCGAACGCATATTTATATTGCCGGCTAATTCCCTCCTGGGAAGGAGGACCCCGGGCGTGACTCATATATCCGCAGCGGCCCGGCTGCTTCTCGAAGTTCTGGGTCCAAGGACGTTTCTCGAAGTTCTGGAACAATGACCCATTCGTCCGCAGCTGGCCCCAAGGTCGTCTCCTGGCGGCTGTGCCTCACGCGTTTGCAGCTGCCTGATCACAAGGTCGTTACACTATTATAGTATTAAACTAAAAATTGATAATCAGGAAATCAGAAATATTATAGCTCGTATTAATGAATCATGAAATTAGAATGGCCCCCGTAGTTTAGAAAACGCTCCTACGCGCCTGCTAATATGTTTCCGCACAATTTCACCCAAATGTCTATTTCATGGACAAACAGAAGTTTGAACATACATAATATCACGGGTTGCTTATCAAATAAAATATGGAACTATAATGTAACTCATATATAAAAACTTCTGCACGACGTAGTCATGTAATAAAATAAGAATTAAAACTAATGAAATGAGAAAATAAAATGAAAATTTATCACAAGCTATCACAGCTAATTCTAACGTTTTCAACATAGTTTTTAAATATTCGTTTCTACTGAATGTCCGGCAACTTTTCTCGTCGTTGCGATTATGAGGTTGCCTATGTAATTTTTTGGGATTCGGGATTGGCGTTCCTTCTTTTAAGTTTTGTGCTTACAAGTGTAGAGTAAGCTGTCTCCTTTGGTGATGTAGAGATTGCTAACGCCGTCCACTAGATAAATCTTATTCTTGAAGAAAGTGTAGGTATACATATTACATATATGCCCCGTGACATACATTTCTTAGAAGAATTTTAGTAGCTCGATACTCAATTAAGGAGATTGTTCTAAACAATAGGTAGTTAAAAGAGATAAACGGGTGGCTCAAATCTCCAGAGAGACATTCACCGATTTAAGAAACTTCATTAGTGGCCACTAAGAAATCCTGTTGGTCTCAAATGCCCTATCATTATAGTCGTACATTTCCTAGTGAAGATTAACCATTAACTTAATATAATTTTTATTTAACCAAACGGTGGGTCAGGTACCAATAGTTGACGTAGAAAACATATAAATTAAGTTGGCGTTTCTTGTAGATACTGAACCAGTTATACTGAAGCAATTATTAACGCTTCGTTTTCTATGAAATAGCGCAAAGAACGATCAGAAAACTTACAAGTGCTAGTCAGTCGTAGGAAACCCATTATCAACGCCCTGATAATTTTCAAAAGTCTCGACTGAGTTTCTAGTGCTATTACTGATATTTAATAGAAATCTGAAAATTGCAGGATTTTTACCCCTTTTCAAACGGGGTCGTGGAAAGATGGTGGGAGTAAGCGGAGATTTTAATTCATTAAGTGCCCTTTTGCCCTTTGGACATTGATTTAATAGATGTTTTAAGTCCAATGACCGAAAATGCTCGATGAACGAAAAACTGTACGTAAGGTCGAATCGGGGGCAGTGGTCAGGGCTGGGTTTTCGCTTCCTGGGCGCTTTTGCTTATTGAGGTAGTGTCAGCGCAAAGTCGAGGGAGCCCCCGGCGAAATTACTATGCGTAACGCAGCGTTCGGGGGATTTATTTATTACTTTGTGGAGGAGCACTGCAAAAATTGGCGGAAGAGTATTTGCTAAAAAGCGAAAATCTATCTCCGGAGAGACCCCGCTTTTTTATTTAATGTTTGCCTGGAATAACCATGTTTACATTTATATCTCTGACCTATTTTGCAGTATTTACGGCAGCCGATTACGTGATGGAATATGAGGGCGGCGCAATTTAAATAATTTGGTGTCGACGACAAAGTGCAATCCCCGATTGCTTATATGCAAACTAAATCCGCGCGAGGGCGGCTCCTGGTTAGTCAAAAATTGCACCCTACCGCTCCGAGTTCGCCTTCCTTTATGTTCGCTGAAGCTTTGACTGATCACAACTTTCCAACTACATGAAAGGATGCGTTTGTGACGTTAGATTTTATGAGATGTATAAGGGCGAGCACACTTCGAATCCCCAGGTCGATGTTGTGTGCGTAAACACTTTTAAAGCTTGGGATCAAGTTAACTGGATTTAGATGTTACGTATAGTCAGTCAACCGTCATGATATTAGATTTATTATAATCACGTATCGAGTGGTCTTTCGCATAATATACTTTATAGTAACTGGCCACTCCAATGCTCTTTCATTTTGGAGGAATATTGGAATAAAACAGAGGAAAAACTTCTTTTCGTTATTTCAGTAGCAGTAGCTCCACTGAAATCGCTGCTTCAAGAGTAGTAACTGGTTATGGTATGGTATGGAAGAAAGTTACCTGCCGAATGTTAATTTTAACAAGAGGTACCTACTTTATCACTAAATTATCGGCAATCTAAGAGCAAGATATGTTAGTTTAGATATATATAATTTCTTTACTTAGTTCCGAAATTTGATTTTTCTTCCGTAAACAGCTACTACGAGGAATACATGAAAAATACCAAGTTTGTATTCGGGCAGTGTCAGTGACGATGTGAAGTTAGCTCCTGCAACAAATTTAATTTATATGTAAGTAGGAAGCTGGGATTTTGTGTGCCGCTAAATACGCCACAATGGGCGCTTGGATTTTCCGTGGGCGCGGGTTGAAGATAAACAAAAAGATTCAGCGATGCGCGGTGCCACGTAAGCAAACCTTCTTAAATTAACCTAGAAAATTACCCGCATAAAAAGGCAAAAAAGGAATAAACTCAGGACGCCCGGCTTGCAGTATCAATCCATTCACCCCTAACTGAAATAGCTGCCACGCCCTCTGGACTTCGCTAAAGCCGCTAATTCGAGATCTAGACCTGACTGGAGAAGCCGTCCAGAATCATAAAACACTTGAAATCCTAAACCTAAAAACTTATTACGAACACCCGGCCCTGAACTCTAAACCTCCTAGAATTTTGTGTGGTAATTTGAGGTCCAGCACCTACAAATATTTTTTGAAATTGTTTTCCATGTCGCGTTCGTGGTTTGTTGGGTCCTGCATTTGATCCTGCTGGCTCCCAGAACAACCTTCAAACCGAAACTTGTGGCTTGTTGGTTCCAGCATATGAGGTTAAGTTACCTTTTCCTGCGTCCCTAAGATACTGCGATGAGCGGTGCCACGTAAGCAACCTTTCTTAAATTGAACCAGAAAATTACCCGCATAGAAAGGCGAAAAATGAATAAACTCAGGACGCCTGGCTTGCTGAAAACATTTCAATGCACCGAGCAGTCCATTCAGATTTAACTGGATTAGCTGCCAGGCTCTATGGACTTCTTTAAAGCCACTTGTCCGGGATCTAGACCTGATCAAAGAAGTCGTCCAGAACCGTAAGACACTTGAATTTCTAAACCCACTTAAAACACCTTTTACGAACACCCGGCCCTGAACTCTAAACCACCTAGAATATTTGTGCGGTTTGTTGAAGTCCAGCATGTACAAATATTGAGATGGTTTAAAGCTTACAATTTAATTCTGTATGCAGAGAGACATATTGAACAAAGTCAATTAAAGTACAGAGTTGAAATATTTTACAAAATTAAAAAATTATAAATTTGTGCAAACCAACTTCGGTTTTGGATCGGCACCCAGCACCTGGATATTTCGCTGCGACACCGGTCTATTTGAACTTTAGAAGTCAGGGATCGCAAGTCCTACAGGCCAGAAAGCGATGTAAAAGCATCCTAGGCGAGATCGGCGAGAATTTCAAAGCTACGATTTGGCATGTTTTATGTGGTTGGAGTCCGGAAAGCTAGTGTACTTCGAGAATACATCTTGCTGAAGAGGTTCATCGTGTTTTTGAGCACCCAGATCCGTCCCAGTTCGAGTAAATTGAGTGGCCTCACCAGAAAATGCGATTTTGGCTAGGATTTGGAGCTATTACAGGAAGTAGAACAAAAGATAGCTAGCGTCGTTTTACGTCACAATGTGAAACAAACTCAAGTTAGTTGTTGCTAGGCGGGAGATTTGCTCCAGTTTACTTGTGGTTTCTTGCAAATTTCGCTTTTGAATATCAAGATAAAGCGCTGTATGCACCCGAGAACCTTTTGTGGTTAAGTCAAGTTTGTGAGCTTATGAGTAATTGAAGCGAGTAGCGCGGTTGTACTAAAATTTGGCGTATTTGAGCTACTCTCAGTTAAGTATTCTAAAGAATAATTTTAAAATAAAACTCAAATTTGAACCTAACCTGAGATATTAGTCTTGTGTTTTGACGGAGAAAGCACAAAGAAATATTGCAATTCGATAAAATATAGAAAGGGGCAATTAACCATTTTATTGAAGAGTAATAAATACATTTAATTTTGATTAGTCTAAGATACTGATAGGCAAAGTTTTACATTTTTTAAAGTTTAATGTAAGTACCCAGAGTATTTGTGCGGTGACTTGCCCTATTTAATTATTTATATTTTCACTAAAACCTTTATTAGTTAAGGCAGTCATTTCAATCAGGTGCTGCAACGTGGAGCCTTTACAGTCACTACAAACAGGCGCCGCAACGTGGATCCTTTACAGTCATTACAATTTGGAGCCCAACGTCGTGGCAAAGACGAATTTCTAATTTATTTATTTTTCCCATAAAAACAATGGAGCTACAGCCATAACAATATATAAATTACATTTTCCAACCAATTCTCTCTGCTTTCATATGTCTTAAGCCATATATCACGATAAGACACTAATCTCTCAGTGAAGATGCATTTTCGCAACATGTATCGCTTAACTTAATGTAATTTATTCAAAATGGGCGGCAATTCACAACATGCATTGCTAAGTTAATGAAATAGGTTCAATTTAGCTAAATTCAATAATTAATAGACGACAATAGATGCAAAAACCTGGAAGGTAACACACGGATAATGCAAAATATGCCGGGAGGGTCCGAGCTCTTCCAATAAAAACTGAATCAGTGCGAATCGCCTATTCCTACATCGATGAAAATTACGTATCTCAGGCCTTATTCGGCTTGTTGATAAATAATAATGGACGGCACTTTAATAATGACTAGGAGCACATCGGCATTGATCTACACGCTGTAATGGTATATTTTCCAGGGTTGTGGCGAGCTAAGGGTGTTGGTGTCATGGTGCGGGTTCTTTAAAAATAGCGGTTAAATTTAACTAAAAGACACCAGCCAAATCATCCATTGCCGGCGGACGTCAACGTTGCATTACTTCTGTTTGCTGACTATCGAATTACCTTTACATTAACTTGAATCTGTTAGAAGAAGTTCAACGAATTATCAAACCTTCCTGCGTGCATGAAAATGCAGTGGCGGCGTAGAGTTTTAACCTAACCTAACCGTCTGTTTGAACTATATGTCAATTTTTTTACCATAAACATGTTAAGATACCCAACTTTTTTAGAAATTGAAGTTCTAAGACGTAAAAATACAGGTAAACAGTCCGATTAATCTACTATTTATGTAAATTAGTCATTTATAAATGCATACTTGCCCAAACTATTCTGATCAAAACAAGCAAGGGATATAAGATATTCCTTAACGTTTAAAATGTAAAATTGCAGTTTGTTACTTAAACTGTCTATTTTTGAAATATAATTTTCAGTAGTATATATTAAATCGTACTCTCCTGGTTTTACTTTTGGTGTAAAAAGCAGCTTCATAAAAGCGAACTCTTGAAGAGGAAAGTAATATTTGCACTACTTCATCGATCTTCCCTGATGAGGTATCGAATTTGCATAATCAATAATAATATCCAAACTAATTTTAATCTTTCAACTAGAAGATTCCCCGGAACTGATTCAAAAACTGTCTCAATTTTATTTTATTGAACGATCAGCGTATAAATAATAGTTGTATGTAACCATTCCTAAAACGTTTTAGTAATAATGGAATTACCTACTTCCCACATATCGCGGGTTTACGACAAATCAACGCAGTGAAACAACTCGTGTGTGTTAACTACTCGATTGTTACACACAGTTAATATGAAGCACTTCGTGGGGCTAATTGTTTCCTGAAATACTATTTTTGTGTAGAATCTGGTAACCAACTACCTATATATAGCATGTGCTTGTCGTTTGCAATCATAACTGAATTATTTACAAACATGGGACAACATAAATCACCAGCTGTTTCTGATTATAGCTTTGATCTTTCCATGATGCTAAATAAATGTATTGACAAGGTTCCTTAAAACTATATTTGTCGATAAAACTTCAATACTAACGTGAGCTCCTAGTGTGACAGCACAGGAACTCATATTATGTGCATCGATTCTAAATGAAATCCACCTACCAGAAAAAATATGTTAGGAATTTATTGACATCCAAGGTGCTCACGCAAGGCTGCATGCAGGGAATGTAATAAAGGAATATCCGTAGTGCACTATAAAGCTATGTACTACTACCGCTTGTTTTTTAAAATGTGAGGATGCATATCAAACCCTTCCGGCTTAATTAATGTTGACAATTCAGCACCAACAAAAAATTCTATTAATAGTTAATAGACTGCCTTTTTTCCTAAATGTGAAATAATATTCACTACCAGTATAGCAGAAATGAGAAAGGGTATTTGAGTGATTAAATAGAACAAAAAATATATGAGCAAGTAGAAGGGTAACATTATTGGTACCATTATTAATATGAAAAATTCAGTGTACATTTTTTTTTTCATAAACGCTAAATTATAGAACGTTGATCCAACAACTTACACGTTTTGTTCAGTTTAATTAACTGGAGGCAAAGTAATAGTCCAACAATTTCAGTTTATGTAACGTAAACATTTAATTACACTATTCATAATGGCGAGTTTTATACGGGAACATAAAGTAGGATGTGTATTAACGGACGTATTTGATATTCAAATTACTATAATATCTACAATCCAAAATAGCAATGAGAATATTAAAAACCAAATTGAAAATGCTTCTCTACTAAGTTTTTGTGGAACTTGCAAAATCACTACCATTAACAAACTGACTTAGGTGACCAATACTTCAAACAAGTAAAACTCTAAAATATTTGTTCGGAAGGTTCTTCACCGAAATCATTGTATAAAATCTGGCTTAAAAATCGAATGGTAAAAAATGTGACGCTTTAGGTACTAACCATTCTATCTAGTTCTTTCTACAGATATTTCTAGCTAGAAAAAATTGGAATTTAACGTGTGGCACATTCTTCCATGTGAATAATAATATAATTTTCCAAAATTATATTTGCCGCTTTCACTATTTTCAAGAATATACATCTCAAATTTTTGGTATTATATTGAAGCAAACTACACAGACAATTTGTAACGCCTCCTCTTCTAAACTTATTTTAGCGTTCACTACTGAATAACGAGGTAATACTGCAACTCCGCATCTCGTGCACCCTTACGCTTTGGCGTCAAATTTTACAGGTTTTTACTGCCAGCTAGCTCAATAGCAATGAGTTTTGTTGACCCCAATACGTAAGTACAGAAAAAATTGTCGCAACACACCTACAAGTTTACCATGACCCGTGATAAGCACTCTTTTATGCTAAAAATGATTAAACTACAACACAGACAACATTTAAAACAACGCATTTATGCTGACAGTCAATAACGCACTTTAGACTAATATATGCACAGTGCAAAAGAAAACAGTTCGCACACCCGGGCTTCGGTGATTCACTCAGCTCCGGGCTCCGTAAAAAACAGAATTTGGCATACTAACCCCAAGTGATAACCATTCAATTTCTGTAGTGTATAACCTGGATCTATCCCTCGAAGGTATTCCCTTAGACCCTTTTACTATAGGGTTATTTGAGAACATGGGCGCTTTTGTTGTCGGTTTATTGAACCTATGACTGGCTTAACCACACTATCGGCAGGAAATAGGAGTTCTTCGTGAGGTTAATAAGATATACTATTTTGTTCTAGACGTATCTTTAAATTAAGAAGGAAAGTCCACTTTTAAGTGACGTTGGGTTACACTCTAAAGATTAAGGGCACTCGGTATGCATTTGTGTTTACGACAGTTTAAAACACACACGCTCTTTATTTGCAGACCCCTTGCGTATTTCGTCGGTGTGCGGTATCCGCAAATAGATAAACGCGTACCAGCCGTTGTTAGTTTGAGGCTACTTGCATTAATATTTTATACCTACAATAATACCAAAGTGGAACACCAACATAACTGTGTTGAGAAGCAAACGCAAAAATGCCTGAAGCCAGTACTGTCTGAAGTCGACCCTGTACACTGCATTGCATTCTTTTAGGAGCGATCCTCACACAGCTGGACCCAAACCCTTATTGTCCTATAGCGGGTTACCTTCGGATGTTCGAGGCCTTCGAACTGCAAAGTTGCATATTGGGTTGGATTGCGTCATGCCTTCTATGACTACCCCCGCTCATAGCTGGTGCCGAGATGGCGGCTGACGTCATGTCTTTACAATGGATGTCACAAAAATACGCGGCTGCTTCGCAAATTGTGTACTCACCGGTACACTATAAAATTGGCGTTTGCTGGACATGCAAATGCTGACTTATAGTCAGCAACTATTTATTAACTGTAAGGCTTCCCTTCGCACTAGACACCCGTCGCCTGGCGATTTGACACAGTAAGTTGCAGGTAGAAACATGCACCTCCACTCTTGGTGGGTCTGCGACTGCCGCTTAACTTGAAAATTCTCGTGAACTCCCCTGAAGATTCCATATAAAACGCCACATAAGCAGAATTGATGGGTGCGCGCCCATACCCGCACTCGCTTACACCTAATTAACGATAAAAAACGTATAAATGCAAACTGGTTGTAACTTTAACCATAAAAGTGAGCTATCCAGGAGAGGGAGCCCAATTTCCATTTCGTGTTAAGGAATCATTGCAGTAATGGAATTTGAAAAACCACACCAAAAGTATAACAAGATAATTTTGTCCAGGAATGTGAAGTAGAGCGTTTGTCAAAAGTATATTTCCAATAAATATACATTATGTCATTTTAAAATGATGAAAGAAGTTAGGATAAGCAACATCAGGCAAGATGAGCAATTACATAGAATTTTGAAGATACGATTACTGTTGTTCAAGCTTAACCGTATTTTAAACTAACAAATTCTGAAACATAAATTACAGATAGGAACCGGCTAAAATGGTATAGATATCTTCTACTCCGCAGTTAAACATAGGGCCATCACAAACCTGTTTCATCCTCTTGTCTTCTCCTCTAGCATCATTATTTCTCTTTCCATATATTAAGGGGTCGTCTTTTTATTGCATTTCCTAGAGAGCTTGCTTGTTTATATCTGTGATGTTTTTTATTTCTATTTTTAAATCTCCGTTTCAAGGTTTTGCTTTCGTTAGGCTTTTATTTGGACAAACAACTACGAAACTTTTAGACTCATACTAACCTAACGTTCCTATTGAAGATTCTGGCTTGTGTTTTTGTATTAGCAAACGATTATATGATTCTAAGTGCTTCAAAGACCTGCTTGGCGTTTTTTATTCTATCTTAGACATCTGCTTTTGATTCTTCTTCTTATTTTTTACTTATTTGACATTCTTTTGATATATGTAGATACGTGTAAATCTTTTCTTCTGCTGCTGCGTCTCCTATTCTTCGGTGTCTCCTGCCTTTGATATTTTGTTATCAGAACTAATCAATTCGTCGGCTAATCTCTCAAAAAGCAAACTTTATGACTACTTGGATACAATTGCCGGCCGGAACTAGCTTAAATGGAGACGACGTGCAGTTCTTTAAGTACTCGAATTAATTAAAAGCTAAAAGAGCGCCAACGAATCAATACCAAGTAACGACAATGTATCCAGGCATTCAAAGAGAATTCGTAAACTCAAGTAGCGCGCAATATTCTGAAAGGGAAGATCAACTGAAGTACAGGTAGCAGTAACAAAACCACAAAGCTGGTATCACAATATAATTGATATTAATTCATTAAACATTCACGACAAATTTCAGGTAATTAACAGTACAGAGAACACTAAATTACATAAAAGTTCAACCAACAGTATAAATACTATTTACAACAAATTATAACCAATTGCGGTGGCGATACACCTTCGTTCCGTGGTTGGAAAAAATTATCAGGTAGATACGCAGCTAGTGACGCTAGCTGGATATCGCTCAATGGCTAAGTCAAGTTTGTAAGGAGGCGTGGCAAACCTCCGTAATCGGGGCTCCGGGCTAACCGCTAACAAAGGAAAAACCCAAAAAATAGGATTACTTTCATTAGAGCAAAACGCGGACAGCCTCAAATAACTCACCCCAGATGGTATTGGGCCATGTAAAAAAAAACCTCGGCAAAGCGTTTCTAATCTGCCCAAAACGGCGAGAGAACCAATATCTCACTAAAACTGCAAGTGCTACTGCTCCGCAACATCAGGCGAGGACCGGAAATCAATTCCAGAACTTGCATACACGCAAAAACTACTCGAGAAGTTTTACAGCGCTAAACTGACATTACCACTATGCATCAACAGGAGAACAGACGCCTACAAACCACGCTACGATTCGAAAACGCTGTCTCAACTGATAGAATCGCGGGAGGCAAAAATACGAAAAAAGGTGGGAAAACGAAGCGTAACAATTTTCACACACAATTAATCCGGCCCCTGTTCCTTTGCTCTTTGTTTTTTTTTGCCATCCTTTCATAATTGCATAAGAGCCTAAATACAGTTTCGCTCCATGTTTTCTAGAAGATAAAGGCTTCGACTTTCTTATGTGACTGATTGTCTTCTTGATTTCGTTTTGCAATAATTTTATCTTGCCCTCTATTTCATTTCCAGTTTTCTTCTGTACTTCGTGTCCTTCTTTTCTGGTGTTTATACCATCATCTCAATTAATTGCTGTTCTGTAGATGTAGATATTTCCCCAGTTTTGTTGCGGATGGGATGGCCGCTCACAAATTTCCCGTTGGCCAAATATTTCATATTTGTGTATAGCTCTTTCACGTAGTGTGGTACTGCTGCTGCTTCTTCTGCACTGGCTGCTATGTCCTCCCCCAATTTTTTGTCCCGCATTGCTTCAAATTTTTGCAATTTGTTTATTTAGTGCTCTTTCAAGTCGTGGTTCTTTCTTTCAGTGGTTGTAATTTGGTTAATTCTTGGTTTAATAAATTTTCTGTGGCGTATGCGATTCAACTTGTCATCAAAAATTTATTTTCTCTTTTCATTTCTAGTTGTTTTTACCACTAGCAGTAAAAACTCGCACCGTAACATTGCTTCTAGATTACATCAAACTACTAAACCCCTTCACGATCTTATTCACAGCACTCTTCGAAGAACCCATTAATTTTACTTTATTATCATGAAAGTTGCAAAGCAATCTATATTGACGGTACAATTTAAACAGACGAAAATGACAGTATATTAAAAAATTAAAGTTTTCTTTTTTCCCCATCGCTCCGTTTTCACTAGGCATGCACTGCTGTAACGAGAGCAGTCGATTAATTCCTATTGCAAGTACTAAGTACAATTAAATAATTTCAAGCTGGTAACCTGATATCAGCTGGCACAGCTGCAAGCTTAATGTCTACATATCTAATCGGATAACAAGTGAAGCTTCATTAAGTTATAAAATACAACATTAGCATTCGCTGCTGCTGAATGTGTCTGCACTAGCGGTTCGGATACATAAAAGTGGTACCGCAACATTTAATTCTGCAGGAAAAGTTTAATTACTGTATGAAACTTAACTGTGTAAATGGAATTCATATTCGACTGTCTTAGTTCCCTCGGAAAATGTGTCACTATTGCAATTAGGACTTACTATTAAAAAGTGTGCAGAACAAGTGGTTTCTTTAACTTTTTAACGCTTTAACTGTGTAAATGGAACTTATATTCGACTGTTTTAGTTCACTCGGAAAGTGTGTCATTGTGCAATTAGGACTTACTATTACAAAGTGTGCAGAACAAGTGGATTTTTTAACGCTGTCCATAATAAAGTCGGAAGCCGGAAGCTTGGATAGCTGATACCTTACTCATGCGAAAATGAGTATAAATTGGCAAGGAGAAAATAAAATGTTTTATGGAACAGAACGTACGTCTCCAACGAGAAATGACTTGGCACTACGAGTTTGCCTCAGTTTATGTCAAACTGTAGAACACGATACAACAATGGCGCTTAAATGAGCGCTAAGTTAATGAAGAGTGATCTCCATTGTTGTAGTTAACCGTGCGGCAGTGCTTTGTAAAAGTGCTGCAATTAAATTTGAAATATCATCTACGAAGCATCAAGCCAGTTTTTCTAAAAAGCTATTCCCCTGTGTATGATCAAAGCTTGCGAAGCTCCGAAATACGAAACAGATTTGAATTATTAAAAAGTCTGTAAGCAAGACTTTCTCAGGTACAATAAAGTATTAGTCGACATAAAACAGACAATGAGAACCAATACCGAGGTTCTCGGAGAGTGTACGAGTAGAAACGTTTTCCCTTCAAGTTTTCTGTGCATAAGTTTAATTTGCACCGTTTTGAGTGAAAAAGTTAACGGCTACGCGACGTTGCAATATTCAAGAAGCAACGTATTGGAGCTTCGGGTAACTGTTGATTTTCCCCGGACTGTAGTGCTCGTTATTACATTAAATTATGTGGAAATACATTTTTCTTATTTAGCAGAAAATATATTTAGAAATAACAGGCGCGTTCTCGTAACAGGTTGTTTTTTCTCACGGCAGCACGGCTGCCTATTGTTATTTGTCACGATTCGAATAATTGCAGGATTAAACGAAGTTCCGAGCATTTTCATTTTAGCATAAATCTATTCCTGCAAGGAATGAAATCCAGATGCTATTTGCGAGATTTCAGATCACGCTATTTCTCTAATTGTTTTTATCTGGTTCGTTGGGTGTGATCTGGGAAGACATTAGTCTGAATCGTTATGTTCCTTTGAGCCCGAGAATCCCGGCTAGAAGTTTCAGGGCTTAGATTAAGAAGGTAATTGGGAGGATTGCTGGAGTACGGAGTGAAAATTAAAATCAGCGAGGAAACTTACTGAGATTACGATTAACAAGTTGATTATCCTAATTCACCTGCGAATGATTTTTATTGTTGTTCGAAGCTTCCGTCGGAGTTACTTATTACACGCTACATTTGACGGAAGCGATATTAAATTTTAAAGGGCCCGAATGAACTGCAACAGACAGAGAAAAATGGAATTGTTCCACCAAGTTTGTTTTTGACTTTTTCTTCTTTGAAACTTGTTCCTTTGTAAAAGAACAACAAAGCAAGCTTAAATATGCTGCATTTAGCCTTTAATCATATTATTAGATTCGTTCCGAGTTGCGGAACTCCGAAAATAAACCTTAGCTTGTCGGCAATTCTTTGGAATTGCGAAACATTCGTTTGCCCTTCTTCGGCTGAACCGGCAACTAGTGCCTACTATTATAATGCCAATTCGTCAGGCCAGTGTCAAAACCAAACGAGAATGTGATGGATGAATTTCAATTTACATCGTTGCAAACTAATAACTGGCAGCAGAACGAGAGTATGACTGATGATGAATTTTAATTTACATCATTAAGGACATCGGCAGGGAAGACTACCTCGGCGACAATCTCCCCAATTGTTACGACTAGGATTCTATCCCCGTTTAGGAGGTGTGGTTTTCGAAGCTTGCTGCTCGAGCACCCGAGATTCTGCCCTTTCGGAGTTTTCCAGCAATTACGAGCACCTGAGTGACTGACATTTCGCTTTGCAGGATTGCGCCACATTAGCAGGGAAGTTAGCAGTTGTTAAGGGGGCATTTTGAGCGAATTAAATTTTTGGTATGGCTCATTCAACTGCAGGAGGGATTTGCACGGAATAGCTAATTTGCTATCGACTAACTATTAGGGCTTTGAGTTAAACAACCTAGTGAATATAATAGTATTTGTACACGACGAATGAAAAACAGTTTTCAAGCGGGGATTCAGATAATCTGGGATAGACTATGATATATTAGTAATTATGAAAGAATATCCACACGGGTTTCTAAAATTACTAGCATTTACATTTAATTAGATTTTGAAAAATTCTTTGACCTAACTGATTAATTAAAAAGTAAGAAGCTGGTACTTTTAACAGAACATCATATAATAAGAAGAAGAGGGAGACGATTTCATTACTCGAAAATTAAACACAAAGACTGGAATGATTATTTCTGCTGATTTCCACGGCAAAAAGATTTTTTGAACATTAAATTTATCAAATTGTCATCTGCCTTCTACTAATATTTGATAATCAACACAGCTGGTACACACTCTCTATGAGAGTGCACCCCCATACCTCCCTGACCTGAGGGGAAACGTGTCTTAAAGCTGGAATCCTACCCAGAATATATTCCTTCCTTCAAAATCTCTTTCATCTTTCAACCCGCCTAATCGCGTGGAATATTACAGCCACAACGAAACGAAAAATTTTGGAAACAACTAATTTAGACCCCAGGTCCCATAAAATGGGGTATTGTATAACTGAAAGAAGATAGACAACGTGGACAAGGCCTGGCAGAGTTAAAATTTGACCATCTCGTCTATCACGTATCGGAAGGAACCGAATCTATTGGAGCTTTCGGCTTTTTTATCCATAGCAAGCATTATAATAGTATAGTAACTGTCGAAAAAATATCCGCAAAAGTAACACAGCATTTAACAATCAAAGATAAACCATCAAAATAATCCAAGTATGAGCAACTACAACAAGGTACACTGATGATGAGATCTCTACTGCTCTGAATGGTGCAGCGACACGTTATACAATAGTATGAGGAGACTAAAATGCTAAGATATGGTTAAAATCTGATGAATAGGAGACAGCTATGGGAAACATCGAAACTCCAGGGAGATATGAATGAGGCAAAACACTGCTAGAGTTTCTATTACAAAACAAGCTATTTTTAGTGAATAGCTTCTTCTGTAAGAAAATAAAGATATAAACGTGGAAAAAGTCCAAATGGTACAAGTACAAGCTGATAAATGTCTTCCAATTGAATTCGGTTTATTTCGAATTGGTTTTAGCCTTTGCAATAGTAGCTTCTTACATGTGTTTAAGGAAGTTAGTATTAGACTTACGCATCTGTCAAGATTCCACCTTCTAATGGCCTTCTAGACTTTGGGCTCACTGTAGTTTATGCTACTTTCCGTAATAAAGAAGAAAGTACTTAACCCATTTACGGCCAAACATTGAATTAGACCTAAACTTGAACATTTTTTTTATTATTTATAACTATAAATACACTTATTGGAACAAAATCGTAAACACCAACTTAAAAAAAATCCGTATACAAAAAAAATATGGTGCGTAAACGCTGTTGCGGTACTTTTGTAGCTTCCCCTGTATTAGCAAAGATTTCCTAGTCAAATTTTTATTCCTTAGTATTAATAGATGGTTTTTCGGTAATATTACATGCTTTAGGATAAGCCTAGTTAGCTGTGTTTTAGCTTTTAAACATTTAATTATAACTAATAAGTAGTTTCGCATGCAACCCCCCCCCTAGTAATTAGCCAGATTTCATTAATTAGATTTATTTTTGACTCCATTTCTACAAATATTAAAGACTGGTGGTTAGGCAACTTTCCATGCATTTATTATAAACCATTCTCTGGCCTGATTTATTGCTAGAACAACCTTGTTATCTCTTGTTGAAGTCAAATCTTTCAGGAAGCTTTTCTGTGGGTCCACTTGCCCAAAATTTTTTTTATATTGTAACTTGTGAAGCTGGTGTTGCATTTCGGCTGGTCTTTCCAAGCAAAATTGTCGTGCTAGTTGGTTCTCCCCTGCAGCTTAGTACTTCAAAGAGCCTTTTGGCTTGGCTCGCCTCTCCGAGTTGTTTATGGAGAACCTAGAAGTACTCATGCTTTGTTTCGGGCGTTCGTAATTGTTATATAGTTGCTTACTTACGTCCTATCGCCATTGCGGATTTCTGGGGCCAACTTTTGCACGTCCCTCTGGCTTCTCTTCATCTTTAAGGTCAGCTAAGGCCCTTTCTTCTTATTCAGGGGCTCACTTGGGAATTCTTGTACGTTTTTAGCTACCTCTTGTTGGGACTAACCATCTCCTGTTGGAATTAAATATCTCCCGTTGAGATGTACTTTGCTGGAATCCATCTCCATCTGGGCTCCTGAAACTGTCAAATTGCCTGTGAATTTCGCAACTCCTGTGGGCTACGCTAGGGAATAAGCGACTGCATTACACCCACCTGCAGGGCACCCGCAGCCTTCATAGCTTGCACCGCTTGTAGCAGCTGTTGCCGTGGGCTACACCTCTCTGCCGCCTCCAGGTGCGCCAGACTGCAAGGAAGCAAACGGAAAGGTTAGATTTGGATGTATATTTCTGCAGGCAAGACGCTAGTATAGTTATTACCCGTTGCGCCTGGTGTATTTTATATTGGAATACGTGCGTGCTTCGTACAGGTAGAATGCTTAGGCTATGCGAATTATTAGCACAGATGGTACGAGGGTAGGTTATGTGCCTCGTCCTTTTGTAAGTGTTCTCGTCTATGATATATGTTAGGGCTGCCGAAAAATTTCGTGCGGCCACTTTTTGCAGTGTATTGAAAAAAACTTAATTAGGCTTACCAAAGTCCTGTCGGCCTGGACAACGATTCTTCGGCTCGAATGTGTGGGAGCTTTCGGTTATAATTAGCCCCACAGCTGCTGCTTCACAGTGAGACCCACAAATTACAGATTAGATTATCATAGAGTTTCGAGCATTGATAGCATCTTATTAGCATGGTGCTTTTTACTTACCCGGCAGCACGTGATAGTTGTGTTTGACGACTTAGCGCATTAATCACTTGGTCCTTCTTTTGTTTGGGAATCCGTTCTCCGCGTAAAGTTAGTCATTATACGACGGGTCTGGAACGTGAGAAGACCACGGGGCCGCTTGTTCAAAATCAAGTTTCCGCGAATCGGTTACGCAAATTTGTCTTACGCTTGTTGCAAACCGGTTAAAGAGCAGATTCAAGCGTTTGCTACAATATTTATGGATACCCTGATGTCTTTCTATTACTAGGGACCTTCACGTTATTGTGCGGCCATGCTAAACGTACGTTGCTCCGACAGCTAGAAATTTTTGAGTATCGCTTTAACGTCAAATAGAGCTAACATTCGGGGCTAAATGTTAGCCAGAATAAACTTGCATTGCTCTGTACCAGCGTATTACTTATTGTTCTCGCTCTGGGACCTGTATATATAAATATTGTACTTTTTTTCTCTTAATTATTGCCTCTGCGGCGCCCGATCATAATTTTTAAAGTGTTAGTTTTGTCTATCGTATATCTGCCTAAATTTATTCATATTTATATTTATATTTGTATATATATATATACTTATACCTACATGCCTGTGAATTGCACTATAGTACCCACCAGTTTAAATAAAGCTGTGATATTTTATTGGTCGTTATTTTTATCTGGTCGATTTGCTGGAATTATCTCTACCTTGTGATGATCTGACGCAAGGATTAACCGACGTCGAGGACCTGGCGCCCTCTCCTTTTTATCCTCTTTCAGCGTAGCTGGAACCCCGATCCTTCTCGGCGAGTTAGCCCAATCAGGCCGATAGTTACCAGCCGGCAAAATACCTACTATAACTTTCGCCACCAGGTAAGGCCAAAACATTTATCCTTCCTCACAACCCACCATTGGCCGAATCCGTATAGAAAACTATTAGCGGTAGGTCTGGAAGCAATCAGCATGAAGATGTACTTTAAACTTCGAACAACTATATATAGTGTGAGTTTTACACAATTTGCATCGTCGTCTGGCCTTATTTGCGTCTTTTATGATCACATGACCAACTCTGTCTAATCGTACTTCTTTAGGAACTGGAACTCCAGCTGGCCGACCCAAATTTATGTTTCTAGCTTCGTAAGCTTCCGCCTTGATCAACTAAACAGCTAAATTAGATTTAAAATCCAAATGCGACATTTTGGAATTATTCGCCAATCTATATATTTTCCAACAATTGACGATTGCACTATCCACTAAATTTATGAACAATGGCCACCACCATTTTTTTCCTCGCACATTTATTCTGTAGTTGGATATCCCATTGTCGTGTAAATCTACACCACTCATAAATAGGTTATATATTGCAATTACATATGGCTGGGGAATCAAGACATCTTTTCTTTCTTTGCGACTGTATCTTTTTGTGTTTGACAATGGTTCGACCGTAAAATTGTTACTAATCGTCGTGATGACTGCGTTGTCATTCCATCTTATTAGTGACACATTGTAAACTTCATCGAAGGAAGAATCATGACTACCTCGTTCCCTTTTTGATATAATTTTTACGTTTTCTAATGGACATTTATTGGTTCGGTTATCTCTTATTGTACCCGTAGCATAAAAGCCCTTTTGATTTAAAAACGTTAAGAGTTTGTAACAGGAAAAAAAATATCGAAGAAAATTCAATGATTTTCTGGATTTTCTACTAGTGTTAGCAAATCTACAACGACTTGACCTCCTAAACCAAGTTCTGATGTTTCTTTGGATGCATCTGCTCCCTCAAACGGCATAAAGTGAAACAAATAGCCATCTATAGAGGTTAGGGACCAAATTTAAGTCCGAACTTCACCGGTTTTCTCTTTATGAACATTTTGCAGGAATGCCTGCCAAACTAGGGCACCATTTGTTCGTCTATCGAAAGATTATGAAAAATACAAAAAATTACATGTTTTTCTTGTTGATAATATCAAAAATGGGGCAAAGTTTAGAAAATTTATCGGATTTGTCTAATTGTGAGTTATCCGACAAATGCAGATTTCTTTTTATATTTCGAAACTTCTTGGGACCCATACAACTACGTACTTAAGTCCAAACCCTTGTCTTCGTCTTTAGACCAGTATAAGCCAGTCTGCTGTAGTGTATGATTACCGGATAGTATCAATATCCCCAGGAAACGCTTGAGATCTGCTACACCAAATTCAGAATCGTGGCGATTATTATCATTAGCGTATATAAGGGAATAATTCACAATTGTGGATAAAACTTCATCGTCGAAGAATAAGTAAAATATTTCTAATGGAGTTTTCTCTCCCAAGTTAGCTTTTATGTCTTCATGGCAACTGGCTTCTTTCGACTGTGGTAACTTCCCGTACCTAGTCTCGCCCTTTATCCAAATCGGTACTGGCATCTTTACCTTCATATTTTTCATAAGCTTCTGCCTTTTTATTGCAAGTGTTTCGTCGTCTTAGTCGTCAAAATCATAATTTGCATTATTCGTATGTACTTCAAACGTACCCGCTATTTCTACCTAATTTTGAAGATATTCTTGGTTTAGCAGATCATCGTCGATGTTTTCTTCGTCTGTAAGGTCGTCTACCTCTGGAGGAATATATACCCCATCAACAGTATCTAAAACAATTTACTTACATTATCAAAAATGTTCTGTAACAGTAATTGTAATAAAACTACCCCGTTCATCTTCTAGTTCTTGTAACACCTCCTCTAGAACCACCTCCAATTCTCTTTGAGTCAAATACTTTCTGGAAGCCACCGTCACTTGACTATAAATAAACAATAGAAACTAACCTCACACATGCACTGCACAGACTGAACTAACTGCGGAAAATAGTCTGCAAGTTAACCGGAAACAATCTGCGCAAGTTCCAGGGTGCAAGATTTAACAACTACCATGATCTGGCCAATGATGCGTATACGTACCAATGAGTTCGACATGATTTTTTGTGGAGCAAATATAGAAATTGCTTGAAATTGTTGATTTAATGTTAGTACACTAATATTTGTGATAGTAAAAATCCATCTACAAAAAAGAAAATACAATGTAGCAGAGATTCAGAAAAAATTTACATTTCAATGCGCGAAACTCAAAATTTCCTATTATTAAGTAATTTTTATTATGTCAAAGAGCACCCTAAGGTAAATGAAAAAATGGCTAAATTATGCATGTACCTGAGGTAACTACGATATAAAATTTTATGGCTGCCTGTAAATGATTAGTTGCCTAAAAAATCATTACGTATTGGTGCGTATGTGCACCATTGGCCGTAAATGGGTTGATAGCGACATAGTACTGATACGTTGTGTTATTACTACCTTAGACTTAAAGGATGTACCACCATTTTTTTCCGTTAATCCGTCAATCCATCAATCAATTCAATAGTTTTTTTTTAATTTCCATTTTTACCTTTACTCTCGCTTAATTTCAAATAAAGTATGATCACATTTTTTCTGTCAAAAAGTGAAAGGACAAGTGGATAAGGTTATGCCGTCGACCTAGGCTTTCGCGGTTACTCCAATTAATCCCTGTTAACAGGCTTGGTAAAACGTGGACTCCCACACGATCTACACGATCTAAAGCATTACAACTACTGTGCGTCATACGGCCGCGCCACATGGATTACTCTGCACTTGAACGACCAATCAGCATTTCGTCGCTCCGAACGGCTGGCACAGAGGACTATAAATAGCTTCACAGCAACCTTCAGTTCTTAGTGCGACTTTCACTCTGATGATGCAAGCTGCAAGGTCTTGCGAAACGTTAGTCAATATGGGTGCACAAACAGCAACAAATCCAAATCTGCCTAAGTATCCCCGTTCTCAAGGTACTCAAACAACATGAGCCACCAAAGAGCAGCCAAGTACCTCATGCTTCTTAGGCCTACAAGCATTTACTAGATAAAAAACAAACTTGGGCTGAACGTAACTGTCTCTGGAATGTTTCATTTACTGAAAAGTGCAACCACTGTAAATTCACAACGTTCCGAATTCCAAAATTGGCAATTTTTTACATTGATCTTTGTGCTGTTTCTCTAATAGCTTTTAATGGCCTTACATATAATGTTCGTACTTGTAACTAGTTATTCGTAAAGTCGCAGGTTTTCAACAACAGGGAAGATACTAAACATTTTTTTTAGATTTAATTTAATTTCTTTTTAATTATAGATGTAAGATCTACAGCTTAGGTAGAGAAATAGTTAAAATAGTGGGTGGCCGACTGCACCATATTTATAAAACATTGAACTGCAATCATGGGAAATGTACTTTTACTATAGATTCAATTTGTAGTTTTTTTTTAATATTTGCACTATTATTGCTTATATTTTTCTGTTTGCAGGTCAGTATAAATTGCTGCTGGAGTGGAAATGGCTATATATCAAAGTACGTATGTATTTTAAAATGTTAAACTTTAATATTTACGTCAATAAGGATTGTTTTCATCAAAGTAAGTTCTATAGTTTTATGTACTATAGCTTGAAATACTAAAAATATAGACGATCCTACTAAATGCTTCTCTAACACATAATAGACTCAATTTGAATAACAAACACCAATTTGATTAAATATACATATTTACAAAGCCAAAAAAATTTATAAAACGTTGATATTAAACTGTAAAATTTGCTTTGAAACATTGCAGTTATTTGGTTACCGGACCACAGAAACATGTATAACTAAAATTTCCATATAGTATTCCAACGCCACTATGATTAAATCCCTCTATATAAGGAATTTGCTATTTATCTACACGCCTAAAATATAATTTAAATGTCATGGTAGTAACGAAGGTTGCTACTTACTACTTACTCTCTTCAGCTGGTCTGCACTCGCAAAACCTTTCTTCCCAATAATACTTTGAATTTTATGAAAAGGTTTGAGTCTTTGGGAGTTAGGTCCGGGCTGTGAGGTAAACAACTTACCAATTTAAATGCTGAGAGAGTTGTGTTTTCTAAGACACATGGGGCTGGCTCTTATTGTGAAGGAAGATCATACTGTTAGACAAGATGCATCCCACATGAGACGTAATTTATGTTTACTGCAGTTGGAGCACTTGGATGAGGAACAGCATCTGCATTTTCTACCAAAAGCTGCATTTTGCTTCCCAGACGATCGATTTCATTTTTCATTGAAAACATATATCTCCACTACTCTTTTTGTTACATAATCATTAGTGCTTTTGCTAGTTACGTAAATATCTACAGCTTGGAAGTGTGTTTATTCTGTGTGCCTTAAATTTAGTGCAACTGCTTATGTAGACAACATCCAGCATAGTGAAATATATGGTCGAATACAATCGGTTGAATATAGTAATAGCAAATTATTTTTCGGTTTATCATTGCCATCAACGATGTTTTATGTCCGAATTTAAAATATTGTTGCTGTATACAATATTCTCAAGATTAGGTATCAACTGAACAATTACAACTTTGGCTTTGTAATGTTCAATCTTTATAAACACTAATATGGAACTGTTTACTAGTGGTTCGCACATATTTTTTCTGAAAATGGCTACCATCCATTGCCAAGATGAACAAATTTCAGTGACGTTAAGTTCTTTTCGGTTCTTAACCTATCTTATGGATTTGGTGCAACGAGAAGCTTGGTAGCCCCGCAGCTACAACAACTCATGTGAGACGTCTCATACGTCTTACTACGGTTTTTTTATTACGATTCCGATAACAAACTAACATTTTAAAATTGTTACAGATAGAAAAATGCTAGTGCTGAAAAAGTTCTTAAGGATAGGTAAAGTGCCTCTTAGAGTCAAGTTTAGTTTATGTAACTTTTTTCATTAGTGCAGTACGTAATAGTAAACGTGGTGATAAAGTTGAAATCGATACCTTTACATATGTGGAAATTTACATAAGAATAATAAATTTAAAAAAAATACTCTATGGCCTTGTAACATCCTACTGGAGGGAGTTTGTACTAAAGTATTGTTAAGGTGACTAGCTTCACTTTGTGTGCCCAACCTATGTTATGTTATAATTGACTTACACCTTTACTTTAGTTTATTTTCAATAAAACTTTTCTTTAAATTGGATTTTAATTAATTTATTTGCCCTATTTTTTATTATGGATGATCAAAATTATTTACTGCTAGCCTCAGTAGAAACATTTGACTGAAAATCAGGTCGGATTCTACATAATCTAGATTGCTTATATTCTGAAATTTGATGTTCTTATTTTATATGACAACTCAATACATCTGACAACTGACACTTCAAACTAGTTTTGAAAAATCAATTACAAATACTTCATCGTTACATTTGTCATTCGACAATCTCAAATGGTAAGTACTTTCTTAATCAAAATTAACTCACTTCAGTCTTTATTTTCTTTCAGTTCTTATTTTAAATACTTGTATTCTCTTACCCTTTATTGGACTTACCACTCTTCTCTACCAAACCCAATACATCCAGCTCTGCAACTCACCACGCTACAAAACTGTTCCACGGCGAAGGCCTCAACTGACAACCAACTGCCAAGATGTCCAAAATCCGGATCCATATCAACACAGGAACCCAGTTCGCCACAGGAACACATGAAAAAACAGCTCGCCTTTTTAAATCAGCATCTACATCTCCACCACAGTATGCATCCAAATCGATTTCAGGTGTAGATGTGTTAGTCTAATGCTCAACCAAATCACACCTATGAAGCCTGCTACAACCCAGCACCACGAACCTTTACCAGATGCAAGCCACAAGATGTCACTTGACAAGCCCCCACAAATATGCTCACTCTGCTAATGATGTCGATGTAATCCCTTCTTTTGTAAACCATTCCTTGTTATCCAATTCAGTCGATGCAATGTAATTCCACAATAAACTCAATTTACATTCCCTTGCTTTTATTTGAGTTTGTAGATCATAACTGTATTAGATTGGTTTTCTCACCACATTCTAATCTTCATCCATCTAGTCTGCTAATCTTTTCTTTTAACATTTTAGGTTTTATTCTTCTTCACCACGCCAAATTATATTCAATTTGAACTCTTTTATTTTACCAAATATGTATTTGAAAACTTTTATAAAGGAGTTTATTTCTTAATTTCAAACGTTACAAATTGTACTACATTATTTTCGTTAGTCTATTAAATTTTTTTATTCTAATCAATAAACTATCGACTTAGCGATCTAGCTTATTTTTTACATTCCAACACATTATTAAAGCTTTTATATATGACTAATACCTACTATGTTAAATAGTATATTTCGAAAAAGTATTTGTCACTAACTTCCAATTTCATTTAAGATATTAAATTAAGTTAAAATCCTACTGTTTCTCAATTAGCTTCATTTAATTAAATTAAAAATTCTATTTCCTTTCTTTCCTAAATGCATCTTAATAATTTTGATATCCATTTCACATCTAAATTCATCTTTGTAATTTTTAATGCTGTATTCTTTTAATCTTATTAATCTGATTTTTAAACCCCTGTACCAATATCATAACATTATATTAGGTGCAATCGGTTTATTACAACCTAAAAAAAATACGACCAATGAGTGTCCTTTTCTTTTTCAGACACCACGTATAATATAAATGATTCAATTAATTTCACTTCCAGAATGCTGTGGCTCAATATAATTTAAAGGAAGACACCGAACGCTAGAGGTGCAATTTATTGAATCACCCGTTGTAATTATTCCCACGGTATTTTTTCTGATAGTTTTTTACCTCCTCTTTCCGCGTTCTTCTGGAACTGCCTATTTTACTTTTTCCTTGATTCAAACACAATTCTCTTCGTCTGAGATCCTCTATATATGCTTCAGCTGTCCTAGTTGTCTTATATTATTGGTTCAATAATAATTAATTCCATGATTAAATTATTTATAAATATTTCATTATGTATTTCTTTCTTCTATATTTTATTCCCTTGAGAAATTATGTTCAATTGCTATGATGTTTTCCGTTAAAATCCATGAGCCAGTACCATGTACCATTAAAGGCATCGCCACTTTTTTATAACTTCTATTTTTACTTTCTTCGAAATTTTTTTTGCCCATAAAGACATTCTTCATTCTATTTAATATTCATTCGACATTTTTTACTTCTTACTAATCTTCTGGTTCAGTTTTATATTATTTTTCATCATCGTGCTCAAGCACTTTGAATGTTTTATTTGTTGTATATTATTGCCGAGATTACTATATCATCCGGGAACAGTAATTCAGATTTTCCAAGTTTCTACTGCTACGTCTAGAAGTAATGTGGGCGTAGAACACATCCTTGTTTTATTGCTATTTTATTATTTCCATTTTATTTTATAACTAATGTACATCTAACTTTATTAAATAAATGAGCAATATTCGTAACTTCCAGTTCGGTCTGTTAATGTCTGGGCTACTTATTTCATATTCTGTAATATGCTTCATCCTTTTCATTTTGTCGTAACAAACCTAATTTGATAATATAACTTTGTGGACGAATGCTTTCAAGGTTTATTACTAACACAATACACTGTTCCTGGCATTTATTCTATAAGTACAAATTAAATTGCTGTTTTGACAATGACATTTAAAATTCAGAAACAGAACTTCGGCTACCTGTAAACTTTACTTTCCGCCAGGTCCATATCCGATAATAATTACATCGCAACTTTCGTTCTCCCAGAATTTCAATGTCTAGTTGCCTGAAAAGCTTTTATGTAAATGTACAAACTTTGTTTGATCAAGTACCTTATTGCTTGGTGAATATTCATAAAGAAATGTAGTTTTGTCGCGCAAACTTTGAGTAGTGAAAGAGCTCGACTGGAACCATTCAAAAATACGCTAAAAAGTTCAGGGACTACCCTTTGTATACTTATATGAATTTGTCGAGGCCGCCTGTCAGAAATATCGAGTGAAACAAAGCTGCGAGCGCGTTCAAAATGTAGACCAGCGAAATTCTTGGCAGGTGTCAGCAGTTGTTTTTTTATTGAAACGCCTCATATTGCAAATTGCGTCTATTCCAGGCGAAAATAAGATCTCGGCTTGCATTCTGTAAACTAAACTTCTGTTTTCCATCCTCATCTTTTCCGTATAACTGCGGGCAACATCTGCAAAAAGAGGATTAGATTTCGAAGGTTCTATACGTCAATGATAGCATATATTGCCGTGTTACACGTCAGAACCGGTGCTCGGCACTGATACCGTTTTATACTTGCGATTTATGACTTACTCCTCAAATATCAAAGTAAATTTGATGCCGAAAATTCAATATTCTTCTTAGGAATAATTCGCGCTCCTATTCGCATCCATAAAACGGCGGCAAACTCCTCGAAGGGTAAGGGATAGAGCAAATTGATCCGCTAAATAACGTTATCTCCAATCGCTCACCGAAAGGGTTCAAAATTGGGGAATTAATTAGAGAAACTGTCGAACCTGATTCGGCGAGTGAACCTCGAGTTACGAATGTCATTTCTTGAAAACATCGTTAAAATGTAAATTTTTTCATTTCATTATGCCCCGCTATTTAAGAGGAGGCGATCGATACCGTAATTTATTCCGCGAAGATGTTTTAGATTTATTATATGAGAACCGGAGACCGTAAAGAGGAATTTTCCAGCTCTGTGCGTAAGAATAGAGGGCTTTGCTCTAACGCCTGGTACTTGGTCTGCCTTTATTGTCGCACTATTTACCCGAACTTTCCGGTTTATGCACTAAACAGAATTTGCTTAATTATGGCGTATGTAGTTCGTTTCAGCTCGCTTTTTCCACCCTCAGTTTTTGTGGCTGAACGGCCTGAGCTCGCTTTGCGAACGGTAGCAATAATAGGAGTAGCTGTTGCATCGCGGCATCACACCCTGTCTGAATAATATTAATTAATACAGTACAATTTAATTAACCAACTTTCAGGGTTCGCTTAATTAAATACATACCTTATTTTATTGTAACAGGATCGCTCGGATCGGGAACTTTAGAGCTTTGCTATTTAATAAGGTTTATAAACCTTCATTTGAAAATATGCTTGTTTATTTATCACCTCTTTCATAAAATGCAAAACTGTCAGAAAATATCAGACATTTTAGTTTATGCACATAACTACCCAAAGGTGGATTTTGTGTGTAATAAAAGCCTTATCGGTTTACGGAAAATTCAGCAACAAACATTAAATGAATAATTATTTTATTTATTTTTATTTTTTTTATTTTATTCAGCACTCCGCCAACAGCCGTTAGGCCAATTATAGGCGTCACTGTACATTTTATGGGGACTTCCAACCCCACTAACGACTGTGATGATGTTATTATGACAACCGGGACCAACTTTTTTCCGTGGCAGCCGTACCACGAGGTGCCGGGAGAAGCAACCGTGGAACTCCCATCCAAGTTCTGACCAGAAAGAGCGTTGCTTAACTCTGCTGATCGAACGTGGACGCTTGTTCCAGCTACACCACCCTGGACCACCACTATATTAAAAGATGGGGATAGCCAGCCTTGTTGAGACTTGCTAACTCAATAATAATAATAATAATAATAATAATATTTTATTAACGTATTAAAACTAACACTGGAAACTTTAATTTAGACAATAATTACACAGCTTTCATTGGAAAGTGACAATGAGCCACTTTACTTTTTGTTCATTCTCATAACAGTAGGTAATTCAATGAAGCAGCCAAGGCCCGTACAAACAATTGGATGACCTGCACTTGAAGAACATAACACAAGAAAAGTAATAAAGAAAACTGTAAATAGACAAGAGTATTTTTGCAGAGGTAAGCCGGAATGTGTTATTGGAAGATGCTACCTTTGAAGCTGTGAAATTATTTACGAGGAGGGGAAAATAATATTTGCAATAATGCCACTTTAATTTAAGGAAAGTCGAAATTTTAATAGTAATTAAAAATATAAGAGCGAGCAGGAAAGGTGCTAGGAGAGAGGTTGCATTACAAGCAATAAATAGTTCCATAAGAAAAATTTAAAAAAATTAATTGTAGAAGCTTGCATAAATTCCCCATTAAAGTGATACTTTAAAAGTAATCTGTGGTTAATTAGCACATACCTAATGATAGAGTGCCAACATTTTAAAATGTGGTGTGCTTGATTGAAGGAGCTGATCTGAATTTGTAGGGGGTTCATAAGTAGCAAACATCAAAAAGCTTCTTAAACAGATTAGCCTAATCTATACATATATAAAGTAAAGTCACAACCCTGGCTAATCAACGCAGAGCTGTAACCACTGGTACTACGAAATTGAAATTTGGGTGGAAGATTCAATTTGTTACGTAAGGTGGTGCCTAGAAGGGATTTTTTGAAATTCTACCCCTAAGGGTGTGAAAAGAGGTAAAGTATGTTTTTACGATTTCCTCAATATCTCTTACACCCGATGAGATATCGACTTGGTGTTTACTTGCAAAGATTTTCAACGCAAATGACTAGAAACGTATTTCAGGATTTTGCCCTAATCAACCCCTAAATGTGTAAGTATGGATTCAGGGTGAATTAAAGAACCCTTCGTATCTTCTATGTTTCTTGAGTTAGAAAATTCTTTTTTAGTATATAGATGCATTTTTAAAATATTTAGAAAGTTGTTTAAGGGTTTTTGAAGAATTTATCCGTAAGGGGTTGAAAAGGGGTAAACTGTATTATCACGAATTCCTCAATACTTCTTACAACCGAAAAGATATCGACTTGGTTTTTGCTTGCATAGGTATCCAAGGCAAATGTCTAAAAACACATTTCAGGATTTTGCCCTAATCAACCCGTAAAGGTGCGAATCTGCATTCGGGGTGAATTATAGAACCCCTAGTATCTTCTGTGTTTGTTGAGTTAGAGCATTCTTTTTTGTCATATAGATGTGCTTTTCAAATCTTTAGGAAAGGGTTTTAGGGTTTTTTGGATTTTACCCCTAAAGCGGTAAAAAGGGAAACCTGAAAAGGGGCAGGGGGTTAAAATTACTAATTATTTCCCCTCTGGGTTCATTTCACGATAAAACGGGCTAAAAGAATTTTTGGATATTTTACCCCTAAATGGTGAAAAGGGGGTAAACTGTGTTTTCACGAATTTCTCAATAAAATAGGAAAATTTCTGAAAGTCTATCCCCCTGTGGTAGAAACGGGTATCCTGCTATAATTTATGAATAGAACATTTACTAAGTACATATATTTTTGATTTTATCTCATTGTTATACTAAAACTATAGTTTTATACATACATATTTCCAGGGGGTGCTTGAAGAATAAAAGAGTTTAGAAGAACTTTTTTCGGAATATTGTTTCCTTTTTACCTACAATATTGTTTTGCAGCCTTTCTTAGTTTAGCGTATTGAGTGAGGAAAGAGGGGGGGGGGGCGTCTGTTAAGATTTCCCAGTACAATTGAAAGTTTGTGTAACATCACACATTTAAAGATCCGGAAATAAATAACTTATAAGTTACCATTCGAAATCTTCCAATTTCTACCACTGAAAAAAAATGCGGGAGGAGCTCACAAAACTAAAATACTCTGTGCTAAAAGTACTAAGACTCTATAATCAAGACAAAAAGCCAATATCACTGTGTGCGGTTGACCTTAATGTTGCCAAAGATATTTTTAAATAAACAAAAGTTTAATATATCACAATAGAAGTCGAACCTAGAAGAACATCTAAAGAGTGTCAGCGTTATGGACACACTCGAAACTAGTGCCAGTCTGAACCCAGATGTATTAAGTGCACAGAATCCCATGAGTATACTAAGTGCCAAAAATACCCAAAGTATCACCATAGTTTATTAATTGCGGGGAACTGAACCCTGCTAACTATAAACGATGTACTTATTACAACTATGAAGCCAGCAAACACATGTAAATAAATTGACAAACTATACACAAACATGGACAACGCCCGTCACGACGGAAGCTACCACAAGCAATTAACAGAATCAGCAGTGTATACAAAATTATAACATAAAATTCCCGAACTTCCGACCAACTATAACAGAACTAGCGCTGGAAACAACCAAGAAAGCACAGATTTAATAACTACGATTACAACTCCGCCTGTAGCACCGCTGAAGGAATTAAGTAACCTGATGATGCTGTTGCCGGTCCAAGCCCGAATAAAAGAGGATGGACATATCTGGAACGGACTAGCAACCTCATGGACATGTGCTGAAACATTGCTCACAGAACTGTTAAGCAAGCGTCGGCGTCGGAAAAAAAACAGACCACCTGAAATAACGACACGGCCTGAAAATGGAAAAAGAAAATTACAATATAATCGAACAGGAAAGACCAGGCAATTCTATTGGAGATAGCCATACATCGAATCGAAATGTGTGTGTTGTCGGAAACTAAAAAGAAAGGCAAACGTAAGATACAACAACTATAAAAGAAGAGAAGAATGAGCGGCCACTGTCTGGAGTCGGAATCTTAATACATAAAAAATTTTAAGAAGTGATTGATGACGTACAGTATACTGACGACACTATAATAGGTTACCCTCAAGTTGGAAAACGAAATGTTAAACATCGTTGTGTGTATATACAATCTTTTTTGAAAAACAGAATACCCAGAAATAAAAAAAATCTTGATAGAGAACTTCAATTCAGGAATTGGCAATACAGCTGTGCCAGGAGTGGTACAGAGATTCAACAAAGACGTTGGAAATGAAAATGGAAAAATGCTACATACTAACAACATGCGTTCAATAAAAATTACGCATTAACAGCCCATTTTTCAATCACAAATCCCCGTACACATACACCTTCAATAACTCAAAAGGACAAAAATCGATTATAGACTTCATAATTACAAACCATAACATACAGTCATTACCATACGCAACAGCAGCTCGATTTTATGTAAGTACCGCCAGAAAATCAGCTTTGAAAAAAAGAAACCGGCAGAATACATATTGCAATTCAACGGCGAGTCCTTTAGAAACGGAAGGATGATAACACTATACCAAGAGAGGGTAAAGAAAAATTTCTCAGTAACACTATTGCAGAACAGGACCATGTAAATCGAGTTTGGAAAAAATCAAGCGCAACTTAAGCAATGGGAACTAGGAAAATCACCATAAATAGCAATGAAAACCAGAAACTTGGTTCACAGAAGAAGTCAAGGAGCTAGTTAAACAAAAACAGAAAGCAGAAACAAGAAGACACCTGAAGCATATAATAGCTATAAAGAAGTCCGAAATCTAGTAAACCAATCAATTAAGGAGCTCAGGGAGACATTTTCCGTAGAAATTCAACACGATTTATACCGGGTGTCCATTCTCAAAGTCGAACATAGAGAATTAACATTAGTGCATTCACTCGTTCTTCATTGAAATAATTCATTTTTCTGTAGATAATTTTAACAGACGTTGATAGAAAATACCTGAGAAGCAAGGCATAGCATATTGAAAAATTCTCAAGCTTTAAATTAATATTTTAAAATAAAAACCTCATCTTGAATATTATTATTGGTATCATTTGATGCGTAATAATTTTATCTTTCCATTGATACCATTACCTTCCCTGTAAGTTGAATTGGCGAGCAGGAATCGGCAAAAACGTTCAATACAATGTTAATCGCTTATGTTCGACTTTGAGAACGGACACCCGGTATAGAGGACAGAGAAAGATCTGGAGAATGCTTAAGAACACAAAACGACCAATAAACGAAACAAAACAAATAGCTACAATCAGCCCGGATTAACGGAAAACCTATTTTAAACAAATATATAAAAATCAGACCGAAGACGAAAATATCAGAAAGAAGATGAGGAAGAAGACACAGCAAATATTAACATTGAAACAATCCCAGAACTAACATTAGACGAAGTGTTCTCGACGGTGACAAAACTGAAAAATAGAAAAGCACCAGGTGTGGTCGGTATCAGTAACGAAATTATAAAAAACGAATGAATAACTACTACAGATGAAATAACAAAGCTCATAGAAAAAGGTATACAAGAAGGAAAATTCCCGGAGGAGTGAAGAACCAGTATAATCGTCCCTCTGTTCAAGAAAGGTGTAAAAAAGCAATAAAAAAACTACCGAGGGATAACACTGCTGGGCGCTTTTCATAAAATCTTTACAAAGATATTAGCTCAAAGAGTCGAACATAAGATAGAAATATGCGAAGAACATCAGGGCTTCCGTCAGAATAGGTCCACAATAGATGCAATTTTCATAGTAAGACAATTAACAGAAAAAAAATATTGAATTTTCTAAATTTCTCTTCCTCTCTATGGTAGATCTAAAACAAGCATTTGGCCAATTACGTCACATAATTAACATTTTGAGTCGTCATGGTGTTAATAATAAACATATTAGAATTATAAAGGACTGAAATAAAGACATCAAAACCAAAATCAAAGCCAAGCAACTTCTGAAAAAGGAAATATACATCAACGAACGAAATAATTGACGAAGTCAAGGACGTTGGCGCAGGTTACCAGATGGCAGACAAATATTTGAAAATTGTGTGTTACGCTGACGATGCTGCATTAATAGCAGAAAGCGAAGACAACTTATAACGTCTCCTAAATTCAATATGATTATATCCACAGAGAAAACTAAGTCTATGGTAATCTCAAAAGACCCCATTCGATGTAAACTGATGGCTGGCGATGAGTAGATAGCACAAGTGATGAAATTCAACTACCCTAAAACGCTAATATCAAGCGACAGAATCCTAATAGAGGAAGATAGAGTGAACTCCATGTAATGTAGCATGCTGTGAGAATGCTTAATTATTTTCAATTAATATCAAGATATCAAAAGGGTATCATGTGATAACAAGTGTAAGAGAATAACGGGTGGCAGTAAATATTAGCAACCAAGAGGTTGTTTACAAGAGTTGAAAAGTTTCTATAATTTAAAGAATCTCAGTCAAAATATTCACATTAAAGGTCTAATAATACCTTTAATTGTGAGGATATAATTCAAATTTGATACGTGTTAGTAAGAATAGCCTTCTGCATGATCAAATACTGACCAAGGGGTCAATATTATTCTTCACATAGTGAGTTGGAGATTTATAGAAGCCATTTCAAGTGGTCATTGGTGTACAAGCCATCAGTTTAGTGAGTGTTTGTGTGTGGCATGCTGCAATACCGTTTTAAGAAAATATTAAACGGTCAAGTCTGTCTACAACGAGCTTTTATGGGTCCTCATCATCTCCAAGTGGGTGTTTGACGACTTCGATCAGTGTGAAACTGATATTAGAACCACATCGCAAGTACGAGTTCGGCTGTTGAAGGTTAGTGTATTATAGTAACAGTTTGGATACGGCAAATTTAGAATTTAAAACTTGTATTTAGATTTAGAGAATCTTAGAATATTAAGTTTTCTAAATTAATATTGTGATTTGAGTACTCGACGGTTTCGATTTTTATAATTAGAAATTTATCATTTTGGTCTAGTTATTTTTTAAAAAAGTATTTAACCTCATTTACCGGAACTTTCATTTAATTAAATAATTTTGACAACTTTAATCTGACTATTAATTTGTAATGTCAATTCAAACGTTTAATACACTATAACAGTTAATTAGATTCAAACTCAAGTACTAAGAGTGTGATTTAAATAATCAAATTGATATTTATTTGGTCATTCAAAGTACAATTCATTAATACAGTTTATATTTGACATTAACTCATTCAGCTGGAAAGTAAAGGGAGTCTCAATTGCTAAATAAGTTGGCTAGCCGAGGTATATTTAAACATGACACAATTTCAAAGTCAATTATGAAAGTATGAGATATGTCAATATATGATTCAGTTGAAAGCAACAAGGTAAGTGAGAATTATATATATTATTATTGATATTACTTCTGTGAATTAAGCAAACAGGGTAGATATCACTAGTTTTTATTATACATAAAAACTCCTACAAAGGGGGTTGTGTAATATCCATCAAAGCTTCTAAAATATCCGGAAGGTTAAGAGGGGTAATCTGGAAGAACAAATATATGTCACAACAGAGTAAAACGTTTGATTTCATTGAAAAATACCGAAAATCTTTTTTATCCAGAGTTTTATGGCGAATAACAGTGATAAGAATTTGCGGTGCCGTAGAATTAACCAAAAATCTCATTTTGGCGTTTTCTGTCCAAGATGGCTTCGAACGCAGACCTCGTAGAAGGAAGACCCCTGAGTATGTCGACTGCAGACTTGAAATAAAGCGAATAAAATTGTGTGCAGATTTCCTGCAATTAAGGTATTTCCAAATTCTAGTGCCTGGAAACTGGTCTAAAAGTTGATAGTGGAAGCTATAGGCGAAACTCCAGATATGGTCCACCCGCATTATAAAGGGTTGTGTTTTAACGTTCGTTGTGTTTTAAATGCACAAACCATTTTAATGTAATTTTGTACCTTAGAAAGGTAGCCAAAGGACCAAATATAAAAAAGAAATTTCTTGGTTCTCTATCTCCGTTTTGATAAGGCAAAAGTTCAAGAATTCCTAAATTTTCGTGAATAAATCAAAGCGAAATACGTGATAAGATCGAAAGTAGAACTATTTTCGATTTCGGGCGGCATACGTACTAGATACATAACAAAAGCCAATGGATATTTGATTACTGCGAGTGACAAATACGTAAAGGGTAAATTGATGTAATTTAGCGAATGACATATAATTTCAGTAGAGTATATTATTTTCTACCCTGATTTCTCTTCAATGGTCGCATTGTCCCTGTATGACTTCGAAACTGTTGCATCAACATACACAGGAAAAGTCGAGTATCTCTCTGGTACCGTGTGGCCATAAATATCTGAGATCCCGGTAGCCATGGAATTAGCTACTTATAAATGTTGGTTAGCATTATACATATTTAAATTATAATAAGTATTGGTATGAAATGTAATAAAATGCAAATAAGAGGGGAATGTGTCCCAGATTCTGCAGTTTAGCCTACGACTCGATTATAAAAATCTCCTGTTCTAACTTCAATACTTATTGTAATCTGTAATAATTTTTGACAGATAGGAATTTTAGTTGTGATGACATTAATGACATTTAGTGTAGTTGGATTCATCACTTTAATAAAGCGGTGTTGATTCCAAAGGTAATGTGATATCAGATATTTATGGCCACCCGGTACTATAATTGTATAATAGTGATTTTTGTATTTAGTGTGTAAATAATTGTACGTGCCAAGTACGTAAACTCAAGTATTATGAACGGGTGATAATAAATCTCGAGGCCTAGTCGAATTCATAATAGTAATCGATTTTACGCAAGTTATGTATAATATTGTCTGTAATTTTGACCTAATATAATAGCATTTCGTTGCCGTTTTCAACATCAAAATGATAGGTATATTCGTACTAGTTGCAATATGAGATTTCGTATTGACACTAGTGCTAATATGACAATTCAGAGCGATTTTGTAGATTTAAGGAAATTAGTTACTATAAAAATTAATATGACCCAAAATTACAGAAAATTTTGTATCCAACACGTTGCAAAATTTGTGTTTTTCACAAACAACGTCTAGTGTGAAAAACACATTAATTTTTCAATTCAATTTTTGACAGATTAAAAACTATTTTTCGATACAATGCAATATCAAGCTAGTCATGAAGTTGCTTACCATGAAATTTTATTATGCCTTGAATTGATGTCGATAGTCATTATGCCTCCGATACGGCAGCTTTTGTTAACATTTTTCAAGCTTTACCATTGATTATTATTAATTTGTAAAGTGTCAACTTTAAAAATTCGAGTGCAAAAAATTTATTAAGAAACAAAATATCATACTCTGTAGCTAATAGTGGCAGTTGAAGCACTAGCCCATGAACCTGTGCACCTATGCACTTATCCAAAATAGTAAAATAAATTTCAAAAATTTAGCGACTCCCCATAGAATAACTATATTCCAAAGAAGAGATTTCGCTACAGCATAACAAAACTGGAAAGCAGTTAAAAATCGGACATGGCTTTATTAAAACATTCTTTGCTTCTTGCACACTTTATATTTCAGAGACGATAACAAGGTTTTCAGAGTAGTATTAATTTATATATCGGACGACAATTTAAAGAATTATGGAACTTAATATTTTCTATGACAAATTTTGCTATTCTCAAAGTTATGTATTCAATAAAATTTATTTAAAATCAAAATTCGTTGAAGAATAGAAACAGTTTCCAAGCATATATGTTGAGCTTTAGTAAAGATCTGGTGACAATTCTCTTTATATTTGTTCTTAAGTGTAAGTATAAAGTTTTTATACATATTTTTTACAACTCATAGTTACCTTGGAGAAGTAGAGGTAAGTTAAAATGCGCTGTCAATGGAAGCAGACGTGAGCAGCTGTTGTGATTTTTATATACCAACAAAAACTCAACTGAATTGTCTTTGCACGTTTACAGTATATACTTTTTTGTTCTCTATATCTTTGAGTAATATACACAATCAATGTGTATTTTGATTGAATCGTTTCTAATGCACACATGCTGCACATAGTCCAATTTCTACATTATTACATTAAGTAGCGTGAAACGTACTGTCGGATAAGCCTTATCCATCTGATGAGATAATGGTCGGTAATAGAGTAGGGGATATCGGGGGTTGCTCGAAAAGGAAATAAAATAAATCCAAAACTATCATACCTGTTGAAGATGAGCTGATGAATCGGTTTCGTACCTGATATTACATGTAATGTGGGTTTACTTTTAAAATACTGCTAAATCTTGATTCGATCAGATAGGCGCAACAATTGACCAAGTAATTATACCACATCTTCACTCGATTTCAGACGATTTTCGGCATTAATCTCCTGAAATATTTATATTTCCCGTTTGAAATGTATACAAAATTAGCTAAGGCAATTATTATTTTCATTAGTGACCTCAAATCATCAAATTATCATGTCTATAATTTTTAACCAGCATGTTGATGTTATTTTCTTCTCCTGAACGTCTGTCAAAATTATTTTCAATCTTCTATTGCTAAGAGAAATTGCAGTAATTTCAGATTTATGCCCATTCTTAATTTTAAGTAACTCTATGCGCTTGTTGGTAGAACGATGGGTAAACAGTGACAGTACGGAAATTGTGGCAGCTGCATCGCACCATTGCCCTCCTCTGCATAATATTAATTAATGCAGCACAATTTAATTATCTAGCTTCGAGGGTCTTCTTAATTAAACGCTTCTCTTATTTTATTGTAGTGGCATTGTTTAGATTTAAGGAAAGCTTGTAACTTATTAATCATTAAGAGCATATCTTAGAAATGACCATTGACACATTTTATATTTACTCAACGAGGATGAGAAAACACGTGAAGCAATCCAATTTCAAACCCAACAATCAGAACTTTCGATTGAGCTCGGCTATGTTGCTTTTCCTATTGAAACGATCTAGCATAAGGAGCCCATTGTGCGCAAAAACAACATGCATCTACATATTTATAGTTAAATTCTTATGTAGGATAGATGTAGATAAATATTGTAGATTTCAATTGCATTAGATACAAAGACCAAATTGGCAGATAAATTTGTCAAACTTATCAAGTCCTTAGAAAAGTTATATCCCCATAGATCCTATTTAAAAATCGAAATTAAAAAACGAATTTGTGAAGCATTTGTCTTATCTTAATTTAATTATTGTACAGCTAGCAATAGACCAGGCAACTGCACAAGGAATTAAAAAAGTTCAAAATGCATGCTTGCTATTTGTATATGACATTAGACAGTATGATCATCCTATAACATAAAATCGTTGCTTTCTTCCTTTCTTTATTTCTATGTTTGTTTGCTATCTCCTCCGAAGATACTGGACCGATTAAGTTGTATGATGTCATAAAAGTTTGCTAATTTTTAGACTTAGATCGTAGGCCGGTTTTTATTTTCAAAAAAGTACGACAAAGTTTTAATTTAATTATATTCTCTAAGCAGCGGAGCGAACCGCCTGTCGCCGTGGGCTAAGGTGTGACAGTTGCTGTCGCTGTGTGCTATTAGCTCGGGTGAATACCAATGTTCATATAGCATTATAGCGGCGCATTATTCAAACAACCTAGGTTGATCCTGGGGTAGAGTGCTCGGCTGCCACGCGGGCGGCCCGGGTTCGATTTCCGACCGATGCATTCTTTAAAAAAAATTATATTAATGAATCTCTCTTAAATTAGCGAACCGAAGCGTAGTTCGGGTGACTCACTAGTATATTACATAAATATGCTAATGCTGAATGGTTGACAATGCAAAAGCATAGAATTTTACAGTGTCTGCCTATTTCACCAAATATTTTTTTATAAAAAAGTACCTTACATTTCTAATAAAATAACTTTTAGAACAGATGTCCCTAACCTTTCTACTAGATTGTGAGTCCCAATTTCGCCTCAGCAGCATTCTCCTGCCTGTTTCGAGCGATCACTTTCTTTTCAGGTGTATCAAAAGTACAATAGCTTACCAAAACTCTACAAAATATATAGTCCAGTGTAATTAAAACTTACGATATAATACGTTTCAGAGACAGTGTGAAAATTATTTGTAGTTTAATTTCATATCCATTTTCACTTTTCTTCTTATTATTATTATAAATATTGTGGCAAGGTTGCTTTTATACAAAATGTTTGGTTAGTTCTCCGTTAAATATTACAATTCTTTTTACTATTTGCAACTCATGTAGAATTAGGCAAAAGGTTATGTTAAACTATCAATTATCTTTTAAATCCAGGTAATAGGTGGAAGATCAGAGGGATTATGATATTTACCTATACTTAACTACCCGAATTTCGTCTTGGGATTACCTTTTTTTGTTTTGAGATTAGTTTTGTGTTTTTCTTACATGGCAATAGTGTGATTAATATTATTATTATTTCTATTAATTTGGCTGGTGGTATTTAGGGCTCGTGTCTTGGAATTTCTTACAAAATCCTTACCTATTCCAATGTAATTTGCGTATTTCATTTTCATATACTCTTTGGCCATTTGTTTCTCCAAAAGAATACCTATATAGCTTTTGGTAATTTTTGAACTTTTTAGAAACTTTCAGTGTCTACCTTCAGAGTAGAGCTATTTCAAGTAACTATTTTTTGCAGTGTTTGGGTTTGAACTTTACTTATGAGACTGTAACTCGCTTTTTTAGAGATAAGCATTGTTATGGTCAGATTTCGACTACTCCAACTCATGTGGTTAGCGTATTACAGGTCAGAGGTATTTTACACAATCATCTTTTCTTACCTGAAGTTGCACTAACTTATCGAATCAGGTTTTTTGCGGAAGTTAGTTGATGTAGGTTTTAAAATCATTGTAATTTTGTAACTAGTAAACAAATACATCAATTTCTGTATTACCCGTATTTGTGCAATAATATTTATTACCCTAGAATGGTAAAGAAGTGGTTTTGCTGATAAATAGGCATTATTCAAATTGTGCAAAAAGCTTGCTTTTGAATGCGATAAACAGTACAATATCTATAATTGCATCTGTTTGGCGAGGCCTCGTCGTGCGACGAAACCCGCTTCTTGAACGGACTTGGTGTTATTTATGTAACAGTAATTCGCTGCTAAACTGTTTAATGGAATTTCAATTTTGTTTGCATCTAATGAATTTGTTATTACCATAGTGCGCGTCATTTGGAATTTATTCAATTGAATCACCTATATAGGGTACTTGTAGTGGCGTTCAATTATTAAAATTTATTTTTTGAAGCATGAGTTTTAATTGAATGTTGTATTGTGGCTGTATGGCAACTGACGACCATATGTTTAATAAGTTAATAAGCTAACACGTACCATTTCGTTAGTTATTCAATTCGAAAATTGCGAAACCCGAAAAAGACTGGATCGTAAGGATATTAGTTTACCCTATAGAAGAACAGATTTCTTATAGATTAGTTCCAAAATACTCTTAAATTGTAAATGTAGTTATAAGGTTCATGTAATCACTTCTTCATATATATTTATTTTAAAAGTTATAGTCAAATACGTTAAACGATTAAGAGATTAAAGTGAACGTAAAATATTTTTTTAATAACTAAGATAAATTAGTCTGACCTAAATATGTAATTATAAACCTGGAAAACCCTGAAACCAACTTCTATTTTTTCTTGCAAAAGAACATCAAAGAAAAACAGTAAGTCTAATCAAGGAAATGTTTTCTTTCGAAAGTAAAAAAATCCTGCTTTAATAGTTAACCTTCAGAAAGTTTTCTTTTTAACGAGCGGTATAATCAGACATTTAATTAACAACATGCAATGGAGATTCAAGTGAATACTTAACAAGGAGTAGCGCACGTCCGAAACATTACATTTATCCTTTAAGGTAAAATTTGACCTCTGAGCAAACAAGCCGGCTGGACAGGCTGAAGTATATTCAGGACGCATTTAATTGAACAAACTGTTTGTAGGTCAGGTGAGCTTTGCAGAACCTCGTGCTCTTTTCTGTCCGCTGTACCTGATATTTTGCTACAGCCCGAGGTGGATCCCACACATTCTGTTTTGACCCTTCGTCTGAAAAGTTTGCTCTGCCTACACCTAGCCCAGAACTTCACTTAGTGTGGCCACTTTTTTAAGTTAGATTGATGTTGAGGCACTTAGCCCAAATTAGATGTCGAAATTTTGCACAGGTTAATTGTAAATTTCCTTCCCTTAAACGCAAGGTATTAGCCAGAACCCCTCAATTCCAGCTAAAGTTATTCCAGAGAAAGTTGTGCAGCTTTGAAGGTGATTGTATTAGAAAATTGGTTTTTAGGTAACACCACTCAGGCTCATTTGCATTGATAATTTTCAGCGGTGGAGGATTAATCAAGCTGCTCAATCTGCAGCAGTAACGTGTGTAAAAATAGAATTGTATTAAGAGTACACCTCTATAAAGGTAAAAGACAAATATTACGTTGTACATGGGTGATTGTCAACTCCTGGCTCGCGATCAGAAGTTGAGTCCGTGATCTCTCATAAGTCCATATAACACTATTTTGACAGTAGGTTTTTGAATACTAATAAACTTATGTTCGATACGTCATACATTTATGTTGCTGCGGATGTTTTTTCATATACCTAATCCGAATTAGCAAAATTACAATAATTTGAAAATCGGAACAAGTGAGAGAGAATAGCCTGTTTATTCAATAAGTTTTTACAAGCCAACGCTGAAACTAACACTTTTCAAATACGTAGTACACTAAATTGTAGAAAGTTCAAAGTTTCAGTTCAAAGGCTTGATATAAGTTATTTACTACAAAGTGAGATTTAATGAATGACTTATTTGAATATATGGTCGCAACAATTTAGAATTCTTAATATTTGAATCGCTATGCAAAAAGTTACAAATCGCTGCTCTGTATAACGAGCTCTGCTGGTTCGTGCAGTACTGCCTATTATATCTAGCATAGCATAACTAATATACAACAGGTACACTAGGTTATACAATACACTAGTTTTAAAGAACATGAAGGGGGCAAAATTATATAAATAATGCAAGCTAGGCGCTAGGTTCTACGGCTTACCGTGATACCTCCCATAGAACCATCCGGGGTAGTCGAGTTACGACATTAGAAAAGGTGAAAATGTATAATAGGCACATAAGAAAACTGTGAATAATTATTACATTCAAAATACCAGACTCGTATTCACAACTAACTTTGAAATCAGGCAAATAGCTTAGATTCAATTTATAATCATAGTTGTAAATACTCATAAAAGAGTTATTGAACGATTGATATACGAGGTTTTATTGGAAGCATAAAGGGATTTGACCGATTTAAAGCGCCCGGTAAAAATTCAGGCGAAGTATAAACACTAAATAATTACCATCTGGTATTAAACAGTTAGAAAATAGAATATGCTAAGGATTCGATTGGACAACGATGACTTACGAAACAGACACAATTGTTAAAACAGGTTATGTTTATTATATTAGAACAACAAGAAGCACTTCACCCTAACCACCAAGTAAATATCAATCAATGTTAACCCGTTTGCTACCTTGCAAACATTAAAAGTACTGCATAAATTTAGATAGTTCAGTGAAAAGGGATCTAAATTAGTAGGTATATAGTTTTTCACCTAGTCGGGACTCTACTCTTACTCATCGTTTAAAATTCTTTATTTCATTTTGGAACCATAATCTTGCTTATTGACCCTCGACAGCGGGCGTAAAATGGCCTATAAAGTTGCAAAGCAGTACAACAATATAGTATAGCAACACCAACAATATGCATAGAAAAAATTACAGCGCCAGCACAACGATGATGCAGTGGTCTGTAGCCTAAATACTAAATCCTTGAATTTTGTCCATTTTGAGAATCAAAATAAAATTAAACGTTATATGTACCACCTGTCCAATCACAATTATAGCTTTCGGGAAAATTAAAGCTCTCCGCTTTAAACATTCCTTCGTGCTATAATCTACTGATTATTCTCGTAATACTTAAATATATATATATATATATATATATATATACAGTGTGTCCCCGGATTGAGTTCACTATAGGTATAATTGACAAAAAATTTTACAATTTTATTTTAATGTTTTGGGATCCCGCCCTGCTTGGTCTGAAAACAATTTTAAGCAGAGTTTTAATTTTTAGAAATTAAGTCGGCCATGAAAAATGTGAAAAAACTATTTGCTATTTAGGTAAACTACCCTTTTTGTTTATGATACGGCAAAATTTTGTTAAGAAAAGTTGTTTAGAATGATAAATTACGGCCCTATGCAAAATTTCAGAAAGATCTGTCGACTTAGAAAACACCGTTATTTTTTAGATAATTGTATTTTATTTTCAGGTAAACTACTTTTTTTGTTCAGGATACGGAAAAATTGTATTAAGCAAATTGTGAGATGAATTATAGAAATGTATTTATATCCTTTCAAAAATATATAGTAGTGCAAACTAGGTGTCGTCTCACCTACTAAGTAAAACATTTCAGATATTATACATTAATAACATCAATGTTTACCTTTATAGTTGAAACTGAATATAAAGCATTTACAAATAAATATTATTATGTAGTTGCTTGTTACATGAATAGCAGCTGTAACAGTTAAACATACTGAGAACATTTTTGTAGCTGCCAATATGGTACTAAGAAATGCAAAGAATTGTTCTTAGTTTGTCTGTATATTGATTAGGTTTTTTTACCGAGAGCTTAGAAAGTGGCAGCATGTGACAGGAATAGGGCAAATAAATATTAAATATGGCAGTTAATCCTCTCCATGACACGTTCTGTCGATACAATTCCAGAATTTAAAAATTGTAGTTAGCCCTCGAACTGGGCCAAATATGGTATATCAGTGGGTTTGAACTCATGAAATTAAATTGGACCTATTTCAAGCGGACGGCGAAGGCCTGTAGTTTACATTGTAGAAATCCCAGGGGAATCTTCCTGCCTTGTGCAAACTATACCGTTTGATCCCATTTTAAGAATGGTTAACGCAATAGACGAGTCTTCTTTGTATTTTCCACTCTTAATGCTGTCAAAAGAAAGCTTAGCGGGATACCTGAGAAATGCTACGCAAAATAAAATAGTGGAACCAGGAAAAATGCATAGAAAAATATAGCTTGTTGCAGGAACACGTTTTCTATAACGAGCTTCCGATTGTATCCTAGTTATTGTTGTCATTCTTATAAAAGTCCAAGTCAAACCTTCTTTCGGTAAACACTTCTCAGAATAGATGTAGTAATTTCCCTGTAGCATAAATGTTTGAACAAGTAATTTAAAATATCATTTCGAAAAGGAAGTTATTGGAACTCAACGCATTGTTGATATTCATTACAAACTCATACTTTGCACTTCCGGACATTTCTAACTATAAAGTTTTCCAATGACGGCGATAGAACTTTAGAAAACGTTCATAATCACCTGCAATTTGTTGATAGTTGTGATCAGACAGATTTCTAAATCATCAAGCAAGAATATACGCTTTAAGAACGTATAGAAATAATTCGTATTTATTATCAATCCTTTCTGTCCGAGCAACTTTACTAAAAATAGTAAAAGTTATTGTACCTTGGATGATATGGGGCGCCAAGATGGTGCTTTGGATGCCAGTGACGGACCATCAAACCCCTCTTAGACTTACCTTCCAAATCTCTAAAAATGCTCACTTGACTTCAAAATACTGCAATGCGCTTTAAAAAGTAAAATTACAGTAAATTTCATGACTCTATTGAGATAACATTTCTAACGTTGCATTTAAGCGGGTCACCCTTGCAGCTGTGTTCGCAAAAAAGGGTTTCAAAACATAGCATACAGAATTTACCCCTGCTTGTGGTCACCAAATCAGAGCCTGGAAAGCGTTGAAGAAGATACGGCCGAAGATTTATTTCACAACGGCAACTTATATGTATATTACAGGCGCATACAATATTTGTATGGAATCATAAAAAACTACTGGTGTTGCTGTATATGTGCCCAAACAAACTATTTTAATACTATAGAAAACATTTAAGACGACTACTTCTGTATGGTCAAATCCCACAACAATTTTAGGTAACTATCCGTATATACCAGTAGGCGCCATTTACAACCAAAGGAAAGCAGCATATGGCACAAGTTATGCTTTGTTGGTAAGTAATATTACTAACAACTTTTCACACGTCTTTGCCCTACCAAATTATAGACTACAATTCCAGAATCACCAGATAGTTGGCCAAGCGGATGATACAGTTGAATGATAATAATAATAATAGCGTCTTTATTAGAATCAACCAGCCAGTATATTAATAATATAGAAGTTAATGATTATAGTGATACCTATTTACGATAAAATTTGCTACATATATTTAACTGCAGAAGAGTCTATCATGGTAATAGATTTAGAAAAAGCTAAATGCATGACAACATTAACATACCTTATTAGTTACAAATTGGAGCTAGACGGCAGCGTTACAAAAAAGATACTGCAATTGGTAGAGGCTTAAACCAACTGGTTAAAGAAAACAATGTGTAGCATTCCATGGCAATTGCATGGCTACAAATTTGGTTTATTTTACTTTGCCACAGGTGAATAAGCAACTGCTTTATCCTCAAAGCGATAGAGAGGCAACTCCTTTATTGTTAAAGTCTTTTACCGTCTAAATTATCAAGGTCTAAGTTCTAATTTGGGTAACTGGGCGGTAAAGTATGGTGTTTCCGTAACTTTAAAAAATCAAACACGTAAGAAAACGTTCTGGTTTTTCGATTTTTATCTGGTGTTGCCTTGGCTGTAAAAGCAAAATGTTGTTCTCGTTTGACATGTTTTTTAAAATACAGTGAATCAATTGTAATTAAACATTTGGCACATATACATGGTGTACAATTAATTATTCCAAAGACAGCCAATTTTGCTGGTACGTACGTTTTGAGTTAATTATATGTATGAATTAGTCGGCCTATTTCCACAGTTTATATTATTGAATCGCGACGTTTCGGAAGCTAATTCTGCTTCCATCATCAGGCGTAGTCTTGAGAAGGACTGGTTTTTGCACTTGGAGTTAGTTTTTAACTGCACAAGTATTGACACACTATGTTTACAATTAAATGTCAAAACTTGACATTTGATTTTTAAATGACATCGAACCTGGAACCTTTCGATTTGTAAGTCGGATGCTTTACCACTGAGACACCGGGGGATCTGATATACGCTTCCCTTTTTGTGAGTAGTCTATTGCGCATGGTGCGTAGTATCTTTATTGCGCAGGTGTATTGCGTCTTAGTTCTTCGCGCATTATTGGCATCCAGATTGGTTTCATTTCTATGCTGGCTTGGCTTCTGCCAATGCTATGTAAGTGGCTTCTTTGAGCTTTCGTCGAGTTTTGTTCTCTTCCTTCGCCACTATTTGAATGTTGTCCCATTGGATTCTGTAGTCTTCATTCCAGACATGTTCGGCGATTTTGGATTTGTCTGTTTCGCCTTTTCGGATGTTGTTTTTGTGTTCCGAAGTTCTGACTCTTAGAGGTCGACTACTTTCGCCAATGTATGCTCTGCCGCATTCGCATGGTAGGTTGTATACACAATTTTTGGAACTTTGGTCTTCATTGTGTGGTTTGGTTTTAGTTAGTATTCCCCTGAGTGTTTTTGTGGATTTGAAGGTAGTGTGTATTTTGTATTTGTTGCCTGCTCTTCGTATTCTGTCCGAGGTACCTGGTATGTATGGTATTACCGCCGTATATTTAGGTTCTTCTTTGTTTTCGTTGGTTACCGTTTCCTTTCTGTTTAGGTTAGTTGTTATATCTGGGTAGCCATTTTCTTTAAGTGTCTGCGCGATAGTTTTTCTTTCTTTTCTCAGGTCCTCTTGGTCTCAGCATCTCATCTCAGCTCTATCGTACAGGCATCTCACCACACCTAATTTCACACTTTTGTGATGATTGGAGCCGAAGTGTAGGTACCTACCCGTGTGTGTAGGTTTCCTGTACACACTCGTACCGAATGTATTCTCATTCCTGTGTACTAGTACATCTAGGAATGGAAGTTTGTTATCTGACTCCATTTCCATTGTGAATTTGATAGAGGGTGCGCGGCTGTTAAGGTGTTCTAGGAATCCATCCAATTTGTGCCTGCCGTGTTGCCAGATTACGAAGGTATCATCCACATATCGAAGCCATATCCTTGGTTTGTCTGTGAATTCGGATATCGCTTGTTCTTCAAAATCTTCCATGTATATATTGCTCACTATAGGGGATAGTGGGGAACCCATAGCCATTCCAAACTCCTGTAAGTAGAATTTATCTTCTACTTGGAAGTATGTTGTTTTGATACACATCGTCAGTAGTTCCATGATCCTGTTTACCGAGAGTTGCGTGCGTTCGTCTAACGTTTCATCATTTTCCAGTCTGCGTCTTATGATAGTTAGTGCCGCGTCTGTGGGCACATTTGTGAATAAGCTCACAATGTCGAAGCTTACCAGGATTTCTTCGTGGTTAGGTTGGATGTTTTTGATGGTTTCCACGAAGGGCTTTGTATTCTTGACCATGGATTGTGTTTTTCCCGTTAAGGGAGTCAATATTTTAAGCAGGAAGTGGGCTAGCGGGTGACAAGGAGAATTCCTTGAGCTCACAATTGGTCTCAGAAGGATACCTTCCTTGTGTATTTTTGGTAGACCGTATAGATGTGGTGGTTTGCTGTAGTGAGGAGTAAGACTAGTTCTCTGGTAATCGGAGAATTCCTCTTTGTGTTTGAATAGCGCTTTGTATATCTGCCGTTCGATTGATGGCGTGGGGTCTTTGTTGATTATTTTGTATTCGCCCCCATCGATTAGTTCTTGGAGCTTACTAATGTAAGTTTCCATATCCATTACTATAGTTGCATTTCCTTTGTCTGCCGGAAGAATCTTGATGGATGTGTCCCTTTTCAGGGAAGCGATTGCTCTCCTTTCGGAGTTTGAAATGTTAGGTCTTGATCTTCTAGAAGAATCTAGGATTAACCTGACCTTACTTCTATATTCTTCGGCTTCTTCAGGATCTAATTTTATAGCTGTTTCTTCGACTGCAGTTATTATATCGACTTTCGGGATATACTTTGGTGTAACCGCAAAGTTTAGGCCTTTATCCAGAATCTTTATTTCATTTTCGTCCAACTGTCTTTTAGAGATGTTAATGACAGTGTTCTTTCTGTAGTTAGTAGTGTTTGGTTCTTTCTTTTTAATTAGCTTTTCCAATTTCTTCCTGTGAATTTCTTTATGATGTTCCTTGGTCTTGGAATAACTGTTTCTGGTAGCAGCATTTATTCTATCAAAGTCTTGTTCGCTCACTCTATTACGAATGGTTTCTCTAATCTTGTTAGATTCTTGTTTTAGCTGGTGCTTTCTGAAACGGTGATGTTTAATTCGTTCTTTGACTAACACTAACACTAACACAGCTCTCTTTGCGATCTGAGATGTTCTTCGGCTGTGTATTGGAATTTTGATGTTAAGCCCTGTTGGAATCACATTGTACTCACGGGCTTTGCAGAGGAAGGTTAGATGGTTTTCCTCAAGTGCTAACTTGTTCATAGATGTTTCAAGCTTTCTGAATAGTTGTTTGACTTCGGGGCCGTACCGAGTATCTAAATTTGATCTGAAAGTATTTTGTAACTGTGGTCTCATTGTGTATGAATTAGTCGGCCTATTTCCACAGTTTATATTATTGAATCGCGACGTTTCGGAAGCTAATTCTGCTTCCGTCATCAGGCGTAGTCTTGAGAAGGACTGGTTTTTGCACTTGGAGTTAGTTTTTAACTGCACAAGTATTGACACACTATGTTTACAATTAAATGTCAAAACTTGACATTTGATTTTTAAATGACATCGAACCTGGAACACAATGAAGACCAAAGTTCCAAAAATTGTGTATACAACCTACCATGCGAATGCGGCAGAGCATACATTGGCGAAAGTAGTCGACCTCTAAGAGTCAGAACACAAAAACAACATCCGAAAGGGCGAAACAGACAAATCCAAAATCGCCGAACATGTCTGGAATGAAGACCACAGAATCCAATGGGACAACATTCAAATAGTGGCGAAGGAAGATAACAAAACTCGACGAAAGCTCAAAGAAGCCACTTACATAGCATTGGCAGAAGAACCGATAAGCCAAGCCAGCATAGAAATGAAACCAATCTGGATGCCAATAATGCGCGAAGAACTAAGACGCAATACACCTGCGCAATAAAGATACTACGCACCATGCGCAATAGACTACTCACAAAAAGGGAAGCGTATATCAGATGCCCCGGTGTCTCAGTGGTAAAGCATCCGACTTACAAATCGAAAGGTTCCAGGTTCGATGTCATTTAAAAATCAAATGTCAAGTTTTGACATTTAATTGTAAACATAGTGTGTCAATACTTGTGCAGTTAAAAACTAACTCCAAGTGCAAAAATCAGTCCTTCTCAAGACTACGCCTGATGACGGAAGCAGAATTAGCTTCCGAAACGTCGCGATTCAATAATATAAACTGTGGAAATAGGCCGACTAATTCATACACAATGAGACCACAGTTACAAAATACTTTCAGATCAAATTGAGTTAATTAATTCAGTTTTCACCTGGTGGATTCTTGGTATACCGCCTTTTCCTCCGCTGCTACGCTTTCGAAGGTAGGTAGTCATAATCGGAAGGCATTAGTTAACTATTGGTAGAACTTAATGTGAAGTATCTCTTACCGTTCACCAGAGAAGTTCATGGAAGCAGGATTACTTCCATCTGCGCTGACCTTGCAAGTTATTCATTCTATTACTTGATCTGGTTTGATCTGCTTATCCTCAGAACTGTAAACAAGGTACCTACACGTCGATGGTTCCGGTTTACTGACCCACCTAGAAGGTTAACACACTAATTTTATGGAGTTTCGCTTAGAGCTTTACCTTATATTACCTTATTCTGAAATCACTATTTATTAACTTTTTTGTTTATGCCTATTATTAGTGTAAAATCAATAGAATATTCGGTAACCTAACTTGAGGTCGAAACCATTTCAGATGTTTTATTTATACAGTTAGCAGTTTTTCGTATACGACTTTTAGTATACTGCTTGGAAATGGCAGATCCATGTTTATACTCTTGAAGGATGCAACAATGCGAGATTATATTGGTTCTGCAAATACATAAGTCAAGAAGTTATTGTTATATTGCTTATTTGCCATTTTTAAACAGTGTTTGCTTATATATATGCCGTTCTGATTATAATAGCAATTAATAATATTTCAAGCATATCAAATATCATTTTATAGAATATTCTAGAAATGTGCTAGATTAATTTTTGTAAATGATATAAAATAGCATTGCTTTTGATAATTATTTGTAAAAACGGTAAGAAAAATAGTGTTGCCCTAGATTTGAACAAAATCGAAATAGGCGTAGAAACAATGTAAAACTAATGAAAGATCGTAGACAAATAATTGAGGAAAGATAATAAATAAATAATTGTTAAATTGTGAATAAATATGCTTGGCCCAATTCAGTGAGTTTTAAAATTGATTATATATCCTGTGGGTATGCTGTGGTGGAGGGTATTGATTCGTCGCACCTCTGCAAAAGTAAGTGTTTTATCTGTGCATCGAGTGTTAGCTAGCTTTTCGGTGGCTGTTTTGGACATCATAGCAGATTAATTGGAGCCTCTGGAAGCTGGAGGTAGCCAGTGACCTTCATAGAAAGTAGTGGAGCCCGTGTACCATTTGGTTCGTTATGTATCATGGCGCGTTGGTTATTATTCTTAATATTTTTGATTGACTTCTTTGAATGATGGCAAGGTTGGACTTGCTGGCGCAGCCCCATAATTCCACTTCATAAGTCCAAATGGGCATGATAACGGTTTTGTAGATCAACAATTTGTTGTCCAATGGTAGAGATGATGTTCGTCCAAGTAGCTAGTAGATATTTTTAAAGGTTAATTGTATATGTTTCTTTTTCTTGTTTATGTGATCCCGCCAGGTGAGTTTATTGTCTAGATGGAGACCCAAGTACTTCATAGTGGTGGATTGAGGTATCTCAATGTTGTTGAGGTAGATTGGGGGGCACTGCTGTTTACGTAAGGTAAATGTCACATGACTGGATTTGGATTCATTTACTTTAGTTTTCCATAACTTAAGCCAGTATTCAAGTTGGTTGAGGTGGTTTTGGACATATTCTGATGCGATGTTTACGTCGATATGACTCGCGAGTATGATTGTATCGTCAGCGAAAGTACCGATAGCTGTGTTAGGTGTGGTTGTTAGGTCGAAAGTATATAATACATATAGAAAAGCTCCCAAGACACTTCCCTGGGGTACTCCTGAGTGGATTGGGCATAGTTATGAGACATCGTCGTGTACTCGCGTTCTAAATTGTCCACTAGTTAAATAGGATTCGAATAGTTTATGGAATTGAGGTGGTAATAGTTGTTAAATTTTGTGTATGAGTCCTATGTGCCAGACCTTATCAAAGGCCTGGCTAACATCGAGTAGAATGGCTGTGCAGTAGGCCTTTTCCTCTAGGGCAGTATTTATTGTTTCAGTGATCATATGGCACTGTTGGATTGTAGAGTGGGACCTGCGATAACCAAACTGGTAGTCAGGGATCCTGCAAACTCTGGGTCTAGGATTCGTAGCACTATTTTCTCAAGCAGTTTGGAAATCACCAATAGCAGGCTTATAGGTTGATTTGATGTCGCATAAGCAGGATCTTTACCCGGCTTGAGGATAAGTATTATTTCGGCTTTTTTAAATTCTTTTGGCCAGTACTGGAGTCTCAGTATCGCGTTAAATATATAAGTCAATAGAACGATTCCCTTTTTTGGTAGTTCACGGAGAATTCTGGGTGTGATTTGGTCCATTCCTGGTGATTTCTTGAGGTTTACTTGCTGAATCTCAGATTTGATGGTAATAGGAGTTACTGACAGTGTGGTCGTGGAAGGTGTTACGGGTAATGGAAAGGTTTCTGGCAGTGGATTGTCTGTTATACCTTTGTGTGGTTGGAATACGTTAGATAGGTGATATGCAAACTGGTCTGCTTTTTCTTTGTCACTTTTGGCCCATCCAAGAGCTGGAGGTAGGTTGAGTATAGGTAGTGATGTAGATTGGGGTTTTAAGGAGGATTTGATAATTCTCCAGATCGAATTATCATATCTATTTAAATTTAACACGTACCTTTTGTATGAGTCTTCCCTTATATTAATGAGTTTTGCTTTTATCTGATTGGTTAGCTTGTTGAAACTTGTTTTGTCTTACGGATGGTGAGTTCTTTGCCACTGAGCTCTAGCTCTCCATTTTTGAGCAACTAGTTGTTTTACCTCTAGGGAGATGTTGCTGATAGTTTTCCTGTGAACGATAAGGGGAGTGGCTTGTTGCGCTGCTGTTTTAAGCATTGTGTTTAGTTGAATGACTGCGCCGTCTACTTCTTTTGGGTTCTTTAGTCTGGCTTTCAAGTCTATGCTTTCCTGGAAGATGCATCGCCATATCTGAATTAATTTTCCCTTTAGTTAAATAATATTCTGCTGTATGGCAGCTATCCCATTAGTTAAATCATCATTACACAAAGTGCTTACTTTTAAATTACTAATAATATTACCACGATAATTGATTTGATAGCAAATGTATTTCTTATAATTTATTACAAATCAATAATACTTGCTAGGATGTAGAGACCCGACCCGTATGAGATAAAACCCAAATTAGATTATTAACGTCCTCTATTTAAAAAATTAATTATTACCAACCAAATCAATTAAATAAAACATAACAATATGTTACTAGAAGAATATTTCCTAATGAAATCGAAGACGAAATATCACGCTTGCATATTAAGTCAGTCAATCGTACTCTATACCAAATTATATTACTTTTAGATTTTAGCTCGCTCTAGGTATATTATTAGATTTTCACATAATTATCATACGGTCATTATTTGTTACCCATAGTTACTGATTTCATTCTTCCTTTTCCCAAAATTCTATCTTCACTATTATTTATATCTACAGGTACATTCAAGGATAACTAACCTCGATCTGTAATAGACGCGACATACATATATCTCAGTAAATCAGTTAAAAACCTTGGGCTTGTAATAGATGAGGATTTAAAATTTAATCTCCATGTAAAGAAATGTACACAAAAGGCTTACAATTCACTCAAAACAATTTACTCCAGCAGACAGGTTCTTAATGTAAACTCAAAAAAGATTTTATGTAACTCCTTGGTGCTATCTCACTTTAATTACTGCGATACTATATATGGACCGTTTATTGACAAAGTCAATGCACAAAAATTCAAAAAATGCAAAACTCCTGTATGAGACTTATTTTTGGAATTCGCAAGTACCAACACATTTCTTATAAACTTCAGGAATTAAAATGGTTAAATATGGATAACAGGAGATTGCTACATGCTGCTTGCCTTTATCACAAAATTCTCATCTTTCGATCACCACCTTACTTATATAATAAGATTACATTTCGCACGGATGTTCACAATCTAAATGTTAGATTCAAGGGTAAGCTAACTCCACCGTTACATAGAACGGAATTTTTTAAACAGTGTTTCTCTTACCAAATAACTAAAATTACAACAGTATTAACAGCACATTCAAAAGCTTACCCTTGAATCAATTCAAATTCAAATTTTATACTTTTTTATTAAACAAGGACTGAAATATTTCCAGACCGGTATTAGTAATGTAAGTTTATTTTATTTATTATAATTGGGCCCTGATATGTTTATATGTATATATAGCTAAATAATATTAGATTTAATTTATTTATTGGCAAGGGTTGAGTGGTAGTACAGCTAACCGAAAGGTCAAATGCTGAACTCCGCCTTGGGATAGCTCCTTTATGCTATGTTTATTTTTTTGTGTATCTTCACTAGGTTATGAATTTTTGTAATACAATGGAGCTAATAAAAGACGATTTATTATTATTATTATTATTATCTGCAAGCTAAAGGAATTACTAATAATATGTGCATGTTTTATAGCAAATACCAACGGCAAAAGTGAAAAAAATCAGTAACAGAGCACATGAGACCTTCTACATTTTGGAAATTTGTATCTTGGTGGCAAAGTGCTGAGTCGAACTGGGTTGGTCTTTCGATTGTAATCACGAACTTCACAGAGTACACAGATGAGCAAATAACCTCTCTCAAGCATCGCACTTACCGCACAACTTGCTCCTTCATGCGTAGAGTCCTTTAGATAAAACAACATAGGTCAGAAGCGGGACGAACCGTTTTAATTAGCAGGAGCTCCTTAATTTGAACCTTGAAGTAGCAGGAGTGCTACAAGAGCAGTGATACTGCACTGTAATTATTTCATTTGCTTTGTTTATGATAAACACCACGGAAGGCTTTTTGAACTGGGCCGTATCTGTTTCCGAATTTTTGAGCATCAAAGCCACCCCACAAAGTGACTCATGCAAACAAGGCACCGAAAAAATCCGGGTATAATTGTTAGAAAAGAAATAGAAGGAAGCATGCTCGAAACCCCTTTGATGTGACACCCGCCCCGACTGCATGACGTATTTTCTGTTTGAGCCGCTTCTTTGAAGTTTTGCCCAAACGCTCAAGTGACAGCGTTATTGAATTTCTCCAGATAATTTCGCCTGCCCTGCCGGGCATTGGTATTTAATCAGGCAAATGTTCAGGTAAATTTCGAGCGCCGCCTAATTACTTGTTTTGTTAGGCGCATTTTCGATTACCAACAACCTGGAAATAATAACCGAACTTTCCTCCCCGAACGCTTGCACAGAATGTAACAAATAAATGTGGGTACACTTCGGCAGTGAACGCACAAAGCCATTGTGCGACCAACAATACTATTGAACTGAATCGAAACCGAAGTTGCTTTCATTTAAAAAGCAAAATTGCAAAGGTTCGTGATTAACAAACAACCCTCCTTTCAGGCCATGAAGTGGCTACTCTTTAAAATAGGCCTGAATTATTGCATTGCAGGGGCTGTAATAATTGCCCTCGATACTTTCCACG